>CM053029.1:605101461-605701461 GCA_028564925.1 Lithobates sylvaticus | reverse complement strand
AGGGATGGTTCGGCCTCGGGTGCTGACATCGCGGACACCCTGGACAGGTGAGTGTCCTTATTTTAAAAGTCAGCAGCTGCAGTATTTTTAGCTGCTGACTTTTAAAAAAAAAAAAAATTTGGCAGACCTCCGCTTTAAGGTGATAGAAACTGAGAATGCCATGGTGGACTCCTCTTCAAAACTTATAGATAACCAGTCCTATCAGGTTGTGGGGGGCGGAGTCACAACACAGTATGTGTGCTGCCATAGGATGCGTCAGGGAAAGGAAATTACGGAAAGGTGAGTATACAATTTTCAGTTTTTAACACTTGCCGGCCAGCTGTCGTCATTATACTGCGGCAGGCTGGCACATTCCCGTGAGCCGTCGTAGCTATACATCGGCTCCTTTAAGTGGGATTGCAGGCGTGCGCACGCTGCACTGCGGGCGTACCGATGCTCGTGACCTCTGGCCACGAGTGTTCGCAGGCACAAGAGGCAGAACAGAGACGTGTGTGTGTGTGTAAACACACAAATCCCTGTTCTGTTCTGAGAGGAGATGCAGATCGTGAGTTCCTAATAGCTAGGAACCACGATCTGTCATCTCCTATAGTCAGTCCCCTCCCCCCTACAGTTAGAACACACAGTCAGGGAACACACTTAAACCCTTGATCGCCCCTAGTGTTAACCCCTTCCCTGCCAGTGACATTTATACAGTAATCAGTGTATTTTTATAGCACTGATCGCTGTATAATTGTCAATGGTCCCGAAAAATGTGTCAAAAGTGTTCGACGTCACCGCCATAATGTCGCAGTCATGATAAAAATCGCTGATCGCCGCCATTACTAGTAAAAAATATAATAATAATAAAAATGCCATAAATCCATCCCCTATTTTGTAGACGCTATAACTTTTGCGCAAACCAATCAATATACACTTATTGAAGCGAGAAGAGCCGCCCAGTCCCTGCTATCTCAGTGGTGTTTGCTCCGCTCCGGTGTCCTGTTGGCGCCAATTTTAAATGGCGATGGACACTGGGGACAAGGCTGCAATGGGGACAAGGCTGCAATGTGGACAAGGCTGCAATGGGGACAAGGCTGCAATGGGGACAAGGCTGCAATGTGGACAAGGCTGCAATGGGGGCAAGGCTGCAATGGGGACAAGGCTGCAATTGGGACAAGGCTGCAATTGGGACAAGGCTGCAATGTGGACAAGGCTGCAATGGGGACAAGGCTGCAATGTGGACAAGGCTGCAATGGGGACAAGGCTGCAATGGGGACAAGGCTGCAATGGGGACAAGGATGCAATGGGGACAAGGCTGCAATGTGGACAAGGCTGCAATGGCGACAAGGCTGCAATGTGGACAAGGCTGCAATGGGGACAAGGCTGCAATGGGGACAAGGCTGCAATGGGGACAAGGCTGCAATGTGGACAAGGCTGCAATGGCGACAAGGCTGCAATGTGGACAAGGCTGCAATGGGGACAAGGCTGCAATGGGGACAAGGCTGCAATGTGGACAAGGCTGCAATGGGGACAAGGCTGCAATGTGGACAAGGCTGCAATGGGGTCAAGGCTGCAATGTAGACAAGGCTGCAATGGGGACAAGGCTGCAATGGGGACAAGGCTGCAATGGGGACAAGGCTGCAATGGGGACAAGGCTGCAATGTGGACGAGGCTGCAATGGGGACGAGGCTGCAATGGGGACGAGGCTGCAATGGGGACAAGGCTGCAATGTGGACAAGGCTGCAATGGGGACAAGGCTGCAATGTGGACAAGGCTGCAATGTGGACAAGGCTGCAATGGGGACAAGGCTGCAATGTGGACAAGGCGGCAATGTGGACAAGGCGGCAATGGGGACAAGGCTGCAATGGGGACAAGGCTGCAATGTGGACAAGGCTGCAATGTGGACAAGGCTGCAATGGGGACAAGGCTGCAATGGGGACAAGGCTGCAATGTGGACAAGGCTGCAATGGGGACAAGGCTGCAATGTGGACAAGGCTGCAATGTAGACAAGGCTGTAATGGGGACAAGGCTGCAATGTGGACAAGGCTGCAATGGGGACAAGGCTGCAATGCGGACAAGGCTGCAATGTGGACAAGGCTGCAATGGGGACAAGGCTGCAATGGGGACAAGGCTGCAATGGGGACAAGGCTGCAATGGGGACAAGGCTGCAATGGGGACAAGGCTGCAATGTGGACAAGGCTGCAATGGGGACGAGGCTGCAATGGGGACGAGGCTGCAATGGGGACAA
Source organism: Lithobates sylvaticus (assembly GCA_028564925.1). Classification (NCBI taxonomy): domain Eukaryota; kingdom Metazoa; phylum Chordata; class Amphibia; order Anura; family Ranidae; genus Lithobates; species Lithobates sylvaticus. The sequence continues at coordinate 605,699,234 of CM053029.1, read as the reverse complement.
GGCTGCAATGTGGACAAGGCTGCAATGGGGACAAGGCTGCAATGTGGACAAGGCTGCAATGTGGACAAGGCTGCAATGTGGACAAGGCTGCAATGGGGACAACGCTGCAATGGGGACAAGGCTGCAATGGGGACAAGGCTGCAATGTGGACAAGGCTGCAATGGGGACAAGGCTGCAATGGGGACAAGGCTGCAATGGGGACAAGGCTGCAATGTGGACAAGGCTGCAATGGGACAAGGCTGCAATGGGGACAAGGCTGCAATGGGGACAAGGCTGCAATGTGGACAAGGCTGCAATGGGGACAAGGCTGCAATGTGGACAAGGCTGCAATGTGGACAAGGCTGCAATGGGGACAACGCTGCAATGGGGACAAGGCTGCAATGGGGACAAGGCTGCAATGTGGACAAGGCTGCAATGGGGACAAGGCTGCAATGGGACAAGGCTGCAATGGGGACAAGGCTGCAATGGGGACAAGGCTGCAATGTGGACAAGGCTGCAATGGGGACAAGGCTGCAATGTGGACAAGGCTGCAATGGGGACAAGGCTGCAATGTGGACAAGGCTGCAATGGGGACAAGGCTGCAATGGGGACAAGGCTGCACTGGGACAAGGCTGCAATGGGGGACAAGGCTGCAATGGGGACAAGGCTGCACTGACAAGGCTGCAATGGACACTTAAATGTAATGCCGCGTACGCACGGTCGGAATTTCCGATGGAAACGGTCCGATGGGAGCTTTTCATCGGATTTTCCGACCGTGTGTACGCCCAACAGTCTTTTTCTGTCGGAATTTCCGACGGACTTTGAATTGAGAACCTGTTCTCAATTTTTCCGACGGAAAACCTTTTTATCGGATTTTCTGATCGTGTGTATGCAATTCCGACACGCAAAATTCCGACGCATGCTCGGAAACAATTCGACGCATGCTCGGAAGCATTAAACTTCCCTTTTATAGTGCTGTCGAACGTGTTTTATGCCGCTGTGTTATTGACCGTCGGAATTTGGTGTGACCGTGTGTAGGCAACACAGCTTGAGCAGAATTCCGTAGGAAAAACCGTCAGAGTTTTTTTTTCCGACGAGAATTCCGATCGTGTGTACGCGGCATAAGTTTTTTTTTTTTCCTTAAACTTCCATCCTAAAAGTTATTTTCCTTGAGATTCCCTCCTAAACTTGGGGTGCGTGTTATACACCGATAAATACAGTATATATATATAATGTGTTTAGCAAAAAAATACTAATTTAACCACTTGCCGACCGGCGCACAACGATATACGTCGGCAGAATGGCACGTACAGGCAGGAGGGCGTATATATAAGTCCCTCCTTTAAGCCTGTCCGTGCCATCGGGAGCGCGCCGGGAGCGGCGCGCTCCCGCTGCCTAGCAACTAGTGACGCCGATCTCTGCTCCCTGTGATTGGAGCAGAGATCAGCGTTCACTAGCTGACAGCCACGCCCCCCCACAGTAAGAAACACACCCCTAGGCATACTTAACCCTTACACTGCCCCTTGTGGTTAACCCCTTCACTGCCAGTGTCATTTATACAGCAATCAATGCATTTAAATATCATTGATTGCTGTATAAATGACAATGGTCCCAAAAATGTGTCAAAAATGTCCGATGTGTCTGCCATAATGTCGCAGTCACAAAAAAAATCGCAGATCGCCGCCATTATTAATAAAAATGCTATAAAACTATCCCCTATCTTGTAAACGCTATAACTTCTGCGCAAACCAATCAATAATCGCTTATTGCGATTTTTTTTACCAAATATATGTAGAAGAATACGTATCGGCCTAAACTGAGGAAGCAAAATGTTTTTTTATATATTTTTTGGGGATATTTATTATAGCAAAAAATATTGCATTTTTTTTTCAAAATTGTCGCTCTATTTTTGTTTATAGCGCAAAAAAAAAAAAAACGCAGGGGCGATCAAATACCACCAAAAGAAAGCTCTATTTGTGGGAAAAAAAAGGACGTCAATTTTGTTTGGGAGCCACGTCGCACGACCGCGCAATTGTCAGTTAAAGAGACGCAGTGCCGAATCGCAAAAAGGGGCCTGGTCCTTTGGCTGCAAATTGGTCCGGGGCTGAAAGTGGTTAAACTTGTAAACAAAAAGTTCCTAGAAAGCGTCCGGTATTGAAGTGGTTAATATGCAGATCCAGTTCTATAAAGGGCGTCAGTATGAAGTGAACGCCGGAGATCCCGGGGAAAAGGTTTGCTGTGAGTCCCGGAGAATTCCGGCAAACTCACAATGAGAAAAAACAGCTCAGAGCCAATCAGCCGCCGCTCACTCCGACTATCCGAGATTAAATCAGATTTGGTTGGAATAACAGATCTGGCCCCGGCTGCGATGGATATCATGTTTGACATCGTATGTGCAAAGACGGATTTAATGTTTTGTCAGGGCGGGGAAATGGAAACCACATGGCGGCCCCAACCTCTTCCAAAGACAGGGGCGGCTTTATAATGTCATATGGAGGATATGAGATGTGACTGGAGGGTAAATTTAGCCCGTGGATGTAATGTACTAAAAAGGAATCAAAGGAAATATATTTAGATCCTATATACCGAAATAAGGACACGGCACGCGCATGCACACACACACGCATTGTGCATGTACATACTTCTCACATCTCAAGGTGGTAACATTTCTTTTATGTTTGACACATAGTACTGACCGATGTGAATGTATAATACAGCATCTCACAAAAGTAAGTACACCCCCCTCAGTCACATTTCTGTAAATCTTTTCTTCTCTCTTTTCATGTGACAACACTGAAGAAATGACACTTGTCTACAATGTAAAGTAGTGAGTGTACAGCTTGTATAACAGTGTAAATTTGCCGTCCCCTCAAAATAACTCAACACACAGCCAATAATGTCTAAACCGCTGGCAACAAAAGTCAGTACACCCTGTGACGATCCGGGGTGATTAGCTACAAGTGGTGCATGCGATTTTCCAGAAACGTGCCACTCCAGACTTGTGTTTTTTAGGGCATGGCAGCCCACTTTTATTTAAAGGAATCGAAAAAGTTAAAACCAAAAGAAATCTTCCCTCAGTGATGGGGGTTCCACCATCACTGTATTCCAAAACAAAAGCCTCCTGGCTTACTCACTGTCAGCTTCGTGCTGCTTTAGTCGCAGGCTACACCTGCCTGCTTCAGACTGCCACCTGCAGTCCTAGGCTCCTGTCTCTTTTTCCTGGAACCCTCCTGACCTCCTGGCCAGACTTCCTGTCCGCTGGGCGGAGCCGTCTCCAGGTCTGAGCACTGACTGCTCTTCCTGGGACGTTTATGAACCCAGCCCACAGGTGTGTAATTAGTATACCTGCCAAAATCAGGCATGTGCTGCTTATTTGCACCTGTGAGATGGGGTCGCATCTCCACAACCCCTAAGTGAAAATGTCCAAATTGTGCCCAACTAGCCATTTTCCCTCCCCCGGTGTCATGTGACTCGTTAGTGTTACAAGGTCTCAGGTGTGAATGGCGAGCAGGTGTGATAAATTTGGTGTTATCGCTCTCACTCTCTCATACTGGTCACTGGAAGTTCAACATGGCACCTCATGGCAAAGAACTCTCTGAGGATCTGCAAAATAGAATTGTTGCTCTACATAAAGATGGCCGAGGCTATAAGAAGATTACCAAGACCCTGAAACTGAGCTGCAGCACGGTGGACAAGACCATACAGCGGTATAACAGGACGGGTTCCACTCAGAACAGGCCTCACCATGGTCCACCAAAGAAGTTGAGGTCACGTGCTCAGCGTCATATCCAGAGGTTGTCTTTGGGAAATAGACGTATGAGTGCTGCCAGCATTGCTGCAGAGGTTGTAGGGGTGGGGGGTCAGCCTGTCAGTGCTCAGACCATACGCCGCACACTGCATCAAATTGGTCTGCATGGCTGTCGTCCCAGAAGGAAGCCTCTTCTAAAGATGATGCACAAGAAAGTCCACAAACAGTTTGCTGAAGACAAGCAGACTAAGGACATGGATTACTGGAACCACGTCCTGTGGTCTGATGAGACCAAGATAAAGGTATTTGGTGTCAGATGGTGACAAGCGTGTGTGGGGGCAACCAGGTGAGGAGGACAAAGACAAGTGTGTCTTGTCTACAGTCAGGCATGGTGGTGGGAGTGTCATGGTGGGGGGGGTGTCATGGTCTGGGGCTGCATGAGTGCTGCCGGCACTGGGGGGCTACAGATCATTGAGGGAACCATGAATGCCAACATGTACTGTGACATACTGAAGCAGAGCATGACCCCCTCCCTTCAGAGACTGGGCCGCAGGGCAGTATTCCAACATGATAACCACCCCAAACACACCTCCAAGACCACCACTGCCTTGCTAAAGAAGCTGAGGGTAAAGGTGATGGACTGGCCAAGCATGTCTCCAGACCTAAACCCTATTGATCATCTGTGGGACATCCTCAAACGGAAGGGGGAGGAGCGCAAGGTCTCCAACATCCACCAGCTCTGTGATGTCATCATGGAGGAGGAGAAGAGGACTCCAGTGACAACCTGTGAAGCTCTGGTGACCTCCATGCCCAAGAGGGTTAAGGCAGTGCTGGAAAATAATGGCGGCCACACAAAATATTGACACTTTGGGCCCAATTTGGACATTTTCACTTAGGGGTGTACTGACTTTTGTTGCCAACGGTTTAGACATTAATGGCTGTGTGTTGAGTTATTTTGAGGGGACGGCAAATTTACACTGTTATACAAGCTGTACACTCACTACTTTACATTGTAGACAAGTGTCATTTCTTCAGTGTTGTCACATGAAAAGATAGAAGAAAAGATTTACATAAATGTGACTGAGGGGTGTACTTACTTTTGTGAGATACTCTATATATATATATATATATTCTGTATATGTAAAGCGCCGCGTAAAATTGACAGCGATATATACAGTAAGTACCTGTAACAAATAAACAAATCAAAATGACATTAATAGAAATCTGTAGTGAGAGAAGAACCATCACTGACATCTCATGATAAAGCTGGTTGATAAGAGGGGCTTTGTGATTGGCTAGTAATGGCGCAGAGATCACAAGTCCCCGCCCCCGCTCCTGTCCGGCAAGAACTTTGCCGAAATACAAAGAGATTTCCAAAGCTCCAACTTACTAACCAGCCAATGACCAACCACATCGACCCGTCTAACAATATGCGTTAAGGACCGGGGTTTATTCTGCACACATTTGTAGTTACACGCCCCGACACACGGCACCCCATACATGTCTGACACACGGCGCCCCATACATGTCTGACACACGGCACCCCATACATGTCTGACACACGGAACCCCATACATGTCTGACACACGGCACCCCATACATGTCTGACACACGGAACCCCATACATGTCTGACACACGGCGCCCCATACATGTCCCGACACACGGCACCCCATACATGTCTGACACACGGCCCCCCCATACATGTCTGACACACGGCGCCCCATACATGTCTGACACACGGCGCCCCATACATGTCCCGACACACGGCGCCCCATACATGTCTGACACACGGAACCCCATACATGTCTGACACACGGCGCCCCATACATGTCTGACACACGGCGCCCCATACATGTCTGACACACGGCACCCCATACATGTCTGACACACGGCGCCCCATACATGTCTGACACACGGCGCCCCATACATGTCTGACACACGGCGCCCCATACATGTCTGACACACGGCGCCCCATACATGTCTGACACACGGCGCCCCATTCATGTCTGAAACACGGCGCCCCATACATGTCTGACACACGGCACCCCATACATGTCTGACACACGGCGCCCCATACATGTCTGACACACGGCACCCCATACATGTCTGACACACGGCACCCCATACATGTCTGACACACGGCGCCCCATACATGTCTGACACGCGGCGCCCCATACATGTCTGACACGCGGCGCCCCATACATGTCTGACACACGGAACCCCATACATGTCTGACACACGGCGCCCCATACATGTCCCGACACACGGCACCCCATACATGTCTGACACACGGCGCCCCATACATGTCCCGACACACGGCGCCCCATACATGTCTGACACACGGAACCCCATACATGTCTGACACACGGCGCCCCATACATGTCTGACACACGGCGCCCCATACATGTCTGACACACGGCACCCCATACATGTCTGACACACGGCGCCACATACATGTCTGACACACGGCGCCCCATACATGTCTGACACACGGCACCCCATACATGTCTCACACACGGCACCCCATACATGTCTGACACACGGCACCCCATACATGTCTGACACACGGAACCCCATACATGTCTGACACACGGCGCCCCATACATGTCTGACACACGGAACCCCATACATGTCTGACACACGGCGCCCCATACATGTCTGACACACGGCGCCCCATACATGTCTGACACACGGCACCCCATACATGTCTGACACACGGCGCCCCATACATGTCTGACACACGGCGCCCCATACATGTCTGACACACGGCGCCCCATACATGTCTGACACACGGCGCCCCATACATGTCTGACACACGGCGCCCCATACATGTCTGACACACGGCGCCCCATACATGTCTGACACACGGCGCCCCATTCATGTCTGAAACACGGCGCCCCATACATGTCTGACACACGGCACCCCATACATGTCTGACACACGGCACCCCATACATGTCTGACACACGGCGCCCCATTCATGTCTGACACACGGCACCCCATACATGTCTGACACGCGGCACCCCATACATGTCTGACACACGGCGCCCCATACATGTCTGACACACGGCGCCCCATACATGTCTGACACACGGCACCCCATACATGTCTGACACACGGCGCCCCATTCATGTCTGACACATGGCTCCCCATACATGTCTGACACACGGCACCCCATACATGTATGACATACGGCAACCCATACATGTCTGACACACGGCGCCCCATACATGTCTGACACACGGCTCCCCATACATGTCTGACACACGGCGCCCCATACATGTCTGACACACGGCTCCCCATACACGTCTGACACACGGCACCCCATACACGTCTGACACACGGCGCCCCATACACGTCTGACACACGGCGCCCCATACATGTCTGACACACGGCACCCTATACATGTCTGACACACGGCACCCCATACATGTCTGACACACGGCACCCCATACATGTCTGACACACGGCACCCCATACATGTCTGACACACGGCACCCCATACATGTCCGACACACCGCGCCCCATACATGTCTGACACACCGCGCCCCATACATGTCTGACACACGGCGCCCCATCCACGTCTGACACACGGCGCCCCATACATGTCTGACACACGGCACCCCATACATGTCTGACACACGGCACCCCATACATGTCTGACACACGGCACCCCATACATGTCCGACACACGGCGCCCCATACATGTCTGACACACCGCGCCCCATACATGTCTGACACAAGGCGCCCCATCCACGTCTGACACACGGCGCCCCATACATGTCTGACACACGGCACCCTATACATGTCTGACACACGGCACCCCATACATGTCTGACACACGGCACCCCATACATGTCTGACACACGGCACCCCATACATGTCTGACACACGGCACCCCATACATGTCCGACACACGGCGCCCCATACATGTCTGACACACCGCGCCCCATACATGTCTGACACACGGCACCCCATACACGTCTGACACACGGCGCCCCATACACGTCTGACACACGGCGCCCCATACATGTCTGACACACGGCGCCCCACACATGTCTGACACACGGCACCCCATACATGTCTGACACACGGCACCCCATACATGTCTGACACACGGCGCTCCATACATGTCTGACACACGGCGCCCCATACATGTCTGACACAAGGCGCCCCATACATGTCTGACACACGGCGCTCCATACATGTCTGACACACGGCGCCCCATACTTGTCTGACACACGGCGCCCCATACATGTCTGACACACGGCGCCCCATACATGTCTGACACACGGCACCCCATACATGTCTGACACACGGCGCCCCATACATGTCTGACACACGGCACCCCATACATGTCTGACACACGGCACCCCATACATGTCTGACACACGGCGCCCCATACATGTCTGACACACGGCACCCCATACATGTCTGACACACGGCGCCCCATACATGTCTGACACACGGCACCCCATACATGTCTGACACACGGCACCCCATACATGTCTGACACACGGCGCCCCATTCATGTCTGACACACGGCGCCCCATACATGTCTGACACACGGCGCCCCATTCATGTCTGACACACGGCACCCCATACATGTCTGACACACGGCACCCCATACATGTCTGACATACGGCACCCCATACATGTCTGACACACGGCACCCCATACACGTCTGACACACGGCGCCCCATACACGTCTGACACACGGCGCCCCATACACGTCTGACACACGGCGCCCCATACACGTCTGACACACGGCGCCCCATACATGTCTGACACACGGCACCCCATACATGTCTGACACACGGCGCCCCATACATGTCTGACACACGGCGCTCCATACATGTCTGACACACGGCGCCCCATACATGTCTGACACCCTCCTATTGAGTGCCCCCCACAGCCAGCAGCTTTCTATGGGGGCACTTGAGCCGAGTCAAAGCTCTGCGTGTCCATTCAGACACGGAGCCCCAACCCGGCCCCACCCCCCTCTCCACCTAATTTGCTGACTGACTTTGATTGACAGCCGTGGGAGCCAAAGGCGCGGCTGCTGTGTCTCAGCCAATCAGGAGTGTCCTGGGCGGCTTTGACATTAGTGGACATCGCTGGAGAGAGAAGGGGCTCAGGTAATTAATTAGGGTGCTGAGGGCGGCTGCTACACACAAAAGGTTTTTTATCCAGGGTTTTTTTTTTATTTATTTATTATTATTTTTTTATTTATTTATTACATTTATTATTTAAGTATTTTATTTAGTAATTATTTGTTTACTTTTTTTTTCTAAATATTTACTTATTTTAAACTATTATTTATTTTAGGGGCACACAAAAGGTTTTGTATCCAGGGTTTTTATTTATTTATTAATATTTATTTTTTATTTATTAAATGTATTTAATAAAAGGTTTAGGGACACATAAAAGTTTTTTTACCCAGGGTATTTATTTATTTATTATTTTTTTTATTTATTACATTTATTATTTAAGTATTTTATTTAGTAATTATTAGTTTACTTTTTTGTTCTAAATATTTACTTATTTTAAACTATTATTTATTTTAGGGGCACACAAAAGGTTTTGTATCCAGGGTTTTTATTTATTTATTGTTATTTATTTTTTATTTATTAAATGTATTAAATAAAAGGTTTAGGGACACATAAAGGGTTTTTTATCCAGGGTTTTTATTTATTTAATATTATTTATTATTAAAGTATTTTATTTAATAATTATTTGTTTACTTTTTTTCTAAATATTTACTTTTTTAAACTATTGTTTATTTTAGGGGCACACAAAAGGTTTTGTATCCAGGGTTTTTATTTATTTATTGTTATTTATTTTTTATTTATTAAATGTATTAAATAAAAGGTTTAGGGACACATAAAGGGTTTTTTATCCAGGGTTTTTATTTATTTAATATTATTTATTATTAAAGTATTTTATTTAATAATTATTTGTTTACTTTTCTTCTAAATATTTACTTTTTTAAACTATTGTTTATTTTAGGGACACGCAAACATTTTTTTACCCAGGGTTTTTATTTATTTATTATTTTTTATATGTTTTTTTCTAAATGTATTAAATAAAAGGTTAAGGGACACATAAAAGGTTTTTTTATACAGTTTTTTTTGTATTTATTATATATTTTTTTTATTTATCACATTTAATATTTAGTATTTTATTTAATAATTATTTGTTTATTTTTATTTTTTCTAAATATTTACTTATTTTAAACGATTGTTTGTTTTTATTTAATTATTGCATTTGAGCAGAAAAATGCTCAAAAATGTTTTATAAAAAAGGCAACAAAACACCCAAATCAAACATTTCCATGCATTTCTATCTGCCTAGTTCGAGCTACAAAAAAAAAGCTCCAGAACTTTTTTGAGCTTCAGACATTTGGCTTCAGGCGACTTGTAGTGGAGATGTGAACCATTTTTTCTCCTCCAAGCTACAAAACATTGAGGTATGAATGGGACCTGAACTGATGGAATTCAGGGAATGGAATAACAGTCACATGACATTTTGGAGTCACATGACAATACTTGGTCAGTCCCATTTAGTGGACGGCCCGCAGCAGTCACATTTGAAAGCAGCTTGGCAGCACCTTGGCAGCCGTCTCCCTCAAACAGTTCCTCCTTTCACCAGCGGTCATTAGTACTAGACATGTCCACTGACAAAAAATGTGTTCGTTTTCGTTTCATTCGTTTTTTTGCTATTTTCGGAAATTCGAAAATTCGAAAATTCGTAAATTTAAAAATCCGAAAATTTAAAACTTCGAAAATTTGAAAAAAAGAAATAAAATCAGTAAAATCTGAAATAATAACTAACTAATAAAATGATAACTAATTAAATTCTAGGTATTGGAATTTCCTTTCAAATTTGGCTGTTTGTGAAAGTAACGAATAAAAATTTATCCGAAGTTACGAATTATCCGAAAATAACGAATGCCGTATGTAAACAAATAGAATGGAACAAATTAATAATAAATACTAATTTTCGAATTTCAAATTTTCGAATTTCAAATTTTCGAATTTCAAATTTTCGAATTTCAAATTTCCGAATTTCCAAATTTTGAATTTCAAATTTCCAAATTTTGAATTTCAAATTTCCAAATTTTGAATTTCAAATTTCCAAATTTTGAATTTCACATTTCCGAATTTCCAAATTTCGAATTTCAAATTTCGATGTATTTAAGCTCCAAAAAAAAAGCGCTCTGACTTTTTTGAGCTTATTTTAAACAATTGTGTATTTTAGGGACACACAAATTTGTTATTTCAGATAATTCATAACTTCGGATAAATTCGTATTCGTTACGTTCACTAACAGCCAAATTTGAAAGGAAATTCCAATTCCTATTTATTAGTAAGTTATTATTTCAGATTTTCGGGTTTCGAATTTTCGGATTTTCATATTTCCAAATTTTAGAATTTTCAAGTTTCCGAAATTCTGAATTTCTGAAATTTTAGAATTTCTGAATTTCAAACTTCCAACCTTCTGAATTTCTGAAATTCAGAAATTTTCCAATTGTCGAATTTCAAATTTCTGAATTTCACATTTCCGAATTTCCGAAATTTAGAATTTCCGAAATTTCTGAAATTTGAGCTCCAAAAAAAAGCTCCAGAACTTTTTTGAGCTTATTTTAAACAATTGTTTATTTTAGGAACACACAAATTCGTTATTTCAGATAATTCATAACGTATGATAAATTTGTTTTCGTTCTTAATGGTTATTATTTCAGATTTTCGGGTTTTCGGATTTTCATTCTTTTGAATTTTCAGATTTTCATTCTTATTTTCGGATTTTCATATTTCCAAATTTTAGAATTTTCAAATGTCCGAAATTCCTAATTTCGAATCAAGCTTCCGAATCTGTGAAATTTTCCAATTCCCGAATTTCGAATTTCCAAAATTTTCAAATTTCCGAACTTCCGAATTTCTGAAAATCTGAAATTTTCCAATTTCCGAAAATTTCAAATTTCTGAATTTCAAATTTCAAAATTTCGAATTTCCAAAATTACCAATTTCCGAATTCCAAATTTCTGAAATTTAGTATTTTTGGAAATTAAAAAATTCGGAAATTCGAATTTTTAACATTCAGAATTTCCGAAAATTTGAAATTTTCAAAGTTCAGAAATTCAGAAATTTCCGAATTAACGAATTTGTCAAAATTTGTTAAAAAAATAAATAATTCGGAACTAAATGAATTGCACATGTCTAATAAGTACTCACCGGACTGGGTTCTCTGTAGTCACCTCCTCCAAAGGCCCACCTACCCCCCCCCCGGACTCTCCAGGCTGATAGACTTCCTCAGGTAACTTCTTGGCCTTGCCTAAAATGCCTTTACAACTATAACAGCTCTTCTGCTCTATATACCATCTATTTGTCTATGTATGCATCCTGGATTTATGCCGCTCTTTATATACACCTTGATATTATTATGAACATATTTTGTGCTACACAGATGTACATGTATGTGTATACATATGAATTTACCTTTATTTTATACTGCTATGAATTCAATTAAATACTTTTTTACCTCCACATTCCAGCCACTTCATTTAAAGTCCCAACCTCCTTCTCAACAATACACCTCTTCTGGGAAGGCCGTCCACAAGGTTTAGGAGGGTGTCTATGGGAATGTTTGACCATTCTTCCAGAAGAGCATTTGTGAGGTCAGGCACTGATGTTGGATGAGAAGGCCTGGCTCGCAGTCTCCGCTCTAATTCATCCCAAAGGTGTTCTATTGGGTTGAGGTCAGGACTCTGTGCAGGCCAGTCACGTTCCTCCACCCCAAACTCGCTCATCCGTGTCTTTATGGACCTTGCGCTGTGCACTGGTCCAAATCATTTGGTGGAGGGGGGATTATGGTGTGGGGGGAGGGGGGATTATGGTGTGGGGGTTGTTTTTCAGGGGTTGGCCCCTTAGTTCCAGTGAAGGGAACTCTTAAGGCATTGGCATACCAAGAAATTTTGGACAATTTTCTAACTTTGTGGGGATTTTAGAGCAAACGAACACAATTTAATATAGTTTTGAGTTGATCGGTGAGAACTGGTGGTTTATTTTTTTTGTCCACAAGATGCCACCAGTGACATGCCAATCCATTGAAGTGGGATTGCCTTATATATCTAACGCCTTGATTGGCTGCGGCCCTTAATTGGTTCTTTCCACCCTCCCTTTCCTATTGTTTTTTGTTAAGTGCATGCCCTACGTCTGGTAGGCTATTCCCTGATGACGTCAGTTTATAACGAAATGCGTGGGAGGTGGCCTACATGGTGACGTCAGCAGGATTGATCATTTTTTCACGTTCTGATGCCGGCTGATGTGAATTGTGATATGCTTGTATTTTGGCCACCGATGTAAGTGCAATAACTTTATTTATAAGAGCAAAATGAGCATTTTACACTATGTGCAGGCCCAAAGTGTGTCAATAAAATATCCCCCCACGCCATTACACCCCCACCACCAGCCTGAACCGGTGATACCCCATCCCCCCACCATTACACCCCCACCACCAGCCTGAACCGGTGATATCCCATCCCCCACACCATTACACCCCCACCACCAACCTGAACCGGTGATATCCCATCCCCCACACCATTACACCCCCCCACCACCAGCCTGAACCGGTGATATCGCATCCCCCACACCATTACACCCCCACCACCAGCCTGAACCGGTGATATCCCATCCCCCACACCATTACACCCCCACCACCAGCCTGAACCGGTGATACCCCATCCCCCACCATTACACCCCCACCACCAGCCTGAACCGGTGATATCCCATCCCCCACACAATTACACCCCCACCACCAGCCTGAACCGGTGATACCCCATCCCCCACACCATTACACCCCCACCACCAGCCTGAACCGGTGATACCCCATCCCCCACACCATTACACCCCACCACCAGCCTGAACCGGTGATATCCCATCCCCCACACCATTACACCCCCACCACCAGCCTGAACCGGTTATACCCCATCCCCCACACCATTACACCCCCACCACCAGCCTGAACCGGCGATATCACATCCCCCACACCATTACACCCCCACCACCAGCCTGAACCGGTGATACCCCATCCCCCACACCATTACACCCCCACCACCAGCCTGAACCGGTGATACCCCATCCCCCACACCATTACACCCCCCACCACCAGCCTGAACCGGTGATACCCCATCCCCCACACCATTACACCCCCACCACCAGCCTGAACCGGTGATATCCCATCCCCCACACCATTACACCACCAGCCTGAACCAGTGATACCCCATCCCCCACACCATTACACCCCCACCACCAGCCTGAACCGGTGATACAAGACAGGATGAATCCATGCACCAAATTCTGACCCCACCATCTGAATGTCGCAGCTGAAATCCAGACTCATTGGCCAAATCATCTTTTCCATGAAGAAGAGATCTCGTGAAGCATTTTGGATTTGAGATATCCAGAGTTTAGTGGAAGCCTACGATTGTACATATGCATGCTTACCATGACCGATCGTAACCAGAGGGTCATAGTTCTGTGGTGAGCTGCTCCACAGCTCTTTTATGCATGTGGTGGTTATTGGTGGTTATGTGGTGATTTGTACAGTGGAAGACACACTTCTAAACTTTACTAGTGGACACCTTCCTATCACGTGTTAAGGCTCTACATACACCCCCCGGACACTTTATTAGGTCCTCCTTCCTAGTAGCAGGTTGGACCCCCTTTATTAGGTCCCCCTTTATTTTCATTTTTCTTTTTTTCATTTCTTTTTTATTTATTCCTGTCATCTCTCCATAAAGAGGACCTGTCATCTCTTATTTCTATTACATGAGATCTCTCCATAAAGAGGACCTGTCATCTCTTATTTCTATTACATGAGATCCCCATAAAGAGGACCTGTCATCTCTTATTTCTATTACATGAGATCCCCATAAAGAGGACCTGTCATCTCTTATTTCTATTACATGAGATCCCCATAAAGAGGACCTGTCATCTCTTATTTCTATTACATGAGATCCCCATAAAGAGGACCTGTCATCTCTTATTTCTATTATATGAGACCTCCATAAAGAGGACCTGTCATCTCTTATTTCTATTACATGAGATCTCCATAAAGAGGACCTGTCATCTCTTATTTCTATTATGAGATCTCCATAAAGAGGACCCGTCATCTCTTATTTCTATTATATGAGACCTCCATAAAGAGGACCTGTCATCTTATTTCTATTATGAGATCTCCATAAAGAGGACCTGTCATCTCTTACATGAGATCTCCATAAAGAGGACCTGTCATCTCTTATTTCTATTATATGAGATCTCCATAAAGAGGACCTGTCATCTCTTATTTCTATTATGAGATCTCCATAAAGAGGACCCGTCATCTCTTATTTCTATTACATGAGATCTCCATAAAGAGGACCTGTCATCTCTTATTTCTATTACATGAGATCTCCATAAAGAGGACCTGTCATCTCTTATTTCTATTATATGAGATCTCTCCATAAAGAGGACCTGTCATCTCTTATTTCTATTACATGAGATCTCCATAAAGAGGACCTGTCATCTCTTATTTCTATTATATGAGATCTCCATAAAGAGGACCTGTCATCTCTTATTTCTATTATATGAGATCTCCATAAAGAGGACCTGTCATCTCTTATTTCTATTATATGAGATCTCCATAAAGAGGACCTGTCATCTCTTATTTCTATTACATGAGATCTCCATAAAGAGGACCTGTCATCTCTTATTTCTATTATATGAGACCTCCATAAAGAGGACCTGTCATCTCTTATTTCTATTATATGAGATCTCCATAAAGAGGACCTGTCATCTCTTATTTCTATTATATGAGATCTCCATAAAGAGGACCTGTCATCTCTTATTTCTATTATATTAGATCTCCATAAAGAGGACCTGTCATCTCTTATTTCTATTATGAGATCTCCATAAAGAGGACCTGTCATCTCTTATTTCTATTATGAGATCTCCATAAAGAGGACCTGTCATCTCTTATTTCTATTACATGAGATCTCCATAAAGAGGACCTGTCATCTCTTATTTCTATTACATGAGATCTCCATAAAGAGGACCTGTCATCTCTTATTTCTATTATATGAGATCTCCATAAAGAGGACCTGTCATCTCTTATTTCTATTATGAGATCTCCATAAAGAGGACCTGTCATCTCTTATTTCTATTATATGAGATCTCCATAAAGAGGACCTGTCATCTCTTATTTCTATTACATGAGATCTCCATAAAGAGGACCTGTCATCTCTTATTTCTATTATGAGACCTCCATAAAGAGGACCTGTCATCTCTTATTTCTATTATATGAGACCTCCATAAAGAGGACCTGTCATCTCTTATTTCTATTACATGAGATCTCCATAAAGAGGACCTGTCATCTCTTATTTCTATTAAATGAGATCTCTCCATAAAGAGGACCTGTCATCTCTTATTTCTATTACATGAGATCTCTACATAAAGAGGACCTGTCATCTCTTATTTCTATTATATGAGATCTCCATAAAGAGGACCTGTCATCTCTTATTTCTATTACATGAGATCTCCATAAAGAGGACCTGTCATCTCTTATTTCTATTATATGAGATCTCCATAAAGAGGACCTGTCATCTCTTATTTCTATTACATGAGATCTCCATAAAGAGGACCTGTCATCTCTTATTTCTATTATATGAGACCTCCATAAAGAGGACCTGTCATCTCTTATTTCTATTATGAGATCTCCATAAAGAGGACCTGTCATCTCTTACATGAGATCTCCATAAAGAGGACCTGTCATCTCTTATTTCTATTATATGAGATCTCCATAAAGAGGACCTGTCATCTCTTATTTCTATTATATGAGATCTCCATAAAGAGGACCTGTCATCTCTTATTTCTATTATGAGATCTCCATAAAGAGGACCTGTCATCTCTTATTTCTATTCATGAGATCTCCATAAAGAGGACCTGTCATCTCTTATTTCTATTCTATGAGATCTCCATAAAGAGGACCTGTCATCTCTTATTTCTATTACATGAGATCTCCATAAAGAGGACCTGTCATCTCTTATTTCTATTACATGAGATCTCCATAAAGAGGACCTGTCATCTCTTATTTCTATTACATGAGATCTCCATAAAGAGGACCTGTCATCTCTTATTTCTATTATATGAGATCTCCATAAAGAGGACCTGTCATCTCTTATTTCTATTATGAGATCTCCATAAAGAGGACCTGTCATCTCTTATTTCTATTACATGAGATCTCCATAAAGAGGACCTGTCATCTCTTATTTCTATTACATGAGATCCCCATAAAGAGGACCTGTCATCTCTTATTTCTATTACATGAGATCTCCATAAAGAGGACCTGTCATCTCTTATTTCTATTATGAGATCTCCATAAAGAGGACCTGTCATCTCTTATTTCTATTACATGAGATCTCCATAAAGAGGACCTGTCATCTCTTATTTCTATTACATGAGATCCCATAAAGAGGACCTGTCATCTCTTATTTCTATTACATGAGATCTCCATAAAGAGGACCTGTCATCTCTTATTTCTATTACATGAGATCTCCATAAAGAGGACCTGTCATCTCTTATTTCTATTACAGGAGATCTCCATAAAGAGGACCTGTCATCTCTTATTTCTATTATGAGATCTCCATAAAGAGGACCTGTCATCTCTTATTTCTATTACATGAGATCTCCATAAAGAGGACCTGTCATCTCTTATTTCTATTACATGAGATCCCCATAAAGAGGACCTGTCATCTCTTATTTCTATTATATGAGATCCCCGTAAAGAGGACCTGTCATCTCTTATTTCTATTACATGAGATCTCTCCATAAAGAGGACCTGTCATCTCTTATTTCTATTACATGAGATCTCCATAAAGAGGACCTGTCATCTCTTATTTCTATTACATGAGATCTCTCCATAAAGAGGACCTGTCATCTCTTATTTCTATTACATGAGATCTCCATAAAGAGGACCTGTCATCTCTTATTTCTATTACATGAGATCTCTCCATAAAGAGGACCTGTCATCTCTTATTTCTATTACATGAGATGTCTCCATAAAGATGAGATCTCCATAAAGAGGACCTGTCATCTCTTATTTCTATTATATGAGACATCTCTTATTTCTATTAAGAGATCTCCATAAAGAGGACCTGTCATCTCTTATTTCTATTACATGAGATCTCCATAAAGAGGACCTGTCATCTCTTATTTCTATTACATGAGATCTCCATAAAGAGGACCTGTCATCTCTTATTTCTATTACATGAGATCTCCATAAAGAGGACCTGTCATCTCTTATTTCTATTATATGAGATCTCCATAAAGAGGACCTGTCATCTCTTATTTCTATTATATGAGACCTCCATAAAGAGGACCTGTCATCTCTTATTTCTATTACATGAGATCTCCATAAAGAGGACCTGTCATCTCTTATTTCTATTACATGAGATCTCCATAAAGAGGACCTGTCATCCCTATTACATGAGATCTCCATAAAGAGGACCTGTCATCTCTTATTTCTATTATATGAGATCTCCATAAAGAGGACCTGTCATCTCTTATTTCTATTATATGAGATCCCCATAAAGAGGACCTGTCTCTCTTATTTCTATTACATGAGATCTCCATAAAGAGGACCTGTCATCTCTTATTTCTATTACAAGATCTCCATAAAGAGGACCTGTCATCTCTTATTTCTATTACATGAGATCTCCATAAAGAGGACCTGTCATCTCTTATTTCTATTATATGAGACCTCCATAAAGAGGACCTGTCATCTTATTTCTATTACATGAGATCTCCATAAAGAGGACCTGTCATCTCTTATTTCTATTATATGAGATCCCCATAAAGAGGACCTGTCATCTCTTATTTCTATTACATGAGATCTCTCCATAAAGAGGACCTGTCATCTCTTATTTCTATTACATGAGATCCCCATAAAGAGGACCTGTCATCTCTTATTTCTATTATATGAGATCCCCATAAAGAGGACCTGTCATCTCTTATTTCTATTATGAGATCTCCATAAAGAGGACCTGTCATCTCTTATTACATGAGATCTCCATAAAGAGGACCTGTCATCTCTTATTTCTATTACATGAGATCTCCATAAAGAGGACCTGTCATCTCTTATTTCTATTATATGAGATCCCCGTAAAGAGGACCTGTCATCTCTTATTTCTATTACATGAGATCTCTCCATAAAGAGGACCTGTCATCTTATTTCTATTATATGAGATCTCCATAAAGAGGACCTGTCATCTCTTATTTCTATTACATGAGATCTCTCCATAAAGAGGACCTGTCATCTCTTATTTCTATTACATGAGATCTCCATAAAGAGGACCTGTCATCTCTTATTTCTATTACATGAGATCTCTCCATAAAGAGGACCTGTCATCCTTATTTCTATTACATGAGATGTCTCCATAAAGAGGACCTGTCATCTCTTATTTCTATTATATGAGATCTCCATAAAGAGGACCTGTCATCTCTTATTTCTATTACATGAGATCTCTCCATAAAGAGGACCTGTCATCTCTTATTTCTATTACATGAGATCCCCATAAAGAGGACCTGTCATCTCTTATTTCTATTACATGAGATCTCCATAAAGAGGACCTGTCATCTCTTATTCTATTACATGAGATCTCCATAAAGAGGACCTGTCATCTCTTATTTCTATTACATGAGATCTCCATAAAGAGGACCTGTCATCTCTTATTTCTATTATATGAGATCAGATCAGGCTGCAGATGGGTACAGAGGCTGCATAGAGACTGCAGATGGGCATCAGGCTGCATTGGATGGGCACAGATCAGGCTGCAGAGAGGCACAGAGGCGGCATTGAGGCTGCAGACGGGCACTAATCAGGCTGCATTGATTGGCATTGACCATTATTTTGCTTCAAAGTGGTCTATTTGAAACGTCACTTTTAAATTGGGGTGCGTGTTATATGCTGATAAATACAAAAAAGAAAAAGGGGGAATGTATATCTCCATATACTGGGACTTTAGATGAAGCGCACAAGGAAAAGGGGGGGGGTGGTGCGCCTCCATCCCTATTTTGAATACAAAAGATTAAGAAGAGTGTGGGACTTTAAGTGAGGCTAGACTCAAACATTGAATTCATGTACAATTAAAGATTTTAATGTACATTAGTTGTCAAATTACACAGCATAATGTGTGTCAAACAGTAATTGAATACATATACAAAACGTCTTTAAGGATACATAATATACATATAATGAAGTATAAAAACATGATTGCCATAGTAAGAAAAAAGTTTTGCATAATGGATAAATGCAGCTAATAATATACAGTCAAGGTTCATGAAGATGGGGGTTGAAGTACGCGCTAAAATACTTATATCTATGTATTAATTTGTCTAGTCCCTATAATGTTATTAGTCTGTTAAACCTATGAGCGCATGCTACGTTTAATATCACAATAATACGAGGTTAGCTATGGAACCAAGCACACGGCTTCATAATAATCAAATCTTGTTTATTTCCCAAGGAAATGCGAAAGCTAACGTGTATCACAAGGGGGTTACACAATTACATAACATACAGCAAGGCTACAGTACAATGATATAATATACAGTTAAAATACAATATAATGATCTACTTATCGTGGTGACCCTTCTCAGCTGCGCTCCAGATGGAATAAGAGAATCAGTTGTGTGTGCAAACCCTTTTTGTCAATCACACCTCAATCACAGCACCTCCCACTGCCCGCCCACCTGCCCAATTGGTAGTCGCCTCCATGTATTCTGATTGTACTGCCAGAAGTGGTCTCTGGGGGGCAGCGTCTGTCCAGAATTGCACTTAATCCAACTGCTGTCTAATCTTGGAACTGCGATCTCCGACAGCCCATAATTAGTCTTTGTGTAGCCCAGCCAGATAGGAGCCGAGCATTCATCACGTACAATAGCCCTAGACTCATGACAGTATGAGGTGTAACTGGTTACATTCCACCAGAGAGGGGGGGGTGTATCTTGTAGATGTGGGAATCCCAGATTGAATCCAACAGGGGTGAAGGTGGGGAAAAGTACCCCCACAGGCTCGACGCGTTTCGTCGGTTAACCGACTCATCAGGAGCAGATAAAAATATCTGTAAATGAATAGTAATAAAACATACTTAGTCAAAAAAATCAAAATGTGGGAAATATCCCATAGAGTAAAGTATGTATAAGGATTATATGTATAAAAGAACAAAAAGACAAAAAAGTAATAGAGTCCACAAACTTACATCCCATTAGGACAGTGGACCCCAACGATCCCACAGAGCAGGGGCAGCCCAATCGAACCTCACCCGGGGCTGAGGTATGTAGGTGCGCCCACAAACAACAGGCCCACATCGGAAGGCCCCCAGCCAGCCGTCGAGTAGGTATATGGAGTATTGTGCCTAATGTTGGCAAAAATCTGTAGAGTAATTAGAAAATGTTTAAGAAGATCTTACTAAATGGTGCATCCGGCAGTACTGACTGGCTAAAAAAGTGAATGGAGTGAAATGTATATAAAAAGAAGAGCTAGTGAAGGTGAGTAAGCGAGTGTGAAGTGGGATATGGATGTGAAAAAGGTAAAAAGGGATGATAGCTTGGTGAGAAAATGCAAATGAGAAAATAAGCTGGTGGTAAAAGGAATATATATGTGCGAGTATGGAAAGCAAAAAGGTGAAATGTGTGGAAGTGTGGCATGTAGTGTTACCTTGTGTTGGCCGATGTGGGTAGTGCGTGTGCAGTACAGCGAGCAGTACAGGCCGGTTGTGCAGTCCGTGGTGGGTGGGGACCTCCAAGGGGGCCAGCTATATAGGGCGCACCTAACCAACGTCACGTAGGCACGGTGTTTTTATACTTCATTATATGTATATTATGTATCCTTAAAGACGTTTTGTATATGTATTCAATTACTGTTTGACACACATTATGCTGTGTAATTTGACAACTAATGTACATTAAAATCTTTAATTGTACATGAATTCAATGTTTGAGTCTAGCCTCACTTAAAGTCCCACACTCTTCTTAATCTTTTGTATTCAAAATAGGGATGGAGGCGCACCACCCCCCCTTTTCCTTGTGCGCTTCATCTAAAGTCCCAGTATATGGAGATATACATTCCCCCTTTTTCTTTTTTGTATGCATTACCCGGGATGGAGGCAGAATTTCAACACATGGGGTGGCACATAGCTGCCCCTTTTTACTACTACTCATCCACCCATTTTATGGCTGGGATAATACTCAAGCATATTTACGCTACGCCGTACCCAATTTTTATAATTTTTATACTCCAGTCCCACATCCTTTCTACCCCATGTGGACTCTGTTCCCCATGCCTGCTTTGCGGGGGTTGCCTTTGTCTTCCTTCCCCTCGGAGCTGCGATCCGCACCAGTCGCCGCCCCCTGCCGCCCTCCTGTTTACTGGGTGTCATGGGGACGACGCCTCGTGCGTATCGACGTCACGCACATGCCGCACGAGCGGCGTCAATCTTTGGCGCCGCCTGTTCCTGCTGCAGTTTCCAGCTGGCCGCTGTAAGGACGGGGACGGTTTTGGCGCCAATGGCGCTCGCGCTTTCCCCACCCGTCACCGTGCCTACGTGACGTTGGTTAGGTGCGCCCTATATAGCTGGCCCCCTTGGAGGTCCCCACCCACCACGGACTGCACAACCGGCCTGTACTGCTCGCTGTACTGCACACGCACTACCCACATCGGCCAACACAAGGTAACACTACATGCCACACTTCCACACATTTCACCTTTTTGCTTTCCATACTCGCACATATATATTCCTTTTACCACCAGCTTATTTTCTCATTTGCATTTTCTCACCAAGCTATCATCCCTTTTTACCTTTTTCACATCCATATCCCACTTCACACTCGCTTACTCACCTTCACTAGCTCTTCTTTTTATATACATTTCACTCCATTCACTTTTTTAGCCAGTCAGTACTGCCGGATGCACCATTTAGTAAGATCTTCTTAAACATTTTCTAATTACTCTACAGATTTTTGCCAACATTAGGCACAATACTCCATATACCTACTCGACGGCTGGCTGGGGGCCTTCCGATGTGGGCCTGTTGTTTGTGGGCGCACCTACATACCTCAGCCCCGGGTGAGGTTCGATTGGGCTGCCCCTGCTCTGTGGGATCGTTGGGGTCCACTGTCCTAATGGGATGTAAGTTTGTGGACTCTATTACTTTTTTGTCTTTTTGTTATTTTATACATAAAATCCTTATACATACTTTACTCTATGGGATATTTCCCACATTTTGATTTTTTTGACTAAGTATGTTTTATTACTATTCATTTACAGATATTTTTATCTGCTCCTGATGAGTCGGTTAACCGACGAAACGCGTCGAGCCTGTGGGGGTACTTTTCCCCACCTTCACCCCCATCTTCATGAACCTTGACTCTATATTATTAGCTGCATTTATCCATTATGCAAAACTTTTTTCTTACTATGGCAATCATGTTTTTATACTTCATTATATGTATATTATGTATCCTTAAAGACGTTTTGTATATGTATTCAATTACTGTTTGACACACATTATGCTGTGTAATTTGACAACTAATGTACATTAAAATCTTTAATTGTACATGAATTCAATGTTTGAGTCTAGCCTCACTTAAAGTCCCACACTCTTCTTAATCTTTTGTATATGCTGATAAATACGGTACTTCTAAATGGAGACCCTGCAGCTTTTTTTTCCCCAGAACACTGAGAGTGCACCGGGTGATTATAACAAGCCAGACCCTCCCATTCAGAATCAGTCCGCACAGGACACGGGAAACAAACAGCTATTTCTTCAGGGAAGCAAAAGGTAGGAATCTGTTACAAAGTTAATAAAATCCTTGCAACGTACAGAGATCACCCAGAGGGGGGAGGTTGTTTTTCTAAAGAAAAAAAAAAAAAGAACAGAAAAAAGCAAGCTTAAGAAAAAAATAAAAATGCATGTATACATCTATTGTTACAGAAGCCATTAGGAAGGCCGGGCACATAACTCAGAGTGCAGAAAATGTTCTGAGCCCACCTCTGACCCGTTTCTAGCCGTATCAGCTGGGTAACCCCCATCCCCCCCCCCTCCCCCGCCTCCTTTTTTTTTTTAATGCCTTCTGCGGTTTTGTACTTGTCCTTCATAAAAACAACCCGAGGGTGGAAATTATTCAGAAAGGCTCATGTTTGACACCTCATCTGTTCCAATCTGACAGCGATACATAATGTAACAGGCTGAGAGTGCGGCGAAAAAAAATATAAAAAAAAAAAATAGAAAACGCAACTTAAAAGGAGATTGACTCCATTCCAAGAGGCCATAAACGGTAACAATGAAGGAAACATGATTTATTTCAGCGTGTAATCTTTACAGTAAGTCATCTCTCAGACGTTTCCCACTGACAGAATGTAATAATATTAATGCCCTGAGCAATCGCAATCACGACCAAGAGAGGTATTTATCAGGCTGCCAATTCAAGTAAATGCAGTAATGTAACATGTTTAAAGCAAGCTAATAAAACAAGTCAGCGGAGAAATATTACACAGCGCTTTCCGCCTCTCCCTTAATCCCCGCTATAAGTTACCAAAGCGAAAATGTAAATCTCGCTCGCGCCGCGTTCCCGAATGCGCACTTTTTTTTTTTCTTCGCCTTCGGGATTTAGTGGCGCGGAGTAGAAAGGGGGCACCAAATAAAATACGCTGACCTTTCCATCTTCCCCAAACATACTGCTGCGGATGGTAATAAGATATTCGAATTTCAGGGATGATGTGAACAATCATCAGCGCACGCTGGAAAGTACATACAGGAGACCCTCTGCTTCTGTGATTAAAGGGATTTCCAGCTTGTATAAAAAATAAAAATAAAATAAAATGTACCAACTGCTTCTGTGTCCTCCATGTAATAAAATGGGGGGGGGGGGCCCTACCGCAGCCTTCAGCGACAGAGCGACCCACACATTGCACAGTATGCCGAAATCCAACCACGACTGTGGAAGGATCAGTGAATTCCTATTAGCCGACACACCCCCTGCGCTTAACATTGTGCATCACAGCGGGCGCGCAGGCACGCAAACGTGAACGTGCGCGCGTGCGCTAGAGTAAGCATTGGCAACAGATGGCCTATTTAAGGGTTGCGCTAATTCTGTGTCTGCTGGAGATTTCCCATTACCAAACCAGATTCCTCCTGACCTGATCTGATTCCGGCTCTGTACATCTGTGCTACCTGTTCCTGACCGCGGATTCATGCTTGACCTTGATCCGGCTACTGATTTAGTGTTTTGCTGCTCGCTCATTGCTGACCTCAGCTTGACCTCTGACCAGTGGCACCCACTCCATTAGGGGCGCAGGGATGGCCCCCCCTTCTTTTTTTTTTCGTCTTCGGGATTCAGTGGCGCGGAGTATAAAGGGGGCACCAAATAAAATATGCGGAACTTTCCATCTTTCTCAAACATACTGCTGCGGATGGTAACAAGATATTCAAATTTCAGGGATGATGTGAACAATCATCAGCGCACGCTGGAAAGTACATATAGGAGACCCTCTGCTTCTGTGATTAAAGGGATTTCCAGCTTGTATAAAAAATAAATAAAAATAAATATATGTACCACCTGCTTCTGTGTCCTCCATGTAATAAAATGGGGGGGGGGGGCCTCTACCGCAGCCTTCAGCGACAGAGCGACCCGCACATTGCACAGTATACCGAAATCCAACCACGACTGTGGAAGGATCAGTGAATTCCTATTAGCCGGCTGGCTCAGAAAAATGTGCACACCCCTGCGCTTAACATTGTGCATCACAGCGTGCGCGCAGGCACACAAACGAGGACGTGCACGAATGCGCCTAGAGTAAGCGTTGGCAACAGATGGCCTATTTAAGGGTTGCGCTAATTCTGTGTCTGCTGGAGATTTCCCGTTACCAACCCAGCTTCCTCCTGACCTGATCTGAATCCGGCTCTGTGTACATCTGTGCTACCTGTTCCTGACCGCGGCTTCATGCTTGACCTTGATCCGGCTACTGATTTAGTGTTTTGCTGCTCACTCGTTGCTGACCTCAGCTTGATCTCTGACCAGTGGCACCCACTCCATTAGGGGCACAGGGACGGCCCCCCCCCCTTTTTTTTCCGCCTTCAGGATTTAGTGGCGCGGAGTAGAAAGGGGGCACCAAATAAAATACGCTGACCTTTCCATCTTCCCCAAACATACTGCTGCGGATGGTAGTAAGATATTTGAATTTCAGGAAAGATGTGAACAATCATCAGCGCACGCTGGAAAGTACATACAGGAGACCCTCTGCTTCTGTGTTTAAAGGGATTTCCAGCTTGTATAAATAAATAAAAAAAAAATGTACTACCTGCTTCTGTGTCCTCCATGTAATAAAATGCTGTATTATAAATACTGTCATTTTGGTTCTAAATAAACAGTCCATGCTAGCACTAAGCAAGTCTTGTCTCATTTAGTGCTTGGGAGCGGTTGGAATATCTGAGATCCATATTCAGACTGGGAGGAAGTGGTATATGACGAAAGCACTCAAGAGGAGTGTGGGAGCATTTCGTCACACCCCTGAAGAAGCGACCCCCCCCGAAATCCCCAAAACGCATCGAGCTATAGGAGAATTGTTTCTCTCATACTATATGTATATTATGTACTGTTTTATGCATGGTGTTGTTTCACACCATCATACTTAACTTATAAAATAATACATTTTTCCATGTTTGTGTAGCGCACTACCCCCTTGGGAGCTGCAGTGTCAGTTAGCCCCGCTCTTCCTGTCCCATGCAACTTCAAACACCAGACGACTTTAAAGTTGATAATGCTTTATTCTGGGGTAAATCAATGAGCGATTCGATGGATGATATGAGATGCCCCGTTTTCTTGATCGGATTGGCACGTTACAATTTGCTCCTGGTGACCCCCTCCTGCTCTCAACTTTTGCTTTCAGAACTTAACACTTCCATTATGGACCGACCAGCACCACTCTGAATAATGCGTTGAGCTTAGACTCCAAAGTCACAGGCCACGCTGCCTATTTCCATGACTTTTGTTGTCAAGTCTCCGTCAGTCCTGGAAAGTGTATAACACTGCAGTCCTTGGACACACAGCGTGTTCACGGAATAGCACCACTGGGTTGCACTCCCTTTGCTCACTCCCAATCAACAGTTCACATTGCTCACAGAAAGCCGATTCCCAGTTTCCTCTGTCCGCTTAACTCCTACTTCCTCCTCCTTTGATATCCGGTACATCCCCGCATGGGACGCCCGGCCCTCATTATGTTCTACATGGTGGCTTCATTCCAGGAGCCAGACGTGGGCCGCCCTGGACTCCTTCTCCTCCGGTTATCCAGCTCTGGAGTCTCTGAACCCCCAGCCCTCCGGCCCTCCTCTTCTCCTGCGCACCCTTATCTTGTTCCTCCTCTTGAGCATGTGACCCCCCCCTTTTATATGAGAGACACCCATGGACCTAAGAAATTAACCATTGGTCAATTCTCTCACATGGGTTTCCTGACACTCTGGCCTCAGTCCTTCCTCTCTTTCTAGTCATACCCACTGTCCAGCAGAGGAGGTACCCCTGAGGTGTAGGCGGTCACACCCCATTCTACTCTAACAGTCCCATCCCAAAATAAACAACCAGGCCTAAGCGTAGGGGCCACTACATTTGAAAACACAGTTTTTTCAAAAGTTCACCCTTAAAGTCCCATAGTAGCGGGGGGGGGGGGGGGGTGGATGTACTTTTTTCTTTAACTTTCACTGTAAGGGGGGACTCTGCAGACCCTGATGTAAGGGAAAACTCTGGGGACTCTGACATAAGGGATGCTCTGGAAACCCTGATCTAAGGGGGAACACTGAGAACTCTGATGTATGGAGAGGACTCTGATATAAGAGGGGACACTGCAGCCTCTGGTGTAAAGGGGAACTTTGATGTAAGGGCTTGCCTTAGGGTACTCACTCAGAGGCAGGAGAGAGAAGAGGGGAGACTTCAGTCACAGACAGGGATGGATGGTGAGCTCACTCACCCCTTGGCAGTCAGCACCTCTCATCCAGATGTATCTGAGGCTGCTGGACTTCCAACTTCCGACCCCCACTTTCCTTTTCCGAGGCCCAGCGCCGGGGATTGGAGTGTGGGCAGACACAGAGGGGTAGGGGTGGGAGGAAGAGGTGCAGATGGAGCCCTCTCTGCTCTCCCATCAGTGTGGGGTGTGGGGGGGGTTGTTAGTGTTGGCTTTGGGCAGTGTGAAAGAGAATGTAACAGACACTCTCAGCTTAGCCAACTGCAGCCAGCAAACCTGCTGGGAAGCCATAGTCTGGTCTGAATAATGTGTCCGGGTTTCAGGCGGTCTGAAACCCAGACGCATGATTCCAAACCCAAACTGTCCGGGGGAGTCCTGCACAGGTGGCAACCCTAGACTGGATCTCCCGGGTTCTTATTGCTGTTGGTGACCCTGTTGGCAGATTTCCCCTTACTTTAATTCCTTGGCAGGAAAGTGTGACAGCAGGGGCGGACTGACAACTCATGGGGCCCCCGGGCAATAGGAGATTATGGGGCCCCCAGGCAATAGGAGATTATGGGGCCACACAGTATACACACACACACACAGTATACAATCACACAGTATACACATACATGTACACACAGTATACACAGACATGTTTCTATTGGCTGAGAAGGTAATGGAGAGGTGGGGCAGCTATAATCTCGGGATTTTTAGACCAAAAGGATGTCGGTAAGGGACATTTCAGAAACAGATGTAAAAAAAAACACAGATTTTTACATACTGTCCCTGGTTTTACTTAGGCTGGAAACCCTGATGGGGCCCCCTAGTGGCCCGGGGCCCTCGGGAAGTGCCCGAGTGGTTGAATGGTCAGTCCACCCCTGTGTGACAGTATCCAATCCCTTCACAGCAAGCACCCCATGCCGCCCTGTGCCCAGAATGCCAGGCCACTGCGGAGTCGGAGGGGAGAGTTGGACCGGTGTGTTGCCTATAGCCACATTTATGCTTTTTGCTCACCAAATGGAAAATTGGGCGGCACAGTGGTGTAGTGGTCAGCACTCTCACCTAGCAGCAAAAAGGGTCGCTGGTTCAAATCCCAACCACAACACTACCTGCCTGGGGTAAATTGACAGCGTATCTTAAATAATAATAATAATTGGAAGCGCCGGACTTGTGACTATGGGAAACACATGAATTGGATAATGTCCTATTAAATGCAATTTCTCAGCATGAATTTTTTTTTTTTTTCTGAGAGCATCCAATTGTTTTTGTTTACAAGTAGAAATCAGTATTTTTTTGCGAGAAAATTACTTAAAACCCCCAAACATTATATATATATATACCGTATTTATCGGCGTATAACACGCACTTTTTTCCCCACCGATCCCCCGCCGATCTCTGCTGACTGTGAGCAGAGCGGAGCGATCGCCGCCAAGATACACATAGTCGAGTGTACTCGGCTCTTCTCGGCTCCGCTCACAATCACGCCCAGTCCCACCATTGGACCTGTGTTATGTCCATCATAGGGCGGGACTGGGCGTGACTGTGAGCGGAGCCGAGAAGAACCGAGAAGAGCCGAGTACACTCTGCTATGTGTATCTCGGCTCCGCCCAGTCCCTGCGATCTCTGCGGCATTTGCTTCGATCCGGCAAGTCTTGGCGGCGCCAATTTTAAATCGTCCAAGCGATGGACACTGAGGGCAAGGCTGCACTGGGGAAAGGCTGCACTGGGGAAAGGCTGCACAGGGGCAAGGCTGCACTGGGGAAAGGCTGCACTGGGGCAAGGCTGCACTGGGACAAGGCTGGCTGCACTGGGACAAGGCTGCCCTGGGATAAGGCTGCACCGGGACAAGGCTGGCTGTACTGGGACAAGGCTGCACTGGGACAAGGCTGCACTGGGACAAGGCTGGCTGCACTGGGGAAAGGCTGCACTGGGACAAGGCTGCACTGGGGAAAGGCTGCACAGGGTCAAGGCTGCACTGGGGAAAGGCTGCACTGGGGCAAGGCTGCACTGGGACAAGGCTGGCTGAACTTGGACAAGGCTGCACTGGGGAAAGGCTGCACAGGGGAAAGGCTGCACAGGGGAAAGGCTGCACAGGGGAAAGGCTGCACAGGGGAAAGGCTGCACTGGCAAGGTTGCACTGGGGAAAGGCTGCACTGGGACAAAGCTGCACTGGGACAAGGCTGCACTGACAAGGCTGCACTGGGGGCAAGGCTGCAATAGACACTGGGGGCAAGGCTGCACTGGGGCAAGGCTGCACTGGGACAAGGCTGCACTGGGGAAAGGCTGCACAGGGGAAAGGCTGCACTGGGGAAAGGCTGCACAGGGGAAAGGCTGCACTGGGGAAAGGCTGCACTGGGGAAAGGCTGCACTGGGGCAAGGCTGCACTGGGACAAGGCTGCACTGGGACAAGGCTGGCTGCACTGAGACAAGGCTTCACTGGGACAAGGCTGCACTGTGGGCAAGGCTGCACTGGGGGCAAGGCTGCACGGGGGACAAGGCTGCACGGGGGACAAGGCTGCACGAGGGAAAGGCTGCACAGGGGCAAGGCTGCACTGGGGAAAGGCTGCACTGGGGCAAGGCTGCACTGGGGAAAGGCTGCACAGGGGCAAGGCTGCACTGGGGAAAGGCTGCACTGGGGCAAGGCTGCACTGGGGAAAGGCTGCACTGGGGCAAGGCTGCACTGGGACAAGGCTGGCTGCACTGGGACAAGGCTGCACTGGGACAAGGCTGCACTGGGACAAGGCTGGCTGCACTGGGGAAAAGCTGCACTGGGACAAGGCTGCACTGGGGAAAGGCTGCACAGGGGAAAGGCTGCACAGGGGAAAGGCTGCACTGGGGAAAGGCTGCACTGGGGAAAGGCTGCACTGGCAAGGTTGCACTGGGGAAAGGCTGCACTGGGACAAGGCTGCACTGACAAGGCTGCACTGGGGGCAAGGCTGCAATAGACACTGGGGGCAAGGCTGCACTGGGGGCAAGGCTGCACTGGGACAAGGCTGCACTGGGGAAAGGCTGCACAGGGGAAAGGCTGCACTGGGGAAAGGCTGCACAGGGGAAAGGCTGCACTGGGGAAAGGCTGCACTGGGGCAAGGCTGCACTGGGACAAGGCTGCACTGGGACAAGGCTGGCTGCACTGAGACAAGGCTTCACTGGGACAAGGCTGCACTGTGGGCAAGGCTGCACTGGGGGCAAGGCTGCAAGGGGGACAAGGCTGCACGGGGGACAAGGCTGCACGGGGGACAAGGCTGCACGAGGGAAAGGCTGCACAGGGGGCAAGGCTGCACTGGGGAAAGGCTGCACTGGGGCAAGGCTGCACTGGGGAAAGGCTGCACAGGGGCAAGGCTGCACTGGGGAAAGGCTGCACAGGGGCAAGGCTGCACTGGGGAAAGGCTGCACTGGGGCAAGGCTGCACTGGGGAAAGGCTGCACTGGGGCAAGGCTGCACTGACAAGTCTGCACTGGGGGCAAGGCTGCAATAGACACTGGGGGCAAGGCTGCACTGGGGGCAAGGCTGCACTGGGACAAGGCTGCACTGGGGAAAGGCTGCACAGGGGAAAGGCTGCACTGGGGAAAGGCTGCACAGGGGAAAGGCTGCACTGGGGAAAGGCTGCACAGGGGAAAGGCTGCACTGGGGAAAGGCTGCACTGGGGAAAGGCTGCACTGGGGCAAGGCTGCACTGGGACAAGGCTGGCTGCACTGAGACAAGGCTTCACTGGGACAAGGCTGCACTGTGGGCAAGGCTGCACTGGGGGCAAGGCTGCACGGGGGACAAGGCTGCACGGGGACAAGGCTGCACGAGGGAAAGGCTGCACAGGGGCAAGGCTGCACTGGGGAAAGGCTGCACTGGGGCAAGGCTGCACTGGGACAAGGCTGGCTGCACTGGGACAAGGCTGCACAGGGACAAGGCTGCACCGGGACAAGGCTGCACTGGGACAAGGCTGGCTGTACTGGGACAAGGCTGCACAGGGGCAAGGCTGCACTGGGGAAAGGCTGCACTGGGGCAAGGCTGCACTGGGACAAGGCTGGCTGCACTGGGACAAGGCTGCACAGGGACAAGGCTGCACTGGGACAAGGCTGCACTGGGACAAGGCTGGCTGCACTGGGGAAAAGCTGCACTGGGACAAGGCTGCACTGGGGAAAGGCTGCACAGGGTCAAGGCTGCACTGGGGAAAGGCTGCACTGGGGCAAGGCTGCACAACAGGGGAAAGGCTGCACTGGGGAAAGGCTGCACTGGCAAAACTGCACTGGCAAGGTTGCACTGGGGAAAGGCTGCACTGGGACAAAGCTGCACTGGGACAAGGCTGCACTGACAAGGCTGCACTGACAAGGCTGCAATAGACACTGGGGGCAAGGCTGCACGGAGGACAAGGCTGCACTGGGACAAAGCTGCACTGGGACAAGGCTGCACTGACAAGGCTGCACTGACAAGGCTGCAATAGACACTGGGGGCAAGGCTGCACGGAGGACAAGGCTGCACTGGGGGCAAGGCTGCACTGGGACAAGGCTGGCTGAACTGGGACAAGGCTGCACTGGGGAAAGGCTGCACAGGGGAAAGGCTGCACTGGGGAAAGGCTGCACTGGGGAAAGGCTGCACAGGGGAAAGGCTGCACTGGGGAAAGGCTGCACTGGGGCAAGGCTGCACTGGGACAAGGCTGGCTGCACTGGGGAAACGCTGCACAGGGGAAAGGCTGCACTGGGGAAAGGCTGCACTGGGGAAAGGCTGCACAGGGGAAAGGCTGCACTGGGAAAGGCTGCACAGGGGAAAGGCTGCACTGGGGAAAGGCTGCACTGGCAAGGCTGCGCTGGCAAGGCTGCACTGGGGAAAGGCTGCACTGGGGAAAGGCTGCACTGGGACAAGGCTGCACTGGGGCAAGGCTGCACTGGGGAAAGGCTGCACTGTCAAGGCTGCACTGGGGAAAGGCTGCACTGGGACAAAGCTGCACTGGGACAAGGCTGGCTGCACTGGGGAAACGCTGCATAGGGGAAAGGCTGCACTGGGGAAAGGCTGCACTGGGGAAAGGCAGCACAGGGGAAAGGCTGCACAGGGGAAAGGCTGCACTGGGGAAAGGCTGCACTGGCAAGGCTTCACTGGCAAGGCTGCACTGGGGAATGGCTGCACTGGGGAAAGGCTGCACTGGGACAAGGCTGCACTGGGGCAAGGCTGCACTGGGGAAAGGCTGCACCGGCAAGGCTGCACTGGCAAGGCTGCACTGGGGAAAGGCTGCACTGGGACAAGGCTGCACTGGGACAAGGCTGCACTGACAAGGCTGCACTAGACACTGGGGGCAAGGCTGCCTGGGGGACAATGCTGCACTGGGGGCAAGGCTGCACTGGGACTAGGCTGCACTGGGGAAAGGCTGCACAGGGAAAAGGCTGCACTGGGGAAAGGCTGCACTGGGGAAAGGCTGCACTGGGGAAAGGCTCCACTGGGGCAAGGCTGCACTGGGACAAGGCTGCACTGGGACAAGGCTGGCTGCACTGGGACAAGGCTTCACTGGGACAAGGCTGCACTGGGGGCAAGGCTGCACTGGGGGCAAGGCTGCACGGGGGACAAGGCTGCATGGGGGACAAGGCTGCATGGGGGACAAGGCTGCACTGACAAGGCTGCACTGACAAGGCTGCACTGATAAGGCTGCACTGATAAGGCTGCACTGGACACTGATAAGGCTGCATTGATGGGCATTTAAATGTAAGTTTTTTTCCTTAAAAATCTTTCCTAAACTTGGTGTGCGTGTTATACACCGATAAATACGGTATATATTTTTTAGCAGAGACCCTAGAGAATAAAATGGCGATCACTGCAGTTTTTTGTCACACGGTATTTGCGCATCTGTTTTTTGTTTTGTTTTTTTGTGGAAAAATACACGTTAAAAAAATTTTATGCAAAAAAAATACAATATACAACCCAATTTTTTTGTAAACTATGAAAGATGACGTGTCCCCAAGTGAATAGATATTCTTTTATTCTTATTACAAGGAACGTAGACATCTCTCGTAATAGAAATAAGGCATGACAGGTCCTCTTTATGGAGAGATCTATAAGACCTCAAATCACATCTTTACCTTTAAAAGCAAAAGATCAAAATAATCATAATAAAAATGATCTTTTGCTTTAACCACTTGCCTTGAATGAATAGATACCTAACATGTCACGCTTTAAAATTGCACGCGATCGCGGAATGGCACCAAACTACGATACTTAGAAAAATCTCCTTAGGCGACGCTTAAGTTTAGAGTTACAGAGGAGGTCTGGAGATAGAATTATTGATCTCGCTCCGACAGTCCCGGCGATACCTCACACGTGTGGTGAGATCACCGTATGAATGCGTGACTTACATATGCTGTCGCTTCTGCGTGCAAGCACGGAGGGGTGGGGCGATTTAAAATTTTTGTTTTTTTTAACACTGTACCTTTTAATTTTTATTGGATCACTTTTATTCCTATTACAAGTAATGTACACATCCCTTTTAATAGAAATAATGGGTGACAGGTCCTCTTTATGGAGAGATCTACTGTATAAGACCCCAAATCACAGCTTTACCTTTTAAGGCAAAAGGCCAAAAAAAAAAAAAATTATAAAAAACGTATCTTTTTCATCAACCATTCCCCCCCCCACAATTTTCAACTTTCAGCGCTGCCACACTGTGAATAACAATTGCCCCATCATGCAACACTGTACCTATATGACATTTTTATCATTTACTTCACACAGATAGAACTTTCTTTTGGTGGTATTTAATCACCACTGGGGATTTAATTTTTTTGCTAAATAAATAAATAAAACATTTGAAAAAAAAAAAAAAAAAAACATTTTGGAATTTTTTTTTTCATATTTTGTTACAATATTTTGCAAAGAGTCAATTTTTCTCCTTCACTTTTATGCGCTGATGAGGCTGCACTGATGGATACTAATGGGGTGGCACTGATGAGGCAGTAGTGATGGGCACTGACAGACGACACCGATGGGCACTGATAGTTAGCACTAATGGGCACTGATATGCGGCACAGAGGAGGTACTAATGAGGCTACATTGATAGGCGGCACTGATGGGCAGCACTGAAGAGCACCGATAGGCGGCACTGATAGGTAACACTGGTGGGCATTGGTAGGCAGCACTGGTGGGCACTGTTGGGACTGCACTGATCATTAGGACACTGATAACCAGTGCCCTAATTATCAGTGTAGATGTCTCCTTTCACACAAGGTGGTTATCGGCTCTCCTCTCCTTACACTGTCCAGGAAAGGAATGCCGATTACCAGCTTGTGTTTACATTGTGATCAGCTGTGATTGGACACAGCTTATCACGTGGTAAAGAGTCATTGTGATTGGCTCTTTACCCCGTTCTGTGGTCAGCTGTGTCCTAAGAACACGATGATCACAGAGCACGCCACCCATGCATCGCAGCGGTCCTGCGGGAATCGCGATCATAGGAGGACGTCGTATGACACCCTAAGGAAGTAGTTAAAAAAAATAGTTTACTTCCACCCTAGACCAGAAGCGACGTTGTGACTTCACTCCGGTTCGCCAAGATAATAGAGGTCATCAGAGACGGTCTGGTCTCTCCTCTATGACCAGTCGGCACGAACTGCTGGATCGTTTCTTGGGCACGCCAGTAAAAACGGTAAGCCCAAAAAAAAAAAAAAAAACTTGGGGGTAACGAACCCCTCTTGTTGCTTCTGAAATTGATCCAGTGGCTAATTAGCCGCTTGGACCTCTTTCAGTAGAAAGCCAATTGCCAGCGGAAAAAATAAATAAAAAAATACCAGGGTTATATATAATATATACGTATTGTGGTCGGCCAGTGGATAACAACCCCCAGTCATCATAAGATATTGAGAAGTCTTAAGCCCCATACACACGGTCGGACAATCCGCGGACCAGGTCCGTCGGACCATGTCCGTCATACTTTGTCCGATGTTGGTTTTGCGTACACACGGTCGGACAAAGTTGTCGGAAAATCCGATCATTCTGAACGTGGTGACGTTTGTTGCCTACGACGGGACTACGTAGAGGCTAGTAGCCAATAGCTTTGGTCTTGTAATGTGATCTGAGCATGCGTAGCACTTTGTCCGGTCGGACAACCGTACACACGATCGGATTTGGTGTGATCGGACCGTGTTGACGGCAAATCTTTCCAGCAGGAGATAAGACTTTG
Organism: Lithobates sylvaticus; assembly: GCA_028564925.1. NCBI lineage: Eukaryota > Metazoa > Chordata > Amphibia > Anura > Ranidae > Lithobates > Lithobates sylvaticus. The sequence continues at coordinate 605,663,322 of CM053029.1, read as the reverse complement.
TCCGTCGGACAAACCGACGTACACTGTCCGATGGTGCATACACACGGTCTGATTTTTCAACAACATTGTCCGATCGGACAGAATCCATGAAAAAGGCGGACCGTGTGTATGGGGCTTTATTTGTGGACAGATCACAAGTTTTATCTCTTTCCATTTCTGAACCTCATTTGCTCAAAAAAACACCTAATCAGATATTTTACATTTATGTTCTTTATATATTGTTTTGTTCCATTTTATTTAGACTTTGTTTCCAGCTGGTTAATTCTATTCCATGGCTTTGTTCAGCCAACCCGGGGAAAGCCTGAGTTACTGGCGACCGGGGAATCGCAGGAGGACTTTGCCAGAATGACTCCCGCTTGTGTTGGGCTTCAGAAACGTTGGTGGATTCCAATAAATGTCTAATACTCGACCTGTCAACATGTGGCTATTGAAACACGCAAATAATAACATCTGCGATATACGCGATAACATCAACGCTGAGCAATTTGTATGTTTTCATAGATTTTGCCAATGAAATGGAAACCACCACATTAAAGAAAATACAAGGCAACCTAAATATAGAAAGAAACGTTCAGAATTCCGACCCCAATTCTGAATTTCATGCATTTAGTCCCAATGTAACCTGTAAATGAACCTCAATATCCGATGGAGAAATTGTTCATCCAAAAGAAGCCACTTGTCCCGTGACTCGGGGGCCATACGGGGCCCTCTTTGTTTTCCCAAATGGTCTCTGAGTAAAATGTATAATAAGTGGTATTTTCAATATCTTTAAATACATAAATGAGGAATGTATGAGATACTAGAACGAGGAAACATGTAGTTTAGCACCGAGTGACAATTATACTGCATCTTGGTGTCGGGGCTGGGCTCAGCCCTTCCTTCTCTGAGCTGGCCGCTCAGCTGTCAGCTAATTGCCAGCTCCCATCTCTCTCCACAGTTACTCAGCTGTTGATGATATCCTGCTCGTCAGTCCTGCCTACTTAAGCCGCCCAGCCCAGAGGATCTCTGCCTTCGCCTTGGTCAGCATCACAGAGACTATCTCCTGCGTTCCTGTTTAAAGCATTGCTTTGCTGACATCCCTTCTGGCTACTGATCCTGCTTGCTGTTCCACTACATTGACTCCAGACTTCTGGCTTGGCTGACTATCCGTTCTGGTTACAGAACTTTGGCTATGTTTTGACTATGTTTGTTCTATTTACTTTTATTATTAACCACTTCACGCCCGCGATATAGCCGAAAGACAGCTACAGCATGGACGCCGATTGCCGGGAGGGCATCCCTGGACGTCCTCCCGTGCACAAGCGGCCTGCGCGCCCCCCACATGGCGCACAAGGCATGCTCTGTGATCATCAGTGAGTCTATGAGACTCGCCTGATCACAGATCGATCCCAACCCCTTACCACGTGATCAGCTGTCAGCCAATGACAGCTGATCATGTGATGTAAGCCAAAGCCGGTAATCAGCTATTTTTCCTCCTCACACTGATAGCGTGAGGAGGAAAAAAAAGCCGATCACCAGCGGCTGCTAGAGAGACATCGCTCCCAATCGCGAAGGCACATACCAGTGCCCACCAGCGCCACCTACCAGTGCCCACAGTACCACCCATCAGTGCCCACAGTGTCACCTCACAGTGCCACCTATCAGTGCCCTCAGTGCCACCTCACAGTGCCCACAGTGCCACCTATCAGTGCCACCTATCAGTGCCACCTATCAGTGCCCAAAGTGCAGCCTATAAATGAATCCATGCATCATTACCAGTGCTGCTTATCAATACCCCCTACCAGTGCCACCTATCATTGCCCATAAGTGCCCATCAGTGCCATCTGTCAGTGCTACCCATCAGTGCCACTTATCAGTGCCACCCATCAGGGCCCATCAGTGCAGTCTTTTCAGTGCCTATCAGTGTCATCTTATCTGTGCATATCAGTGTCGCCTTATCTGGGCCTATCAGTGTCGCCTTATCTGTGCCCATCAGTGCCCATCAGTGCAGCCTCATCAGCGAATATCAATAAAGGAGAAAAATTACCCGTTTGCAAAATTTTATAACAAACTATGAAATATGTTTTTTTTTTTTCAAAAATTTCTGTCTTTTTTTGTTTGTTTAGCAAAAAATAAAAACCCCAGTGGTGATTAAATACCACCAAAAGAAATCTCTATTTGTGTGAAAAAAATTATAAAAATTGATAAAAAAAAAAAAAATATAAAAAAATTATAAAATTTTCATTTGGGTATAGTGTTGTATGACCGAACAAAGCAGCGCTCCATGAAAGTCAAACTGTAGTGTTTAATGAGTATCGCTGGCTTCCAACACACTCCCTGCCCTGGGCCATGTCCCTCTGGCCCGTTTACCCCAATTGGGCTTATTCATAGCGGTGCCCAATTGGGATGAAATGCGTTGGTGGGGCGTGGCCTAGGTCTGGGACTGTGTTGGAAGCCAGCTATACTCACTAAGCTCTACAGTTTGGTAAGAAGAGTCTGGGCAAAAAAAAAAATCCAGTCGGCAGTTCCGACCGTGTGTGGGCTCCATCGGATTTGAGATCCTGCTTGGACTTTTTCCAATCGTGTGTAGCGAATTCCGACGGACAAAGTGCCACGCATGCTCAGATCACATTACAAGACCAAAGCTATTGGCTACTAGACTCTACATAGTTCTGTCGTACGCAACGAACGTCACCACGTTCAGAATGATCGGATTTTCCGACAACTTTGTCCGACCGTGTGTATGCAACACCAGTGCCGGAAAAAACGGATTTTGTGGTCGGAATTTCTGACCGTGTGTACGGGGCATAATTCATCCCAAAGGTGTTCTATCGGTTTGAGCTCAGGACTCTGTGCAGGCCAGCCAAGTTTCTCCACCCCAAACTCGCTCATCCATGTCTTTATGGACCTTGCTTTGTGCACTGGTGGGCAGTCATGTTGGAACAGGAAGGGGCCGTCCCCAAACTGTTCCCACAAAGTTGGGAGCATAAAATTGTCCAAAATGTCTTGGTATGCTGACGCCTTAAGAGTTCCCTTCACTGGAACTAAGGCTCGATTCACATCTATGCATGTTGCTTTTGAGCGTTTTTGCAGTGCTTTTTGCGGTGCTTGCCGCGTTTTTGGACATGCGTTTTTACCACGATATATCGCGTTTTGCATTTTTTTATTTATTTATTTTTACACTGTGGTTGCTTAGCAACTAGCTATATACAGTGTAAATAATAAATAAAAAAAGATGAAAAAAAAACGCAAATCGTGGCAAAATCGCGGGAAAAACGCGGTAAAAGCACGGTACTTGCGTTTTGGATGCGGGTTTATTGACTTCTATTACATGCAAAACGCTGCATTTTGCATGGAAAAAAGTCCCCGACCCTTTCCAAAAACGCAGAGGCACAAAAATGCATTGATGTGAACATGTTCCATGGGAACCCATGTTAAAAAATGTCCCTGCATTTCTGCAAAATGTATCAAAAAACGCATTAGTGCGAATCAAGCCTTAGGGGGCCAAGCCCAACCCCTGAAAAACAACCCCCCACACCATAAGCCCCCCTCCACCAAATGATTTGGACCACCAGTACACAAAGCAAGGTCCATAAAGACATGGATGAGCAGGTTTGGGGTGGAGAAACTTGACTGGGCTGCACAGAGTCCTGACCTCAACCCGATAGAACACCTTTGGAATGAATTAGTGCGGAAACTGAGAGCCAGGCCTTCTCGTCCAACACCAGTGCCTGACCTCACAAATGTTCTTCTGGAAGAATGGTCAAACATTCCCATAGACACCCTCCTAAACCTTGTGGACGGCCTTCCCAGAAGAGTTGAAGCTGTTATAGCTGTAAAGGGTGGGCCAACTCAATATTGAACCCTATTGACGAAAACTGGGATTTCATTAAAGTTCATGTGCGTGTAAAGGCAGATGTCCCAATACTTTTGGTAATATAGTGTGTGTGTATATATATATATATATATACATACACACTGTTTATACATCCATACACAGAGACCCTAAAATCTCTTAAGTCTCCTAAGATCTTGGTTCCAAAACTATTCACCAAAAAGGTCCAGGCTTGGTTGCTCTCAGTTTGTCTTTCTTAACCTAACTATGTAAGTAACTAGTATTATGTACCGGAGCATCTGACCTAAAACTGTACAGCAAACTCCTGTGGGGTAGATGAAAGTAATATTTGGAATATTAAAGGAGAACCACAGGCCAAGCACCAAATTCAGTTCACCCCTGATGACGTCAATTCATGACGAAACGCGTAGGGAACTGCTTGTGACCAGACGTTTACCAGGAGGCGGCGGCCATCTTGTTGGCAGTGTGTGCTGTGGAATTAACCAGCAAACAAGTGCTTTTTGATCATCATCATGTGAGTATAGTTCCATTCATTTTTATACCAATAAATTGCTCCAAGGATTACTGCGCCGTGAGATTTATTCTTTTTATGTTTCATGGGATGTACATTGGTGTGGAATTAATGCTATGGAAGTTGGGAACGGCTTGTGGAGTTCTGATCATCTGTGTTCATCCTGCCTGGTTGGATCGATCGTGGTCTGCTGTGACCAAGGATCTCATTATATCCAAAGCTCATCTGACCCCTGTATTAAGGGTCAACAGAGGAGGGTAGTACCGCGTACACACGGACTATCCGCCCGGAGGATGCTGGGACATCATAAGGGGCGGGGGTCACCATGTGACATCACCTGGTAACCCCGCCCCTTGTCCCTATATAAGTTGCCAAACAACGTGTCCCTGCCATTGCGGCCAGAGAGAGCGTTGCGTCAACATCGGATGAAGGAAGAATGAGAAGAAGCAGAAGGCGGCGGCGAAAGTGACAGAAGACTGGGCCAACGCTAGTAAAAGAGCTGGAAGAAAAAAGCGGAGGCCCCGCAAGAAGAACCGAAGAGCCGGACAAGAGCGGGACAAGACCCCTGAAGTCGGAAGAAGACCCCCCGGACGGCGGCAGCGACGAAGGAGAAAACTGTGCTCCTCCGCTAGTAAAAGAGGGGATTTATTAATGGGGGCTCCCAGATTCTGATAATTCACCCGCTTGCAGACCCCCGACAACCAACGGCCAGGGTTGTCGGGAAGAGGCCCTTGTCCTCATCAACATGGGGACAAGGTGCTTTGGGGTGGGGGGGCCGCAGGGCCCCCCCTTCCCCAAAGCACCCACACATGTTGAGGGCACGCGGCCTGGTACAGCTCAGGAGTGGGGGGGGGCGCTCGTCCCCACCCCCTTTCCTGACTGGCCGCGCTGCATGCTCGGATAAGGGTCTGATATGGATTTTGGGGGGACCCCCACGCCATTTTTTCGGCGTAGGGATTCCCCTTTAAATCCATACCAGATGACGGGGCTAGCAAGGTGTCAATCTCGCAGAGGGAGGCGGCGGCATTGACTTCATTCACTAGTCCCGTCTACCTGGAGTCACGTTCAAAATGAATGGACTTTACTCCGTGTGTGGGCGAGTCCGTTCTTTCCAAAAATCCAGCGGAACTCCGCCAAAAGTCCGGCAGATTGTCCGCCGTACCCAGGGCCGTTTTTTCCACTGGGCATGCTGGGCAGTTGCCCGGGGGCCACACTTGTCTGGGGGGCCCCATCCAGGGCTGATCCTCAGCGCTGCAATCTGCTGCTTAAATTGACTGACTGCACTGGTTGCTCACTTCACCGGCCGGCATCTAGCTAGCAACCAGTGACGTCAATCAGAGGCCGCGGCCGCCCCAGCATTCATAGCGCACCACGGCTGCCCCAGTGGCTAGTGAACAGGCTCCGCCCACCTCTGCCATGTTCTTCAGACAGCATGGAGAGGGAGCGGAAAGACGGCCCTTGATAGCGGGCACTGCCTTGCTGCTGTGAGTGACACACTGTACTGCACCAGGCCGGCGGCCTCAAGTAAGTCTAACAATGTCTACTTAAGTAAGTTCAAGTTGTGCATCAAACACAGCCACTGTCCGTGCCCCTCAAAAGCTGCCACTGTGCCCATCAAACAGCCACTGTGCCCATCAAAGCTGCCAATGTGCCCATTAAATGCAGCCACTATGCCCATCAAACGCTGACACTGTGCCCAAACGCTGCCACTGTGCCCACCAAACTCGTGTTATATTGTCCAAACGTTTTAATTGTTTAACGTGTAAATGTTTAAACACTGATTTTGTTGGAAGTACCAATAAATGTAACCTTATTGATCATTTGAATTTTTATTCTCTTGCGTGATCGTGTAGACAGGGCCCCAGTGCACTGTATTGCCCGGGGGCCTATGATGCTCTTAAGATGGCCCTGGCCGTACCTAGTCGACCAGAAAAGTCTGGTCGTGTGTGGGCAAGTCCGCTCGTTCGGAAAGTCCAGCGGACCTCCCCGAGTCCGCCGGATGGTCCGGCCGAATAGTCCGATCGTGTGTACGCGGCATAGGAGGCAGTGTGGTCGGGTGTCGGTGGTGGTTCTCTTCCTTGTTTTCCTGACCAATCATTTATCCGATGATGTGCGGTTCATCTTGAGCTCCTTTGAGGAATCATCACCTTAAGGACAATATCTTTGAGCGCTGCACTTCTTGTTACCAGATTCAGAAATGTACTTTTATTTGGGATTATGTTTGGACTCGATGTTGGGAAGATGACACGGGGCTTCACTTTGTTTTGCCAGTAATCATGGCACCTTCTTCAGACACGCCCAGATTTTTATACATGAAACAAGTCTATACAATAAATTTAACTTTATCCAACTGCGCAAATCTTTTATTGGAAAATTATGCAGGTGCCCATTTCTTAGCGTTAGGAAAGTGCAATGGCCATAGTTTAATCGAATGAAAAGCAGTGAAAGAGTCATTGTCAGAGAACGTTCCATCGTCTCCTTTTTCTCCGGTTAACCTGAACCCGCACAACGCCTGGAGTACGAAAATCAGAATGTGGTGTCAGATTTGCAGGCGAAGGACAACAGAATGGAGAAAGCTCGGGGGACGATGCTCCTGATAAGAAGGACATTTACACAGATAGAAGGAGCACTTGATAGACAAAGCCGCCATAATCTGCAGGATCCAAGGGAGCAATGAGACTATCAGGCCGAATCTGCAAACAGAATCTGCATATGGTGAATACACTGGATTCAGTGGAAGGAAGGAAGGTCACATGACTTGATGATAACTAAATTGCAGCAATTTGAATCAGGCTCCAAAGGCCAAAAAGGGTCTGAATCATATATTGGACATGACAAGGCAATATACACTGTACAGCATGCCTCTGATTGCACTGATCACTGCTTATCAATATTCCAGGAGAACATCCTGAACCTACAAGGAACCCAGTCTGACAGAAGAACCTGCTTTAAGCTTTATTGACCCAACAATAAATGGGATTGCCACCTGCCCGGGATTCACCCGGACAGTCCAAGTTCTAAATCATGTGTCTGGGTTTCATACAGTCTGAAATCTGGAGACATAATATTCAGACCGGACTGCGGCTCCCCAAATAACTGAGAACCACAACCGCCGAGTGCAAAGACGTGCACATGGGCTGTGTGTGCCCAGGCACACCCTAATCACCAGGGTTGGCAATCATCTGGCTGCAGTTGTCTAAGCCAGTGTTTCTCAACCTTTTTCAGTCAAGGCATCCTCTAAAATGATGGACAATCTTAACCGGTTCCCAAACGGCACACGCCGATGTACGTTGGCAGAATGGCACGGACAGGCATAAGGGCGTATATATAAGTCCCTTTTTAAATGCCACCGTGCCATCAGGAGCTGGAAGAAGAAAGAAGCAAGAAGAACCGAAGAGTGGGACAAGAGCGGGACAAGACCCCCGAAGTCGGAAGAAGACCCCCCGGACGGCGGCGGCGAAAGCGACAGAAGACCGGGCAAGAGCGGGACAAGACCCCCAAAGTCGGAAGAAGACCCCCGGACGGCGTCGGCGACGAAGGAGAAAACGGTGCTCCTCCGCTAGTAAAAGAGGGGACTTATTAATGGGGGCTCCCGGATTCTGATAATTCACCCGCTTGCAGACCCTTGTCCTCATCAACATGGGGACAAGGTGCCGTCCGGGGGTCTTCTTCCGACTTCGGGGGTCTTGTCCCGCTCTTGCCCGGTCTTCTGTCGCTTTCGCCGCCGCCGTCCGGGGGTCTTCTTCCGACTTCGGGGGTCTTGTCCGGCTCTTCGGTTCTTCTTGCGGGGCCTCCGCTTTCTTCTTCCAGCTCTTTTACTAGCGTTGGCCCGGTCTTCTGTCGCTTTCGCCGCTGCCTTCTGCTTCTTCTCTTTCTTCCTTCATTCAATGTTGACACAATGCTCTCTCTGGCCGCAAGGTGCCCCCCTTCCTCAAAGCACCCCCACATGTTGAGGGCACGTGGCCTGGTACGGCTCAGGAGTGGGGGGGGGGGGGGGGCGCTCGCTCGTCCCCACCCCCTTTCCTGACTGGCCTGGCTGCGTGCTCGGATAAGGGTCTGATATGGATTTTGGGGGGACCCCCACGCCATTTTTTTCGGCGTAGGGATTTCCCTTTAAATCCATACCAGGTGACGGGGCTAGCAAGGTGTCAATCTCGCCAAGGGAGGCGGCGGCATTGACTTCCTTCGCTAGTCCCGTCTACCTGGAGTCACGTACAAAATGAATGGACTTTACTCCGTGTGTGGGCAAGTCCGTTCATTTCAAAAGTCCAGCGGAACTCCGCCAAAAGTCCAGCGGATTGTCCGCCGTACCTAGTCCGTGTGGGCAAGTCCGCTCTTTCGAAAAGTCCGGCGGACCTCCCTTAGAAAGTCCGGCAGATTGTCCGCCGGGTTAAGTCCGCCGGATAGTCCGGCCGAATAGTCCGATCGTGTGTACGCAGCATAGGAGGCAGTGTGGTCGGGTGTCGGTGGTGGTTCTCTTCCTTGTTTTCCTGACCAATCATTTATCCGATGATGTGCGGTTCATCTTGAGCTCCTTTGAGGAATCATCACCTTAAGGACAATATCTTTGAGCGCTGTACTTCTTGTTACCAGATTCAGAAATGTACTTTTATTTGGGATTATGTTTGGACTCGATGTTGGGAAGATGACACGGGGCTTCACTTTGTTTTGCCAGTAATCATGGCACCTTCTTCAGACATGCCCAGATTTTTATACATGAAACAAGTCTATACAATAAATTAAAAACTTTATCCAACTGCGCAAAATCTTTTATTGGAAAATTATGCAGGTGCCCATTTCTTAGCGTTAGGAAAGTGCAATGGCCATAGTTTAATCGAATGAAAAGCAGTGAAAGAGTCATTGTCAGAGAACGTTCCATCGTCTCCTTTTTCTCCGGTTAACCTGAACCCGCACAACGCCTGGAGTACGAAAATCAGAATGTGGTGTCAGATTTGCAGGCGAAGGACAACAGAATGGAGAAAGCTCGGGGGGCGATGCTCCTGATAAGAAGGACATTTACACAGATAGAAGGAACACTTGATAGACAAAGCCGCCATAATCTGCAGGATCCAAGGGAGCAATGAGACTATCAGCCCGAATCTCGGTGTAAACAGACTCTGCATATGGTGAATACACTGTATTCAGTGGAAGGAAGGAAGAATGCAATACATGGGACGCTTTTCGGAGGTCACATGACTTGATGATAACTAAATTGCAGCAATTTGAATCAGGCTCCAAAGGCCAAAAAGGGTCTGAATCATATATTGGACATGACAAGGCAATATACACTGTACAGCATGCCTCTGATTGCACTGATCACTGCTTATCAATATTCCAGGAGAACATTCTGAACCTACAAGGAACCCAGTCTGACAGAAGAACCTGCTTTAAGCTTTATTGACCCAACAATAAATGGGATTGCCACCTGCCCGGGATTCACCCGGACAGTCCACGTTCTAAATCATGTGTCTGGGTTTCATACCGTCTGAAATCTGGAGACATATCATTCAGACCGGACTGCGGCTCCCCAAATAACTGAGAACCACAGCCGCCGAGTGCAAAGACGTGCACATGGGCTATGTGTGCCCAGGCACACCCTAATCACCAGGGTTGGCAATCATATGGCTGCAGTTGTCTAAGCCAGTGTTTCTCAACCTTTTTCAGTCAAGGCACCCTCTAAAATGATGGACAATCTTAAAGGCACCCTCCAAAATTTTGGACAATCTTAATACACCCTCTAAAATAATGGTGTCAGAGAAGGACTTTGGTCTTCCATGCTCGCCATGCTGTTGCGCGCATGCATGGCGGATTAGCGCTCCGGCTCACCCACGTGCGTAGCCCGATGGTGTGGCGTGCACCTGTGCGTGGTAGCACACGTGTGCGCGCAGTGGCTCTCGGATGTGCGTATTGGCGCAAGGGTGTGCGCTATAGGCGCACACTCTATGGCGTGGCTATTTTAGACGGCTCTGGCGTCCAAACGGGTTGCTGGTTTGTTGTCAGCTTCCCGTTTGTGCCTGTTACCTGCTGTTTGCCTGATTACCTGTTTTGATCTGGACCGTCCCTGACTACGCTGCTCTCATCCTCGTTTGACCCTTGGCTTGCTTAACGGACCTCTCCTGATCTGCCTCACGGACTTTCTGATTGATTTCCTGGATTTGGCCTGCCTTACGGACTTTCTTGCCTGACTTCACGGATCTGACCTTGGCCTGTTTCACGGACTTGCTATTTCTGCTACCTGATTCCCTACTACCTCTGGGACTGTTTACCACCACGTACAGGATCATCAGCCAGTTCCTGACTCCCAATCAACCCACTGCTCAGCTCCTCAGCTTCTTCAGGAACCTACACCTGCTGGTGGCCAGTGCTGCTGCGTGCCACCCGCTCCCTGTATCACCTTTGGGGGACGGGGTGCGCGTAGTTGCAAGGGGCGGACTGCTCTCCGCATCTCGGCCTTGGTAAGTACTTGTTGTGACATATCTTAAGGCACCCTCTAAAATTATGATCAATCTTAAGGCACCCTCTAAAATTATGGACAATCTTAAGGCACCCTCTAAAATTATGGACAATTTTGAGGCACCCTCTAAAATTATGGACAGTCTCGAGGTACCCTGTAAAATTATGGACAATCTTAAGGCACCCTCTAAAATTATGGACAATCTTAAGGCACCCTCTAAAATTATGGACATTCTTAAGGCACCCTGTAAAATTATGGACAGTCTCGTGGCACCCTCTAAATTATGGACAATTTTAAGACACCCTCTAAAATTATGGACAGTCTCGAGGCACCCTCTAAAATTATGGACAATCTTAAGGCACCATCTAAAATTATAGACAATCTTAAGACACCCTCTAAAATCATGGACAATCTTAAAGCACCCTCTAAAATTTTGGACAATCTTAAGGCACCCTAAAATTATGGACAATATTAGGACACCCTCAAAAATTATGAACAATCTTATGGCACCCTCTAAAATTATGAAGAGTCTCGTGGCACCCTCTAAAATTATGGACAGTCTTAAGGCACCCTCTAAAATTATGGACAGTCTCGAGGCACCCTCTAAAATTATAGACAATCTTAAGGCACCATCTAAAATTATGGACAATCTTAAGGCACCCTCTAAAATTATGGACAATCTTAAGGCACCCTCTAAAATTATGGACAATCTTGAGGCAGCCTTTAAAATTATGGACAGTCTCGAGGCACCCTCTAAAATTATAGACAATCTTAAGGCACCATCTAAAATTATGGACAATCTTAAGACAACCTCTAACATTATGAACAATCTTAAGGCACCCTCTAAAATTATGGAAAGTGTCGTGGCATCCTCTAAATTATGGACAATCTTAAGGCACCCTTTTAAATTATAGACAGTCTGGAGGCACCCTATAAAATTAGAGACAATCTTAAGGCACCGTCTAAAAATTATGGACAGTCTCGAGGCACCCTCTAAAATTATGGACAGTCTCGAGGCACCCTAAAATTATGGACAATATTATGGCACCCTCTGTATTCTTCCACATTGGTACTGACTAGTATTCCAATGTTTCTCTTTCTCCATCACTCAGCTAATGAGACCCCAGTGCTGACAGAAAGGGGCAAGTGAGGGTCATTGGTTGTCAGGATGCCGGCGGTTAGAAGGTCGTAATGGTGCACAATGAAAACCTGTGGCTTTGTGTAAATAAAAGGCAGGCGTCATCCATCTGCTGGCTTGTATACAATTTTGGGGCAATTTTTTGACATTTTGCCAAATCACCCCTTAAGAAACCTCAAGGTACCCTGGTTGAAAAAGGCTGGTCTAAGCTTAGTGTCTGTGACTGGAGTCTCCTCATTCCCTCCCCTCTACCTCCTGCCTCCAAAGTCCGCAGTGTTCCCACTTAAAAAAAAAATGTTCAGGTTTGGCCTGAAGAAAAGGAGGCAACCCTAACAATAAACCCAACTGGATCCCGAACTGGGGATTATTAGGACTCTACAACATCAGGCTGAGATGGTAACAATGAAGGGAGAGTTTACCCACCTATTGTTATAATACATCTGGGTGGGAGCAGTGCTGTTCCGGGTAGACGTTATATGACCAATCACAGCTATCACTTTGGTATACACATCCCCCTCCCAGCACAAATTCCCCCCACATCCCCCCTTCCAGCACAAATTCCCCCCCCCACATCCCCCTCCCAGCACAAATTCCCTCCACATCCCCCTCCCAGCACAAATTCCCCCCACATCCCCCTTCCAGCACAAATTCCCCCCACATCCCCCTCCCAGCACAAAATCCCCCCACATCCCCCTCTTAGCACAAATTCCCCCCCCCCCCCCAAATCCCCGCTCCCAGCACTAATTCCCCCCAAATCCCCCCTCCTAGCACACATATTCTTCCCCCATCCCCCCTCCCAACACAAATCCCCCTAAATCCCCAATCTTAGTACACGTCATAGAACAATACTTACCCCCTTGCCACCCCCCAAATCCTCCCCAAGGACTTCCCGCCCGGTCTATAGCAGATTGACGGCCGGGAAGTGGTTCTGTTATTCTGACTGGGCGTCACATGATGTCCAGCAGGATAAAATGCCGGTGATCGCAAGTGTGGCGTGTGAGTCTGACATGTCACATCTTCGATCGTGGTAAGAAGCCTCTGACAGAGACGTCTTACCACATGATCAGCTGTAAGCAATCACAGCTGATCAACGTGTAAACCAGGAAGTGCCGGTAAATTGGCGGCTCTCCCTGTCAGGGGGGGGGGGTGGTTTGTGCTGATAATCAGCACATTGATTATCAGCACAGCCCCTATCAGATGTGCCACCACAGCTACCAAAAAGGTGCCCATCAGCTGCCAGTCAGTGCCCCATCAGAAACAGCTGTAGGTGCCCATCACAGTGCCAATCAGTGCCCATATCAGTGCCAATCAGTGCCCTACAGTAACACCTGTCAGAACCTTATCAGTACCTCATCATCAGTGCTACCCATCAGTGCCACCTGTCAGTGCCAATTAGTACCGCTTATCAGTGTCCATCTGTGCCACCTATCAGTTCCCATCAGTGCCACCTATCAGTGCCATCTATTGGTACCCATCAGTGCTGCATATCAGTGCCATCTATCAGTGCCCATAAATTCTACATATCAGTGCCTCCTCAACAGTGCCCATCAGTGCCGCCTCATCAGTGCACGTCAGTGAAGGAGAAAACAAAACTTTATAAACTAAACAAAGAAAAACTTTTTTTTTTCAAAAATTTCTATTTTCTTTTTTAATTTTTTTTTATAGTTTGTTTAGCAAAAAATAAAAACCCCAGTACTGATCAAATACCAGAATGGCATGATTGGTGGAGTGCTGCAGAGATGGTTGTTCTTCTAGAAGGTTCTCCTCTCTCCACAGAGAAATGCTGGAGCTCTGTCAGAGTGACCATCGGGTTCTTGGTCACCTCCCTGACTAAGGCCCTCCTCCCCCGATGACTTAATTTGGCCGGACGGCCAGCTCTAGAAAGAGTCCTGGTAGTTCCAAACTTCTTCCATTTACGGATGATGGAGGTCACTGTGCTCATTGGGACCTTCAATGCTGCAGACATTTTTCTGTACCCTTCCCCCAATCTGTGCCTCCATACAATCCTGTCTCCGAGGTCTAAAGACAATCCTTGGACTTCATGGCTTGGTTTGTGCTCTGACATGCACTGTTACCTGTGGGACCTTATATAGACAGTTGTGTGCCTTTCCAAATCATGTCCAATCAACATTAATCAACAATTCAGTGCATTACTGCAAGTTTAACGCCATATATTTCAGTGCGTTACCTTCCGTTTAACACCTTATATTTCAATGAGTTAATGCAAGTTTAACACCCTTTATTTCAGCGTGTTACCTTCCGTTTAACGCAGTATAGTTCAGTGTGTTACTGGAAGTTTAACGCCGTATATTTCAGTGCGTTACGGCCCGTTTAACGCAGTATATGAATGTGCGTTAGTGCACATTTAACGCAGTATATTTCAGTGCGCTACTGCAAGTTTAAAGCCGTAAATTTCAGTGCGTTACCATCCGTTTAACGCAGTATAATTCTGTGCATTTCTGCACGTTTGACGCAGTATAATGTATCAATGGAGTGTGTCTGTGTAGTGAGTACTCGAGTTAAAGTGCACCAAACCCTACTTTCCATTGATTAAAGTGCATCCACGTACACATTTACACATCTTTATTACATTTTGTTAATAAGCACCCCCCCATCATGTCTGAGAGGGCAGCAAGGAGGAGAGTAGGCATGTGCACTGACAAAAAATTTGTTCATTTTCGTTTTCGTTTCATTCGTTTTTTTTTTGCTTTTTTCGGAAATTCGGAAAATCGAAAAATTTAAAAATCGAAAATTCGGGAATTTGGAAATTCTGAAATTCGGAATTGGGAAATTTTGGGAATTTTCACATTTCTATTTTTCGAATTTCCGAATTCCGAATTTTCGAATTTCCAAAATTCCTAATTTTAGAATGTCCAATTTTCGGATTTCCAAATTTTCGGATTTCCGGATTTTCGGTTTTTCGGATTTTCGGTTTTTCGGAATTCCGAATTTTCAGACTTTCGGTCTTCGGAATTCAAAGATTTGAAAATCCCAAAATTTGAAAATCTGAAAAAAAGAAAGAAAATCAGTTTAATTAATAACTAACTATTAAATTAACAAGTATGAATTTATCTGAAGTTACAAATTATCTGAAATAACGAATGCCGCATCTAAACAAACGGAACAAATTAATAATAAATAATTAATAATAATAAAAAGGTTTTATTATTATTATTGTTATTTATTATTATTATTAGATCGTTACGTTCCATTTGGTTAGATGCGGCATTCGTTATTTCAGATAATTCATAAATTCGGATAAATTCGTACTCGTTACGTTCACTAACAGACCAATTTGAAAGGGAATTCCAATACCTATAAATTAATAGTTAGTTATTATTTAGTTTTTAACAGATTTTCTTTCTTTTTTTCAGATTTTCGATGTTTCAAATTTTTGAATTCGGAAATTCGAAAATTCGGAAATTCGAAAATTCGGAAATTCGAAAATTCGGAATTCGGAAATTCAAAAATCCGAAAATTTGGAAATCCGAAAATCAGAAATTCGGAAATCCCAAAATTCGGAAATCCGAAAATACGAAATTCGGAAATTAAAAATTTGGAAATTAAAAATTTGGAAATTCGAAAATCCGAAAATTCGAAATTCGGAAATTCGAAAATTTGGAAATCCGAAATTCGGAAATTCGAAAATTCGGAAATTCGAAAATTCTGAAATCCGAAATTCGGAAATTCGGAATTTCGGAAATTCGGAAATTCGTAATTTCGGAAATTCGAAAAATTTCGGAAATTTCGGAAATCCGTAATTTTGCAAATTTTGAAATTCGGAAATTCCGAAAATTGAAAAATTCGGAAATTCGGAATTAACAAATTTGTCAAAATGCATTAAAAAACAAATTAGGAACTAAACGAATTGCACATGTCTAGAGGAGAGCAGATGTTCCCATGGCACTGTGAGTGGGCCAGCAGCTTATGTGTCCACAGGCAAAAGTGGATGTGGTCAGTCCTCAGGCAAGGCATTGTTTCCTCTGTTTAGTGATGTTGCCTATGCAATCCAGCCACAGCATGCAGAGGAGGTGGTGGACTGGCTTACTAAACCATCCTCCTCATCCTCCGTCACCCAAGCAGAGACTAGTGTGCAGTTCACTGCAGCTGCCAGAGTGGCAAAACCTGCCTCCTTGTAAACAGCTATTCCTGCCATAGCCCCAGCATCAGACATGGAGGAGTCAGCTGAGTTATTTGAACAGAGCGTCAGCCACTTGCTCCTTGATGATGCACAGCCATTACTTGATTCAGATGTTGGTTCTGAGGTTGAGGAAGATAGGGAAATGAGCCTACAGAGAGAGGAGAACACTGGTACACAAATCGGCAGTCATGTTCCTACAGCCGCAACGTATTGCCAAGTTGTCTCCAGTGATGATAAGGATGGAGGAGTTAATGATGATGAGGTCACTGATGCGACTTGGGTGCCAGATAGAGCAGAGGAGGAAAGTGAGGGTGAGGTACAACCCCAGCGAGGCAGCCATCATGGAAGAGTAGAGAGCAGCCACCCTATTCCATCACATTGTGGAGCTGTTATCTCCCAGCCCACTTACCACAGCTCAGCTGTCTGGACCTTTTTTAGTACAGCCGATCGCACTGTTGCAATTTACAAACTTTGTCTCAAGCGCATCTAAAAAGCCACACAAAAGGGACACAAATCTGTCCCTCCTCCTTACTCACTTCAGTCTGCCCCCGCTATGATCTCTCGGCAGCCCCCACTGACAGGGATGGTGGTATAGCGTAGGGTGTCCCGGGTCCATGCAGCACATCTGCCAGCAGCACACCACCAGCTGTAGTGTAGACTATAGCCGGCACATTTCTCTGCCCCATCTACTGCAGCGAAGAAAAAAAAGTACAGTCACTGCCACCCACATGCCCAGCGTCTAAATGCAAGCTTGTCAAAGCTGCTGGCTCTACAACTTCTGCCTTTCCATCTGGTGGATTCTGCCCTCCTCCGTGAACTTGCAGAATGTGCTGTACCACAATGGCAGGTTCCCAGTCACTATTTCTTTTCACATAAGTCCATTCCAGCTTTGTACCATCACCTGGAAGGCAATGTTGTGGCATCATTGGGCAAGGCAGTCAGCCGCAAAGTCCACGATACTGCTGACACGTGGTCCAGCAAGCATACGTCAAACAGTAAGAGATGGTTTTCCATCCCCAGATCCCTTGGGAGTAGTACGTGACTGGGAGGAGGCAGTTCCAGGTACTATAATCCTCAGTGACCCTGAGGAGTCTGCTTCTTATGCCTCTGCAAATTTGCAGTGCATGACCTCCCTCCCTTCAAAGCATGCAAAAGGACCCAAGAATACGTGCCGTAAAGGAGAAGGATCACTATTGGTTGGCAACCCTCCTTGACCACTGTTAGAAGGGGAACGTCTCAGAACTCATCCCATCCCCACAGAGAGTGTGGAAGATGAAATCTCTTGAGGACACCTTAAAGAGGACTTTATCTAATGCTTTTCCCAAGTTTTGAGGCTTCTGTTGGCCAAGAGAGAAGCAGTAAAGAATGCGGCCGCCCAAGTAATGCATTTCACAATTTTTTAGTCCTTGCCGCCCAGGGCTGTCAGCTTCCACATCCCATCAGCAGCTTCTGTATTAGTTCTCCCATATAGAGCAGTGTATTTCACCCATGGCCCAGAGAAGCAGGATCTTCCATTCTATGGATAGCGTAGGACCCACTGATAATGGGGTACTTTGACGTAGTAGTGGGCTTAGCACTATATGGCCATATGGTGTAACTAAATCCCCATATTTTCTGAATATGTTACAGTGTTTTAAATAGCCTTGCAGGAGTTAAATGTAATTTGTGTATGTGTGCGCTTTAATCTCTTGTTTTGTTTGTATGGTCTTTTGGCCGCACCATCTTTAATACATTTTTTAGAGTGTGCCCCCTAAATATTTGTTTGCATCACATGGTGGACAATTATCTAGGGCCGGAAACAGAGATGGGGTGCTTTCCAGTCGACAATCCACTGGCTTACTGGGTGATGAGAATAGATCACTGGCCAGAACTTGCCCAGTATGCAATGAGCTGCTGGGCTGCCCTGCATCCAGCATGCTTTCCGAACGGACATTCAATTCTGCTGGAGGTTTTGTTACTGATAATAGAACGTTTCTGTCCACAGACTCCGTGGACTGTCTGACATTTATCAAAATGGGTCAGTCATGGATTACCCACAGCTATGAAGCTATGTCACTGATTAAGTGTTTTTGGGATGTGGAATCTCTTCAGGACTTCTAGGCTGCCTAGATGTTGATTTCATTTGGAAGATTTTTTTTTTGGTGTAAGGTTCATGGGCACAATTAACACCCAAAGACCAATTTTTCTGCACCTGTTTGACAGGTGCATATCATTGTGATTTTTGACAGCAAGGCCAAATCTTGCTTGCATCAAGAGTAACTCTATAGGGTTCTGGTGTGAAGGTGCCAGGGAAACCTAAGGAACAATTTTTCCGCACCTGTTACTTCTATCCAAATTCTGTGGAAGAGACGCTAGAATTTATCCAAAACATCTCTAATCTTGTCCCCTGTGCACTACATTGTGGCCTCATCATACAGACTGGCTCCCCAAACCGCTTACAAAATAAAGAAAGCTTGCAGGAAAAATTTCATTTTTTTTGGGCTTAATTATTGCTGCAGCAGCATCTATACACAGTACAGATGTGCCACTTTACAGGTGGACTAAGGGGACCCCCCCCCCAGGCACTATATTGAAAGGATTTTTTTATTTTTATGCTTTCATCAATAAATCATTGCTTATTTAAAAATGTTTTTACAAACTTTATTTTTATTGATACATGTCCCCCAGGGCAAAACCCGGAGCCCCATAACCATTGTATGCCCAATTACGTGCATATAAGCCTTCATAATGGGCAATTTAGATTTTCACGTTTGGGTCCCATAGACTTCAATAGGGGTTTCGTTATTCAGTTCCAAACTTTCGCGACGTTCGAAAGTTCTGGTGTGAAGCACAAATCCTCAACCCCTCTAGATTCCTCTCCAAGCGCAAATCGCCCCCCCCCCACTCCAAAGCCTCCCTGCCAGAACAAATCCCCCCATCACCTCTCCTAGCATAACTCCCCCCCAATTTTTCCATCCTAGCCCAAAAATACCCCCAGTCGTCCCTACTAGCACAAATCCTCTGCCGCCGCCCAACCCCACCCCAAAAAAAATTACCCTCCTAGCACATATTTCCTCCCCCCTCTACCATATGATGTCTTCTAGCACAAATCCTTCTTCCCATTCCCTCTCCCAACATAAATCCCCACCAAATCTCCCTTGCTAGCACAAATCCTCAACCCCTCAAATTTCCTCTCCCAGCACAACCCCCCCCATCCCCCATTTTCTCCTCTTAGCACAAATTCCCCCCAATTATCCCTACTAGCACAAATCCCCCCCCCCACACACAATTTTCCCTTCCTAGCACAAATACCCCCCAATCATCCCTACTAGCACAATTCCCCCCACCACAAAAACAATTCCCCTCCTAGCACAAATCTTCTCCTTCCTCTACCATATGACCTCTTCTAGTACAAACCCCCCAAATCCTCCCTCCTAGCACAAATCCCGCCCCCCAATTATCCCTTTCTAGCACAAATACCCCCCCCCCACCAAAAAAAATTCCCCTCCTAGCACAAATCCTCTCCTTCCTCTACCATATGACCTCTTCTAATACAAACCCCCCAAATCCTCCCTCCTAGCACAAATCCCTTTCCCCCTCTACTATGTGACCTCTTCTAGCACAAGCCTCCTCCCTATCCCCCCTCCCAACACAAATCCCTGCCAAATTACCACTCCTAGTACCCCCCAAATTTCCCCACCTAAAACAATTCTTACCCCTCAATCTCCCCCAAATTACTCCTTCCAACACAAATTCCCAACCCTAAATCTCTTTGCAGTGCCCCCCCTCCCGCAGTTCACATGATACCACAGTGCCCAGGACAGTCGCCCCTCTTGCCCACCCCTTCTCCCTGCCCTGGATTCAGCTTGTCAAGTTTTTTTTTTCAGTGTTTCTCATGTGTAGGGCGGCCATGGAAATGAATGGGCTACCCTTCATGTGATGCGCGCGTGTGCAAGAAGGGGCACGTGGGCAGCCGTGCACGCAGTACTGTAAACTGAGCCTTATGCCCCGTACGCGCGATCGGAAATTCCGCCAGCAAAAGTCAGATGGGAGCTTTTGGTCGGAAAATGCGACCGTGTGTACGCTCCATCGGACTTTTGCTGGCTGAATTCCCACCAGCAAAAGATTGAGATCAGCTTCTCAATTTTTTGGTCGGAAAAAGTTCCGATCGGAAACTCCGTTCGTCTGTACAAATTCCGACGCGCAAAATTCCTACGCATGCTCGGAAACAATTCAACGCATGCTCGGAAGCATTGAACTTCATTTTCTCGGCTCGTCGTAGTGTTGTACGTCACCGCGTTCTTGACGGTCGAAAGCTCCGAGGACTTTTGTGTGACCGCGTGTATGCAAGCCAAGCTTGAGCGGAATTCCGTCGGAAAAACCATCCAAGATTTTTCAGACGGAAAATCCGCTCGTGTGTACGCGGCATTAGTCAATGTTTTACTTATCAGGCTACGCTGACAATACCAGGGACCTGAGCGCACCCTGGAGGGCCGGAGTTCCCCTTTACAAGGCAGGCCCGTGCTCCCGGTTCAGATGAAGCGCGTCTCTGTTCTCTCCGTACGCGCCGATGTTTGCTCGGGGTAAACATCTTTTTTTTTTTTATCTTGAACTTTTGCTGTTTTTTTTTTTTTTTTGTGTCTGCCAGCAGAAAAGCAGCTATTTATGAAGTGGAAGTTTAACAGATGCATTGCTAACGATTGGTGAGCGCGGCAAGCCAAATAAATAAGAAAAACCGGCCTCCCCACGGCACCATTGCCGAATACAGCACCTCACTTTCATTAAATACCTCCCTCTGGCCTACTTGACTTTTCAGCATGCCTTTTTAATAATGATATTTCAGCAGAATCTGCTCCCTTTCCACCGCCAACCCCCACACCCATCAACCGCGCAAAATGATGCCAGTAAAATAAAGTGTTATAAATCCGGTGACATTTCCAGTCAAATTAAGTCAGCATTAAGGCCGTGTGTTTACAGTGTGTTCAAAAAGCTCTTCCAATATTTACCGTGGTGTATAGTCCTCGTGGTGCAGCCGGGACCGCGCGCGATATTACAATCCGTCTTCCACACCTGAACCAAATGAGACTCCGTGACCTTGTGACATACAAAGAAAATACGGAGAACAAAGCCCTTCACAGGGCGGCCAATCAGAGTCTAGATAGACGTGCGTGTGGATATAGAAGTGTATGTGCAATATATATATATATATACACAGTATATCACAAAAGTAAGTACACCCCTCACATTTCTGTAAATCTTTTCTTCCATCGTTTCATGTGACAACACTGAAGAAATGACACTTGTCTACAATGTAAAGTAGTGAGTGTACAGCTTGTATAAGGCTCCATGCACACTGGAGCTCATAAACAGACTTTTTTAAAAAAATTTTAACCACTGGCCCCGGAAGATTTTACCCCCTTCCTTACCAGAGCACTTTTTGCGATTCGGCACTGCGTCGCTTTAACTGACAATTGCGCGGTCGTGCGACGTGGCTCCCAAACAAAATTGACGTCCTTTTTTTCCCCCACAAATAGAGATTTCTTTTAGTGGTATTTGATAACCTCTGCGTTTTTTTATTTTTTGCGCTATAAACAAAAGAAGAGCGACAATTTTGACAAAAACACAATATTTTTTACTTTTTTGCTATAATAAATATCCCATTTAAAAAAAATATATATATTTTTTTTCCTCAGTTTAGGCCGATACGTATTCTTCTACATATTTTTGGTAAAAAAAAAATTATTGATTGGTTTGCGCAAAAGTTATAGCGTCTACAAAATAGGGGATAGATTTATGGCATTTTTTTTTTTTTTACTAGTAATGGCGGCGATCTGCGATTTTTTTCGTGACTGCGACATTATGGCAGACACATCGGACACTTTTTACACATTTTTTGGACCATTCACATTTACACAGCGATCGGTGCTATAAATTTGCACTGATTACTGGATAAATGTGACTGGCAGGGAAGGGGTTAACACTAGGGGGCGCTGAAGGGGTTAATATGTTCCCTGGGAGTGATTCTAACTGTAGGGGGAGGGGACTCACAAGGGGAGGAGACCGATCATGTGTTTCTCTGTACTGGGAACACACCATCCGTCTCCTCTCCTCTGAGAGGACGTGGATCTGTGTGTTTACATATACAGATCCACGGTCCTGCTGTGTTCCCGGACAATCGATGCCGCCGGGCACGCGCACGGGTCCAGAGCGACGCTGCCGGCGCGTGCGCCGCCTAGATGGCTGGGAATGAGAGGATGTCATATGACGCCCACCCAGGATGGGAGATCCACCTTGTGGGCGTCATTTGACTATAGGCCGGTGCTAAAGTGGTTAAACAGCCCATAAACACCCCTCTATGTTATCCTATGTGTCCTTGGCACACACGGAAGTTTTTGGATGTTTATCAGCAGTGGAGTTTATGGGCTGTTTTCTGAACGCCATAAAATCGCATTCAGGAGTCCTTTTTCTAGCCACAAAAAACGCCAAACGCTGATAAACATCGATAAAAAGCTCAAAAATGTGTCTTACCAGCATTTTTTAAAGTTTTTGATCCATTGAAAAAAAAACGCCAAAAAAACCCGCTAAAAATGCTAACGCGGAAAAACGCAAAAAAATGCTAATAAACGCTATTGCAAAAACGTTAAAAAATGTTTAAAGACTCACTGCAAAGCTAATGGCATTTTTAGAACATTATTTTAATGTCCAGTGTGCATGGAGCCTGAAAAAAAAAACGCTAAAAAACGTGAACACGGAAAAACGATAAAAAAAGCTAATAAACAATGTTACAAAAACATTAAAAGACGTTGAAAGACTCACTGCAAAGCCACTGGCGTTTTTTTTTGTTTTTTTCCTCTTTTATTCTTTTCCAACTTTTATTCAAATGTTATTGTGTCCCAATCTCCTTTTTGTCTTTGGTTCAACACCTCAGTGTTGGGGGTTGGTCTGTAATCCTTTTCACCACTTATTTTATTATCACAATGGGGTGTACCTTGTCACCCCAATCACCCTGCACCTATCCTACACCTTCCTTCAGATCCCCACCACCGATCGATCCCTTCACTATTATATCCCTTTATATCAGTCACTTATTGTATATTTCCACCCTACAGTTCACATTCTTCCCTTTTTTATAAATGGTTACATTTACGTGGATCATACCAATTTCAAAATCTGTGGGGGGCTCATCCCTGGGAACTACTGCCTCCCACTGGATTTCCATCATTGTGTGTCGGGGGGGGGTCAGTCCACCTCAGCTCCCGGGGCTGATGTTCTTCCGGTCGGCCTCCAGCCCTCCACGCCTGCGCCCAGATTCATTGGCATATCTGTCCTCTCCCTATAGAGAGACCTACTATACAATTTTTACATAATTAAAATACTGTATGTGTTTTGATAGTCGTAGACAGCTACCTCATACCTGCTCCTGAAGAGTGGCAGTCGCCACGAAACGTGTCGAGCCAATAGATGCCCCCTCCCTTATATATTGCATTAACTACCTCATTTGCCAATTGGGTTGTACCAATCAGGGATACGATTATTTACTATGGAGACAGGCTTCAATGAATTTGGTTCTTTATAATGTTTACAGTATGAACTAATAATATATTATCATGTTATTATTATTATTACTACTATTATTATCATATTTTATATACAAATAAACTATTGATTGTCTTTATTTATTGAGACCAAGATAAACCTATTTGGTTCAGATGGTGTCAGGCATGTGTAGGGCAGTAGGGCTTATTTTCGGGGAGGTCTTACCATTAGGGATTCGAACCCATGTTCGTATCGAATCACGGGGACGTCATGGGGAATTCCCTATGGCTTTCCCCATGATGTCAGAGGGGGGCGGGGTCACCAGGTGCCCTCCGTTATAAAAGACCTGTCAGACGGAGCGGAGCCTCACACAGCGGGAGCCTCCCATTGCGAGGAGCGGCCCAACAGAAGAACAGATGCCGACGCCATGGAAGAAGATGCCGGACGAGAAGGACGAGAAGACCAGCGCAAGAAGAAGCGGATCGGAGAAAGAAGATGGAAGAAGAAGATGGAAGAAGATGGAAGAAGATGACGGAAGGAGAAGATGAAGAAACCGAAGGATGAAGAAAGAAGATTTTAATAAAGGAATTGTCAAAGACCGTCTCCTGTCATTTTTACCATTTTTGACACTTTTTTGGTGAAATGGTAGGGGTACTTTTGTACCCCCTTACCATTTCACACAGAGGGGGGGGGGGGGGGCAGGATCTTGGGGTCCCCTTGTTAAAGGGGGCTTCCAGATTCCGATAAGCCCCCCGCCCGCAGACCCCCACAACCAATGGCCAGGGTTGTGGGGAAGAGGCCCTTGTTCTCATCAACATGGGGACAAGGTGCTTTGGGGGGGACCCCAAAGCATCCTCCCAATGTTGAGGGCATGTGGCCTGGTACGGTTCAGGCGGGAGGGGGGACCGCTCTCGTCCCCCCCCTCTTTTCGTGCGGCCTGCCAGGTTGCGTGCTCGGATAAGGGTCTGGTATGGATTTTGAGGGGGACCCCACGCCATTTTTTTTTTGGGCTGGGGTTCCCCTTAATATCCATCCCAGACCTGAAGGGCCTGGTTATTGAATTTGGGGGGACCCCCACGCTTTTTTTTTTTTTTTTTTTTATTTTTTATCAATGACTTTTTTTTTATGAATGACTTTCAATGAATGACTGTTCTCTGTATTACGGGAGCCGGCAATTCATTATAGCCGCGAGTGATTTTAAATAGCTTTCTTTTCTGCAAAAAATGACACTTTGTGCAGGGACAGTTCTAAGCACGGGAAACATGCGCCCCTTTACATGCATACTATAGACACCCCCCAGGTACGAAATTTAAAGGAATATTACACTTTTTTTGTTTCAATTTAAGCATTATTAAAATCACTGCTCCTGAAAAAACGGCTGTTTTTTTTAAAAAAATTTGCATTGATACATGTCCCCTGGGGCAGGACCCGGGTCCCCAAACACTTTTTATGACAATAACATGCATATTAGCCTTTAAAATTAGCACTTTTGATTTCGAACGTTCGCATCCATTATAACTAATAGGTTTCTAAAGCTCGCACGGACTTTAGGTCCGTTCGCGGGTTCTGGTGCGAGCCGAACGGGGGGGTGTTCGGCTCATCCCTACTTACCATGTAATGTGATGTCTTCTCTACCCCTCTCCCTCCCTGCCTGTTAGGAATCCGCAGTGTGAACCGAGTTCAAATGCTTGTAAAATCCTAGAATCCACTTCATTACTGTATTATATAATGTACAATGTGCGTTTCTGTAATATAATTGTGCCAAATACCTTCTTATAGCTCCGCTCTGCGATTCTGTGACCCGCTGGAGCTCTCTACCCCGCAATTATATTACAGAGACGCACATTGTACATTATATACTATAGTGATAGGGGGGATTCTAGCATTTTACAGGCATTTTAACCACTTACCTACCAGGCACTTCCCCCCCTTCCTGCCCAGGCATCATTTTCCACCTTTCAGCGCTGTCACACTTTGAATGACAATTGCGCAGTCGTGCTACACTGTACCCAAATTAAATTGTTATCATTTTCTTCACACAAATATATCTTTCTTTTAATGGTATTTAATCACTCCTGGGTTTTTTATTTATAAAAAAATTTAAAAAAGACCAAAAATTTTGGGGAAAAAATGTTTTACTTAGTTTCTGTCAGTAAATTTTGTAAATAAGTAATTTTTCTCCTTTACTGATGTGCACTGATAGGCTGAACTGGTGGGCATTGATGAGGTGGCACTTATGGATACTGATTAGGTGGCACTGATGAGGAGGCACTAATATGCCGCACTTATGGGCACTGATAGGTGGCACTGAGGAGCACTGATAGGCATCACGGATAGGCGGCACTGATGGGCACTGACTGACTTTGATGGGTGGCGCTGATGGGCGAAGCTGATGGGCATTGATGGACAGCAGTGATGGGCAGCATTGATAGGTGCACTGATAGCCAGAACTGACTGGCATCACTAATGGGCACTGATTGGTGGCACTTGTGGGCACTGATTGCTGGCACTGGTGAGCACTGATTGCTGGCACTGGTGGGCACTAATTGCTGGCACTGATTGGTGACCTGGTGGCGCTATAATATAATCAGAGCATTGATTACATGTTTTGTTGTCCCCTGCGTGGAGTTGCCGCTGATCGGCTCTCCTCGCCACACGCTCTGCCAGTGTGAGGCGAGAAGTGCCGATTACCAGCATCTCCGTGTTAACATGTGACCAGCTGTGATTGGACACAGCCAATCACATGGTTAAAGAGCCACGGACGCAGCTCTTTACAGAGATCGGGGTCGCGCCGTGTCCGAGCAACACGGCGCAGCCCCCTGGTTGCTGCGCCGCACGCTCCCCGCGTGCAACAGTGGCTGTTCTGGGACGCCGTCATATGACGGCGTCCCAGAATGAGACCCGCAAAGACTCATCATCATTTGACAGTGGGCGGGCGACAAGTAGTTAAACTAGGGCTTACTTTCGGGGTAGGGCTTATATTGCAGCTCTTCTGAAAAATAATGCTAGGTCTTATTTTCGGGGTAGGTCTTATTTTCGGAGTAGGTCTTATGTTCGGGGAAGGTCTTATCTTTGGGGTAGGTCTTATTTTCGGGGTAGGTCTTATTTTCACATGGGATGGAATCGGCTTGCTTAGCGAGGGGGATCTGTCTGCTGTTCCCCCGCTGAACAGAGCAGAGCAGGCAGATGACAGCTCCGTGTCCCCTCTGCATATCGGGTGCTGCCGTGTTTCTGCCTCTCATCCTTACCTGGTGGTCCACAGTTGCCTGTGTCTCTAATCCAACAGCTGCCTATGACACCGGCCTCACATCTCCTTTCATCATTACCGGGGACGTTGGACAAGAAGTGCAAGAGAAGCCCCCAACTCCATCGCAATCTCCACTAGGCAGGTGACAATTACAATAAATTGAGGATCTATCAAGGATAAAACCAGTTTACAAAGATTCACAGAGAATAAGTGTCCAGAGTCAGGGGCACCACTAGGGGGGGCCGGGGTACCATCTGGCCTCCTGTAGGGAGGGGGCCCCAGAAAGCAGGGGGATCAGTGTGGCGGGATCGAAGGACAATTATAGAATGATGCAGTCTGTGTGATTCTTGTCTGATATACACCTCTGTACGCTCCGTCACCTCTCACCCCATCCACTCACCTCAGGATATTGTCCTATCATTTATACAGGTCACTATGCGCCTCGCCCTTTAATAGGGCTTTTACCGCCCCCCAAAGTGCACCGGATGTATTGACAACTCACCTTGTTCCTCCAGCACCAGGTACCATATATAGGGGGAAGAATTTCCACTTTATTCAACATTACAACATTACAATAAAGGATTCTCAAGGAAAGGAAGTCACGAGGTTGTGACGAAACGCATTGGAAGGAGCTACGCGACGTCATCGCGCCAGAATGAAAAGGGGAAGTAAGGTGGGCAATTTCAAAAAAACTCATCCTGGTGCACTGGATTGGGGTGCCCCCTTTTTTGTAAGTGGTTTGCCATTTGTCAAATGAATACATATAATATATAATATACTGCAGGATGAAAGTCTTTTAGACCCCTTTCACACTGGGGCACTTTGCAGGCGCTACAGCCATAAAAGTAGCGCCTGCAAAGCGCCCTGAAAGAGCCGCTGCTGTGTCTCCAATGTGAGAGCCCCGAGGGCTTTCACACTGGAGCGGTGCGCTGGCAGGACGCTAAAAAAAGTCCTGCTAGCCGCATCTTTGGAGCTGTGAATGAGCCGTGTATACACTGCTCCTTTACCGCTCCTTCACGGCTCCTTCACCGCTCCTTCACCACTCCTGCTCATTGAAATCAATGGGACACCGCGGCTATACCGCCGGCAAAGCGACGCTGTAGCAGCGCTTTGCGCTGGTTTTAACCCTTTTTCGGCCGCTAGCGGGAGTTAAACCCCCCCCCCCCCGCTAGCAGCCGAATAGCGCCGCTAAAATGACGGTAAATCGGCGCTAAAAATATCGGAGCCTTATTGTTCTGGAGAAGCCCGACACTAAGAGAGCAAACTGGACATTGATGGGCGCAGACTGTGATTGGACGGGCAGAAAACACTGAGCATGCGCTGTGATAGGTGGATAGAGACATGTGCAGAGCGCAAACATTTGTTTCGATTTGAATATTTACATAAATTTGTTCTGGTGAATTCATTAAATTTGTTTAATTCACTTTCGGAATTTGTTTTGATTATTCGAATTCAAATCGATTGGAATTATTCGAATTCGGTCTATTTGAAAATTCTAATTTTGGAAGATGGTTATATTCTTTCTATTCCATACTATTCTATTGTTTTTTTCTATTTTATTATTTTATTTCTGTTCTATTCTTTTCTTTTCTATTCAAATTCAAATTTATTCTATTCAAAATAAAAATTTCATTCTTTCTATTCTATTCTATTATTTTATTTTCTATTCCATTCTAGTCTATTCTTTTCTATGCTATTTGAATATGAATTTATTTTGTTCAAAATTCGAATTGCGGAAGAAGGTTATATTCTATTTTATTATATTCCTTTTTTTTTCTATTCTCTTCTATTCTTTTCTATTGTTCTCTATCATATTCTATTCTTTTATTTGATATATTATTATTTTATATTCTAATCTATTCTTTTCTATTCTATTCAAATTAAAATGTATTCTATTCAAAATTCAAATTTCGGAAAGCAGTTATTTTGTTATATTCTTTCTATTCTATTATTTTATTTTCGATTCTATTCTATTCAAATTTATTCTGTTCAAAATTTGAATTGCAGAATTATATTATATTCTTTTCTATTATATTCTTTTTTTCTATTCTATTCTTTTCTATTCTAGTCGAAATTCGAAATTATTCTATTTGAAATTCAAATTTATTCTATTTGAAATGCGAATTTCAGAAGGTGGTTATACTCTATTTTTTTCTATTCTATTTTCTATTCTACTCTATTCTATTGTACTCTATCTCTTTTTTTTCCGTTCTATTTTTTTCTACTCTTTTATTTTCTATTCTGTTCTACACTATCATATTCTATCCTTTTATTTTCTATTCTATTCTCTTCTATTCTATTAAAATTTGAATTTATTCTATTCAAAATTCAAACTTCGGATAATGGTTATATAGATATATTCTTTCCATTCTATTCTATTATTTTATATTCTATTATTTTCTATGCTATTCGAATTTGAATTTATTCTATTCAAAATTTGAATTGCGGAAGAAGGTTATATTCTATATTCTTTTTTTATATATTCTTTATTTTCATAAATTTTTATCGTTGTACAAAACATTCCATTTTGGTCATTACACTTTTCCAAACATACAAGCATTTCATTTATTACAACTCCCCCCCCCCCCCACCACGGAAAAAAATTTTTTTTAGAAGTCATCCCACCCCTCCTCGCTCGTCTCCTTCCCCCTCTTTCATCCTTATCCCTCTATCAACCCTTGGAATCTCTCCGTAATATATTCTATATATTCTATATTATTCTATTCCTTTTTTTTTCTATTCTCTTCTATTCTTTAGTATTATATTCTTGTTTTCCTATTCTAGTCTATTCTTTTATATTCTATTCAAATTTATTCTATTCGACATTCGAATTTCAGAAGATGGTTATATTCTTTCTATTTTATTATATTCTACTGTAGTCTATTCTATTCTATCCCTTTATTTTCCATTCTATTTTCTTCTATTCTTTTATTTTCTATTCTGTTCTGTTTTACTCTATCATATTCTATTATTTTATTTTATATTCTATTCTTTTCTATTCTATTTATATTAGAAGTTATTCTATTTGAAACCGGAATTATCGCAAAACGGTTATATTGTTATATTCTTTCTATTCTATTGTATTCTTTTCTATTATTTTATTTTATTTTCTAATCTTTGCTATTCTATTCTACTCTTTTCTATGCTATTCAAATTCTAATTTATTCTATTTGAAATTAAAATTTCAGAAGATGGTTATATTCTATTCTTTTTTTCCTATTTTCTTCTTATCTTTTCTATTATATTCTTTTTTTCTATTCTGTTCTTTTCTATTCTATTTGAAATTCAAATTTCAGAAGATGGCTATATTCTATTTTATTATTTTCTATTCTACTCTATTCTATTCCTTTCTATTTTCTAGTATAATTTATTCTGTTCTTTTATTTTCTATTCTATTTTGTTCTGTTTTGCTCTATTATATTCTATTCTTTTAATTTCTATTCTATCCCTTTATTTTCCGTTCTATTTTTCTCTATTCTTTTATTTTCTATTCTATTCTTTTCTATTCTATTACTTTATTTTCTAGTCTATTTTATTCTTTTCAGAAATTCTAATTCTAATTCGAATACGATTTGAAAATTTTTCGAAATTCAAAAACTATTTGATTTAGAATTTCATCTGGAATTTTGTTTTTCGTTATTTTGGATTCGTTTAACCGCTTCAGCACCGGGTGATTTTACCCCCTTCCTTAGCACTTTTTGCGATTCGGCACTGCGTCGCTTTAACTAACAATTGCGCGGTCCTGGGAAGTTACACCCAAACAAAATTGGCGTCCTTTTTTTCCCACAAATAGAGCTTTCTTTTGGTGGTATTTGATCACCTCTGCGTTTTTTATTTTTTGCGCTATAAAAAAAAGAAGAGCGACAATTTTTTAAAAAAACACAATATTTTGTAATTTTTGCTATAATAAATATCCCATTTAAAAAAAAAAAAAAAAAAAAAAAATCGCAATAAGCGTATATTGATCGGTTTGCGCAAAAGTTATAGCGTCTACAAAATAGGGGATAGATTTATAGCATTTTTTTTTACTAGTAATGGAGGCGATCTGCGATTTTTTTTTCGTGACTGCGACATTGCGGCGGACACTTCGGACACTTTTGACACATTTTTGGGACCATTCACATTTACACAGCGATCGTTGCTATAAAATTTGCAGTGATTACTGTGTAAATGTGACTGACAGGGAAGGGGTTAACACTAGGGGGCGCTGCAGGGGTTAATGTGTTCCCTAAGGTAGTGATTCTAACTGTGGGGGGAGGGGACTCACAAGAGGAGGAGACCGATCGGAGTTCCTCTGTACTGGGATCACATGATCGGTCTCCTCCCCACTGACAGGACGTGGAGCTGTGTGTTTACACCCCATCATTACACACACAGCTCCACGGTCCCGCTGTTTTCACGGGCAATCGCGGGTGCCCGGCGGACATCGTGGCCGCCGGGCACGCGCACCGGGTCCCGAGCGATGCCGCGGGCGCGCGCGCCCCCTAGGCGGCCGGGAATGGGAGGACGTCATATGACGCCCACCCAGGATGGGAGATCCACCTTGTGGGCGTCATATGACTATGGGCGGGTAATGAAGGGGTTAAATACGTTGCTATTTTAATTTGGAAATTCGTATACATCTGCATATCTGAAAAATTTGGCCGCACATGTCTATACACAGACATGGATAGACAATGACCGATATGGACCGTGCCAGGAGAGACACAACTAAGCGTTGCTGGACTGACTTGGATGGACAGACACAGATGGAGACAGATTAGGATGGAGGAACAGTAGACATGAGCACTGCCGAAAAAATTATTCTTTTTTTTTTTTCTTTTATTCGGGTCATTCCTTCTAATTTTCGGATTTTCTTTCTTATTTTTGGATTTAAAAAATTTCTGAATTAATGAATTTTCGAATTTGCTAATTTTTCGAATTTATAAATTTATAAAATTTACAAATCTGCGATCATAATGATCGCAGATTTGTAAATTTTATAAATTTATAAATTCGAAAAATTAGCAAATTCGAAAATTCATTAATTCGGAAATTTTTTAAATCCAAAAATAAGAAAGAAAATCCGAAAATTAGAAAGAATAACTAACTAATAATAACTTAACTATTACTAACTATTAAATTAGAGGTATTGGAATTTCCTTTCAAACTTGGCTGTTGGTGAATTTGTAATTAATCCAAATTTATCTGAAATAACGAATGCCGCATCGTAACCACTTAAGGACCGCCTCACGCCGATATATGTCGGCAAAATGGCACGGCTGGGCACAATCACGTACCTGTAGGTCCTCCTTTAAGTGCCCAGCCGCGGGTCGGCGCGTGCCGCCGCCGGCGCGCTCGCGATCCGGTCCTGAGCTCTGTGGCCGCGGGACCAGCGGACCCGATCGCCGCTGGTGTCCCGCGATCAGGTCACAGAGCTGAAGTACGAGGAAACAAACCTCTCCCCGCGCTTCCTACTGAGCCTGTCACTGATCGTCTGTTCCCTGTTATAGGGAAAGACGATCAGTGACATCAGACGCCAAGCCACGCCCCCCTACAGTAAAAAAAAACACACGCACACACACTTAACCCCTCCCCGCCCCCTAGTGGTTAACTCCTTAACTGCCAGTGTCATTTACACAGGAATCAGTGCATTCAAATAGCACTGATTGCTGTATAAATGACAATGGTCCCAAAAATTTGTCAAAAATGTCCGATGTGTCCGCCATAATGTCGCAGTCGCAATAAAAATCGCTGATCGCCGCCATTACTAGTAAAAAAAAAAAATTAATAAAAATGCTATAAAACTATCCCCTACTTTGTAAACGCTATAACTTTTGCGCAAACAAATCAATTATCGCTAATTGCGATTTTTTTTACCGAAAATCTGTAGAAGAATACGTATCGGCCTAAACTGAGGGAAAAAGATTTTTTTAGATATTTTTTGGGGGATATTTATTATAGCAAAATGTAAAAAAGAATGCGTTTTTTTCAAAATTGTCGCTCTATTTTTGTTTATGGCGCAAAAAATAAAAAACCGCAGGGGCGATCAAATACCACCAAAAGAAAGCTCTATTTGTGGGAAAAAAAGGACATCAATTTTGTTTGGGAGCCACGTCGCACGACCGCGCAATTGTCAGCTAAAGCGACGCAGTGCCGAATCGCAAAAAGGGGCCTGGTCCTTTGGCTGCAAATTGGTCCGGGGCTGAAGTGGTTAACATATGCAATGGAATTAATTATTAATAAAATAATAATAATAAAACGTTTTTATTATTATTATTGTGATTTATTATTATTAATTCGTTACGTTGCATTCGTTTAGATAAAACATTCGTTATTTCGGATAATTCATAACTTCGGAGAGTTACGTTTACTAACAGCCAAGTTTGAAAGGAAATTCCAATACCTATAATTTAATATAGTCATAGTTAAGTTATTATTAGTTAGTTATTATTTCGGATTTTCAAATTTTCGGGTTTTCGAATTTCCGAGTTTACAAATTTTTTGGAATTTCCGAATATTCAGAATAATTTCATTAAATTCCAAAGTTACGAAAGTTAAAAAACGAATTCGGAACGAAACAAATTGCACATGTCTAAAGAACAGAGATTGAGATGAATGGACAAAGAACCAACAAAAAAGGTATACAGTATACAGGACCTGTTTATCAGAATACAATGGATACATTCATTCTAAATGTATATAAAACAAAAACTCGCTTATGAAGTTGCGTTCCTGGGAACGGTCTTGATTGGCTAATAAATGTAAAACCCAATATAAGATACCCCAATAAAACCTCCCTCCTGAGCCCCCCTACAAGGCTAAACCATGGAAAATGTAACACTTTGCATTGTTACTGAGACTGCAGAACTTTATTCATCCACAAGATGGCAGCATCCGGCACTTTTACATGTCATAGCCCCAATGCAGGTGTTCAGAGACCTCTGGGAGTTGTAGGCTGAAAGGAGAACTTTCCTCACAGTAAAGCTGAAGTCAAACTACTAGACATGTGCACAACAGAAAAATTTGTTTATTTTTGTTTCGTTTTTTTCGTTTCTGTTGATTCGTAACGATTTGTAAATTCGTAAGTCGTCGGTGTTCGTATTCGTAACGATTCGTATTTTCGTAAGAGTTATTTTTTCGTTGATTCGTTTTTCTGTTAGTTTAATTTGCGTTTATTCGAAATTCGGACGCATTCGTATTTTCATAGATTTAGTTACATTCGTACTTTCGTTAGATTGATTTATTCATACTTTCGTAACATTGTTTTCGTAGATTCGTAATCGGAGCATAATTCATAATTTTATGTAATGAGTATGCTATTATTACATTTTAAGAGACACGGAAAATAAGAGACACGGAAAATTATGAATCGAAAAAAAAAAGATACGAATGTACGAATTTTTTCGTTCAATCCATTCGAAGCACGTAAAGCAGCGCCATTGTAAGAGACACGGAAAATTACGAATCGCAAAAAAAAGAAAAAAGTTCCAAATGTACAAATTTTTCCGTTCAATCCATTCGAAGCACGTTAAGCAGCGCCATTGTAAGGGACAAGGAAAATTACGAATCGAAAAATAAAAAGTTACGAATGTACGAATTTTTTCGTTCAACCCATTCGAAGCACGTTAAGCAGCGCCATTGTAAGGGACAAGGAAAATTACGAATCGAAAAATAAAAAGTTACGAATGTACGAATTTTTTCGTTCAACCCATTCGAAGCACGTTAAGCAGCGCCATTGTAAGGGACACGGAAAATTACGAATCGAAAAATAAAAAGTTACGAATGTACGAATTTTTTCGTTCAACCCATTCGAAGCACGTTAAGCAGCGCCATTGTAAGGGACAAGGAAAATTACGAATCGAAAAATAAAAAGTTACGAATGTACGAATTTTTTCGTTCAACCCATTCGAAGCACGTTAAGCAGCGCCATTGTAAGGGACACGGAAAATTACGAATCGAAAAATAAAAAGTTACGAATGTACGAATTTTTTCGTTCAACCCATTCGAAGCACGTTAAGCAGCGCCATTGTAAGAGACACGGAAAATTACCAATTCAACAAAAAAAAAAAAGTTGTTCCTGTTTTCGTTTTTCGGATTTTCTTCTTTCGTAGTTTCGTTGTTTCTAATTTGGTTATTTTGGATTTTCGTTGTTTTTCGTATTCGTTCGATTCGAATGATTCATTAAAATTTTTAGCGAATCGTTCATTCTTTCGTACGATAACGAATGAACGAATATAACGGAAAAAAAAGAAAAACTAAATGAATTGCACATGTCTACAAACTACAGAGCCCAAGAGCAATCGCCAAGGGGCAGGATGATCCGAAAGGAAAAGCCTGGGAAGACACCGAGGGAGTTGGAGAAAGACGTTGCAGGGGGGAGTAGTGTGTGTAAATCCGTGCCGAGCTGTGCTGTTTTCCGGACCTGACCGCGTTGAGGCGGCGGCGGGTGTGCCGTAGAGCTGCACGATTCTGGCTAAAATGAGAATCACAATTTTTTTACTTAGAAGATAAATCACGATTCTCTCACGATTCTCACAGCGTGACATCATCTTTCACATAAAACTAAAAAAAAAATTGGGCTAACTTTACTGTTTTGTTTTTCTTCTATTCATTGAAGTGTATTTTTTCTCAAAAAATTGCATTTGAAAGACCGCTGGGCAAATACAGCGCGACATAAAATATTGCAGCAATTGCCATTTTATTCTCTAGGGTCTCTGCTAAAATATAAAAAAAGTTTGGGGGTTCCAAGTCATTTTCTAGCAAAAAAATATGGATTTTAACTTAAAGTGGAGGGCCACCCAAAAAAAAAAAAATGCATTGATAATCTTAAAAAAATTGAAAAAAAATATTTTGTTTTTAACTTACCTGAACCCGCTGTTGCTAGGCAGTCTTCCTAATCTGCCTCTTCCTATTCCACGGCGCTTCCTCCTCTTCAGTGAGCTGCCCCGTTGCCTTCTGGGACATGTGTGTGTCCCAGAAAACAACGGGGCCATTCACAAAGTGTCGCGCGACTCGCGCATGCGCAGTAGGAAACGGGCAGTGAAGCCGCAAGTGGTTAATAACCATGGACGTCTCCACCCAAAATGGTGGTCCAATGGGCTATTAGAGATTGGGTCTCTCCCAGTAATAAGGGGAGGAAAGGTCTGATGGTAAACTTCCATCTCAATGTCACAGTTCAATGTGCAATCCATCCATCCCTCCATCCCTCCATCCCTCCATCCATCCGTCCATCCATCCCTCCATCCCTCCATCCCTCCATCCATCCCTCCATCCATCCCTCCATCCATCCCTCCATCCCTCCATCCCTCCATCCATCCCTCCATCCATCCCTCCATCCCTCCATCCCTCCATCCATCCGTCCATCCCTCCATCCCTCCATCCATCCCTCCATCCCTCCATCCCTCCATCCATCCGTCCATCCCTCCATCCATCCCTCCATCCATCCCTCCATCCCTCCATCCATCCGTCCATCCCTCCATCCATCCGTCCATCCGTCCATCCCTCCATCCATCCCTCCATCCCTCCATCCCTTCATCCATCCCTCCATCCATCCCTCCATCCATCCGTCCATCTGTCCCACTCAGCTGTACTGTATT
Source organism: Lithobates sylvaticus (assembly GCA_028564925.1). Lineage (NCBI taxonomy): Eukaryota > Metazoa > Chordata > Amphibia > Anura > Ranidae > Lithobates > Lithobates sylvaticus. The sequence continues at coordinate 605,626,903 of CM053029.1, read as the reverse complement.
AGACATGTGCACAACAAAAAAATTTGTTTATTTTCGTTTCGTTTTTTTCGTTTCCGTTGATTCGTAACGATTCGTAAATTCGTAAGAGTTATTTTTCGTTGATTCGTTTTTCTGTTAGTTTAATTTTCGTTTATTCGAAAATTCGTACGCATTCGTATTTTCGTAGATTTAGTTACATTCGTACTTTCGTAACATTGTTTTCGTAGATTCGTAATCGGAGCATAATTCATAATGTTATGTAATGTTTATGCTATTATTACATTGTAAGAGACACGGAAAATTACGAATCGAAAAAAAAGTTACAAATGTGCAAATTTTTTCGTTCAATCCTTTTGAGGCACGTTAAGCAGCGCCATTGTAAGAGACACGGAAAATTACAAATCGAAAAAAAAAAAAAAAGTTACGAATGTACGAATTTTTTTGTTCAATCCATTCGAGGCACGTTAAGCAGCGCCATTGTAAGAGACACGGAAAATTACCAATTCAACAAAAAAGTTACGAATGTACGAATTTTTTTCGTTCATTTTGATTTTCGTTGTTCCTGTTTTCGTTTTTCGGATTTTCTTCTTTCGTAGTTTCGTTGTTTCTAATTTGGTTATTTCGGTTTTTCGTTGTTTTCGTATTCGTTTGATTCGAACGATTCGTTATTCGTTAAAATTTTTAGCGAATCGTTCGTTCATTCGTACGATAACGAATGAACGAATATAATGAAAAAAAACGAAAAACGAAAAAAAAACGAAACGAATTGCACATGTCTACACTGTATACATTTTTAAACCCCATCAAAATCTGTCCATACACGCTACATTATTATTCACTTGCCGACCGCCGCACGACGATATACGTCGGCACAATGGCAGCGGTGGGCAAATGGGCGTACCCTGAACCTTTAAGAGGCAGGGATAGCAGGCGCGCACGCGTGCCCGCCGCGGACAGCGTGACCGCGCCCGATGACTCAATGTTGGCCGGTTTCCCGGTGATGGTGTCACGGAGCCGAACGGGGAAGTACCTTTGTAAAAAAGGCATTTCTCGGTTCTGCCTAGTGACATGACAGAGATCTACTGCAGACATGTGCGATTCGGTTCGTACGAATCGAATTTCCGTAAATTCGTACATTCGGGAGGATCCGAAATACGAATTTCTACGCTTCCGAATTCTGTACGAAACACGAAATTTCGTCTTGCGAATTTCGGATCCAAATTCCTAACGAATTGTTACTAAAAGTTAACGAACCTAAAAGTTAAAAAACCCAGGAAGTCATCACAGTACAGGGATGGTGGGAACCCCTCATAATGGGCACAGCACAGAGATGGTGGGACCCCTCATAATGGGCACAGCACAGGGATGGGGGGAGCCCCTCATAATGGGCACAGCACAGGGATGGGGGGAGCCCCTCATAATGGGCACAGCACAGGGATGGTGGGACCCCTCATAATGGGCACAGCACAGGGATGGGGGGAGCTCCTCATAATGGGCACAGCACAGGGATGGGGGGAGCCCCTCATAATGAGCACAGCACAGGGATGGTGGGGACCCCTCATAATGGGCACAGCACAGGGATGGTGGGAGCCCCTCATAATGGGCACAGCACAGGGATGGGGGGAGCCCCTCATAATGGGCACAGGGATGGGGGGAGCGCCTCATAATGGGCACAGCACAGGGATGGTGGGAGCCCCTCATAATGAGCACAGCACAGGGATGGGGGGAGCCCCTCATAATGGGCACAGCACAGGGATGGTGGGAACCCCTCATAATGGGCACAGCACAGAGATGGTGGGACCCCTCATAATGGGCACAGCACAGGGATGGGGGGAGCCCCTCATAATGGGCACAGCACAGGGATGGGGGGAGCCCCTCATAATGGGCACAGCACAGGGATGGTGGGACCCCTCATAATGGGCACAGCACAGGGATGGGGGGAGCTCCTCATAATGGGCACAGCACAGGGATGGGGGGAGCCCCTCATAATGAGCACAGCACAGGGATGGTGGGGACCCCTCATAATGGGCACAGCACAGGGATGGTGGGAGCCCCTCATAATGGGCACAGCACAGGGATGGGGGGAGCCCCTCATAATGGGCACAGGGATGGGGGGAGCCCCTCATAATGGGCACAGCACAGGGATGGTGGGAGCCCCTCATAATGAGCACAGCACAGGGATGGGGGGAGCCCCTCATAATGGGCACAGCACAGGGATGGGGGGAGCCCCTCATAATGGGCACAGCACAGGGATGGTGGGAGCCCCTCATAATGAGCACAGCACAGGGATGGTGGGAGCCCCTCATAATGAGCACAGCACAGGGATGGTGGGAGCCCCTCATAATGATAAATTCATCATAACGAACATTCGGAATTGTTGCGAAAAGTTAACGGACCTAAAAGTTAAAAAACCCAGGAAGTCATCACAGTACAGGGATGGTGGGAACCCCTCATAATGGGCACAGCACAGAGATGGTGGGACCCCTCATAATGGGCACAGCACAGGGATGGGGGGAGCCCCTCATAATGGGCACAGCACAGGGATGGGGGGAGCCCCTCATAATGGGCACAGCACAGGGATGGTGGGACCCCTCATAATGGGCACAGCACAGGGATGGGGGGAGCTCCTCATAATGGGCACAGCACAGGGATGGGGGGAGCCCCTCATAATGAGCACAGCACAGGGATGGTGGGGACCCCTCATAATGGGCACAGCACAGGGATGGTGGGAGCCCCTCATAATGGGCACAGCACAGGGATGGGGGGAGCCCCTCATAATGGGCACAGGGATGGGGGGAGCCCCTCATAATGGGCACAGCACAGGGATGGGGGGAGCCCCTCATAATGGGCACAGCACAGGGATGGGGGGAGCCCCTCATAATGGGCACAGCACAGGGATGGGGGGAGCCCCTCATAATGGGCACAGCACAGGGATGGGGGGACCCCTCATAATGGGCACAGCACAGGGATGGGGGGAGCCCCTCATAATGGGCACAGCACAGGGATGGGGGGAGCCCCTCATAATGGGCACAGCACAGGGATGGTGGGACCCCTCATAATGGGCACAGCACAGGGATGGGGGGAGCTCCTCATAATGGGCACAGCACAGGGATGGGGGGAGCCCCTCATAATGAGCACAGCACAGGGATGGTGGGGACCCCTCATAATGGGCACAGCACAGGGATGGTGGGAGCCCCTCATAATGGGCACAGCACAGGGATGGGGGGAGCCCCTCATAATGGGCACAGGGATGGGGGGAGCCCCTCATAATGGGCACAGCACAGGGATGGTGGGAGCCCCTCATAATGAGCACAGCACAGGGATGGGGGGAGCCCCTCATAATGGGCACAGCACAGGGATGGGGGGAGCCCCTCATAATGGGCACAGCACAGGGATGGTGGGAGCCCCTCATAATGAGCACAGCACAGGGATGGTGGGAGCCCCTCATAATGAGCACAGCACAGGGATGGTGGGAGCCCCTCATAATGATAAATTCATCATAACGAACATTCGGAATTGTTGCGAAAAGTTAACGGACCTAAAAGTTAAAAAACCCAGGAAGTCATCACAGTACAGGGATGGTGGGAACCCCTCATAATGGGCACAGCACAGAGATGGTGGGACCCCTCATAATGGGCACAGCACAGGGATGGGGGGAGCCCCTCATAATGGGCACAGCACAGGGATGGGGGGAGCCCCTCATAATGGGCACAGCACAGGGATGGTGGGACCCCTCATAATGGGCACAGCACAGGGATGGGGGGAGCTCCTCATAATGGGCACAGCACAGGGATGGGGGGAGCCCCTCATAATGAGCACAGCACAGGGATGGTGGGGACCCCTCATAATGGGCACAGCACAGGGATGGTGGGAGCCCCTCATAATGGGCACAGCACAGGGATGGGGGGAGCCCCTCATAATGGGCACAGGGATGGGGGGAGCCCCTCATAATGGGCACAGCACAGGGATGGGGGGAGCCCCTCATAATGGGCACAGCACAGGGATGGGGGGAGCCCCTCATAATGGGCACAGCACAGGGATGGGGGGAGCCCCTCATAATGAGCACAGCACAGGGATGGGGGGAGCCCCTCATAATGAGCACAGCACAGGGATGGGGGGAGCCCCTCATAATGGGCACAGCACAGGGATGGGGGGAGCCCCTCATAATGGGCACAGCACAGGGATGGTGGGAGCCCCTCATAATGAGCACAGCACAGGGATGGTGGGAGCCCCTCATAATGATAAATTCATCATAACGAACATTCGGAATTGTTGCGAAAAGTTAACGGACCTAACGAAAATTCATATTTCGTATGAAATTTCGGACACAAATAAATTTTTTCTAATACGGAACGAAACAAATTTATTGACGGCGCACATGTCTAATCTGTGATCGGGAGTGGTGATCGCTGTCATGTGAGTGGTAGCCCACCCCCCCACAGTTAGAATCACTCCCTAGGACACACTTAACCTCTTAATCGCCCCCCTAGTGCTTAACCCCTTCCTTGCCAGTGTCATTTACACAGTAATCAGTGCATTTTTATAGCACTGATCGCTGTATAAATGACAATGTGTCCGCCATAATGTCGCAGTCTCAAAAAAAAAATAGCAGATCGCCGCCATTACTAGTAAAAAAAAAAAATAATAAAAATGACAATGGTCCCAAAATAGTGTAAAAAATGGCCGCCATAATGCCGCAGTCCTGATAAAAATCTCTGATCGCCGCCATTACTAATAAAAAAAAATTAATAATAAAAATGCCATAAAACTATCCCCTATTTTGTAGACGCTATAACTTTTGCGCAAACCAATCAATATACGCTTATTGTGATTTTTTTTTTTTTTTTTTTACCAAAAATATGTAGAAGAATATTTATTGGTCTAAACTGAGGGGAAATTTTATTTTTTTTAGGGATATTTATTATAGCAAAAAGTAAAAAATTATATATTTTTTTTAAATTTCGCTCTTTTTATAGCGCAAAAAATTAAAAACGCAGAGGTGATCAAATACCACCAAAAGAAATCTCTATTTATGGGGAAAAAAGGACGTCAATTTTGTTTGGGTGCCACGTCGCACGGCCGCGCAATTGTCAGTTAAAGCGACGCAGTGCCGAATCGCAAAAAATGGTCTGGCCAGGAAGGGGGTAAAATCTTCTGGGGCTGAAGTGGTTATTATTATTATTATTATTGTTAATATACAGAATTTATATAACAAGATTAAGGGGTACAGTACGATTACAATACAGTTCAACATACAAGGAATAGGAGGGCCCCGGCTCATGGAGCTTACAATCTAAAGGGAAGGGGGAGGTGGTACAAAAGGTAATAGCTATGGGGGGGATGATCTGATAAAGGTGACTCGGGGGTCTCCTAAAGGTGGACAAGGGTAGGAACTGACCGAACATACTAGGGTGGGAAGTTCCAGAGGATGGGAGAGGCTCTGGAGAAGTCCTGGTGGTGAGCATGGGAGGAGGAGCTAGAGAGCAGGAGGTCCTGGGAGGAACATCGGAAACCCCTTAGTGCCAGGAGGCCCTGGACTAAGGGGTTAAACTGCATTTTATTTTTAATCTGATACAAAATATAACTGGGGGGGGGGTGTTAAATGTATAGCGGATTTAAAGTGGGTCTATAAAGGCTAAAGATTTTTTTTTAACCTTCATACATTCTGTCCATGAAGCAAAAAAAAACTTTCTGTATTCAGCATTCAGCAGCCTCCCCCCCCCCCCCAATACTTACCTGAGCCCCATCTCCATCCAGCAATGTGCAATGCTCGGCTCTCCCTCCTCATTGGCTGAGACAGCCATTGGCTATGCTCTGTGTGTATGAGTGGCTTGGGAGTGCGCCTGCTCAGGTGCCCCCCCCCCCCATAGCAAGCTGCTTGCTGTGTGGGCACTTGGCCAGAGGGAGGGGCCAGGAGCGCCGGTGAGGGACCCGAGAAGAGAATCGGGGCTGCTCTGTGCAAAACCATTACACAGAGCCGGTGAGTATAACATGTTTGTTAGTTTTAAAAAAAAAAAAAAAACAAGACTTTAGTATCACTTTAACCTTTTAACCCCTTCAGCCCCGGAAGAATTTACCCCCCTTCCTGACCAGAGCACTTTTTGCGATTCGGCACTGCGTCACTTTAACTGACAATTGCGCGGTCGTGCGACGTGGCTCCCAAACAAACTTGGCGTCCTTTTTTTCCCACAAATAGAGCTTTCTTTTGGTGGTATTTGATCACCTCTGCGGTTTTTATTTTTTGCGCTATAAACAAAAAATAAGGGACAGTTTTGAAAAAAACACATTATTTTTTACTTTTTGCTATAATAAATATCCTCAAAAAATATATAAAAAAACATATTTTTTCCTCAGTTTAGGCCGATACGTATTCTTCTACATATTTTTGGTAAAAAAAAATCGCAATAAGCGATTATTGATTGGTTTGTGCAAAAGTTATAGCGTTTACAAAACAGGGGATAGTTTTTATAGCATTTTTATTATTATTATTTTTTTTTTACTAGTAATGTCGGCGATCAGCGATTTTTATTGTGACTGTGACATTATGGCGGACACATCGGACAATTTTGGCACATTTTTGGGACCATTGTCATTTATACAGAAATCAGTGCTATTTAAATGCACTGATTCCTATGTAAATGACACTGGCAGTGAAGGGGTTAACCAGGGGGCGGCAGTGTGTTCCTAGGGGCGTGTTACTAACTGTGGGGGGTGTGGCTGTGTTTTAGTGAACACTGATCTCTGCTCCAATCACAGGGAGCAGAGATCAGTGTCCCTAGTTGCTAGGCAGAACGGGGAGATGCTGTTTACTTCCGCATCTCCCCATTCAGCCTTCCCGTGAGACGATTGCGGGTATACCCGCGGCGATCGAGTCCGCGGGACCCGCGACCGGACTCACGGGGGGTCCCGACCGGCACGCACGTGATGGCACGGCGGCAATCTTTTTGCCTGTCCGTGCCATTCTGTCGCCGGACGGGAAGTGGTTAAAAAAGAAAACGAATGCGGCCGCCACATCTAAGAATTGGTGAGCCGCAATATTTTGGGTTAAAAAGTAAAGATTTCCTGTGTGTGGTCTGTAAATATTAAAGATAGAAAAGCAGCAACGTTGTATGGTGTATGGTGTATGGTGTATGTTGTATGTTGTATGGTGTATGTTGTATGGTGTATGGTGTATGTTGTATGGTGTATGTTGTATGGTGTATGTTGTATGGTGTATGTTGTATGTTGTATGGTGTATGTTGTATGGTGTATGTTGTACGGTGTACGGTGTATGGTGTATGGTGTATGGTGTATGGTGTATGGTGTATGGTGTATGGTGTATGGTGTATGGTGTATGTTGTATGGTGTATGTTGTATGTTGTATGGTGTATGGTGTATGGTGTATGTTGTATGGTGTATGGTGTATGTTGTATGGTGTATGGTGTATGGTGTATGTTGTATGGTGTATGGTGTATGGTGTATGTTGTATGGTGTATGTTGTATGGTGTATGGTGTATGGTGTATGGTGTATGTTGTATGGTGTATGGTGTATGTTGTATGGTGTATGGTGTATGGTGTATGTTGTATGGTGTATGGTGTATGGTGTATGGTGTATGGTGTATGGTGTATGTTGTATGGTGTATGGTGTATGGTGTATGGTGTATGGTGTATGGTGTATGGTGCATGTTGTATGTTGTATGGTGTATGTTGTATGTTGTATGTTGTATGGTGTATGGTGTATGGTGTATGGTGTATGGTGTATGTTGTATGGTGTATGGTGTATGGCGTATGGCGTATGTTGTATGGTGTATGTTGTATGTTGTATGGTGTATGGTGTATGGTGTATGTTGTATGGTGTATGGTGTATGGCGTATGGCGTATGTTGTATGGTGTATGTTGTATGGTGTATGTTGTATGGTGTATGGTGTATGTTGTATGTTGTATGGTGTATGTTGTATGTTGTATGGTGTATGGTGTATGGTGTATGTTGTATGGTGTATGGTGTATGGTGTATGGTGTATGTTGTATGGTGTATGGTGTATGTTGTATGGTGTATGGTGTATGGTGTATGGTGTATGTTGTATGGTGTATGTTGTATGGTGTATGTTGTATGGTGTATGGTGTATGGTGTATGGTGTATGTTGTATGGTTTATGGTGTATGGCGTATGTTGTATGGTGTATGGTGTATGTTGTAGGGTGTATGTTGTATGGTGTAAGGTGTATGTTGTATGGTGTATGGTGTATGGTGTATGTTGTATGGTGTATGTTGTATGGTGTATGGTGTATGGTGTATGGTGTATGTTGTATGGTGTATGGTGTATGGCGTATGGCGTATGTTGTATGGTGTATGGTGTATGGTGTATGTTGTATGGTGTATGGTGTATGTTGTATGGTGTATGGTGTATGTTGTATGGTGTATGGTGTATGGTGTATGGTGTATGTTGTATGGTGTATGTTGTATGGTGTATGTTGTATGTTGTATGGTGTATGGTGTATGTTGTATGGTGTATGGTGTATGGTGTATGTTGTATGGTGTATGGTGTATGGTGTATGTTGTATGGTGTATGTTGTATGTTGTATGGTGTATGGTGTATGGTGTATGTTGTATGGTGTATGTTGTATGTTGTATGGTGTATGTTGTATGGTGTATGGTGTATGGTGTATGGTGTATGGTGTATGGTGTATGTTGTATGGTGTATGTTGTATGTTGTATGGTGTATGGTGTATGTTGTATGGTGTATGTTGTATGTTGTATGGTGTATGTTGTATGGTGTATGTTGTATGGTGTATGTTGTATGGTGTATGGTGTATGGTGTATGGTGTATGGTGTATGTTGTATGGTGTATGGTGTATGTTGTATGGTGTATGTTGTATGTTGTATGGTGTATGGTGTATGTTGTATGGTGTATGGTGTATGTTGTATGGTGTATGGTGTATGGTGTATGTTGTATGGTGTATGTTGTATGTTGTATGGTGTATGGTGTATGGTGTATGTTGTATGGTGTATGGTGTATGTTGTATGGTGTATGTTGTATGGTGTATGTTGTATGGTGTATGTTGTATGTTGTATGGTGTATGGTGTATGTTGTATGGTGTATGCTGTATGTTGTATGGTGTATGGTGTATGGTGTATGGTGTATGTTGTATGTTGTATGGTGTATGGTGTATGGTGTATGGTGTATGTTGTATGTTGTATGGTGTATGTTGTATGGTGTATGTTGTATGTTGTATGGTGTATGTTGTATGGTGTATGTTGTATGGTGTATGGTGTATGGTGTATGGTGTATGGTGTATGGTGTATGGTGTATGTTGTATGGTGTATGTTGTATGGTGTATGTTGTATGGTGTATGTTGTATGGTGTATGTTGTATGGTGTATGTTGTATGGTGTATGTTGTATGGTGTATGGTGTATGTTGTATGGTGTATGGTGTATGTTGTATGGTGTATGGTGTATGGTGTATGGTGTATGGTGTATGGTGTATGTTGTATGGTGTATGGTGTATGGTGTATGGTGTATGTTGTATGTTGTATGTTGTATGTTGTATGGTGTATGTTGTATGGTGTTGCGGTTGATTGGAGCCGCATTGAATAATGTCCGGTAATGTTTTTTTATTTTTTTTTGTAACATTTTATTTTTATGAATATTCTTTGCCCTTCTTCTCGAACCTTAATCAGATTAGAAAAAGGGGCACAGAGAGGAGGGGGAGGGGGGGGACACCCCAACATGGAACTCAGCTCATTCCCCACAGTTACAACCTTTTGTACCCCCTGCCCCGCCCTATTAGATTGTAAGCTCTTCTGAGCAGGGTCCTCCTAATCCTCTTGTGTTTTATTCTATTCTCTCCCTTTCATATTGTAAAGCGCTGTGTAAACTGTTGGCGCTATATAAATCCTGTATAATAATCAAAAAAATGACAAATAAAAAAAAGTATCACCGTCAGAGAACTCAGTCACAATGTATCATGTAAAATTGTAGCACACGGTCTTCTATTAGTCCGGGGCTGAGCACCGTGTGAGTTTATTGTATCAATGGACTACAAGTCCCAGCGAGAGCTGCCATTCCTTGTAGTTCCTCATCAGCTGGGGAGCCAAGATTACTCTCAGCTTTATTCTGCAGCCTTTCATTTATTATAGGTGGAGGAAACCGGACAAAAGGGTTTTTATTTATTTCAGTGGAACTCTGCCACCACCTAGTGGTGAAATAGGAGAATTGCACATGACTCGAGTTTGGCGCACACACCGTTGGATCAGATGGAGCACACATCTGTTTTTTGTTGTTGTTTTTTTTGTATTTATAAAAATCTGAACATCCCCAGACGTTTTATTCTATATGAACTCATCATCTTCATCGCTTTGGCATCAACCTATACTATGACGGCGATGGAGAACGAAGCGAGGGGTATACAGCAGTGGCGGGTCGTGCTCAAATTTTTTTTTTGGGGGGGGGGGGGGGGCGCAAAAATTTTTTTAAAAAAAAATCATCGATTGCTGCCACTGTACCCATCAAACGCTGCCACTGTGCCCATCAAACGCTGCCACTGTGCCCTCAAGCGCTGCCACTGTGCCACCAAACGCTGCCACAGTGCCATCAATTGCAGAGCCACTGTGCCAAACACTGCCACTGTGCCCTCAAATGCTGCCACTGTGCCCTCAAATGCTGCCACTGTGCCATCAAATGCTGCCACTGTGCCCATCAAACGCTGCCAGTGTGCCCATCAAACGCTGCCACTGTGCCCTCAAATGCTGCCACTGTGCCCATCAAACGCCGCCACTGTGTCCTCAAACACTTCCACTGTGCCATCAACCGCAGCCACTGTGCCATCAAACGCTGCCACTGTGCCATCAAACGCTGCCACTGTGCCATCAAACGCTGCAACTGTGCCATAAAACGCTGCCAGTGTGCCCATCAAACGCTGCCAGTGTGCCCATCATATACTGCCAGTGTGCCCATCAAATGCCCCAGTGTGACCCCCGCCCGCTCACCGTCTGCCCGGCACTTACTCTGTCTTGGTGGGGCAGTGGATGAAGACGACGAGCGAGGTCCTTCGTGCGTCTCCTGCCGTCCTCATCTCCCGTCCTCTCCTCCTGATAGGCGTCCAATAGCGGTGCCTGGCGTTTCAGCCAATCAGGTGACGGGTAACAGTCCCGAGCACCTGATTGGCGCAGAGGCTCACAGGTCACCCTTTTTCACGCCTATTAGAGCCTATGGTTCTAATCAAGTGCTTCAAACCCCCCCCCCCACCGCTGTAATTCAGGCGCCCCGAAAAGGGGCCGGTCGCTTGAATAGGGGGTGGCAGCGGCGGCCATAGATAGATTCATGAATCTATCTATTGGTGATAAAGGGGGGTGGCAGGAGAGGGGGGCGGCACCCGTGCGCCCTTAATGCACGGGTCACCATTGGTATACAGGATCCCCCCCAATTCCTGCTGCTGTCAATCAAATCCAATAACGCGGTCGCCGGGGGGCAGGGCCGAGTCCTACATTCGGCGTCTATGGACGCCGAATGCTGGACTTTAAGCGCGCCCGCAAGGTAACCCCCTTGGGAGAGCGCTTCTCCTAGGGGGTTATAGAATGTGAGGAGGAGCTGCGAGCGCCGCCAAGGGACCCCAGAAGAGGAGGATCGGGGCCACTCTGTGCAAAACAAACTGCACAGTGGAGGTAAGTATCATATGTTTGTTATTTAAAAAAAAAAAAACGTAGCTTTACAATCACTTTAAGGTTTATCAGAATTTTCCGAATCACAATAGTAACTAAGAAGACTCTGAAATAAATTATAACAAAACGAATTATCAGAAATCGAATTTGAAAATTGATTTGAAATATTGCAATAAATACAGTAAGAGGTAAAAGTGAAATACGATGATAATTCCTACGTAGGGTGCTTTATAGAATGGAATAGAAAAGGATAAGACAGGATAGAATAGAAACTAAAATAATAGAAAAAAATTGAATAGAAAATAATAGAATAGAAGAACAGAATGAATATAACTGTCTTCTGAAATTCGAATTTCAAATCGATTTGAAAAAAATTAATATACTAAATGAATTCTAAAAAAGAATCATTCTAACATAACTAATGTGACAAAATTGAATTATTAACATTAAGGCTCCATTCATACCTGGGCGTTCTGAATTACAGGCGGAAGCGCAAGCCGGCCGCGGCATCCTGAACAACCGACGAGTCATCAGCTGTCAATGGGCTTTAAAAAAAAAAACATTTGCTGGTAAAAATTGTAAAAAAACAAAACAAAAAACGGCGTCGGACCCCGCCCAAATTCCATACCAGACCTTTATCTGAGCATGCAGGTGGGTGGGTGCTTTGGGCACGAGTCACTTTAACCACTACAATACCGGGCACTTAAACACCCTTCCTGCCCAGACCAATTTTCAGCTTTCAGCGCTCTCGCACTTTCAGTGACAATTGCGCGGTCATGCAATGTTGTAACCAAATGAATTTTTTATCATTTTGTTCGCACAAATAGAGCTTTAGTTTGGTGGTATTTATTCGCGACTCCGTTTTTTTATTTTTTGCGATATAAGCGAAAACATAGCGGAAATTTTGAAAAAAAAACAATATTTTCTCCTTTCTTTTTTTAAAAGAAATCCAATAAAATCAAATTTTGTCATAAATTTAAGCCAAAATGTATTCTGCTACATGTTTTTAGTAAAAAAAAAATTCCGTTAAGTGTATAATAATTGGTTCGTGTGATCACAGACATATGTACGCAAATGATCATGTACAGATGTGTGCAGGTGATCATTGGAACATGTGATTTTACTGGGACATATGTGGGGGACATGTGTTTTTATTATTTGGGGACATGTGTGTTTTGGGGACATGTGTGTTTTACTGTGTGGACTCTAGACTGGTGATCAGTGAGTAAAAAAAACAGCTAATACTCACTGATCACCAGCCGGCTGCAGCGATCCGCTCTCCTCTCCTCACCGACGACTTCCGTGTGAGGAGAGGGGGGCCGATTGCCTAGCAACCGGCTGTTTGTTTACATCACATGACGGCTGTGATTCGACACGGCTGTCATGTGATCAGGAGGGCCAATCACAGAGCCCTCCTGCCGATCCGAGATGCGCCGTGTCCGGGTGACACGGCCGCATCGGGATCGCGCCGCTGCGCGGGCACGCGCACGCGCGATCCTTCTACTTCTGAAGGACGTTCCGGAACGTCCATTCAGAAGTAGACGGCTCCCACCCGGCCGTATATGTACAGTGGCCGGGTGGGAAGTGGTTAAATGGGATTTGAATCATTTAGTTCTTTAGAAATGTCAGTTTTGCTGCAGCAGGTTCTTTACATGCTACAGATGCGCCACAATACAGGCTGACTAAGAGGACCCCCCAGGCACTATATTTAAAGGTATTTTTCATTTTTATTGTTGCATTTTAAGCATCATTAAAATCATTGCCCCTAAAAAATAATTTAACCACTTAACTGCTTAACCGCTTCCCGACCGGCGCATGCCGATGTACGTCGGCAGAATGGCACGGACAGGCATAAGGGCGTATATATAAGTCCCTTTTTAAATGCCGCCGTGCCATCGGGAGCGTGCCGGGACCCCTGTGAGGCCGGTCGCGTGTCCCGCGGACTCGATCGCCGCGGGGACACCCGCGATCGTCTCACGGGAAGGCTGAAGATGCGGAAATAAACAGCATCTCCCGTTCTGCCTAGCAACTAGTGACGCCGATCTCTGCTCCTTGTGATTGGAGCAGAGATCAGCATTCACTAGCTGACAGCCACGCCCCCCCCCCCACAGTAAGAAACACACCCCTAGGCATACTTAACCCCTACACTGCCCTCTTGTGGTTAACCCCTTCACTACAACTGTCATTTACACAGGAATCAGTGCATTTAAATAGCACTGATTGCTGTATAAATGACAATGGTTCCAAAAATGTGTCAAAAATGTCCGATGTGTCCGCCATAATGTCGCAGTCACAATAAAAATCACTGATCGCCGCCATTACTAATAAAAAAAAAATTATTAATAAAAATGCTATAAAACTATCCTAAATTTGTAAACGCTATAACTTTTGCGCAAACCAATCAATAATCGCTAATTGCGATTTTTTTTACCAAAAAAATATGTAGAATACGTATCGGCCTAAACTGAGGGAAAAAAATGTTTTTTTATATATTTTTGGGGGATATTTATTATAGCAAAAAATTAAAAAGAATGCGTTTTTTTTCAAAATTGTCGCGCTTTTTTGTTTATAGCGCAAAAAAGAAAAACCGCAGGGGCGATCAAATACCACCAAAAGAAAGCTCTATTTGTGGGGAAAAAAAAGGACGTCAATTTTGTTTGGGAGCCACGTCGCACGACCGCGCAATTGTCAGTTTAAAGCGACGCAGTGCCGAATTGCAAAAAGGGGCCTGGTCCTTTGGCTGCAAATTGGTCCAGTCTGTATGTGGTTAAGGACCGCCTCACGCCGATATACGTCGGCAGAATGGCACGGCTGGGCACAACCACGTACCTGTACGTGGCCCTTTAAGAGCCCAGCCGTGGGTCGCGTGCGCGCCGCCTGCGGCGCGCTCGTGACCCGGTTCTGCGCTCCGTGCCCGCGCCTGCGGGACCAGCGGAACCGATCGCCGCTGGTGTCTCGCGATCGGGTCACATTGCTGAAGAACGGGGAGAGGTATGTGTAAACAAATCTCTCCCCGTGCTTCCTAGTGATGCTGTCACTGATCGGCTGTTCCCTCCCCGCCCCCTAGTGGTTAACTCCTTCACTGCCAGTGTCATTTACACAGGAATCAGTGCATTTAAATAGTACTGATTGCTGTATAAATGACAATGGTCCCAAAAATGTGTCATGTGACTGCGATGCCATTTTGAAATGCTTCCAGTACTCCTTTGGTGCGCCTGCAGCACGATTTTGTCCCCACAGACTTCAATAGAGTAGCACCAAAAATGCCGGGGTGGCCCGTCCATACAGGGTGCAGGGGCGCCGCCCCCGCAATCCATGCGCCCGGCCCCTAATCTACATGCGGCCGCTGGACACATGGATTTCAATGTTTTTTTTTTTAAGCACATGATTAGAGCCTGAGTCTCTAATAGCCTTCAAAAAGTTGTGTAACAATAGCGAATTAATATTCGCTAATGTCTTCCTGTTTATTCTCCCGGCCAATCAGGAAGCAGGGCCTGAGACCCGATTGGTCGGGAGTCCTAGAGCAGGCCGGGGAGACGAGGAAGGCTATGAGCAGAGCAAGAAAGATGGGTGCAAGCTCGGCATCAAGAAGCCCAAGGAGCTTAGGTCCCTGAGGCTGAGCATCAACGCATGAGAGAGGAGGAAGATGAACGACGAACGATGCCTTCGATGCCGGTCCGTCATCCCCTATGCCCATAGCCCATCCGTCTGAAAACGCTCTAAGATTGCCACCCACCTGTTCAGCCGGGAGGAGAAGCCCGGCTCTTCTGCCGGAGCAGCTAGAGTGAGGAGCCTCCCTATGGTAAGGCCTCTGATCGCTGCCGTCAGGGGGGTTGGTGGGTGGTGGCAGAGGTGCGAGTACGGGGGGAGGTTTGTCTGCCCCCCCTTAAATATTAAGCACCAGCTACCACTGCAAAAATGTATATACTGTATACTGTCAAAAGTATTGGGACACCTGCCTTTACACACACATGAACTTTAATGACATCCCAGTCTTAGTCCGTAGGGTTCAATATTGAGTTGGCCCACCCTTTGTAGCCATAACATCTTCAACTCTTCTGGGAAGGCCGTCCACAAGGTTTAGGAGGGTGTCTATGGGAATGATTGACCATTCTTCCAGAAGCGCATTTGTGAGGTCAGGAACTGATGTTGGATGAGAAGGCCTGGCTCACAGTCTCCGCTCGAATTCATCCGAAAGGTATTTTATAGGGTTGAGGTCAGGATTCTGTGCAGCACAGTTAAATTCCTCCACCCCAAACTTGCTCATCCATGTCTTTATGGACCTTGCTTTGTGCACTGGTGCGCAGTCATGTTGGAACAGGAAGGGGCCATCCCCAAACTGTTCCCACAAAGTTGGGAGCATGAAATTGTCCAAAATGTCTTGGTATGCTGACGCCTTAAGAGTTCCCTTTACTGTAACTAAGGGGCCAAGCCCAACCCCTTAAAAACAACCCCCCACACCATAATCCCCTCCCCCCACACCATAATCCCCCCTCGACCAAATGACTTGGACCAGTGCACAAAGCAAGACTCATTGATGGAGGTGGGGGGTGAAGGCTCATTGATGGAGGTGGGGAGGGAAGGCTCATTGATGGAGGTGGGGGAGGGAAGGCTCATTGATGGAGGTGGGGAGGGAAGGCTCATTAATGGAGGTGGAGGAGGGAAGGCTCATTGATGGAGGTGGGGGAGGCTCATTGATAGAGGTGTGAGTGGGGAGGGAAGGCTCATTGTTGGAGGTGGGGGAGGGAAGGCTCCTTGATGGAGGTAGGAAGGGAAGGCTCATTGATGGAGGTGGGGAGGGAAGGCTCATTGATGGAGGTGGGGAGGGAAGGCTCATTGATGGAGGTGGGGAGGGAAGGCTCATTGATGGAGGTGGGGAGAGAAGGCTCATTGATGGAGGTGGGAAGGGAAGGCTCATTGATGGAGGTGGGGAGGGAAGGCTCATTAATGGAGGTGGGTTGGGAAGGCTCATTGATGGAGGTGGGGAAGGAAGGCTCATTGATGGGGGAGGGAAGGCTCATTGATGGAGGTGGGGAGGGAAGGCTCATTGATGGGGGAGGGAAGGCTCATTGATGGAGGAGGGAAGGCTCATTAAAGGTGGTGGGGAGGGAAGGCTCGTTGATGGAGGTGGGGGGGAAGGCTCATTGATGGAGGTGGGGAGGGAAGGCTCATTGATGGAGGTGGGCAGGGAAGGCTCATTGATGGAGGTGGGGAGGGAAGGCTCATTGATGATGGAGGTGGGGAGGGAAGGCTCATTGATGGAGGTGGGGGGAGGGAAGGCTCATTGATGGAGATGGGTTGGGAAGGCTCATTGATGGAGGTGGGTTGGGAAGGCTCATTGATGGAGGTGGGGAGGGAAGGGCTCATTGATGGAGGTGGGGGAGGAAAGGCTCATTGATGGAGGTGGGAAGGAAGGGCTCATTGATGGAGGTGGAGGAAAGGCTCATTGATGGAGGTGGAGGGAAGGCTCATTGATGGTGGTGGGGAGGGAAGGCTCATTGGTTGAGGTGGAGGGAAGGCTCATTGATGGAGGTGGGGGAGGGAAGGCTCATTGGTTGAGGTGGAGGGAAGGCTCATTGATGGAGGTGGGGGAGGGAAGGCTCATTGATGGAGGAGGGAAGGCTCATTAAAGGTGGTGGGGAGGGAAGGCTCATTGATTGAGGTGGGGAGGGAAGGCTCATTGATGGAGGTGGGGGGGAAGGCTCATTGATGGAGGTGGGGAGGGAAGGCTCATTGATGGAGGTGGGGAGGTAAGGCCGGTCTTTGTAGTCTGATCCAATAAAAGGACTACAAATTGTTGAAAAGATGAATGCTGCTTCTGATAGAAAGGTGTCAGGACACAGAGCATCGCAGTGTGTTGTGTATGGGGGCTGTGTAGCCGCAGACTGGTCTGGGTGTCCATTCTGACTCGTGTCCACAATGGACATATGAGCATCAGAACTGGACCACAGAGCAATGGAAGAAGGTGGCCTAATGAATGACATTTTCTTTAACATCAAATGGATGGTGAGAGATTGCACCAGGATGCAGTATGGGAAGAAGACAAGCCAATGGAGATAGTGTGATGCTTTGGGCAATGTTCTGCTGGGAAACCTTGGCTCCTGCCATTCATGTAGATGTTAAGAGAATTATGGAGAAAGCTATGGGTGGTACCTCGTCCTAATAAGTATACAAAGAAAAGGAAACAAGGGGGTTTAGCCAGCCTGACGGACTCTCTCGGCACCTGAACAAAAACGGGTATTACACAGTATGTATTTCATTTATTTATTAGAAAAAAGTTATACAAAATAATATATACAAATTATTGAAAAGAAAAGATTAAATATTTTTTACCAAGGTTAGCCAACACATAGCGATATACATAGCGACATTACTAGTTACATTTACAGAGTTTACATGCTGGATATAAGATGGTTGACGCGTTTCGCTCTTAGCTTCATCAGAACCTAGATGTTACTTGATGTCCATGCCTCGTGGGTCAGGGCTGTTTTGCTGGCAAAGGGAGGACCTACTCAACATTAAGTGAGTAGTCATATTGTTAGGGTCATAATGTTTGGCTGATTGGTGTATATCTCTATGGACACCCTAAATATATATGCAAACCTACTTCTAATGAAATCAATACCCCATAACTTACAACACCAAGCTGCAGGCTAACATGACCAGTTGCCATGATAGTGCACACTGCTGTGGTTGCGGCAACATTTATACAAGAGGACAGGTTTGGCGGGAATTACTGCCATCAAAGGGGACCCATTTGGCTGAGACATTGTAGCATGGTATAGGTTGGCCAACCCTTCCTTTAGCACTAGTGAGTAGAGCTGCCATGGAGGACCCCTCTGCCCCATACAGCCCTCCTGCCCGGGTCACAGTCTGAGAGCTTCATCGTTCTGAATGGAATTCACTTCCACAGACCGATGTGCCACCCGAGGAGGAATATAAAGTACCTGATGCTGAGTAATGAGATGTCTACAGGAACATTTCCTGATGAGTAAGGGAACATTAATGTTGGCATGGCGGAGTCTGCCGTATAAGGAGTCCCTGCGGGAGGACACACATTAAATATTAACCCTTATTCTGCTGCAAGAGAGAGAACAATGAGTACTAATCCTTTGTGACACTGGACGCATGACTGGGCTACACCCCGGCCCCGGCCTTCCTTCACCTCTTCACGTCTCAGCTATTCTCTTCATTTCAAATGTTTAATGAGTGGCGGCAACATCAAAGGAAACCTGAGAGCCAGATTTGTGTTTAATAATTATCAATTAGTACCAAAACAGCAATTAACATGAGTGGAATCAGCAGACAAGCTATCGGTGACGACTTTCTCCTGCCTGCTTGTTGTAACAAGTTTGGTGAATGAAAGTCATCGCTATAATTTAATTAAAATTGGAGCGTTAAGTGAGCCGGCGGTGAAGAATACGTATCAGGACAACCGGGAGACGCGAGGTGTGCGTTCTGAGAGTAGAGCCTGCGGAAGAGTGCAAGACATTGTATATATATACAGAGGACTATAGAAATGATACATTGTATTTATACAGAGGACTATAGAAATGATACATTGTATATATACAGAGGACTATAGAAATTATACATTGTAAATATACAGAGGACTATAGAAATGATACATTGTATATATATATAGAGGACTATAGAAATGATACATTGTATATATACAGAGAACTATAGAAATGATACATTGTATATATATAGAGGACTATAGAAATGATACATTGTATATAGACAGAGGACTATAGAAATGATACATTGTATATAGGCAGAGGACTATAGAAATGATACATTGTATATATACAGAGGACTATAGAAATGATACATTGTAAATATACAGAGGACTATAGAAATGATACATTGTATATATACAGAGGAATATAGAAATGATACATTGTATATATACAGAGAACTATAGAAATGATACATTGTATATATATAGAGGACTATAGAAATGATACATTGTATATATACAGAGGACTATAGAAATGATACATTGCATATATATAGAGGACTATAGAAATGATACATTGTATATATACAGAGAACTATAGAAATGATACATTGTATATATACAGAGGACTATAGAAATGATACATTGTATATATACAGAGGACTATAGAAATGATACATTGTATATATATAGAGGACTATAGAAATGATACATTGTATATATACAGAGGACTATAGAAATGATACATTGTATATATACAGAGGACTATAGAAATGATACCTTGTATGTATACAGAGGACTATAGAAATGATACATTGTATATATACAGAGGACTATAGAAATGATACATTGTATATATACAGAGGACTATAGAAATGATACATTGTATATATACAGAGGACTATAGAAAGGATACATTGTGTATATACAGAGGAATATAGAAAGGATACATTGTATATACTGTATACAGAGGACTATAGAAATGATACATTGTATATAGACAGAGGACCATATAAATGATACATTGTATATAGGTTGATGACTATAGAAAGGATACATTGTACAGTATGTGTAAATATAAAGTGATCAGCGCAACTTCTTAATCATAAACATCAATAATAATGAAAAATTAATACGAATATTGAATAACAGTGACGTATTAGATGTCACAAGCAATATAGTGCAAAGTAATTCATCTATAGTACAAAAAGTTCTTCCAAGTGTCGGTAAGACAGTCCTTCCAATAAAATTTTCCCACAAACAAACAATATTCCTGTGACTTCACACAATAGCTTAGTGCTCACAGAACTCTCACCTCTGTGTAATGTTGATTCAGCCTTATAAGTATCTATGGTGGTGGCGGGCTTCTAATTAACCAGGTCGCTCAAAGTTCCGGGTGTCATGTGAGAATAAAATAAATGCCTCCCATAGCGTAAAAATGTTTAAACAACCAAAGATTTATTAAAAAGCCAAGTGGAATCTTACTTAGATAAAATTTTTAAAAGCGCAGGTAAAGTGCAATAACGGCATTCCAGACCCCTCTTACGTCACTTCCGGTGCCCTCTGTACTTTCAGTTACTCCCTACGCGTTACGCCCCGTCACGTGACTTCATCGTAAACCATTTGGTTTTTTAATAAATCTTTGGTTGTTTAAACGTCTTTACGCTATGGGAGGCATTTATTTAATTCTCACATGACACCCGGAACTTTGAGCGACCCGGTAATCAGGAGCCTGGAGATGGAAACCCGCCACCACCATAGATACTTATAAGGCTGATTCAACATTACACAGAGGTGAGAGTTCTGTGAGCTCTAAGCTATTGTGTGAAGTCACGGGAACATTGTTTGTTTGCGGGGAAATTTTATTGGAAGGACTGTCTTACCGACACTTGGAAGAACTTTTTGCACTATAGATGAATTACTTTGCACCATATTGTTTGTGACATCTAATACGTCACTGTTATTCAATATTTGTATTCGTTTTTCATTATTATTGATGTTTATGATTAAGAAGTTGCGCTGATCACTTTATATTTACATTTATCTTAGGGCTGTTACTGATTAAAATTTTCGTGTTCGATAGTTTGTTTTTTATTAATCGATTAATTGACTAATTTTGATTAATTATAACGCACATACAGATCCAACTACTTTTAGCTGATCTCCTTGCATTGCAAGTGGTAAATGTGGTATACACTATATACAATCACCCGACACTAGTTAGTTTTCCACAATCCATGACTTAACTTCACAGTTCACACAAATACATTTTAAATTCAAACTGTAGCACTGACGTAAGTCATTTTTTTCCCACAGATGTGTGACAATCCCTCCCCCTCCGGTCTAACTAATCACTCTCACCTTATGGCATGGACCCCTGTGCAAACAGGTGGTCATACAAGCGGGTATCAAAAGGGTTAACACGGACCATAAACTTCTCTCACGTCCCCTTAGATCTCAGCAAGGACGCAGGTCATGGGTAGAAAGAAAAGATCTAAGTGCTCACCGCTTAAGTAGAAGATTTAATTTTTGTGTTCAAACACAAACTACTCACATAAAGAGGATAAAAACACAGCATGTAAAGCCGACAATCGCGTTAGTTCCGTAGGGCAGCAGCGGGTGACGTCATGCATAGCTCCTCCTCCGTGCGCATTACGTTCAATTTAGAACTTCAACGTCACCGGACTCCTCCCCCCTTCCTTCGTTAGCAGACGGAGGCACTTGGGGAAGGGGGGAGGAGTCTGGTGATGTCAATGTCCGTGATGTCACCAGATCTCCGACGGAACTCCCTGAAGACCCGGAAGCCGGCGGAAAGGTGAGTACCAATCAAAAGCATTTTGATAGATTAACCACTTCACGACCGCTCACTGTATATATACGTCATTTTTTTGAAGAGGGATATCTCGGTAACGGCAGCAGCTGCTGCCACAACCGAGGTATCCCTCTTTACAGTGATCGGTCCCCTTTCCGATAATGGTGGTCATCGCGGCGGATTCGCCGCGAGATCACCGTTATCGGCGGCGGGAGAGGTGCCCCCCCCTCCCGCCGCTCTCCCGTGCCTTCCGCCGCTTACCGGAACCGTCGGCAGCGGCGGAGGCGATCGGGTCCGTTCCCTGCCTGTGTATAGAGATGAGTGAGGCTAAGATGGCCGCCACTCATCTCTATACCATAGGAGGGCGGAAGCGACGTCAAAAAACGTCACTTCCGCCCATACGTCTTAAAGAGAAATTTACAAATGTCATTTTTTTAAATGACATTTTTTAAATTTTTTTTTTTTTTTTTCCCCATTGAAGTCCAAATATGAGATCTGAGGACTTTTGACCCCAGATCTCATATTTAAGAGGACCTGTCATGCTTTTTTCTATTACAAGGGATGTTTACATTCCTTGTAATAGGAATAAAAGTGATCAATTTTTTTTTTTTTTTTTTTTAAAACTGTGTAAAAAATACAATTAAGTAAAATAAATAATAAAAAACAAAAAAAAATTTTTTAAAACACCCCGTCCCGACGAGCTCGCGCGCAGAAGCGAACGCATACGTGAGCAGCGCCCGCATATGAAAACGGTAGTCAAACCACACATGTGATGTATCGCCGCGATCGGTAGAGCGAGAGCAATAATTCTAGCCATAGACCTCCTCTGTAACTCAAAAAATGCAACCTGTAGAAATTTTTTAAATGTCGCTTATGGAGATTTTTGAGGGTAAAAGTTTGACGCCATTCCACGAGCGGCCGCAATTTTGAAGCGTGACATGTTGGGTATCAATTTACTCGGCGTAACATTATCTTTCACAATCCAAAAAAAAATTGGGCTAATTTTACGGTTGTCTTATTTTTTTATTCAAAAAAGTGACCTTTTTCCAAAAAAAGTGCGCTTGTAAGACCGCTGCGCAAATACGGTGTGAAAAAAAGTATTGCAACGACCGCCATTTTATTCTCTAGGATGTTAGAAAAAAAACAATATATAATGTTTGGGGGTTCTAAGTCATTTTCTAGCAAAAAAAACAGTTTTAAACATGTAAACACCTAAAATCCAAACGAGGCTGGTCTGGAAGTGGTTAAAAAAATGTATCGATAAATCAAGGAATTAATCTTTAATTTCCACAGCTCTAATATATCTATGTGCATTGTGTACACTATAGGTCTAGCAGCAGTTTTTATTTATCACATTTTTGTTTTATTTACTTGGTAGCGCGAGGGACCTGACTTTTCATTGTACAGAATATAATCAGATGCCTATAGAAAGGATACATTGTATATAAACAGGTGACTATAGAAAGGATACAATGTATATAAACAGATGACTATAGAAAGGATACATTGTATATAGACAGATGACTATAGAAAGTATACAATGTATATAAACAGATGACTATAGAAAGGATACATTGTATATGTACAGAGGACTATAGAAAGGATACATTGTATATAAACAGGTGACTATAGAAAGGATACAATGTATATAGACTAGACAATTCGTTTAGTTCCTAATTAGTTTTTTAACGAATTTTGACAAATTCGTTAATTCCGAATTTCCAAATTTCTGAATTTTTCAATTTCCGAAATTTCCGAATTTCCGAATTTTTAATTTCCGAATTTCCGAATTTTCGGATTTCTGAATTCCGAATTTCGGATTTTCGGATTTTCGGAATTTGGAAGTTTAAAAATTAAAAAAATAGAGAATCTGAAAAAAGAAAGAAAATCTGTTTAGATGCGGCATTCGTTATTTCAGATAATTCGTAACTTCGGATAAATTTGTACTCATTAATTTAATAGTTAGTTATAGTTATTAATTAAACAGATTTTCTTTCTTTTTTCAGATTTTAAAATTTAGAATTTTCAAATCTTTGAATTCCCGAATTTCGAAAATCCGAAAGTCCGAAAATTCGGAAATTCGGTAATACGGAAATCCGAAAATTCGGAATTTCATAAATCCGAAAATTCGGAATTTCATAAATCCGAAAATTCGGAAATCTGAAAATTCAAAATTTGGAAATTCGTAAATACGAAATTTGGAAATTCGTAAAATACGAAATTTGGAAATTCGTAAAATACGAAATTTGGAAATTCGTAAAATACGAAATTTGGAAATTCGTAAAATACGAAATTTGGAAATTCGTAAAATACGAAATTTGGAAATTCGTAAAATACGAAAATACGAAAATACGAAAATACGAAAATACGAATTTTCGTATTTTCGAATTTTCGAATTTTCGAATTTTCGAATTTTCGAATTTTCGTATTTTCGTATTTTCGAATTTTCGAATTTTCGAATTTTCGTATTTTCGTAATTCGGAAATTCGGAAATTCGAAAATTCGAAAATACGAAATTCGGAAATTCGGAAATTCGAAATTTGGAAATTCGAAAAATAGAAATGTGAAAATTCCCGAAATTTCCGAATTCCGAATTTGCGAATTTCCGAAAAAAGCAAAAAAACGAATGAAACGAAAACGAAAATGAACACATTTTTGTCAGTGCACATGTCTAATATAGACAGGTGACTATAGAAAGGATACATTGTAACAAATTGTATAACAACTTTCCAGAGAGATAGTGACATTTCGCAGAGTATGTAGAGGGATCTTCAGCGATTGAAGGAATTTGATGCACAGAATCTCCAAATAATCAAATCTCCCCATCACATCCGATGTGCAAAGCGCTGTTCACCATTTGGCTGCCAGGACGGGCTAAATTTTAAGGCTTGATATGTTTGGTATTTATTTACTTGACTCAACCTCATATTACATTTTTTACCAAAAAAGGTGGAATTATAATGAGTTGGAGAGCACTAAAATTAATTTCCACGTATCCTTACCCAAATATAATGAATTTGACCACATGTGCGAATATGATGCAAATATATATATATTTTTTTTAAATACAACTTCCAGCATTGTTTACTACAAGGGCTCTGCCTTCATAAAATATAGATTTATTTTGGGGGGGGGGGGGGTTAAGTTTTTAACAAAGAATTTAGATTTATTTAAACTCGTGTAAACAGATTAAAGTTGCTCTGGATGTGAAGTGGTTCATATGTTTTCCCCGGCCGTCATGCTGAGCCCATTGCTTCCACACTTTGATTGGCTGGCCTGGAACAAATATGCATGGAAGGATTTCTATCCTTTGTATGACTCCTGATCTGCATACAGCCAGGGACTGAATGTATTATTGCCAGTGGATCAGCATTACAACCAGTCAACTAGCATTTTCTGAGGGAGACCCTCATATTTCCTGCATGACAAGTTCACTTTAAAATCGAGAAACCGCTCTCGGCTGGCAGCACAAGATGGCGGACTCTAAGGCCAAGGCTAAGGCTCCACCAAAGGCCAAGGTCGCACCAAAGGGCAAAGGAAAGGCACAGGCACAGCCCCTGGCACAGATCAAGAAGATACCTTCAGAACTAACAAAGGGAGGTCTTCCAGGACTCTACAAGAACTTGGGTGATGGATTCAAGGCTTCAGGTCATGTTCTGGTCCTAGATGGCAGAGGACATCTCCTTGGTCGTCTCGCCACCATTGTTGCTAAGCAAGTTTTGCTTGGAGGTAAAGTGGCTGTCGTGAGGTGTGAAGGTATCGACATTTCTGGCAACCTTTACCGCAATAAACTCAAATGCCTTTTGCTTTCCAGCATAAACTTCTAAAGCCCCATACACACGGTCGGACAATCCGCGGACCAGGTCCGTCGGATCATGTCCGTCGTACTTTGTCCGATGTTGGTTTTGCGTACACACGGTCGGACAAAGTTGTCGGAAAATCCGATCATTCTGAACGTGGTGACGTTCGTTGCGTACGACGGGACTACGTAGAGGCTAGTAGCCAATAGCTTTGGTCTTGTAATGTGATCTGAGCATGCGTAGCACTTTGTCCGTCGGACAACCGTACACACGATCGGATTTGGTGTGATCGGACCGTGTTGTCGGCAAATCTTTCCAGCAGGAGATAAGACTTTGTCCGTCGGACAATCCGACGTACACTGTGCGATGGTGCATACACACGGTCGGATTTTTCGACAACATTGTCCGATCGGACAGAATCCATGAAAAAGTCCGACCGTGTGTATGGGGCTTTAAAGTGGTTCTGCACACATTTCATTTAGTAAATCTCTTTGCCTTCCAAATCAGGCAAAGAGTACTAAATGAAGTGTGTTTTTTTTTTTTTTTTTTACTTACCTTGTAATCGATGACTTCCTGTCTTCTGTCTCTGCGGGGGTGGGCGGGGTCTGTGCGGGGATCCTCGTCACGCCGCACTGTCTCCTGGGATCTGGTGTCATTGATCCCAGGAGTCAGTGCGGGCATCTTCGGAAATCTCGCGAGATTTCGGCCACATCTTCCGAAATCTCGCGAGATTTCAGACACATTTTCCGAAATCTTGCGAGATGTCGGCAGATGTGCCGACATCTCGCGAAATTTCGGAGAACGTGAGCTGCACTTTGCCGTTACTGCGCACGCGCGAGCTCAGCGCAGTAACGGCGGTGCATGCTGGGCCATCTAAAGTGCCTGTGGGGTTTCACATGCCCACAGGCAAGATGGCCCCCAGCAGACAAGAAGAAGATAAAGAATTTTATCGGAGGAAAACCGGCGGCGATCGAGATGGAAGATGGAACAGGTAAGTCCCCCAATTGAGCTATATGGCCTTGGCATATAGCCCAAAAAAAAAAAACAGTGCAGAACCGCTTTAACACAAACCCTTGCCGTGGTTCATACCACTTCAGCGCACCTAACCGCATCTTCTGGAGGACTGTAAGAGGTGTGGTGCCACACAAGACTAAGCGAGGACAGGCCGCTGTGGAGCGACTGAAGGTCTTTGATGGTATTCCACCTCCTTATGATAAGAGGAAGCGTATGGTGGTCCCTGCTGCCCTGAAGATGGTGCGCTTGAAGCCAACACGTGAGTTTGCTCTCCACGGCCGCTTGCCCATGAGGTTGGCTGGAAGTACCAGGCAGTCACTGCCACCCTGGAGGAGAAGAGGAAGGCAAAGGCCAAGCTGCACTATTACAAAAAGAGGCTGGTCATGAAACTGAAGAAGCCAGCAGTGAAGAATGTTGAAAGTAAAATTGCAAAGTACACAGATGTCCTGAAGAAATATGTTGCCCCCTTCTCATGGTTCATACCACTTCAGCGCACCTAGCCGCATCTTCTGGAGGACTGTAAGAGGTGTGGTGCCACACAAGACTAAGCCTGGACAGGCCGCTGTGGAGCGACTGAAGGTCTTTGATGGTATCCCACCTCCTTATGATAAGGGGAGAGTATGGTGATCCCCGCTGCCCTGAAGACCGTGCGCTTGAAGCCAACGCGTGAGTTTGCTAGACATGTGCACAACAAAAAAATTTGTTTACTTTCGTTTCGTTTTTTTCGTTTCCAAAAAAAATTTGTTTTTTTTCGTTTCGTTTTTTTCATTTCCGTTGATTCGTAACGATTCGTACATTCGGAAGTCGCCGGTGTTCGGATTCGTAACGATTCGTACATTCGTAAGTCGTCGGTGTTCGTATTCGTAACGATTCGTACATTCGTAAGAGTTATTTTTTCGTTGAGTCGTTTTTTCGTTAGTTTCATTTTCGGACGCATTCGTATTTATTCGTACGTTCGTAACATTCGTAACATTCATAGATTCGTAATCGGAGCATAATTCATAATTTTATGTAATGTGTATGCTATTATTACATTTTAATAATTTCCGAATCGAAAAAAAAAGTTACTAATCGAAAAAAAAAAAAATACGAATCGAAAAAAAAAAAAGTTCCGAATGTACGAATTTTTTTGTTCAATAGAGATACGGAAATTGCAAATCGAAAAATAAAAAAAAAAATTTACGAATCGGAAAAAAAAATGTACGAATTTTTTTGTTCAATCCATTCGAAGCACGTTTAGCAGCACCATTGTAAGAGACACGGAAAATTAACAATTCAACAAAAAAAAAAAGTTACGAATGTACGTTTTTTTTTTTTTTGTTCAATAGAGATATGGAAATTGCAAATCGAAAAAAAAAAAAAAAATACGAATCGAAAAAAAAAAAAGTTACGAATCGAAAAAAAAAGTTACGAATGTACGAATTTTTTTGTTCAATCCATTCGAAGCACGTTTAGCAGCGCCATTGTAAGAGACACGGAAAATTAACAATTCAACACAAAACACAAAAATGTACGAATTTTTTCGTTCGTTTTTCGGATTTTCTTCATTAGTACATTCGTTGTTTCTAATTAGTTTTTTTTCGGATTTTCGTTGTTTTTCGGGTTCGTTCGATTCGAATGATTCGTTAATCGGATTCGTTACGATTCGTTATTCGGATTCGTACGATTCGTACGATTCGTTCATTTGTACGAAAACGAACGAAGGAAAATAACGGAAAAAAAACCTGAAAAGCGAAAAAAAAAAAAACGAATTGCACATGTCTAGAGTTTGCTCTCCACAGCCGCCTTGCCCATGAGGTTGGCTGGAAGTACCAGGCAGTCACTGCCACCCTGGAGGAGAAGAGGAAGGCAAAGGCCAAGCTGCACTATAACACAAAGAAGCCGGTCATGAAGCTGAAGAAGCCAGCAGTGAAGAATGCTGAAAGTAAAATTGCAAAGTACACAGATGTCCTGAAGAAATATGGTGTCCTCGCTTAAAGATGCCCACAGACCTGAAATAAAATATTTGGTAATAATCTGAAGCCCCAGATGACCCCACCACGGGCTCAGAGCATTTCTCTGTGCACAATGGCTGACATTAGACATGTGCAATTCGTTTCGTTTTTTTTCGTTATTTTCGTTCGTTCGTTCGTTTTCGTACGAATGAACTAATCAATCGAATCGTACGAATCCGATTAACGAATCATTCGACTCCGATTAACGAATCATTTGAATCGAACGAATCCGAAAAAAAAACGAAAATCCGAAAAAAACTAATTAGAAACAACGAATGTACTAATGAAGAAAATCCGAAAAAACGAAAACGAACGAAAAAAATTCGTACATTCGTAACTTTTTTTTTTTTGTTGAATTGGTAATTTTCCGTGTCCCTTACAATGGCGCTGCTTAAACGTGCTTCGAATGGATTGAACAAAAAAATTTGTACATTCGTAACTTTTTTTTTTCGATTCGTAACTTTTTTTTTTTCGATTCGTAACTTTTTTTTTTTTTTTTCGATTCGTAAATTATTAAAATGTAATTAAATTAAATTAAATGTAATTAAAATTATTAAAATGTAATAATAGCATACACATTACATCAAATTATGAATTATGCTCCGATTACGAATCTACGAATGTTACGAATGTACGAATAAATACAAATGCGCCTGAAAATTGAAAACGAAAAAACGAATCAACGAAAAAAAAAACTCTTATGAATGTACGAATCGTTACGAATACGAACACCGACGACTTACGAATGTACGAATCGTTACGAATCAACGGAAACGAAAAAAAATTTTTTTTCGGAAACGAAAAAAACGAAACAAAAATAAACAATTTTTTTTGTTGTGCGCATGTCTAGCTGACATTATAAGGGTTGGCTTTCCAAAAAATAAAATGTAAAGTCGAAGTTTTAAAGCTTCTTGTGAGGCTGATGATTTATTAAGAGAAAGAAACTCCGACGTGGGTCTGGGAAGGATGTCTGGCGGTGACAAGGATCAGTTCTTCTGTGTCTTGTGCACTAAGAAAGAACGGCAGAGGAGGGGCTGCAACACGAAGAATATAAAACAGCAAGAAAAAGGAGGAAACATTCACATTGTAGATTTTTCATTTCTAATATGAGTAACGGATTCTGACCAATGGGCCGCATGGAAAGCCAAGCTCCGCCTTCATTCATGTCTTTTACAAGTAACAGACCAACCTCCGGACTTCATTCCTTTACAATGAAGAATCCAAACGTAACAAAATCTCCACAGATGGATTTTATAAAATATAAAAAATGTATGTGGGGTATCAATAAAATATAAATTGTCTCCTAGGCCTTAAATGTCACCCCCCCCCCCCCCATCCAATAAAAGGGAGAAGGGTTAGACCCTCTGTCAATGTTTTATTATTGTGAATGTCCCCATTGGGAAGATTCCATTTGTGGACACTGGGCATTCTACACACCCAAAAAAAGGTCCTCAAAGTACGACCAGTCCTTCTGCTCCTCTGCTGCACCCCTTCCCCCACCCCCCACCCATATTGCTGGCAAATTTCAGCTCTGACAATGAAGCCAGGAGTTGCTGTGTACATATTGCAGCTGTCAAAAAAACGACTGTCTGACTCAACACAGTTCAGACAGCAGATAGAGAGATACAAAGTAACATTGTTTATAAACATTGATCAGACAGGAGATAGAGAGATACAAAGTAACATTGTTTATAAACATTGATCAGACAGGAAACAGAGAGATACAAAGTAACATTGTTTATAAACATTGATAAGACAGGAGATAGAGATAAAAAAGCTACATTGTTTATAAAAATTGATCAGACAGGAGATAGAGAAATACAAAGTAACATTGTTTATAAACATTGATCAGACAGGAGATAGAGAGATACAAAGTAACATTGTTTATAAACATTGATCAGACAGGAGATAGAGAAATACAAAGTAACATTGTTTATAAAAATTGATCAGACAGGAGATAGAGAAATACAAAGTAACATTGTTTATAAAAATTGATCAGACAGGAGATAGAGAGATACAAAGTAACATTGTTTATAAACATTGATCAGACAGGAGATAGAGAAATACAAAGTAACATTGTTTATAAAAATTGATCAGACAGGAGATAGAGAAATACAAAGTAACATTGTTTATAAAAATTGATCAGACAGGAGATAGACAGATACAAAGTAACATTGTTTATAAAAATTGATCAGACAGGAGATAGAGAGATACAAAGTAACATTGTTTATAAAACATTGATCAGACAGGAGATAGAGAGATAAAAAGTAACATTGTTTATAAACATTGATCAGACAGGAAATAGAGAGATACAGAGTAACATTGTTCATAAACATTGATCAGACAGGAGATAGAGAGATAAAAAGTAACATTGTTTATAAACATTGATCAGACAGGAAATAGAGAGATACAGAGTAACATTGTTTATAAACATTGATCAGACAGGAAATAGAGAGATACAAAGTAACATTGTTCATAAACATTGATCAGACAGGAGATAGAGAGATAAAAAGTAACATTGTTTATAAACATTGATCAGACAGGAGATAGAGAGATACAAAGTAACATTGTTTATAAAAAATGATCAGACAGGAGATAGAGAAATACAAAGTAACATTGTTTATAAATATTGATCAGACAGGAGATAGACAGATACAAAGTAACATTGTTTATAAACATTGATCAGACAGGAGATAGAGAAATACAAAGTAACATTGTTTATAAACATTGATCAGACAGGAGATAGAGATAAAAAAAGCTACATTGTTTATAAACATTGATCAGATGGGAGATAGAGAGATACAAATTAACGTTGTTTATAAACATTGTTCAGACAGAACACCTGTTTTCTATATACAGCAATGTAGAATAGAATTGCCCTGATAAAATAGTTCTCACCTCCTCGTTGATTTGGAATGCTGTTATTGTACAGACGGGCCCCCATTGGTTTGGGTCAGACATGATAGGAGGCCAGAAAGATTAGGAGGTCGTGTATCTCATTCTGGGATTCAGAAGGCGGCATACGGGATACACACCTGATTCCAGCAGACGCTCTGTATTCTATGTTCATCTTTACAAAGATCCGGCAGAGGAAGGCAGAGATTCTGGAGAAGAGGGATTTTCTCTGGAGAGGAAGATAATGAAAGGTGGGATGTCTGCAGGAGACAAACTATTAGCAAACTTCTGATTCTATACTCAACAAATCTCCTTAAGCTCCCCTAATACCGGCACGACGGGGAATCGGGTGAGACATTGTTTTTTCACTGCACCATAAAACTGGAAATACAGCGGATTCCATGAGGAATTTATATCTTTTCTGTGATTTTGCTCAGAATGTCTCGGACTGTTCCTGCTGTCCCAAGGGAATAAACCATGAGATGTTCCTTACAAAGAGACATCCCGGGGTTCAGCTTGTGGGAGGTTCACCAAACCGCGCCGAAGTTCTGAATATATTAATCTGAACCCCATCAAAGTCAATGGGAGACAAATATTTTAAATCAGTTCTGACTATAGGTGTTTGCAGCCTATTGCATTAGGGTGTGCACCCCAAAACTCAAACACACATGAGTGTGGGTATGTGTGTGTATATATATATATATATATATATATATATATACACACACACACACAGAGACACACACACACTTTTAAAGAAATGTAAACAAACATTTTGAAATGTATAAACATTTTTTTCAATGTGTTAATACTTTTTACATGTTATGGCAGAGCCAGTCAGAGGGAGAGAGAGATAGAGAGAGGGGGTGAGAGAGACATGGAGAGAGGAGACTAGGGGAGAGAGGGGTGAGAAAGAGGAGGGAGAGAGAGAAAGAGAGGGGAGAGGGTGAGAGAGACTTGGAGAGAGAAGAAGAGGGGAGAGAGGGGAAGGAGAGATAGGGGGAGGTCAGAGAAAGAAGAGGATGAGAAATAGGGGGTGCGAGAGAGAGAGGAGGAGAGAGAGGGGTGAGAGAGACATGGAGAGAGAAGAAGAGGGGAAAGAGGGGGAGGAGAGAGAGGGGGTGAGAGAGACATGGAGAGAGGAGAAGAGGGGAGAGAGGGGGTAAAAGAGAGAGGGGGAGAGAGAGAGAGGGTGAGAGAGACATGGGGAGAGAAGGGGGTGAGAGAGAGGGGGAGGTCAGAGAGAGAGAGGCAGATCAGAGAGAGAGAGGAGGATGAGTGAGAGAGGGGGGTGAGAGAGAGAGAGACGGGTGAGAAAGAAATGGAGCAAAGGATAGGGGAGAGAGTGGGTAAGAGAGACAGGGGTGAGAGAGAGGGGGAGGTCAGAGAGAGAGAGAGAGGCATATCAGAGAGAGAGGAGGATGAGCGAGAGAGGGGGTGAGAGAGAGAGGCGGGTGAGAAAGAAATGGAAAGAAGGATATGGGAGAGAGTGGGTAAGAGAGACAGGGGTGAAAGAGAGAGGGGAGAGAGAGAGAGGGGGAGAGAGACATGGAGAGAGAGAAGAGGGGGGTTAGAGAGAGGGGGATGTCAGAGAGAGAGGAGGATGAGAGAGAGGGGGGGTGAGTGAGAGAAGAATATGAGAGAGAGGGGGTGAGAGAGAATGCGGGTGAGAGAGACATGGAGAGAATGAGAGGGGATAGAGGGGGTGAGAGAGCGAGGGGAGAGAGAGACAGGGGAGAGAGAGACAGGGGAGAGAGAGGAGGGAGAGAGACAGGGGTGAGAGAGGGGGTGAGAGAGACATGGAGAGAGAAGAAGAGGGGGGAGAGGTGGAGGAGAGGGGGGAGAGGCAGGCAGGGCAGAGAGAGATGAGGATGCAAAAGAGAGGGAGGTGAGAGAGAGGGGGAGAGAGACATGGGGATATAAGAACAGGAGAGAGAGGGAAAGGAGAGAGAGAGGTCAGAGAGAGAGAGAAGAAGAGGGGAGAGAGGGGGGGGGTGACAGAGAGGGTGACAGGGAGAGAGAGAGAGGGTGAGAGAGAGAAAGAGAGAGAGAGGGTGAGGGGTGAGAGAGACTTGGAGAGAGAAGAAGAGGGGGAGAGAGGGGAAAGAGAGAGAGGGGGAGGTCAGAGAGAGAAGAGGATGAGAAAGAGGAGGTGCGAGAGAGAGAGAGAGGGAGGAGAGAGGGGTGAGAGAGACATGGAGAGAGAAGAAGAGGGGAAAGAGGGGGGGAGGAGAGAGAGACGGGGGGTGAGAGAGACATGGAGAGAGGAGAAGAGGGGAGAGAGGGGGTGAGAGAGAGGAAGAGAGAGAGGGGGAGAGAGACACGGAGAGAGAGAAGAAGAGGGGAGAGAAGGGGGTGAGAGAGAGGGGGAGGTCAGAGAGAGAGAGGCAGAACAGAGAGAGAGAGGAGGATGAGCGAGATAGGGGGTGAGAGAGAGAGAGAGGCGGGTGAGAAAGAAATGGAGAGAAGGATATGGGGAAAGAGTGGGTAAGAGAAACAGGGGTGAGAGAGAGAGGGGAGAGAGAGGGGGCGAGAGAGACATGGAGAGAGAAGAAGAGGGGGAGAGGTGGAGGAGAGGGGGGAGAGAGAGAGAGGCAGGGCAGAGAGAGATGAGGATGCGAAAGAGAGGGAGGAGAGAGAGAGAAACAGAGAGGGGACGAGAGAGACATGGGGAGAGAAGAAAAGGGGAGAGAGGGAAAGGGAGAGAGAGGGGGAGGTAAAAGAGAGGGGCAGGTCAGAGAGAGAAGAGGATGGGAGAGGGGGTGAGAGAGAGAGTGAGGAGAGCGAGAGAGGGAGGAGATAGAGAGAGAGAGAGAGAGGGGGAGGGGGTGAGAGAGACATGGTGCGAGAAGAAGAGGGGAGAGAGGGGGTGAGATAGGGGGGTAACAGAGAGAGAGACACACGGAGAGAGAAGAAGAGGGGAGAGAGAGGGGGGAGGTCAGAGAGAGAGAGGAGGATGAGAGAAAGGGGGGTGAGAGAGGGAGGAGAGAGAAGAAGATGGGAGAGAGGAGGTGAGATAGAATGCGGGTGAGAGAGACATGGAGAGAAGGAGAGGGGATAGAGGGGGGTGAGAGAGAGAGAGGGGAGAGAGAGGGGAGAGAGAGGAGGGAGAGAGGGGTTCAGAGAAAGAGAGGGAGGGTTGAGAGAGAAAAAGAGGAGGGTGACAGAGAGGGGGTGTTCAATATGCCTGAAAGTCACAGTCATGGCCCCAGGCCAGTCTCCCCTTGGCTCAGGCAGCCAGGATTTTCCGCTGCTGTGTCCTCTACATTTAAATCAGTCACCTTCATTAAAAGCCCTTTCATAGCAGTGTATGGTCAGGGGTGGGGCAGACTCAGCAGAGATAGGATGGGAGGCGGATGAGAGTCAGCCTCCTCCGGCCTCTTTGTACACACCGTTCTGGGCTCTGACGATCGAATTGGTACTGCACAGTGCACCCTCCCCCTTCTGGTTGGCAAGGGAGAAGATGCAGCAGATCCAGTGCTGCAGATAAATACAAGGGATTACTCAGGGACAGGTGTGTAGTGCATGAGAGGGCACAGTGGATCCCCCTTTCCTCATGCTGCCCCCCTCCCCTAAAACTGTACCACCATCCGCCACTGCTACCCAGTAAACTAAATTTACTAGACACCTCTGTAGAAAGGGTGGCGCCATGGGTTTGAACCCCTAGACCACTGTAATGAGTTATTGATTTTATGTATTGCCTCTTTGCCTCTGAGGAAGCAGACAGGTAAAATCATTAAGAACACAGCCACAGCCATATGTTATATGTGACATGATTATACTGTGTGGGTGAAATGTACGGCCACCCTTTAGTGCATTCATAGATGGCTGTGAGATAAAACAAATTCTTAGATCTGCACTAATGCTTTAAATTGTATGTACAATACCAAGTATGACATGATAAGTGTAAAAAAACATATTTTTAATAGGTGCACGTGAAACAAATATCCATAATTGTAATTTAAAAAATAGTTTTGACCCTCTGAAGAAGTCCCCACCCAGGGACGTAACGCGTAAGGGCACAGTGAAGGGAGTGACATCATCAAGTCTGCCACCTTGGCTCAGGAGAGCGAGCGGCATCTCTCTTTCAGTTTTGGATGAAAAGGTGCCACATTGATGGTCATCAATTAAACTGCTATCCATGGGCGTCCGCAGAACTTTTTTCAGGGGGGGGGGGGGGGGGGGGGGCATAATTTTAAGGTCACCCATGCTCTGACCCTTTTCGACAATGTCATTATCACAGTCAGAGACTGCAGACGTAGTACAGGAGGTGGTCAGAGACTGCAGACATGGCACAAGAGACTGTCAGACTGCATACATGGCCCAAGAGACTGTCAGTGACTGCATACATGGCTCAAGAGACTGTAAGAGACTGCAGACATGGCACAAGAGATGACCAGAGACTGCATACATGGTCCAAGAGACTGTCAGACTGCATACATGGCCCAAGAGACTGTCAGAGACTGCATACATGGCCCAAGAGACTGTCAGACTGCATACATGGTCCAAGAGACTGTCAGACTGCATACATGGTCCAAGACATTGTCAGAGACTGCATACATGGCTCAAGAGACTGTAAGAGACTGCAGACATGGCACAAGAGATGACCAGAGACTGTATACATGGCCCAAGAGACTGTCAGAAACTGCATACATAGCTCAAGAGACTATAAGAGACTGGGGACATGGCACAAGAGACTCTAAGAGACTGCATACATGTGGGGGTGACAGAGAGAGAGGGGGTGACAGAGTGAGGGGTGATGGAAAGAGACATAGGGGGTGAAAGAAAGAGACAGGGGGGATGACAGAGAGAGACAGAGGGGGTGTCAGAGAGAAAGGGGGGGTGACAGAGAGAGGGGGTGACAGAAAGAGACAAAGGGGGGTGACAGAGAGAGACATAGGGGGTGACAGAGAGAGACAGAGGGGTGGGGTGGCAGAGAGAGGCGGTGAAAAAAACAGAGGGGTGACAGAGAGGGGTGATGGTGGGGTCAGAGAGAGGGACCCCCTAGCCCTGTCTGCAGTCCCTCAAGTTCCCCTATGTCCCAGTGGTGTGTGTAATGCTCAGTACGGTACCTTGCATGCCAGTAGGATGTCCATGATGGCCAGCAGCTGGCAAGACCCGTTTTCATTCTGAGTGAGGACAGGGCCAGCCGCCAGCGCTAGGATAAAGACCGTGTGGGGAACAAACTCCTAATCCGATCCCTGATTCCGGGGGGGGGGGGGGGCACTTGCCCCCCCTTGCCTCTACCTGCGGTCGCCCATGCTGCTATCTGATGTAATTCTGGAGGTCAGTAGCAAGGTGAGCAGACCCGTCTATGGCACATGTGGGGTTGGAATGTGATTCTCCTTTACATTTTTTGGAAGAGAACATAAATGGTGGAAGGACACTACTTTGGAAAGAAGGTTCACAGGACTGCCTTTTATGCTGTATAGTTTTTTTTTTTATGCTACAATTTTTATATGAACTGTTATCATATCTTATATGTGTTGTTTATATACTATATTTATATGATGGAATATTTATTTTTGATTTACACTAGCACAGCATAAATTGGTTTTTTTTTTTTTCCTCAAAGAAGTTTATTAGAAAACAAAATACAGAAAAACAGTACAGCTTACAGAGAAACATCAACATGTGTCATGGATTGCGATTACAGAGAATACATTGGCTCAGTCAGTCGTTGTTGGATTCAATATGCTGGGATCCATACATGGACAGTGTCCCAGAGAACAGGATGCCCTCCCCCGTGTGGAATGTAGCCAGTATTAAAAATCTCCACTCTATGAGGGCTATTCTGCATGATGAATGCCGGCTCCGGTCTGTCTGTGAGGATCAAAGGCGAACCTAACTGGAAGAGATAATGGAGGTGGGCCATCAGAGATCAAATTCCAAGATTAGACAACAGACACTGCCCCCCAGAGACCACTTGTGGCAGGACGATCAGAATCAGTGCAGTAGAAATAGTATACGCCCCTTAGAAACTGAGTCTTCCACAAGGAAAAAGATGGGCGGGCAATGGGATGCGGCATGAATGAGGTGTGTTTGACAAAAGGGAATTTCACACACACAACTGCCTCTTTCTCCATCGAGAGGCAAGCCATAAGGATGTGCTAAGTATATCGTTGTATTGTATTTTGACTGTATGCTATGTAATTTTATAACCCCATTTAATACATGTTAGCTTTCTTATTTCCTTGGGAAATAAATGAGATTTGATTATTCTTAAGCCGTGTGTTTGGTTTCATAACTAACGTTGTATTACTGTGATATTAACAGTAGCATTCACTCATAGTTTTAACAGACTAACTAAT
Organism: Lithobates sylvaticus; assembly: GCA_028564925.1. Classification (NCBI taxonomy): domain Eukaryota; kingdom Metazoa; phylum Chordata; class Amphibia; order Anura; family Ranidae; genus Lithobates; species Lithobates sylvaticus. The sequence goes on along the minus strand of CM053029.1, from coordinate 605,589,000 downwards.
CTACAGGGACTAGACAAAGTAATTGATACATAGACGAGATAATATATAGTAAGTAGTAGTATATCACTTTCTACAATTATTACCTCATTCTACAGTCGTCATATAGCATTCACTGCGCATCAGTGCGGGATATGAGTTACTTCAGTCCTAAACACCTCCTGTACACAACATAGCATGAAAATCTCAACACCGCTATACAAAGGTTTTCTCCAAGCGCCCACAGTTATCCTTACCAAATATATCAGATCAACAGTCTATCTAATACAAGGTCTACAGGAGAGAGGCCTGGGGTATCCAGCCAGGGTGACCCCAGTTTATCGAACTTCCCAGGGAGTCCCCTATGTTGGAAGATACATTTCTCTAACCGTATGGTGTCTCTAATCTGAACAATCCATTCCGTCAACGTTGGAGGGTCGACCGCCTTCCAATGTCTGAGGATTAGCTTGCAAAACCTGAAAAAGGGGCTCTAGCTATGGCCTGTTTTGGATTGTCATCCATGGGGGATGTCATCCACAATCCCCAATCCCCACGGCTTCGGGTCTGTCGGTATAGTAACCTGAAAGACTCTATTAATGATGGACAGGACCCATGTCCAGTACAAATGTAGCTTGGGGCAGCGCCATAACAGATGTATTAGATCCCCATGGTCTCTCAAGCATCTAGGGCAATTTGACTTAGGGTGGTGGGGGTGGTGGGGGCTCCTGGGCTTGAGTCACTTTCGGGCCCTACCTTCTTTACATTACTGTATTTATTGGCGTATAACACGCACTGGTGTATAACACGCACCCCAAGTTTAGAAGGGAATTTTAAGGAAAAAAAATTACATTTGAATGCCCATCAATGCAGCCTCATCAGTGTCCATCTGCAGCGTTGTCCATCCATCTGCAGCCTTGTCCAGTGTCATTTGCAGCCTTGTCAGTGTAGCCTTGTCATTTGTGGCCTTGGAACAGTGTCATTTGCAGCCTTGGCCCAGTGTCATTTGCAGCCTTGGCCCAGTGTCATTTGCAGCCTTGGCCCAGTGTAATTTGCAGCCTTGGCCCGGTGTCATTTGCAGCCTTGTCATTGCAGTCTTGAAGTTTAAAAATCGGCGGCTTTCGGGTCCTCTCGGCGGCTCTCGGCAGCTCTCTGGTCCTCTTGCAGTCCCGAGCGGACCCGAGAGTAGCCGAGTGTACTCGGCTCGGCTCACAGTCACGCCCAGTCCCTATGTTATGTCCATCATAGGGCGGGACAGGGCGTGACTGTGAGCGGAGGCGAGTACACTCGGCTATGTATCTGGGACCACGGGCCCCCTATTGGGCTGGGCCCATGGGCTTGAGCCCAGTCAAGCCCAATGGTAAGTCCGGCCCTGCCGCTCTCACTCCCATCCTGAACAATCTAGCAGGTGTAAAGTGTACTCTGAGGACTATGTACAACTGGGACAGGCGTTGAGCTACACTCAGGGAGCACATCTGGACCGCCTGCAGAGCCTCCTCCCACTGTTCATCCTTGAAGGTCCCTACATCCCTCTCCCACTTACACGCCGCTCCCAGAGGGAATACGTCTACCTCGCCCTGAGGCGATTCAGTTTGCATAGGTAGCGCTATACAAGTCACTCATTCATTCAGAGGGAATACGTCGATATGGAGAATTATGGAGTAGCATCTAGAAATAAAGCCCTTGAACTGAGACACCTCAGCCATATAATGGAATGTGGGGATCAGAGATAGATTCCAGGGAGTCCTGCTTGACTGTGCCGTGTGTTGCAGCTGAATTCGGGAGGCGAAATTGCTCCCTTAAGGAAGAAAAAAAACACAGTCGGCCGGTGGAGGAGGCATGGGGTTACGCACCTCCGCAGCTGAGTAACCCCATGCCTCCTCCACCAAGCCCCGCACTCCAATGACTGCAGCTCCTCATAATAGCCATTGGCCCAAATTGGGCTATAACTGGTGAAGTCATCGACCGCCTCTAGCTGTCTGAGCTTATTCCACACTTTTCGCACAAGGACATATGGCGGGAATCGTTTATTGGATTTAGCGTAGGCCAGGGCCTCCAATCCCATAGCTACATCGGTAGTCCCAGTGGCATGGCACATAAGGGCCTGAATGGGGTCTAGGTCTACATTCCCCCCTCCCGTTCCTGGCACCTCTGGCATGGTCCGGGCAATATGCTGCAGCTGAGCCGCTAAATCGTTTTATTTTATTCGCTAGTCTAATTTCTGGTTTGGCACCTTTAACCACTTGCCGACCAGTGCATGGCGATGTACGTTGGCACAATGGCACGGCTGGGCAAATGGGCGTACTGGTACATCCCCTTGAAATCGAGGCATTGTGGGCATGCGCCGCCGACGTACTCCGTGACCGTGCCCGCAGGTCCCACGGACTCGATATCCGCCAGGGGCCCGTGATCGTATCATGGAACGGAAGAACGGGGAGATGCCTATGCAGGGGCGGACTGACAACTCATGGGGCCCCCGGGCAATCAGAGATTATGGGGCCACACAGTATACACACACACAGTATACAATCACACAGTATACACAGACATGTTTCTATTGGCTGAGAAGGTACTGGAGAGGTGGGGCAGCTACAATCTCTGGATTTTTAGACCAAAAGGATGTTGGTAAGGGACAAAACACTGCTTTTTACATACTGTCCCTGGTTTTACTGAGGCTGGAAACCCTGATGGGGCCCCCTAGTGGCCCGGGGCCCTCGGGAAGTGCCCTAGTGGCCGAATGGTCAGTCCGCCCCTGTGCCTATGTAAACAAGGCATTTCCCCGTTCTGCCTAGTGACATGACAGGGATCTACTGCTCTCTGTCATCGGGAGCAGTGATCGCTGTCATGTCAGTGGTGGCCCATCCCCCCCACAGTTAGAACACCTCCCTAGGACATACTTAACCCCTTGATCGCCCTCCAGTGTTTCTCTCCTCCTCCAGGCAGTCCCCTCCCCCCACAGTTAGAAACACCTCCCAGGGAACACATTTAACCCCTAGATCGCCCCCCGGTGTTAACCCCTTCCCTGCCAGTGTAATTTACACAGTAATCAGTGCATTTTTTATAGCACTGATCGCTGTAAAAATGACAATGGTGTCAAAAATGTCCAATGTGTCCGCCATAATGTCGCAGTACCGCCAAAAATCGCAGATTGCCGCCATTACTAATTTTAAAAAAAATTATAATAAAAATGCCATAAATCTATCCCTTATTTTGTAGACGCTATAACTTTTGCGCAAACCAATAAATATACGCTTATTGCGATTTTTTTTTACCAAAAATATGTAGAAGAAGAATACGTATCGGCCTAAACTGAGGAAAAAAAAAGTTTTTTTATATATTTTTTGGGGATATTTATTATAGCAAAAAGTAAAAAATATTGCTTTTTTTTCAAAATTGTCGCTCTTTTTTTTGTTTATAGCGCAAAAGATAAAAAACGCAGAGGTGATCAAATACCACCAGAAGAAAGCTCTATTTGTGGGGAAAAAAGGACGTCAATTTTGTTTGGGAGCCACGTCGCACGACCGCGCAATTGTCATTTAAAGCGACGCAGTGCCGAATTGCAAAAAGTGCTCTGGTCAGGAAGGGGGGTAAATCCTTCCGGGGCTGAAGTGGTTAAAGTCCCACCCTCATGCAAGGGATTTAGTTCAGTATTTTCATAATTATTTTTTGGTAGTACATTATGGTTTCATCTTTTATTGAGAAAAGATTGGCTAGGACATTGGGAAGCCCCGGGACCAAGCAGCTCTGTGCCATGGATCCTAGAATGAGACAGACGATGCTGTCCCCGGTCCTCCAGTCCCAGTTGGGAATATTCTGTAGGTGATCCTCATGGGCGTCCGCAGAACTTTTTTTCAGGGTGGGGCATCATTTTAAGGTCACCCATGCTCTGACCCTTTTCGACAATGTCATTATCACATTATCACGGTCATAGACTGCAGACATAGTACAGGCGATGGTCAGAGACTGCGGACATGGCCAAGAGACTGTCAGAGACTGCGGACATGGCCCAAGAGACTGTCAGAGACTGCGGACATGGCCCAAGAGACTGTCAGAGACTGTGGACATGGCCCAAGAGACTGTGGACATGGCCCAAGAGACTGTCAGAGACTGTGGAAATGGCCCAAGAGACTGCAGACATTGCACAAGAGACTGTCAGAAACTGCATACATGTGGGGGGGGGGGGGGTGACAGAGAGAGACAGAGGGGGTGACAGAAAGAGAGAGAGGGGGGTGAAAGAGAGAAACAGAGGGGGGGTGGGAGAGAGAGAGGGGTGACAGAGAGTGGTGATGGGGGTCATCACTCCTGATCCGATCCCTGATTCCAGGGGGGGGCACTCGCCCCCCCTTACCCCTACCTGCGGACACCCATGGTGATCCTAAGACAAGAAGAGTTGTTGAAGGTCACATCTACATTGTAAGCGATTCCTACAATGTATGACTTCAATGATAACTATTTGCTGCCCTCTAGTGCCAAAGGAAACAAACTGAGGGAGTATATGAACCATTCATGAAAATTGGGAATTGGGGCAATAATTTTACCCGGGTAGAAATGCATGTCTATGGTGAACGTACTTTTGCGCTGTGCACTCTACAAATTGTGGAATAAAACAAGTTCCTTTAGGAGGAAAAGCCACAAATCAAAACATCAAAACTTATAATTTACAAAGCGAAAGTCATGTACAATGACAGTAGCAACGACTCGCCTGCTGAAGGTTCCAGACATTTGCCGCCTGGTAAACGTAACTCTGGCAGTGTTAAAAATAAGAAAGGGGGGGGGGATGAAATCCGTATTTGGTGGTCCTGACCCCCGCTTGGTTGGATTCTGTTTTTTTGGGCTTCTGTTCACCCTTTTCCACATACCCATCTGCAAGGATGCCAAACTAGTTTAGCACCGACACTTTATTAAAGTGTGCGCTATATTAAAAATGTAGTCTTCTCCAGAACTGTAACAGAGTTCTGGGGGTTAATTCTATAGGTCTTTTGCTTTGGCATCAGTCTGGCTGGGCTGTACTGGGGTTCTGCCTGGTCATAGGTGCAGTGAGGCACCTGTGAGGCTGAGAACCGAGCCTGATTGGACGTGTTAGGTACCAATCTTTCTCGGAGCCAATCAGTGGGCACGTCTGGCCCCGCTGTGTAAACAGGGAAGGGGTATTTAAGATGCTGAAGTCACGTGTTGAGGGGTTCGGCTTGCACTTCTGTTCCTGGTTCTGGTTCGGACCAACCCCGTGAGGGGTCGCGGGCCCAGGAGTGCCTGCCGCCCCCGTGAGCATGGTCACCCTGACCAGCCCCAGAGGCCCTCATGGTCTGGGGTGGGGATCCGTCTGTTCCCGAGCCTCGGAACTGGCTAGTTCGAGGCCCAGTAACTGAAGGAGGATTCGGAGGTGTCCCGGTGCGCTCTCGGTATTGGAGAGACACGGCAACTCGTACAAGTGACCGGGGGAGGACTCTTCGGAGGAGGGCCAACAAGCTGGCTGCTCGGTAAGATCCTGGGAGCTGAGATGTATGGACACTGGAGAATCCACACTTCTCACAGTATCACCAAGAAGGCTGAGAGACCCGGGTACTGTGAGAAAGGTTCCTACTTATCTTCAGTTACAATCTAGTCTGTGGCAGAGACTTTACAAAGTTTTCCGAGTCACATTTTGGCTGCTAAATCTCTGGTTAGAGGTTTATCCAGCAGTGAAGCGCCCAGTTGCGAGTGGCTACTCTCTGTGTTATTTAAGAGACATTCATTTGAAGTCAGCAGTTCTAAGTGCCTGAGTTTTATCACCTGTGCCCTCTATTCCCATCAGAGACTGTGTTATTGTTGGATGTTACTCCTGCAAATAAAAATCCTAAAAAGGACTTTTTGTGTCGGCTTATGAAGTTACTGGGTACTAACCCTGGGAACCCCTAGACAACGAACGACGAGCTACAAGGAGGTAATTGGTAAGCCCAGAAAACAAACCAGCAGCTTCTTCGGGGGTCAGTGCTACACTAGCATTGCTCCATTGTCCAATCCCGGGCCTCTTTTCCTATCAGCAGAAATTGGCCACCTACCTCTTCATAGCGGATTAGTAAGGATAGGGGGCTAAAGATAGAATAAAATAGAGGGTAATAAGTAATAAAAAAGGGGGGAATAGGAAAATAGAAAAAAGTTTTAAAAATACTAATAGATTGTAGCAAGTTTTTAATACACTGTAAATAGGGAAAGCGGCAAATTAGAAATATATAAGTAAAAGGAGATATTTAGAGATTTAGGGAGAGAAAAAGGTTTTATAAATATTAGTAGTTAGGAGAAAATAATAGAGGAAGAAAGGATATTAAGTGAAGATAATATTATTGTGAGATGAGATAAAGGAGCTGTAGGGAAAGGTTAGGAATTTTTTTACAAATATTAATAAGGAAGTATAACAAAAAATTCAAGAGAGGCTATAGGTTATATTAAATGAGACGGTAGAAGAAATATTTTAAATAGGAATATTAAAAAAGAATAATAGATATATTAAGTTAGAGAATAACAGGTAGTTAGAATAAGGGAATAAAGAGGAGTAAATAGTAAAAAGTATAATACAATAAAAGTTTTTATAGAGATAATAGTTAGGTATAAAATAATTAGAAGGGGAAATATGAAAAATTAATTAAGGTTAGAAGAGCTATTTTCATAGGTAGCTCTAAGGGGTAAGTAGGGTAAATTTGGGTAATAAGAAAGTCAGGATATAACTCATACACAAGTTATTTTAAGCATCAGAGAAGAAGGGGGATACGAGGTAAAAATAATTAAGGGTACCACGGAATCAGGGAGATATAGGTAAATAAAATGAATTTAATATAAATTTAAAGTTAGTTATAGAAAGAATCTTAAGGGAGAGGAGGTATATAATTGATAAAAATTAAGTAAGAAAGTATTTTTATTAGTTATTGAGAAAGATAGCAAGATAAGATAAGGAAGGAGGAAACAGGAATTATATCTAGAAATAGGAAAATATTATAGTAAAAAATTTAGTATAGGAGATTACATAGAAGAAGTTAGATTTAGTTTAGGTCTATATATAAAGAGAGAGGAAGTAAATTTTATCATGAAAGTATATATAATTAGGAATCAAAGAGGTACAAATAAGTAATCATTAAAAGATAGTTTAAGTGAAGATAATAAGAAAGTTAATGCAAAAAAATAGGAAGGTTATAGGGAAGGAAAAAGCAATTAAAAGTAAGTGAGGAAGGATAGGATGTAAGGTTACAGGAAGCACTGACGATCAATACATAGTAGTAAGGGAGAGAAAAATAAGTAAAATATAAGTTATTTAATAAAAAGGGAATAGAAAAAAAATTATATTTTATAAAATATAAGATTTAATAAGGGACTATAGGTAAGAAATTAAGAAGTCAAATTCTTAAGGGGAATTGAGGGGAATAAGGGGTTAGTTATATTAAAATAGGGAGGCATTTATAAAAGATAGGGTTATTAGGAGAATCGGAGCAAGAGGGGGTTAATAATCAACAGGAATAGAAAGTTATAATTATTTAATAAATAAAAAATATAGGTTAAGTTATAGGGAGGTGAGAATAAGTTATAGGGGGCTTCACATTTTAGGCTGCTAGATTAAAAAGGGGTTAGGGTAGAGAAGTAGAAATAAGTAGGGGGTTAATTAATTAGAGGAGAAAAAATATGTATAGGAGGAATTAAAAGTAAATCGGAGTATAGGAGGTTATAGGATAAAAGTATTAAAAAATTAATGTTAGAGAGAAAACTGGGTTGAGGAAATTTTTAGGGGCGATAGGTAAGGAAGTTATAGGAGTTAAAGACTAAATTATTTAGTAAAGGTTAGTCATTAAGAGTTGTGTTTACTAGTTAGTTAATTATATTAAATATATATTTTATTAGGAGTAAGAGAGTAAAAAGATTTTAGTTAGGTCTATAGATATATATTCTTAAGAAGAGTAAGGTTTATCCACAGGGCAGATAATATGAGAGAGAAGAACGATTTTACTATAGCCAGTTGCGAGTGGACTAATAATATAGCTAGAGTAAAAGTTATAAGTTCTCTGTGTTATTTTAAGATAATACGACATTCAGGGTTTGATAAGTCAGTACAGATAGGAAAATTAGAGTTATTATAAGTTACAAAGTTTAAGATAGGAGGAGGTATAAGGGGGAAGAAATAGGTATATATATTAGTTAGGGATTTAAAAGTAGTGCCTAGTATTTAAAGATAAGGGAGGTAAATAGGGAGAGGTTTAATTTTATACTGTTAGGTTTTATCACCTGTGCCCGGAAATTCTAAAGAGGAGATTAAAGCCCAGTTCAGGCAGAAAAGACTAAGATGTAGAGAATATTTTGTTGGATGTTACGGGAGTATTTTTTCCTGCTTGTATTAAATTAGGGAAATTTTAGGTAGATAAGGTTTTTAAGAAGAAGGTTGATTAGATAAGAGGTAAAAAATAGAGTAATAAGGAGTAGAGAAGAGGAATAAGGGGTCGACTAAAATACGGAAGAAAGGAGTTAAAGAGATTAGGAGCGAGTAGGATAAAAAAGGACTTTTGTGTAAGAACTTTAAAAGGGCTTATGAAGCAAAAAATAGGTTAATTCTGGGTACTAAGGCGCATGAAGAGAGGTAGGGGTTACCTTAGGGTAAAGGGATATTTAGTTAGGGGGAATATAATTAAATTCTTATTAAAAAAGGCAAGCGGGGGAAAGTAATAGAAGGGTTTTTTTATTAAGGTAGGATTATAAAGGGTATAGTATAACCCCTAGACTAACGTGAGAACGTAGATATTCGTAATTTATTAAAACGACTTTATAATTATATAAAAAAGGCTAGGACGGATTTTTAATATTATGATTATAGAAGTTAGAGTAGGTTAATTAAGTTTAGATTGTTTATACTAAGGGGAAGGAGGTAATTGGTAAGTATACTTCCAGACATCAAGATAAGGTAGATTAGAGAAGGTAGAGTATAAGTGAGGAAGTAATATTAAGTATATAAGGTTTAGGGGTGTAGTATAAAATTTAGTTTATTAGTGTATTTTAAAATATAAATAAAAAAATTCTTATTAACACGGGGTCCAATCCCGGGCCTCTTTTCCTATCAGCAGAAATTGGCCACCTACCTCTTCATAGCTGCTAAACGTACAATAGTGAGGGCCTGGAAGAAACCGCCTGTCTCGTTCTCAGAGGTGAAGAGCACCTTGACGACCCTCATGATCCACGAAAAAATGTCAAGTATCCTTCAATGATACTCATGCTAAATTCCTTGTGGACTCCATGGTGGTCTTATGTCCTTCCAATCCTGTGCCCAACCAGCCTAGGCCTCCCGAACCAATCCTCCCCAACCCCCAACCAATCCTCCCCAACCTGGGGGAACTCCCCTCCCTTTCCTCTGCTCCTCTCCTATGCTAATCGGTCTCTCATCACTCCCCTTTTCCTCTCTGGACTCCCTGTCCACCACTCTATTCTTCTTTTATTCTATTTGCCGCCTGCTTTACTTAACAGCCCCCCCCCCTTTTTTTTTCTTTTTTTATATATTTATTTTTATTATTATTTTTTTTAAATTAATTAATTACCGTATATACTCGAGTATAAGCCGAGTTTTTCAGCACATTTTTTTGTGCTGAAAGTGCCCCCATCAGCTAATACTCGAGTCAAGCATTTTTCTGCAGCAGAGAATGACATTTTCCGAACCGACTTTTGGGCTCCGTATCTCAGGGTTACTTGGTGTTAGGAACCCCAATTTTGGTGTGCAAACTCAGTGGAACCAGTACTACAACATATCCACAGGGGGTTCCTAGCACTAAGTGGCCCGAGATACGGGGCCCCAAAGTCGGTTCGGAAAATGTAATTCTCTGCTGCAGAAGTGCTTGACATTTTCCAAACTGACTTTGGGGTCCTGTATCTTGGGGCCACTTAGTGCTAGGAACCCCATCTTGTAAACCAAACTTGGGGTTCCTAGCATCAAGTGGCCCCGATATACGGGGCCCCAAATTCAGTCAACTGTGTCCATCTGCAGCAATGTTATTATGGGACCCTTTGGGTCCAGAGACCCAAATTTTGGCTGCAGCTAGGGGGCATCTAGGAACTCTTAACTACCAAGTTTTAAGTTCAGGGGACCTATGGCTGCAAATGGGCATTGTTGACCCTCTTTTCCACTTACAGTAGCTGCGCATTTCTCACCCTAGGCTTATACTCGAGTCAATACGTTTTCCCATTTTTTTGTGGTAAAATTAGGTGCCTCGGCTTATATTCGGGCCGGCTTATACTCGAGTATATACGGTAATTATTTTCCTCTTTGTTTTTGTTTTTGTTTTGGTTATCCCATTTTTGCCAGACACGTTCCCTTTGCTTACCTTAGCCCCTTACGGCTCAGGCATTATGCATTAGTCCCTGAAATGGGATTTAGCAGTAATTACCAATTAAGTAATTTACTGCATTGCGCTTGTTGCTAAGGAGCTGGCCGGAAAGCCGGCCGCTGCGTCCTTAACAACGGATGACTCATCAGCTGTCAGCGGGTTTACAGGTGACTCATCAGCTGTCAGCGGGTTTACGGATGACTCATCAGCTGTCAGCGGGTTTACGGATGACTCATCAGCTGTCAGCGGGTTTATGGATGACTCATCAGCTGTCAGCGGGTTTATGGATGACTCATCAGCTGTCAGCGGGTTTATGGATGACTCATCAGCTGTCAGCGGGTTTATGGATGACTCATCAGCTGTCAGCGGGTTTATGGATGACTCATCAGCTGTCAGCGGGTTTATGGATGACTCATCAGCTGTCAGCGGGTTGTCTATCAGAGGACAGCAGGAGAACACTGCCAGGAGTTCCACGGAGGCAGCCAGGTGGGCTGGTGAATGACACACTCAGGAGGACTGGGAGGTTGCAGCCTGGCATGGGTGCGGAGCCAGTGGTGTGGACTGTGGTGGCAAGGGCAGTGGAGAGAGGCAGCTGCAGCCAGGAGAGCTGGCAAGGCCTGAAGATGTGGTGCTGGGATCAATAGCCACAGGGACAGACAGCACCAATGACTACCTACATTTTTGCTACACCAAAAGGGGTCTGCGGCCCCTGCCTGCAAAGGGCATTTGCTAAGGGCAGGCCTAAACTTTAGTGTTAGTTGGTCCTGGAAGTGAGATCAGTAATCAAGTGATGGGCTGGAGCTGGAAGTGAGGAGGTGTATATACAGAGAGTGTATATAGTCGAGGTCCCAATTCTTTATTATTTAATCGAGTGGGCATCCCATAATTACCCTTACCCCATCCATGTTTAATTTCCCTCAATAAAACATAGAAAGACAAAGTACAAGGTTTGCTTCTTGACTCCTGAGTGTCTGAAGATTGTGTGCCTGGCTGTGCAGGGTGAGAGACGGACCACAACGACCAGCAGCCCCTACAGGGGTACCGCTACCAGTATATGAGTGGATAATACCGCATCGCTCCATGAGAGATTGGTTGGCATTCTGAACAGCTCATTATCTCAGGATCATTTCAGAATTGGGCAGATTCAGCATTTCCACCTATCCAGTAGCTGTAGGGAGAAAAAAAAGGAGATTCCTCTGTCTATTTGGTATTACCTCCATGATAAAGCAAAGAAGGGATAAGAGGCATTTCCTTCTTTTATTCCTTGTTGACTGCTAGTCCTGCGACGATCGAAGATATTGAGATGTTAAAATGGGAAAAGGGTTTTTTTCCACAAACTTTCCCTTTAGGTCAATGGAGAAAGGCTAGCTACTTAAAGTGGAGTTCCACCCAAAAAAAAAAAAAAATGTCATTAACCACTTACCGCCCGCCCTATTGTAAAAGGATGTCGGCAAAGTGGTTGTCAAATCCTGACCGGACATCATAGGACGTCTTCAGGATTTTGAGCCGCTGTGCGCCCCCGGGGGCACGCATCGCGGCGATCGTTGTTGCGGGGTGTCAGTCTGACACCCCGCAACTACGATATTGGTAAAGAGTCTCCGACGGAGACTCTTTACCACGTGATCAGCTGTGTCCAATCACGGCTGATCACAGTGTAAATAGGAAGAGCCGGTGATCGGCTTTTCCTCACTCGTGTCTGTCAGATGCGAGTAGAGGAGAGCCGATCGGCTGCTCCTCTGACAGGGGGGGGTCTGTGCTGATCGATTATCAGCGCAGCCCCCCTGAGGATGCCCACACTGGACCACCAGGGACGCCACCAGACCACAGGGATGCCCAGCACAAGGTATGCCACCCTAGACCACCAGGGATGACACACAGTGCCCACAATGGATGCCAATCAGTGCCCACAATGGATGCCAATCAGTGCCCACAATGGGCATCACTGATTGGCATGCATTATTGTTAGGCACTGATTGGCATCCATTAGTACAAAACAATGCTGCCTATCAGTGCCCATCTGAGCCACCTATCAGTGCCCATCCATGCCCATCTGTGCTGCCTATCCATGCCCATCTGTGCCGCCTATCCATGCCCATCTGTGCCGCCTATCCATGCCCATCCATGCCGCCTATCCATGCCAATCCGTGCCAGCTATCAGTGCCAATTTGTGCCACCTATCAGTGCCCATCCGTGCCGCCTATCAGTGCCGCCTATCAGTGCCACATATCAGTGCCCATCAATGCCACCTCAGTGCCACTTTATTGGTGCCACCTCATCGGTGCCCATCAGTGCCGCCTTATCAGTGCCCATCAGTGAAGGAGAAAACGTACTTATTTACAAAGTTTTGAAACTGAAACAAAAAAAAAAAACATATTTTTTTTCAAAATTTTTGGTCTTTTTTTATTTGTTTAGCAAAAAATAAAAACCGCAGAGGTGATCAAATACCACCAAAAGAAATCTCTATTTGTGGGAAAAAAAATGATAAAAATGTAATTTGGGTACAGTGTAGCATGACCGCGCAATTGTCATTCAAAGTGCGACAGCGCTGAAAGCTCAAAATTGGTCTGGGCAGGAAGGTGTTTAAGGGCCCCCCCCCCCCCCCCTGGTATTGAAGTGGTTAATGTGCATGAAATAAATAAAATAAAAACATTTGGAGAATTTTTTTTTTAACTTGCCTTTTTATGCCTGTTGCTATGCGGTCCCTCGAAATCTGCCTCCTTCGTCTCCTAGGCTCCTGAGGTCACTTTCCTCGGCGCCTCCGCTCGCTACCGCTCCTGGGAGATGCGTGTCATCATTTCCCACCCAGGAGGCAGTGGGCCGCGCCGAGGGCTAGGTTGCCATAACAATGGGGCGGGCACTCCCGACGACGCCGCCCGTTGTTATGGCAAGCGGTATACTTTACAGCGCTGCTACGTCGCATTACTGCGCATGCGCGAGAATGGGCGGTGCATGCTGGTCGCTCAGCTGCACCGTGTCCCGTAAGATAGTGCTTGTGGGCTTCACATGCCAACAAGCAATATGGAAAATGCCAGCAAGGCAGAATAAAAGTTATATTAGTATGGGAAATCGGCAATCGATCGGCGATCTATATGAAACACGTGAGTAATATAACTAAGTATATTTAAAAAACGATATTCATGGAAAAAAAATTGAAACCGTGGGAACTCCGCTTTAACCTATAAGGCCTTGTCATGTCATATATTGGGGGGGGGGGGCTTTCATCCCCCCCGGCGGGTCAGGTCGGGTCCAGTGGCGGTCCGGTGGCAGCGGGTGGAAATTGTTTTTGGGGGGGCAAACAATATGTCACCCCCCCCAGGTCAGTTGGTTGGTAGCACTTACCCCATCACCAGTGGCTTCCCCTGCTCGGCAGCCTCCTGTTCTCCTGCTGTTCTCCTGTGGCCTTTCGGTGGTGGCTTCCGTTTCCTCCCTCCTCCTCGGCGGCCAATATGGAGTCTTCTCTTTTTGGCCAATCGGAAAACGTGTCTCACACCAGCTTCGTATTGGCCAGATTGAGGATCAGTGTTTTAACAGTGAAAGTTCATTCACTGTTGTAACACACCTGTGTGGGATCAGAGCGCATCCTCATCGCCCCGAGCCCACCCGATTTTGAAGCCCATTAGAGCCACCCCGCCTCTGTAATTCGTGCACCCAGTGCTCTTAAAAGGGGCCGGACACATGAATAGGGGGTGGCCGTGGCGGCTGTGGATAGATTCATGCTATGAATGAATCTATCCATTGCATATAGCGGGGTGGAGTGGAGAGAGGGGGCGGCGCCCCTAATGGGCGGGCTGACACTGGTTGGGTCGGTCGGTGCACTTACCCCATCCACGCCTTCCCCTGGCTCTCCTCCGCGGGCATCATGAGCAGCTTCTCCTTCCCCTGCTCGGCAGCCTCTGTCTCCTCCCTCTGCCCTCGGCGAGTGTTGTCTCGCAAAACAAGCAGAGTTCAAGCTAATGTGGTGTGCAGCACCGCATTTGGCCAGAGCTGCGGGGGCGCCGGTGACACTCGGAGCGCTTCGGAAATACTCGGAAAGGCTCGGAAATACTCAGTGTTTCTGAGCCTTTCTGAGGGTTTCCGAGTTCAGCCGAGCTGTCCCTGATTATTTCCGAGGCTCTCCGACGCCCCCCCCCCACCCTGGCCACATGCGGTATTGCATGCTATAGAAGTCAATGCGGAACAAATTATCTTCGTTTCCATTGACTTCTATGGGGAAACTCGCTTTGATATGCATTATTTGCAGCCCGAATTATTATTACTATCCACTGGAAATCCCCTAAACCTCCTGAGCTGGATGATGTTGTAGCACGCTTAACTGTACAATGTCAACATGGAAAACGATTAGCCTATAAAAATTTTAAATATCTTCCTTCCATAAAAAATTGAGAATTTGGTTATTCACTTGCCAGCCCTATAACTTACATATACTGTACGACTCTCCTGTATCACGTTCTAGGTAATTGATCCGGCATTTCCGGATAGGGGTCATGCGCCATGGCTTCAACCTGGCTGTGCTGTGGCGGCCGCTCCATATGGGGTGCAGGGGCACCACCCTCCCCCTAATCCATGCACCCGGCCCCCAATCTACATACAGGGCACCGGACGCATGGATTTTTATGGATCTTTTTTTTTTTTTTTTAAACACATGATTAGAGCCAGAGGCTTTAATTGGCTTCAAAAAAGGGTGGGCTTGGGGCGCAGAGCAATGCGCTCAAGCCCACCCAGTTGTGTGACAATAGCGAATTAAAACTTCGTGTTTTTTCACCTTAATGCATCCTATGCATTAAGGTGAAAAAACACCTGGCAGAGCCCCCCAGCCCCCCTGTTTTAATTACCTGAGCCCTGGAATTTCCCAGGGTGGAGACACGCTCTTCCTTTGGGAAGGGACCCAAATCCTGGACTCGGGAGCATGCCCGCAAGGTAACCCCCTCGGGAGAGCGCTTCTCCTAGGGGGTCATTCATACCTACCAAAATTTTAAGACAGGAATGAGGGACATCTACTAACAAATGTATGTAGGCATAGGACACGCCCCCTGCCACACCCCCTTAAAGGAGAATTAACCAAAAATAAAAAAGTTAATTAAATCCACAAGTACTTTTTTTTACCACTACTATTCTATTATATTGGCTTATAAAATGTAAAAATGCAGCAATTTAGAAATCAGATGAAAGGTTTAGCTCTGGGAAACACTTTTGAAAGATAAAAAGTGCATTTTATATAAAACTATACAGATCAGACCACAATGAGGGACAAATGAGGAGGAAAGAGGGACGGAGGGACATTGCTCCAAATCAGGGACAGTCCTTCGAAATCAGGGAGAGTTGGGAGCTATGGGTTATATGACAAGAGGAGGAGCCGCGAGAGCCGCCAGGGGACCACAGAAGTCAGTGTTCCTAGGGAGATCAGATATAGTGAATGCAGAGTCCTGGGGAGATCAGATATAGTGAATGCAGAGTCCTGGGGAGAGCAGATATAGTGAATGCAGAGTCCTGGGGAGAGCAGATATAGTGAATGCAGAGTCCTGGGGAGATCAGATATAGTGAATGCAGAGTCCTGGGGAGATCAGATATAGTGAATGCAGAGTCCTGGGGAGATCAGATATAGTGAATGCAGAGTCCTGGGGAGATCAGATATAGTGAATGCAGAGTCCTGGGGAGATCAGACATAGTGAATGCAGAGTCCTGGGGAGATCAGATATAGTAAATGCAGAGTCCTGGGGAGATCAGATATAGTGAATGCAGAGTCCTGGGGAGATCAGACATAGTGAATGCAGAGTCCTGGGGAGATCAGATATAGTAAATGCAGAGTCCTGGGGAGATCAGATATAGTGACTGCAGAGTCCTGGGGAGATCAGACATAGTGAATGCAGAGTCCTGGGGAGATCAGATATAGTAAATGCAGAGTCCTGGGGAGATCAGATATAGTGAATGCAGAGTCCTGGGGAGATCAGATATAGTGAATGCAGAGTCCTGGGGAGATCAGACATAGTGAATGCAGAGTCCTGGGGAGATCAGATATAGTAAATGCAGAGTCCTGGGGAGATCAGATATAGTAAATGCAGAGTCCTGGGGAGATCAGATATAGTGAATGCAGAGTCCTGGGGAGATCAGATATAGTAAATGCAGAGTCCTGGGGAGATCAGATATAGTGAATGCAGAGTCCTGGGGAGATCAGATATAGTGAATGCAGAGTCCTGGGGAGATCAGATATAGTGAATGCAGAGTCCTGGGGAGATCAGATATAGTGAATGCAGAGTCCTGGGGAGATCAGATATAGTGAATGCAGAGTCCTGGGGAGATCAGATATAGTGAATGCAGAGTCCTGGGGAGATCAGATATAGTGAATGCAGAGTCCTGGGGAGATCAGATATAGTGAATGCAGAGTCCTGGGGAGATCAGATATAGTGAATGCAGAGAGTCCTGGGGAGATCAGATATAGTGAATGCAGAGTCCTGGGGAGACCAGATATAGTGAATGCAGAGTCCTGGGGAGATCAGATATAGTGAATGCAGAGTCCTGGGGAGAGCAGATATAGTGAATGCAGAGTCCTGGGGAGATCAGATATAGTGAATGCAGAGTCCTGGGGAGATCAGATATAGTGAATGCAGAGTCCTGGGGAGATCAGATATAGTGAATGCAGAGTCCTGGGGAGATCAGATATAGTGAATGCAGAGTCCTGGGGAGAGCAGATATAGTGAATGCAGAGTCCTGGGGAGATCAGATATAGTGAATGCAGAGTCCTGGGGGAGAGCAGATATAGTGAATGCAGAGTCCTGGGGAGACCAGATATAGTGAATGCAGAGTCCTGGGGAGAGCAGATATAGTGAATGCAGAGTCCTGGGGAGATCAGATATAGTGAATGCAGAGTCCTGGGGGGAGCAGATATAGTGAATGCAGAGTCCTGGGAAGATCAGATATAGTGAATGCAGAGTCCTGGGGAGATCAGATATAGTGAATGCAGAGTCCTGGGGAGATCAGATATAGTGAATGCAGAGTCCTGGGGAGATCAGATATAGTGGATGCAGAGTCCTGGGGAGAGCAGATATAGTGAATGCAGAGTCCTGGGGAGATCAGATATAGTGAATGCAGAGTCCTGGGGAGATCAGATATAATGAATGCAGAGTCCTGGGGAGATCAGATATAGTGAATGCAGAGTCCTGGGGAGATCAGATATAATGAATGCAGAGTCCTGGGGAGAGCAGATATAGTGAATGCAGAGTCCTGGGGATATCAGATATAGTGAATGCAGAGTCCTGGGGAGATCAGATATAGTGAATGCAGAGTCCTGGGGAGAGCAGATATAGTGAATGCAGAGTCCTGGGGAGATCAGATATAGTGAATGCAGAGTCCTGGGGAGATCAGATATAGTGAATGCAGAGTCCTGGGGAGATCAGATATAGTGAATGCAGAGTCCTGGGGAGACCAGATATAGTGAATGCAGAGTCCTGGGGAGATCAGATATAGTGAATGCAGAGTCCTGGGGAGAGCAGATATAGTGAATGCAGAGTCCCGGGGAGATCAGATATAGTGAATGCAGAGTCCTGGGGAGATCAGATATAGTGAATGCAGAGTCCTGGGGAGATCAGATATAGTGAATGCAGAGTCCTGGGGAGATCAGATATAGTGAATGCAGAGTCCTGGGGAGAGCAGATATAGTGAATGCAGAGTCCTGGGGAGATCAGATATAGTGAATGCAGAGTCCTGGGGAGAGCAGATATAGTGAATGCAGAGTCCTGGGGAGACCAGATATAGTGAATGCAGAGTCCTGGGGAGAGCAGATATAGTGAATGCAGAGTCCTGGGGAGATCAGATATAGTGAATGCAGAGTCCTGGGGGGAGCAGATATAGTGAATGCAGAGTCCTGGGAAGATCAGATATAGTGAATGCAGAGTCCTGGGGAGATCAGATATAGTGAATGCAGAGTCCTGGGGAGATCAGATATAGTGAATGCAGAGTCCTGGGGAGATCAGATATAGTAAATGCAGAGTCCTGGGGAGATCAGATATAGTGAATGCAGAGTCCTGGGGAGATCAGATATAGTGAATGCAGAGTCCTGGGGAGATCAGATAGTGAATGCAGAGTCCTGGGGAGATCAGATATAGTGAATGCAGAGTCCTGGGGAGATCAGACATAGTGAATGCAGAGTCCTGGGGAGATCAGATATAGTAAATGCAGAGTCCTGGGGAGATCAGATATAGTGACTGCAGAGTCCTGGGGAGATCAGACATAGTGAATGCAGAGTCCTGGGGAGATCAGATATAGTAAATGCAGAGTCCTGGGGAGATCAGATATAGTGAATGCAGAGTCCTGGGGAGATCAGATATAGTGAATGCAGAGTCCTGGGGAGATCAGACATAGTGAATGCAGAGTCCTGGGGAGATCAGATATAGTAAATGCAGAGTCCTGGGGAGATCAGATATAGTGAATGCAGAGTCCTGGGGAGATCAGATATAGTGAATGCAGAGTCCTGGGGAGATCAGATATAGTAAATGCAGAGTCCTGGGGAGAGCAGATATAGTGAATGCAGAGTCCTGGGGAGAGCAGATATAGTGAATGCAGAGTCCTGGGGAGAGCAGATATAGTGAATGCAGAGTCCTGGGGAGATCAGATATAGTGAATGCAGAGTCCTGGGGGGAGCAGATATAGTGAATGCAGAGTCCTGGGGAGATCAGATATAGTGAATGCAGAGTCCTGGGGAGATCAGATATAGTGAATGCAGAGTCCTGGGGAGATCAGATATAGTGAATGCAGAGTCCTGGGGAGATCAGATATAGTGAATGCAGAGTCCTGGGGAGATCAGATATAGTGAGTGCAGAGTCCTGGGGAGATCAGATATAGTGAATGCAGAGTCCTGGGGAGATCAGATATAGTGAATGCAGAGTCCTGGGGAGATCAGATATAGTGAATGCAGAGTCCTGGGGAGATCAGATATAGTGAATGCAGAGTCCTGGGGAGATCAGATATAGTGAATGCAGAGTCCTGGGGAGATCAGACATAGTGAATGCAGAGTCCTGGGGAGATCAGATATAGTAAATGCAGAGTCCTGGGGAGATCAGATATAGTGAATGCAGAGTCCTGGGGAGATCAGATATAGTGAATGCAGAGTCCTGGGGAGATCAGATATAGTAAATGCAGAGTCCTGGGGAGAGCAGATATAGTGAATGCAGAGTCCTGGGGAGACCAGATATAGTGAATGCAGAGTCCTGGGGAGAGCAGATATAGTGAATGCAGAGTCCTGGGGAGATCAGATATAGTGAATGCAGAGTCCTGGGGGGAGCAAATATAGTGAATGCAGAGTCCTGGGGAGATCAGATATAGTGAATGCAGAGTCCTGGGGAGATCAGATATAGTGAATGCAGAGTCCTGGGGAGATCAGATATAGTGAATGCAGAGTCCTGGGGAGATCAGATATAGTGAATGCAGAGTCCTGGGGAGATCAGATATAATGAATGCAGAGTCCTGGGGAGATCAGATATAGTGAATGCAGAGTCCTGGGGAGATCAGATATAATGAATGCAGAGTCCTGGGGAGAGCAGATATAGTGAATGCAGAGTCCTGGGGATATCAGATATAGTGAATGCAGAGTCCTGGGGAGATCAGATATAGTGAATGCAGAGTCCTGGGGAGAGCAGATATAGTGAATGCAGAGTCCTGGGGAGATCAGATATAGTGAATGCAGAGTCCTGGGGAGATCAGATATAGTGAATGCAGAGTCCTGGGGAGATCAGATATAGTGAATGCAGAGTCCTGGGGGGAGCAGATATAGTGAATGCAGAGTCCTGGGAAGATCAGATATAGTGAATGCAGAGTCCTGGGGAGATCAGATATAGTGAATGCAGAGTCCTGGGGAGATCAGATATAGTGAATGCAGAGTCCTGGGGAGATCAGATATAGTGGATGCAGAGTCCTGGGGAGAGCAGATATAGTGAATGCAGAGTCCTGGGGAGATCAGATATAGTGAATGCAGAGTCCTGGGGAGATCAGATATAATGAATGCAGAGTCCTGGGGAGATCAGATATAGTGAATGCAGAGTCCTGGGGAGATCAGATATAATGAATGCAGAGTCCTGGGGAGAGCAGATATAGTGAATGCAGAGTCCTGGGGATATCAGATATAGTGAATGCAGAGTCCTGGGGAGATCAGATATAGTGAATGCAGAGTCCTGGGGAGATCAGATATAGTGAATGCAGAGTCCTGGGGAGATCAGATATAGTGAATGCAGAGTCCTGGGGAGACCAGATATAGTGAATGCAGAGTCCTGGGGAGATCAGATATAGTGAATGCAGAGTCCTGGGGAGAGCAGATATAGTGAATGCAGAGTCCCGGGGAGATCAGATATAGTGAATGCAGAGTCCTGGGGAGATCAGATATAGTGAATGCAGAGTCCTGGGGAGATCAGATATAGTGAATGCAGAGTCCTGGGGAGATCAGATATAGTGAATGCAGAGTCCTGGGGAGAGCAGATATAGTGAATGCAGAGTCCTGGGGAGATCAGATATAGTGAATGCAGAGTCCTGGGGAGAGCAGATATAGTGAATGCAGAGTCCTGGGGAGACCAGATATAGTGAATGCAGAGTCCTGGGGAGAGCAGATATAGTGAATGCAGAGTCCTGGGGAGATCAGATATAGTGAATGCAGAGTCCTGGGGGGAGCAGATATAGTGAATGCAGAGTCCTGGGAAGATCAGATATAGTGAATGCAGAGTCCTGGGGAGATCAGATATAGTGAATGCAGAGTCCTGGGGAGATCAGATATAGTGAATGCAGAGTCCTGGGGAGATCAGATATAGTGGATGCAGAGTCCTGGGGAGAGCAGATATAGTGAATGCAGAGTCCTGGGGAGATCAGATATAGCGAATGCAGAGTCCTGGGGAGAGCAGATATAGCGAATGCAGAGTCCTGGGGAGATCAGATATAGCGAATGCAGAGTCCTGGGGAGATCAGATATAATGAATGCAGAGTCCTGGGGAGATCAGATATAGCGAATGCAGAGTCCTGGGGAGATCAGATATAATGAATGCAGAGTCCTGGGGAGATCAGATATAGTGAATGCAGAGTCCTGGGGAGATCAGATATAGTGAATGCAGAGTCCTGGGGGGAGCAGATATAGTGAATGCAGAGTCCTGGGGAGATCAGATATAGTGAATGCAGAGTCCTGGGGAGAGCAGATATAGTGAATGCAGAGTCCTGGGGAGAGCAGATATAGTGAATGCAGAGTCCTGGGGAGAGCAGATATAGTGAATGCAGAGTCCTGGAGAGACCAGATATAGTGAATGCAGAGTCCTGGGGAGATCAGATATAGTGAATGCAGAGTCCTGGGGAGATCAGATATAGTGAATGCAGAGTCCTGGGGAGAGCAGATATAGTGAATGCAGAGTCCCGGGGAGATCAGATATAGTGAATGCAGAGTCCCGGGGAGATCAGATATAGTGAATGCAGAGTCCCGGGGAGATCAGATATAGTGAATGCAGAGTCCTGGGGAGATCAGATATAGTGAATGCAGAGTCCTGGGGAGATCAGATATAGTGAATGCAGAGTCCTGGGGAGATCAGATATAGTGAATGCAGAGTCCTGGGGAGATCAGATATAGTGAATGCAGAGTCCTGGGGGAGCAGATATAGTGAATGCAGAGTCCTGGGGAGATCAGATATAGTGAATGCAGAGTCCTGGGGAGATCAGATATAGTGAATGCAGAGTCCTGGGGAGATCAGATATAGTGAATGCAGAGTCCTGGGAAGATCAGATATAGTGAATGCAGAGTCCTGGGGAGAGCGGATATAGTGAATGCAGAGTCCTGGGGAGATCAGATATAGTGAATGCAGAGTCCTGGGGAGATCAGATATAGTGAATGCAGAGTCCTGGGAAGATCAGATATAGTGAATGCAGAGTCCTGGGGAGATCAGATATAGTGAATGCAGAGTCCTGGGGAGATCAGATATAGTGAATGCAGAGTCCTGGGGAGATCAGATATAGTGAATGCAGAGTCCTGGGGAGATCAGATATGGTGAATGCAGAGTCCTGGGGAGATCAGATATAGTGAATGCAGAGTCCTGGGGAGATCAGATATAGTGAATGCAGAGTCCTGGGGAGATCAGATATAGTGAATGCAGAGTCCTGGGGAGAGCAGATATAGTGAATGCAGAGTCCTGGGGGTATCAGATATAGTGAATGCAGAGTCCTGGGGAGATCAGATATAGTGAATGCAGAGTCCTGGGGAGAGCAGATATAGTGAATGCAGAGTCCTGGGGAGATCAGATATAGTGAATGCAGAGTCCTGGGGAGATCAGATATAGTGAATGCAGAGTCCTGGGGAGATCAGATATAGTGAATGCAGAGTCCTGGGGGTATCAGATATAGTGAATGCAGAGTCCTGGGGAGAGCAGATATAGTGAATGCAGAGTCCTGGGGAGATCAGATATAGTGAATGCAGAGTCCTGGGGAGATCAGATATAGTGAATGCAGAGTCCTGGGGAGATCAGATATAGTGAATGCAGAGTCCTGGGGAGATCAGATATAGTGAATGCAGAGTCCTGGGGAGATCAGATATAGTGAATGCAGAGTCCTGGGGAGATCAGATATAGTGAATGCAGAGTCCTGGGGAGAGCAGATATAGTGAATGCAGAGTCCTGGGGAGAGCAGATATAGTGAATGCAGAGTCCTGGGGGTATCAGATATAGTGAATGCAGAGTCCTGGGGAGAGCACATATAGTGATTTCAGAGTCCTGGGGAGAGCAGATATAGTGAATGCAGAGTCCTGGGGAGATCAGATATAGTGAATGCAGAGTCCTGGGGAGATCAGATATAGTGAGTGCAGAGTCCTGGGGAGATCAGATATAGTGAGTGCAGAGTCCTGGGGAGATCAGATATAGTGAATGCAGAGTCCTGGGGAGATCAGATATAGTGAATGCAGAGTCCTGGGGAGAGCAGATATAGTGAATGCAGAGTCCTGGGGAGATCAGATATAGTGAATGCAGAGTCCTGGGGAGATCAGATATAGTGAATGCAGAGTCCTGGGGAGATCAGATATAGTGAATGCAGAGTCCTGGGGGTATCAGATATAGTGAATGCAGAGTCCTGGGGAGAGCAGATATAGTGAATGCAGAGTCCTGGGGAGATCAGATATAGTGAATGCAGAGTCCTGGGGAGATCAGATATAGTGAATGCAGAGTCCTGGGGAGATCAGATATAGTGAATGCAGAGTCCTGGGGAGATCAGATATAGTGAATGCAGAGTCCTGGGGAGATCAGATATAGTGAATGCAGAGTCCTGGGGAGATCAGATATAGTGAATGCAGAGTCCTGGGGGAGAGCAGATATAGTGAATGCAGAGTCCTGGGGAGAGCAGATATAGTGAATGCAGAGTCCTGGGGGTATCAGATATAGTGAATGCAGAGTCCTGGGGAGAGCACATATAGTGAATTCAGAGTCCTGGGGAGAGCAGATATAGTGAATGCAGAGTCCTGGGGAGATCAGATATAGTGAATGCAGAGTCCTGGGGAGATCAGATATAGTGAGTGCAGAGTCCTGGGGAGATCAGATATAGTGAGTGCAGAGTCCTGGGGAGATCAGATATAGTGAATGCAGAGTCCTGGGGAGATCAGATATAGTGAATGCAGAGTCCTGGGGAGATCAGATATAGTGAATGCAGAGTTCTGGGGAGATCAGATATAGTGAATGCAGAGTCCTGGGGAGATCAGATATAGTGAATGCAGAGTCCTGGGGGGATCAGATATAGTGAATGCAGAGTCCTGGGGAGACCAGATATAGTGAATGCAGAGTCCTGGGGAGATCAGATATAGTGAATACAGAGTCCTGGGGAGATCAGATATAGTGGATGCAGAGTCCTGGGGAGATCAGATATAGTGAATGCAGAGTCCTGGGGGGATCAGATATAGTGAATGCAGAGTCCTGGGGAGATCAGATATAGTGAATGCAGAGTCCTGGGGAGATCAGATATAGTGAATGCAGAGTCCTGGGGAGATCAGATATAGTGAATGCAGAGTCCTGGGGGGATCAGATATAGTGAATGCAGAGTCCTGGGGAGAGCAGATATAGTGAATGCAGAGTCCTGGGGAGATCAGATATAGTGAATGCAGAGTCCTGGGGAGATCAGATATAGTGAATGCAGAGTCCTGGGGAGATCAGATATAGTGAATGCAGAGTCCTGGGGAGATCAGATATAGTGAATGCAGAGTCCTGGGGGAGACCAGATATAGTGAATGCAGGCTCCTGGGGAGACCAGATATAGTGAATGCAGAGTCCTGGGGGGATCAGATATAGTGAATGCAGAGTCCTGGGGAGACCAGATATAGTGAATGCAGAGTCCTGGGGAGATCAGATATAGTGAATACAGAGTCCTGGGGAGATCAGATATAGTGGATGCAGAGTCCTGGGGAGATCAGATATAGTGAATGCAGAGTCCTGGGGAGATCAGATATAGTGAATGCAGAGTCCTGGGGGGATCAGATATAGTGAATGCAGAGTCCTGGGGAGATCAGATATAGTGAATGCAGAGTCCTGGGGGGATCAGATATAGTGAATGCAGAGTCCTGGGGAGATCAGATATAGTGAATGCAGAGTCCTGGGGAGATCAGATATAGTGAATGCAGAGTCCTGGGGGGATCAGATATAGTGAGTGCAGAGTCCTGGGGAGAGCAGATATAGTGAATGCAGAGTCCTGGGGAGATCAGATATAGTGAATGCAGAGTCCTGGGGAGATCAGATATAGTGAATGCAGAGTCCTGGGGAGATCAGATATAGTGAATGCAGAGTCCTGGGGAGATCAGATATAGTGAATGCAGAGTCCTGGGGAGACCAGATATAGTGAATGCAGGCTCCTGGGGAGACCAGATATAGTGAATGCAGAGTCCTGGGGAGATCAGATATAGTGAATGCAGAGTCCTGGGGAGATCAGATATAGTGAATGCAGAGTCCTGGGGAAAGCAGATATAGTGAATGCAGAGTCCTGGGGAGATCGGATATAGTGAATGCAGAGTCCTGGGGAGATCAGATATAGTGAATGCAGGCTCCTGGGGAGATCAGATATAGTGAATGCAGAGTCCTGGGGAGACCAGATATAGTGAATGCAGAGTCCTGGGGAGACCAGATATAGTGAATGCAGAGTCCTGGGGAGACCAGATATAGTGAATGCAGAGTCCTGGGGGGAGACCAGATATAGTGAATGCAGAGTCCTGGGGAGATCAGATATAGTGAATGCAGAGTCCTGGGGAGACCAGATATAGTGAATGCAGAGTCCTGGGGAGATCAGATATAGTGAATGCAGAGTCCTGGGGAAGGTGATTTGTGTTCATCGCTCTTCTCGCTATACTGACCATTTTCTCCCAGTGGAACCAGATTTGTCTCATTGTATATTTTCTTTGATAAATCTCAATAAAAAATGGTTAAATAAAACATTATTTAAGTGAAAAATATTTTTCTCAAACTCTAACAAAGTTTAGAGAAGAAAGTTGAGCGATTGCTGAGCCAATCACGGATGGTCGCGGTTCGGAGTCTATTTATTGTTTGAAGAAATGATATTAATGATGATTTTGGATCCTCCGGAATGCCGCCTATCCGACAATCTTCAGATTAATGAATCTGCGATGTTAATTTGCGGCTTCACTTGACTATCACCTGTCAGCGCACATCCAGGAGGACGTTTCTCAGAGTAACAATGTGTTAATGAGAAGCTTTACACGCAGAAATCCCTCTCCGACTTGTCATTGCCGGAGTATGAAACTTTAATTAAGTAGCGAGTGTCAGGAGCTCGTTAGCGGAGTCTGGAATGTGTGATAGGTGGGGGAAGCGACGAGTCCTACTGGAAGGAGAGGAGCTCCATACACACTATAAGAAAGGAGAAGGACGGAAGACGACTCGGGAATAACAATGTAACACATGGAGGACGACTAACAGACCAGAAAACAAAGTGCTGATCTTACTGATCAAAACAAGAAATCCTAACAGAAAATCAACACATAATATAAATAACAGAAAAGGAAGTCAGAACGTATAACGTGTTCCATATATTTTATTTATTATGATCCGGATTAAAGATTAATTCGGTTAATTTTTTTCTTAAAGGAGAAGTACTGGGAAAGCTGGTTTGGCTGTACTTCTACTGTGGACTGCAGTTCGTTCTGCACTCCTGTGATCTGCTGGGGGCACCTGATGCAAGGAGGGACTCCGCTGGGGGCACCTGATGTAGAGAGGGACTCTGCTGGGGGGCACCTGATGTAGGGAGGGACTCTGCTGGGGGGCACCTGATGTAGGGAGGGACTCTGCTGGGGGGCACCTGATGTAAGGAGGGACTCCGCTGGGGACACCTGATGTAAGGAGGGACTCCGCTGGGGACAACTGATGTAAGTAGGGACTCCGCTGGGGACACCTGATGTAGGGAGGGACTCCGCTGGGGGCACCTGATGTAAGGAGGGACTCCGCTAGGGTCACCTGATGGAAGGAGGGGTGCCGCATTTTCCTTTCCCCGCTACACCAAGCCTAATAAGACTCCGCCTACAGACCAAAAAGTGTCCCTATAAAATGTTTTACAATGTTGGCAACTATGCCACATGCCTGGACCAGAACCCAGCTCAGCCTCACAGCAAGCCACCCACGCCCCCCCTCACAGCATAGCACTCCAATGAGCAAGAGGAGGGGGGCAGAGCAAAGAGCCAGTGACAGTTACCAGCTTTCTGCTCATGAAGCTCTGAGAACCGAACGATCATCAGTGTTTGATCTCTCGCTTCTTAGTCTTATGCCGCGTACACACGATCGGAAATTCCGCCAGCAAAAGACTGATGTGAGATTTTGATCGGAAAATGCAACTGTGTGTACGCTCTATCGGACTTTTGCTGGCGGCATTTCAGCCAGCAAAAGATTGAGAGCAGGTTCTCTATTTTTCCGATGGAAAAAGTTCAGATCGGAAATTCCGATCATCTGTGGCAATTCCGACGAAAAAATTTGACGCATGCTCGGAAACATTGAACTTCATTTTCTGGGCTCGTCATAGTGTTGTACGTCACCGCGTTCTTGACAGTGGAAAGTTCAGAGAAACTTTTGTGTGACCGTGTGTATGCAAGCCAAGCTTGTGCGGAAATCCGTCAGAAAAACCATGCAAGATTTTTCAGACGGAAAATCTGCTTGTGTGTGCGCAGCATTAGAGACAGTGGGGAAAAGATGGGGAAAAGATGCAGCATCCACCCAGGTCCACCCAGTCCCATACTTCTGTTTTAAATTTGATTCTTTTTTGTCAGGGGGGTCAGCCTGCCAGTGCTCAGACCATACGCCGCACACTGCATCAAATTGGTCTGCATGGCTGTCGTCCCAGAAGGAAGCCTCTTCTAAAGATGATGCACAAGAAAGTCCACAAACAGTTTTCTGAAGACAAGCAGACTAAGGACATGGATTACTGGAACCACGTCCTGTGGTCTGAGGAGACCAAGATAAACGTATTTGGTGTCAGATGGTGTCAGGCGTGTGTGGGGGCAACCAGGTGAGGAGGACAAAGACAAGTGTGTCTTGTCTACAGTCAGGCATGGTGGTGGGAGTGTCATGGTGGTGGGAGTGTCATGGTGGTGGGAGTGTCATGGTGGTGGGAGTGTCATGGTCTGGGGCTGCATGAGTGCTGCCGGCACTGGGGGGCTACAGATCATTGAGGGAACCATGAATGCCAACATGTACTGTGACATACTGAAGCAGAGCATGATCCCCTCCCTTCAGAGACTGGGCCGCAGGGCAGTATTCCAACATGATAACCACCCCAAACACACCTCCAAGACCACCACTGCCTTGCTAAAGAAGCTGAGGGTAAAGGTGACGGACTGGCCAAGCATGTCTCCAGACCTAAACCCTATTGATCATCTGTGGGACATCCTCAAACGGAAGGTGGAGGAGCGCAAGGTCTCCAACATCCACCAGCTCCGTGATGTCATCATGGAGGAGGGGAAGAGGAATCCAGTGACAACCTGTGAAGCTCTGGTGACCTCCATGCCCAAGAGGGTTAAGGCAGTGCTGGAAAATAATGGCGGCCACACAAAATATTGACACTTTGGGCCCAATTTGGACATTTTCACTTGGGGGTGTACTGACTTTTGTTGCCAGCGGTTTAGACATTAATGGCTGTGTGTTGAGTTATTTTGAGGGGACGGCAAATTTACACCGTTATACAAGCTGTACACTCACTACTTTATATTGTAGACAAGTGTCATTTCTTCAGTGTTGTCACATGAAAAGAGAGAAGAAAAGATTTACAAAAATGTGAGGGGTGTACTTACTTTTGTGAGATACTGTATATATATATATATATACACACACATATAGTAGTTATACCAGGATCATGGCTGCAGCCCCCCCCCCCCCACCAACCATTGTGGTTCCCAGGCTCTCCCATTCCTCCAGGTAACTCAGGACCATAGTAAGCATTTGGGACGACTCCTCGCGAATGGAGGAACATCCATTCGCTGATCTCCTCGGTGGCTTAAAATACTGAAAGTGATGTGGATTTTGGGGGCTAACAAGGCTGGTCAGAAAAGGTGGGGGGACGAGTGAGCGCGCCCCCCCCCCCCCCCCCGAACCGTACCAGGCCACATGTCCTTAACGTAAGGGCTTGTGTTGATAAGGACAAGGGTCTCTTCCCCACGACCCTGGGCGGTGGTTATGGAACTCTGCGAGCGGGGGGCTTATCATAATCGAGAAGTCTACTTTAACAAGGGGGCCCCCAGATCCTGCCCCCCCCCCCCCCCCCCCCCATGTGAATGAGTATGGGGCACATAGTACCCCTACCCATTCACCGAAATAGTGTAAAAATTACAGTGCACACGTTTTTGACAATCCTTTTAGTAAAAATAAAAAAAAATGTCCCCCACTGTAGATCCATCGTCAATCGCCCGGACTCAAAAAAAGAAAAGAACTCCGTCGAAGGCTCCCTTCCGACTGCCTGCTTCTCCGTCTGACATTTCTTAAATAGGTGAGGGGCGGAGTCACCCGTTGATGTCAGCCCCCCCCCCCCCCCTTTGTGACATCATCGACTGCTCCTTAACAACCAATTATTCTTCATGCAGAATATGAATTGTTTCAAAAAAATTTAATTGGTTAGAAAACTAATAAACAAAACAAATTTTAACGAATTTCAATGAGATTCATTATGATTTAACCACTTGGCGCCCAAAGTACGCCCTGGGACGTCCCTGACTTTCCGGGGGTATATCTGAATGATGGTGTCACGTACCTAGTGGCGAGTCTGAATTGCAGTGGGAGACCTCTCTTACGTCCCAGACTTGCGGCCCCTGGAGATGGGGACAGGGGGCGCAGAAGTCAGAGGAGGCACGAGTGTCTGGAAGGAACAGCAGCTGTAGGTGGGCCTCAGGACTAGACCAGCGAAGACAGGAACCAGCAGACAGCAGGTGACAGGAACCAGCAGACAGCAGGTGACAGGAACCAGCAGACAGCAGGTGACAGGAACCAGCAGACAGCAGGTGACAGGAACCAGCAGACAGCAGGTGACAGGAACCAGCAGACAGTAGGTAACAGGAACCAGCAGACAGCAGGTGACAGGAACCAGCAGACAACAGGAACTGGCAGGTATGCAGCGGACCACAGGAACCAGCAGGCAACAGGAACTGGCAGGTATGCAGCGGACCACAGGAACCAGCAGACAACAGGAACTGGCAGGTATGCAGCGGACCACAGGAACCAGCAGACAACAGGAACTGGCAGGTATGCAGCGGACTACAGGAACCAGCAGACAACAGGAACTGGCAGGTATGCAGCGGACTACAGGAACCAGCAGACAACAGGAACTGGCAGGTATGCAGCGGACTACAGGAACCAACAGACAACAGGAACTGGTAGGTATGCAGCGGACTACAGGAACCAGCAGGCAACAGGAACTGGCAGGTATGCAGCGGACTACAGGAACCAGCAGACAACAGGAACTGGTAGGTATGCAGCGGACTACAGGAACCAGCAGGCAACAGGAACTGGTAGGTATGCAGCGGACTACAGGAACCAGCAGACAACAGGAACTGGTAGGTCAGACAAGCCGGGTTTGGTAACAGAGGACACACTGCGGATAAGCCAGGGGTGAGCCAGAGAATGGTCGTGGGTAAGCCGGGATCGGGGCAGGCAGGAAGCAGAGCAGGTAAGTAGACAAGCCGGGTCACAGGTGCAGATACAGAGAAGTACAGGACTAACAAACGGAACGCTGTAGATCAGGCAGCAAGGATTGCATGGAGATGGCTGGTTTAAATAGCCCGCCTGGCGCCAGTAACCGTGCGCGCGCCCGTCCGAGACCGCGCACGCGCACCCGCTCGATTCTGCGCATGCGCAGTGGCCCGCGCACCCGTTCGAGCCCGCACACGCAATCGCAACGGTGGAGAACCACTAGGCCCAGCAGAGCTTTCCTTACAGATGGGTGCAGCTACAGACATCATTCAGATATCGGCTTTTTCAGCCGGCTGTTGCGCCGATTGATCGTTCTTACGGATCCTGTGTCCGACTCACCGATGGAAGCACTGAGTCGGTAGAAGCACCGGAGGGCGGCGGGAGGGTCCCCTCCCGCCGCCCTCCGGTGCTTCAACCAACTCACCGCTTCCATCGGTGAGTCGGACACAGGATCCGCCGGCCCCCGGCCCGGATGGTGATCATAGAGATTTCAGGCGGACCAGATGCTTTTTTTTTTTTTTTTTTTTTTTTTAGGCTTCCCAGCCTAGAGGTGAGATGTGGGGTCTTTTTGACCCCCAAATCTCACTGTAAATAGGTCCGATCCCCTAGCTTTTTGTTTATATATAATTTTTTTATTTTTATTTTGGTTTAGTCACTTAGGGGGAAATAGGGGGACAGGATAATATGGAATAAATTTACATTTTGGAACTTTATACACTAAATTTTAAGGGTGAAGTGGATGAATACAAATGTATTTTTTTTTTTTATATATTTCTATTTATTTCTTTTTTTTAATTTTCTTTTTTTTCTTTTTTTCTTTTTTTTGAGTGGGGGTACTCTTTAAAAACACAATCCATTTCACAATATAAGGGAAAAGGGAGGCTAGTGAAGGAAGGGGATAAAGTAGAAGGGATTAATATGGAATTAAAATTTCTTGTACACTAATTTTTAGGTTATGTTTTTTTTTTTTTTTTTGTCTTTTTTTTTTTCTTTCTTTCTTCCCATTTTGGGAAGTTTTAGATAATGGGGGGAGGAGGGCAATAGGGATAAAGATATTTTCATATTAAGATGTAAGATGTAAAAATGATAATGGGCTTGAAATGGAAATGTTAAAGAAAAACTAATAAAAATTTGATAATAAAAAAAAAACCACACATGTGAGGTATTGCCGCGAACATTAGAGCGAGAGCAATAATTCTCTGTAAACATGTAACCAGTAAAACATTTTAAAGCGTCGCCTATGGGGATTTTTAAATACCAAAGTTTGGCGCCATTCCACAAGCGCGTGCAATTTTGAAGCGTGACATATTAGGTATCTCTTTACTCGGCGTATCTTCATCTTTCACATTATGCAAAAAAATTAGGCTAACTTTACTGTTTTGTTTTTTTTTAAAGCATGAAACTGTTTTTTTTCTGAAAAAAACATGTTCGAAAAATTGCTGCGCAAATACCGTGCAAAATAAAAAGTTGCAACGACCGCCATTGTATTCTCTAGGGTCTTTGCTATAAAAAAACATATATATATAATGTTTGGGGGTTCTATGTAATTTTCAAGCAGAAAAATTATGAATTTTACATGTAAAAGAGAAATGTCAGAATTTGGCCTGGATGTGAAGTGGTTCATTTGGAGAATTGGATACAAAATTCAAAGCGAATTGCACATGTCTGATTACAGACTTTAAGACTAAATAGCAAGAGAACGCTCTTCTCTGAGCTAAAGCTTCTCAGAAACAATCTTTCTGCTGAACTTCAGGATACAGTTCCCGAGAGAGACTAAGGGGAGGCCAGAGGTAGCCAGCACCCCCTCCCCCCCCCCCCCCCAGAGAGAGAGCTACACTGGCACTGATACCCCAATAGTACACAGACACCAGGATCTCGTATGGCAGTCAGTACTCATAAGCCAATGGGGCAGCTGCTCATTCTTAGCTTCCTCCAAGTGCCTTCCAGTGAGATTCTTTTAGACCAAATCCATCAGGTGAGATCTTGGGGTATTGGAGATATTTTCTGGTGTATGCCCCCCCACCACCAGCTGGGACCTCGATCAATATCAGCTTGAATTATTATAAATGCCTGAAGAGGAGGGTATCAACCACTACCCAGGCTGGTGTAATCCCTGCAGGAGGAAAACCCTTCTGTTCTAGAGCCCCATGCTATTTATTAGCCTCACAGCCACCTGCTGGGAAGCATCCAGAACACAGAAGGGGGTAATCAAACCTGTGAACTCTAGAACAGCCCAAATCCATGGAAGGTCTGTTCACTGAGTACAGTGCAACTAAAAGAAGCTAAATGTACCCAACATCCTCGCAACCCATCGAAGAGGGTGCAACATTAGTGTATCTTTCCCTGAAAATTTACATTTGATAGATATCTGCGCACATATCGTGCAAAACAAAAAAAAAAAAAAGGCACTTGCCACCATTTTATTCTCCAGGGTCTTTGCTTTTAGATAATAAATACATATGAAGAGCTTTAAAGTCAATTCAAGAAAAAAAAATGCAGATTTTTAACTGGCGTGTGAAAAATGTAAAAATTGAAAGGGTGTGAAAATAGAGAATTTTCTGTTTACATAATCAATCTTCAATGACACGTGTCATACCCGGGAGATGATGTCACCAATCTTCAATGACATGTGGCATACCCGGGAGATGATGTCACTAATCCTCAATGACACGTGTCATACCCGGGAGATGATGTCACCAATCCTCAGTGACACGTGTCATACCCGGGAGATGATGTCACCAATCCTCAATGACACGTGTCATACCCGGGAGATGATGTCACCAATCCTCAATGACACGTGTCATACCCGGGAGATGATGTCACTAATCCTCAATGACACGTGTCATACCCGGGAGAAGATGTCACCAATCCTCAGTGACACGTGTCATACCCGGGAGATGATGTCACCAATCCTCAATGACACGTGTCATACCCGGGAGAGGATGTCACCAATCCTCAATGACACGTGTCATACCCGGGAGAGGATGTCACCAATCCTCAATGACACGTGTCATACCCAGGAGATGATGTCACCAATCCTCAATGACACGTGTCATACCCGGGAGATGATATCACCAATCCTCAATGACACATGCCATAACCTGGAGAGGATGTCACCAATTCTCAATGATACGTGTCATACCCGGGAGATGATGTCACCAATCCTCAGTGACACGTGTCATACCCGGGAGATGATGTCACTAATCCTCAATGACACGTGCCATACCCGGGAGATGATGTCACCAATCCTCAGTGACACGTGTCATACCCGGGAGATGATGTCACCAATCCTCAATGACACGTGTCATACCCGGGAGATGATGTCACCAATCCTCAGTGACACGTGTCATACCCGGGAGATGATGTCACCAATCCTCAATGACACGTGTCATACCCGGGAGATGATGTCACCAATCCTCAATGACACGTGTCATACCCGGGAGATGATGTCTCCAATCCTCAATGACACGTGTCATACCCGGGAGATGATATCACCAATCAATGACACGTGTCATACCCGGGAGAAGATGCCACCAATCCTCAATGACACATGTTATACCTGGGAGAAGATGCCACCAATCCTCAATGACACGTGTCATACCTGGGAGATGATATCACCAATCAATGACACGTGCCATAACCTGAAGAGGATGTCACCAATCCTCAATGATACATGTCATACCCGGGAGATGATGTCACCAATCCTCAATGACACGTGTTATACCCGGGAGATGATGTCACCAATCCTCAATGACACGTGTCATACCCGGGAGATGATGTCACCAATCCTCAATGACACGTGTCATACCCGGGAGATGATATCACCAATCAATGACACGTGTCATACCCGGGAGAAGATGCCACCAATCCTCAATGACACATGTTATACCTGGGAGAAGATGCCACCAATCCTCAATGACACGTGTCATACCTGGGAGATGATATCACCAATCAATGACACGTGCCATAACCTGAAGAGGATGTCACCAATCCTCAATGACACGTGCCATACCCGGGAGATGATGTCACCAATCCTCAGTGACACGTGTCATACCCGGGAGAAGATGTCACCAATCCTCAATGATACATGTCATACCCGGGAGATGATGTCACCAATCAATGACACGTGTCATACCCGGGAGATGATGGCACCAATCCTCAATGACACGTGTCATACCCGGGAGATGATGTCACCAATCCTCAATGACACGTGTCATACCCGGGAGATGATATCACCAATCAATAACACGTGCCATAACCTGAAGAGGATGTCACCAATCCTCAATGACACGTGTCATACCCAGGAGATGATGTCACCAATCTTCAATGACGCGTGTCATACCCGGGAGATGATGTCACCAATCCTCAATGACACGTGTCATACCCGGGAGATGATGTCACCAATCCTCAATGACACGTGTCATACCCGGGAGATGATATCACCAATCAATGACACGTGTCATACCCGGGAGAAGATGCCACCAATCCTCAATGACACATGTTATACCTGGGAGAAGATGCCACCAATCCTCAATGACACGTGTCATACCTGGGAGATGATATCACCAATCAATGACACGTGCCATAACCTGAAGAGGATGTCACCAATCCTCAATGACACGTGTCATACCCAGGAGATGATGTCACCAATCTTCAATGACGCATGTCATACCCGGGAGAAGATGTCACCAATCCTCAATGATACATGTCATACCCGGGAGATGATGTCACCAATCCTCAATGACACGTGTCATACCCGGGAGATGATGTCACCAATCCTCAATGACACGTGTCATACCCGGGAGATGATATCACCAATCAATGACACGTGTCATACCCGGGAGAAGATGCCACCAATCCTCAATGACACATGTTATACCTGGGAGAAGATGCCACTAATCCTCAATGACACGTGTCATACCTGGGAGATGATATCACCAATCAATGACACGTGCCATAACCTGAAGAGGATGTCACCAATCCTCAGTGACACGTGTCATACCCGGGAGAAGATGTCACCAATCCTCAATGATACATGTCATACCCGGGAGATGATGTCACCAATCAATGACACGTGTCATACCCGGGAGATGATGTCACCAATCCTCAATGACACGTGTCATACCCGGGAGATGATATCACCAATCAATGACACGTGCCATAACCTGAAGAGGATGTCACCAATCCTCAATGACACGTGTCATACCCAGGAGATGATGTCACCAATCTTCAATGACGCATGTCATACCCGGGAGAAGATGTCACCAATCCTCAATGACACGTGTCATACCCGGGAGATGATGTCACCAATCCTCAATGACACGTGTCATACCCGGGAGATGATGTCATCAATCCTCAATGATACATGTCATACCCGGGAGATGATGTCACCAATCCTCAATGACACGTGTCATACCCGGGAGATGATGTCACCAATCCTCAATGACACGTGTCATACCCGGGAGATGATATCACCAATCAATGACACGTGTCATACCCGGGAGAAGATGCCACCAATCCTCAATGACACATGTTATACCTGGGAGATGATGTCACCAATCCTCAATGACACGTGTCATACCTGGGAGATGATATCACCAATCAATGACACGTGTCATACCCGGGAGAAGATGTCACCAATCCTCAATGACACGTGTCATACCCGGGAGATGATATCACCAATCAATGACACGTGTCATACCCGGGAGAAGATGCCACCAATCCTCAATGACACATGTTATACCTGGGAGAAGATGCCACCAATCCTCAATGACACGTGTCATACCTGGGAGATGATATCACCAATCAATGACACGTGTCATACCCGGGAGATGATGTCACCAATCCTCAATGACACGTGTCATACCCGGGAGATGATGTCACCAATCCTCAATGACACGTGTCATACCCGGGAGATGATGTCTCCAATCCTCAATGACACGTGTCATACCCGGGAGATGATATCACCAATCAATGACACGTGTCATACCCGGGAGAAGATGCCACCAATCCTCAATGACACATGTTATACCTGGGAGAAGATGCCACCAATCCTCAATGACACGTGTCATACCTGGGAGATGATATCACCAATCAATGACACGTGCCATAACCTGAAGAGGATGTCACCAATCCTCAATGATACATGTCATACCCGGGAGATGATGTCACCAATCCTCAATGACACGTGTTATACCCGGGAGATGATGTCACCAATCCTCAATGACACGTGTCATACCCGGGAGATGATGTCACCAATCCTCAATGACACGTGTCATACCCGGGAGATGATATCACCAATCAATGACACGTGTCATACCCGGGAGAAGATGCCACCAATCCTCAATGACACATGTTATACCTGGGAGAAGATGCCACCAATCCTCAATGACACGTGTCATACCTGGGAGATGATATCACCAATCAATGACACGTGCCATAACCTGAAGAGGATGTCACCAATCCTCAATGACACGTGCCATACCCGGGAGATGATGTCACCAATCCTCAGTGACACGTGTCATACCCGGGAGAAGATGTCACCAATCCTCAATGATACATGTCATACCCGGGAGATGATGTCACCAATCAATGACACGTGTCATACCCGGGAGATGATGGCACCAATCCTCAATGACACGTGTCATACCCGGGAGATGATGTCACCAATCCTCAATGACACGTGTCATACCCGGGAGATGATGTCACCAATCCTCAATGACACGTGTCATACCCGGGAGATGATGTCACCAATCCTCAATGACACGTGTCATACCCGGGAGATGATATCACCAATCAATGACACGTGTCATACCCGGGAGAAGATGCCACCAATCCTCAATGACACATGTTATACCTGGGAGAAGATGCCACCAATCCTCAATGACACGTGTCATACCTGGGAGATGATATCACCAATCAATGACACGTGCCATAACCTGAAGAGGATGTCACCAATCCTCAATGACACGTGTCATACCCGGGAGATGATGTCACCAATCCTCAATGACACGTGTCATACCCGGGAGATGATGTCACCAATCCTCAATGACACGTGTCATACCCGGGAGATGATATCACCAATCAATGACACGTGTCATACCCGGGAGAAGATGTCACCAATCCTCAATGATACATGTCATACCCGGGAGATGATGTCACCAATCCTCAATGACACGTGTCATACCCGGGAGATGATATCACCAATCAATGACACGTGTCATACCCGGGAGAAGATGCCACCAATCCTCAATGACACATGTTATACCTGGGAGAAGATGCCACCAATCCTCAATGACACGTGTCATACCTGGGAGATGATATCACCAATCAATGACACGTGCCATAACCTGAAGAGGATGTCACCAATCCTCAGTGACACGTGTCATACCCGGGAGAAGATGTCACCAATCCTCAATGATACATGTCATACCCGGGAGATGATGTCACCAATCAATGACACGTGTCATACCCGGGAGATGATGTCACCAATCCTCAATGACACGTGTCATACCCGGGAGATGATATCACCAATCAATGACACGTGCCATAACCTGAAGAGGATGTCACCAATCCTCAATGACACGTGTCATACCCAGGAGATGATGTCACCAATCTTCAATGACGCATGTCATACCCGGGAGAAGATGTCACCAATCCTCAATGACACGTGTCATACCCGGGAGATGATGTCACCAATCCTCAATGACACGTGTTATACCCGGGAGATGATGTCATCAATCCTCAATGATACATGTCATACCCGGGAGATGATGTCACCAATCCTCAATGACACGTGTCATACCCGGGAGATGATGTCACCAATCCTCAATGACACGTGTCATACCCGGGAGATGATATCACCAATCAATGACACGTGTCATACCCGGGAGAAGATGCCACCAATCCTCAATGACACATGTTATACCTGGGAGATGATGTCACCAATCCTCAATGACACGTGTCATACCTGGGAGATGATATCACCAATCAATGACACGTGTCATACCCGGGAGAAGATGTCACCAATCCTCAATGACACGTGTCATACCCGGGAGATGATATCACCAATCAATGACACGTGTCATACCCGGGAGAAGATGCCACCAATCCTCAATGACACATGTTATACCTGGGAGAAGATGCCACCAATCCTCAATGACACGTGTCATACCTGGGAGATGATATCACCAATCAATGACACGTGTCATACCCGGGAGATGATGTCACCAATCCTCAATGACACGTGTCATACCCGGGAGATGATATCACCAATCAATGACACGTGTCATACCCGGGAGAAGATGCCACCAATCCTCAATGACACATGTCATACCCGGGAGAAGATGTCACCAATCCTCAATGATACGTGTCATACCCCGGAGATGATGTCACCAATACCCTATGACACGTGTTATACCAGGTAAATGATGTCACAGGTAATCTACCTGAAAGGCACAGTTCCACCTGCAGGGGGCATATTTCCGTGGCAGTCGTGGTAAATGTGAAGACATTCAGAGAAGTCTGGGCACGGTGGTTGATGTTGAAGCCGCTCCTCGCAGTGAATATCAGTCCCGACATTCTCCCTTCAGTCTTATCAAATATTTATTTTGCTGATTTATTTCTTTCCGAGAGAAAGAAAATATTTTATAAGGAATTGTAGAGTCACAGGGTGCTGGTGATGAAGTCACACAAAGGAAAAGTCGTATCACCCTCATTATTTTGGAAGCGCCCCCCCCCCGCTCGGGGTCTGTGCAGAATTTGTTAGATATCGCCGTCGCAGCATCCGCCCCGTTCCATCCGCCCCAAAGAAGAGAACTTTCTATTATCCGAGCAACTTTTCTGACGCTCTGCGGTGTCGGTGTCACCCGCGGTTCTGGTGTCGGCCCGCCTCGCTGTGCTGAATAAATCATGAATACTCGCCGCAGTCGAGCCGCTCGCTCTTTAGGTTTTCTTGCTTGTGGTTATTATCCTTTATTCCTAAAACACCATTTGTATTGTAGAGACTTACGAGAGACGCAAAAGAAACACAAAGAAGAAAATCGAAGAAGACGAGTCATCCCAGATACAGCCGGTAAAGTATTAAAGACGTCACAATTGTTCTCGGTAAATCTATTGGTAAAGGTGATATTGGCATGAAATGTCCCCCACATGTCGGTGACAACCCATCCAATCCACACATACAAAGACACCAAAACAAATCCCTTCAGAAATTAATTTCTGTGTAAAAAAAAAAAAATAGGACAAAAAGTATTGGACCCGCCAACTGAAATGTATTTAATACTCGGTACAAAATCCTTTGTTGTTAATGACGGCATCAATACGCCTCCTGTATGGAGAAACAAGTCGCATGCGTCGCTCAGGTGTGATTTTGGCCCCATTCTTCCACACAAATAGTCTTCAAATCTTGAAGGTTCCGTGGGCCTCTTCTATGAACTCCGATCTTTATTGCTTTCCATAGATTTTCTATTGGTCATGTGATAGGCTGGGCCATTCTACCTTGGGGTACACCTCTAATAACACCAAGCCTTGGGACACTCCACTAATAACACTGAACCTTGGGGTACACCACTAATAACATTGAACCTTGGGGTACACCAATAATAACATTGAACCTTGGGGTACACCACTAAAAACACAGGATTTTGGGGTACTTCATTAATAACACTGAGCTTTGGGGTACACCAGTAATAACACTGAACCTTGGGGTACCCCACTAATAACACTGAGCCTTGGGGTCACCACTAATAACACTGAACCTTGGGGTACCCCATTAATAACACTGAACCTTGGGGTACACCACTAATAACACTGAACCTTGGGGTCCAAGTATACCAGATCCACAGCCACCCCTCTGTCCAAGCATACCACGTCCACAGCCATCCCTCTGTCCAAGTACACCAAGTCCACAGCCACCACTCTGTCCAAGTATACCACCATCCACAGCCACCCCTCTGTCCAAGTATACCACCATCCACAGCCACCCCTCTGTCCAAGTATACCACGTCCACAGCCACCCCTCTGTCCAAGTATACCACGTCCACAGCCACCCCTCTGTCCAAGTATACCACGTCCACAGCCACCCCTCTGTCCAAGTATACCACGTCCACAGCCACCCCTCTGTCCAAGTATACCACCATCCACAGCCACCCCTCTGTCCAAGTATACCACATCCAAGCCATCTCTCTGTCCAAGTATACCACATCCAAGCCATCTCTCTGTCCAAGTATACCACAGCCACCCCTCTGTCCAAGTATACCACGTCCACAGCCACCCCTCTGTCCAAGTATACCACGTCCACAGCCACCCCTCTGTCCAAGTATACCACGTCCACAGCCACCCCTCTGTCCAAGTATACCACCATCCACAGCCACCCCTCTGTCCAAGTATACCACATCCAAGCCATCTCTCTGTCCAAGTATACCACAGCCACCCCTCTGTCCAAGTATACCACGTCCACAGCCACCCCTCTGTCCAAGTATACCACGTCCACAGCCACCCCTCTGTCCAAGTATACCACCATCCACAGCCACCCCTCTGTCCAAGTATACCACATCCAAGCCATCTCTCTGTCCAAGTATACCACAGCCACCCCTCTGTCCAAGTATACCACGTCCACAGCCACCCCTCTGTCCAAGTATACCACGTCCACAGCCACCCCTCTGTCCAAGTATACCACGTCCACAGCCACCCCTCTGTCCAAGTATACCACCATCCACAGCCACCCCTCTGTCCAAGTATACCACCATCCACAGCCACCCCTCTGTCCAAGTATACCACATCCAAGCCATCTCTCTGTCCAAGTATACCACAGCCACCCCTCTGTCCAAGTATACCACCATCCACAGCCACCCCTCTGTCCAAGTATACCACGTCCACAGCCACCCCTCTGTCCAAGGTTTTACTTACCTCCTCATAAAATGAAATCAGATTTGTTTGACAACTTCTGTCTTTCATGAATCCATGATGTCTGTTACTTAAAATATTTTTTTCCAACAAGAACTCGTCTATGCGGTCTTTTATTAAATCTTCAGTATCTTCCCAACTATAAAAGTTACACTAACAGGTCTATAGTTACTTGGTAAAGACTTTGATCCCTTTTTAAATATAGGTAAGAGGTTGCAGGTTGGGATCAAGCAGAACTGTAGTTGAAGAACAAGCCAAAGGTCGTTAACCAGTCCTAGCGAAGATAAGGAGTGACAAACGATATTGTCTGGAGAGAGCACAATAATCTGGCAAAAAGGAAGTGCAAAGACATGGTTTATATAGGAAGTTCATGGGAGGAGCAAAGAGTTCAAGGTTCACCAGAAGAAAGGTACACGGCAAGATTGTCCAAGGAATTGTCCAGGGGGCTGTCCAGCATCTCAGGTGGCTCAGAAAGAAGAGATACTGCCAGACACAGCGGAGGTTGCATGTTCAGGTCCGGGTCCTGAGACTGTCAGAAGAGACTCATGCAACTTGCTGGGGAAGGAGAAAGCAGCCAGAATTCATGCAAGGTCCTATGGATTGAAGCAAGTACACATTATGTGAGGATATGCCTTGTTCATTTCAAAGGTGTATAACCACTTAAAGCGGAGTTGCACCCAAAAATTGAACTTCCGCTTTTTGGAACCCCCCCCCTCCGGTGTGACATTTGGCACCTTTCAGGGGGGAGGGATGAGCAGATACCTGTCTAATGCAGGTATTTGCTCCCACTTCCGGGCTCCCATGTCCGGCCCCTCCTCCGACCCCCCCCCCCCCCCCTCGCTGTCTTCTGGGAGACACACAGGTCCCAGAAGACAGTAGGGACCAGTGGGATCACGCAGCGGGACTTGCGCATGCACAGTAGGGAACCAGGAAGTGAAGCTGCAAAGCTTCACTTCCTGATTCCCTTACCGAAGATGGCGGCACCTGCACCCGAGAGCCGAGGGACAGATCGGCCTCGGGTGAGGACATCGCGGGTGCCTGGAACAGGTAAGTGTCCATATATTAAAAGTCAGCCGCTGCAGTATTTGTAGCGGCTGACTTTTAAAAAAAAAAAAAAAAATTTGGCGGAACTCCGCTTTAATAAATAGCAGATTGATTACTTAACTGTACAAATTTTCTACAGATTTATTTTCCATAAGAAGTTTTGTGACA
Organism: Lithobates sylvaticus; assembly: GCA_028564925.1. Taxonomy (NCBI): domain Eukaryota; kingdom Metazoa; phylum Chordata; class Amphibia; order Anura; family Ranidae; genus Lithobates; species Lithobates sylvaticus. The sequence continues at coordinate 605,546,432 of CM053029.1, read as the reverse complement.
TTGTTTTTTTTTATGTTCTCCTCCAGCTACATTAGTATCACTATTATATAAATGAAGCCCCAGCGTGGACCTCGGGAACACCTCGGAGGTCTCTAATACTGGCAGTTGGTCAATTCCGAGTTCTGTCTGTGCCACGTTCCGCTCTTGGGTGAAGATCAGATTATTCGCTGGTAATTAGTCTCTGGGTATCTCTCTTTGTTTTATCTGTTTCCAAATTTGTGTTTAGATTTTCTGCCATCAGAGCGCCTTCTAACCCAACGCTTCTCCAATAACCCAGATCAATTGTAATCATCCACCTTTGGTAAATGGAACACGTAGAAGAGCCGCTTGCAGGTGCCGAGGTCTGCAGGTTCCAGACGGGTGAGTAGCTTGTATAGGATGCATATAAGACCAGTCTAATGCAGCCGCGGTTAATTTATGAGGTATAGGGGTTTCACCAGTGGCCCCTGACATCACCAAAGGGCCACTGTCACATACTTGGCTGCAGGGCCGGTGCAAGCATTTTTGTCTACACAGGCGAAGGTGCATTTTGCCATGACAGGTGGGGGGCACTGTGAAAATAAGGGTGGCAGTATGACAGGTGGGGGCAGTATGACAGGAGGGGGGCAGTATGACAGGTTGGGGGGCAGTATGACAGGAGGGGGGTATGACAGGAGGGTGTGCAGTATGACAGGAGGGGGGGCATTACGACAGGTGGGGGGCATTACGACAGGTGGGGGGCAATATGACAGGTGGGGGGCAGTATGACAGGAGGGGGGGCAGTATGACAGGCGGGGGGCAGTATGACAGGTGGGGGGCAGTATGACAGGAGGGGGGGCAGTATGACAGGAGGGGGGGCATTACGACAGGTGGGGGGCATTACGACAGGTGGGGGGCAGTATGACAGGAGGGGGATCAGTATGACAGGCGGGGGGGCAGTATGACAGGAGGGGGGGCATTACGACAGGTGGGGGGCATTACGACAGGTGGGGGGCAGTATGACAGGAGGGGGATCAGTATGACAGGCGGGGGGCAGTATGACAGGAGGGGGGGGGAAGTATGACAGGTGGGGGGCAGTATGACAGGAGGGGGGGCAGTATGACAGGTGGGGGGCAGTATGACAGGTGGGGGGCATTATGACAGGTGGTGGGCAGTATGACAGGTGGTGGGCAGTATGACAGGAGGGAGGGGGCAGTATGACAGGTGGTGGGCAGTATGACAGGAGGTGGGCAGTATGACAGAAGGGGGGCAGCAGTGGCGTTGCTATGGGGGTGCGGGGGGTGCGGCCCATACCGGGTGACACTCACCAGAGGGGTGACACCGGGGCCCCGGTGTCACCCCTCTGGTGAGTGTCACCCGGTATGTACTACCCCCACCTGCCCCGTACCACCCCAACCTACCCTGTACAGGGCAGGTTGGGGGTGGGACAGGGCATGTGGGGGTGGCACAGGGCAGGTTGGGGGTGACGCAGGTCAGGGTATTATAGAGTGGTATAGTGGCAGGTTGGGATGGTATGGGGTAGGTTGGATTGGTATATTGGCAGTTTGGGGGTGGTACAGGGCAGTTTGGGGTGGTACAGAGCAGGTTGGCGTGGCACAGGGCAGGTTGGGGTGGCACAGGGAAAACTGTCATATCCGCCTTCTACTTAGGGTTGCCACCTTTTCTTCAAGCCAAACCCGAACACTTTAGAGGCGCAGGGCACGGCACCCCAACCGCGGTTAACAGAATTGTGGGATGCCTGTCACCCAAAAGAAGTTTTACTTTGTGATTGGGGTGCCATTATCCCCATTCTCTCCTATTTCAAATCTTATTCCCCTACCAGCACAAATCCTCCTCCCTCCAATACCCCCATGGCAGCTGACAGGGGATATCACGGAACCCCAGTACACAGGGGGGTCCAGACAGCAGAGGGTTTGGAGTGGGGGACAACTACAGAGGAGGGGGTGCAAATACAGAGGATGAGGTGCAAATACAGTGGAGGGGGTAATTACAGAGCTAGGGGACAATTAGAGGGGGCAAATACAGAGGAGGGGTGCAAATACAGAGAAGGGGGGACAATTACAGAGGAGGGGGGACAATTACAGAGGAAGAGGATGCAAATACATAGGAGGGGGTGACAAATACAGAGGAGAGGGTGGCAAATACAGAGAAGGGGGGGGGAATTACAGAGAAGGGGAACAATTACAGAGGAGGGGGTGCAAATACAGAGGAAGAGGATGCAAAGACAGAGGAGGACAGAGGAGGGGGTGACAAATACAGAGGAGGGGGTGACAAATACAGAGGAGGGGGTGGCAAATACAGAGGAGGGGGTGGCAAATACAGAGGAGGGGGTGGCAAATACAGAGGAGGGGTGGCAAATACAGAGGAGGGGGTGGCAAATACAGGAGGAGGGAGAGGCAAATACAGGAGGAGGGAGAGGCAAATACAGGAGGAGGGAGAGGCAAATACAGAGGAGGGAGAGGCAAATACAGAGGAGGGAGAGGCAAATTCAGAGGAGGGGGTGGCAAATTCAGAGGAGAGGGTGGCAAATACAGTGGAGGGGGCAAATACAGGAGGAGGGGGGGCAAACACAGAGGGGGGGGACACAGAGGAGTCAAAACATAAGGGAGAGAGAGGCGACAGGCAGCTGCTGGTGCAGAAGTTTTTAATAAAATAAATGCTTAAAAACAATCCACTCACTGTCCATGTCAGAGCTGTATATGTCAGTCTGTGAAGTTGGCTGTCCCATCCTCCCCTCCAATCAACGCTGCTGTTATCACTGGAGGAAACAGAGAGCCGCGGGAAACTCATGTGAACTGTCAGCCTGATGATGGAGGTGTGGTTAAGCCTCCTGAATGCTCTGATTGGTCACAGCATCCCAGACTGACAGCTCACTGCAGTCTCCCCGCAGCTCTGTGTTATTGGCTTCCTCCTCAGAGTGATAACAGCAGCGTTGATTGGAGGGGAGGATGGGACAGCCGACTTCACAGACTGACATATACAGCTCTGACATGGGGAGTGAGTGGACTGTTTTTAAGCATTTATTTTATTAAAAACGTCCGCACCAGCAGCTGCCTGTCGCCTCTCTCTCCCTTATGTTTTGATTGCTCCCCCTGCCCGCCGCTACAATCCCCCTGCTGTCCGGGTCCCCCTGTGTGCTGGGGCTTGTAAAAGGTGGCCCCATGGTACCCCCTGTGAGCTGGAAATGGTGTGAGGCAGAGGGAAACCCGGGCACAGCCTCCTAAACCCGTACTGTCCGGGTCAAAACCGGACAGGTGGCAACCCTACTTCTACTATGGTGATCTGTCCCCTCCTGTGACAAGGACTAATTGCTGCTGAGGCTGAGGCTCCAGTGTTTAGGGGAACAGAAGACAGTTAGTCTAAAAATTTGGATTCCGATCTTACCGCTCCCCAATCCTGGCACCCTAAGGCAGTTGTCTAAGCTGCCTTATGCGTCCCTAAAAATAAAAAGTAAAATAAATAAGAAAAATAAAAATAAAAATTGTAAAGCACCCCATCCCTCTGAGCTTTTGCACGCAGAAGTGAACCCCTGCGTCGCGCCTGCAAATGTAAACAGCGTTCAAACCCCACATGTGAGGTATCGCCACAATCGATAGAGCGAGAGCAATAATTCTAGCACTAGACCTCCTCTATAACTCTAAACTCGTAACCGGTAAAAAAAATTAAAGCGTCGCCTATGGAGATTTTTAAGTACTGTCGCTTGTCGCCATTCCACGAGTGTGCGCAATTTTAAAGCGTGACATGTTAGGTATCTATTTACTCGGCCGTAACATCATCTTTCACATTATACAAAAAAAAAAATGGGCTAACTTTACTGTTTTTTTTTTCTTAATTCATGTAAGTATAATTTCTTCGAAACAAAAAACGACATTTGAAAGACCGCTGCGCAAATACCGCGTGACATAAAATATTACAATTTTATTCTATAGGATCTCTGCTAAAAAAAAAAAAAACTATAAATATATGTTTGGGGGGTTCTAAGTAATTTTCTAGCAAAAAATACTGATTTTAACTCGTAAGCAACAAGTGCAGGAAAAAGGCTTGGGCATGAAGAGGTTAAAATCATAAGTGTTTTTTTTTTTTCACTACTATTCTTTTATATTGACTTTTGACATTTACAAATGTAGCAATTTACAAATCAGATGAAAGGTTTATCGCTGGGAGACACTTTTTGATAGATAATATGTGCATTTTATATACCGTATATACTCGAGTATAGGCCGACCCGAATATATGCCGAGGCACCTAATTTTACCACAAGAAAATGGGAAAACTTATTGACTCGAGTATAAGCCTAGGGTGAGAAATGCGCAGCTACTGTAAGTGGAAAAGAGGGTCAACAATGCCCATTTACAGCCATAGGTCCCCCAAACTTGGTAGTTAACCGCTTCCCGACCGCCTCCTGTAGATATACGTCTACAGAATGGCACGGCTAGGCAAAGGCACGTATAAGGCACGTGGCGCCGGCACTGCAGTCGGGAGCTCCGGGACCAGCGGACACGATCGCCGCTGGTGTCCGGCGATCGGGTCACAGAGCTGAAGAACGGGGAGAGGTCTGTGTAAACAAACCTCTCCCTGCGCTTCCTACACTGCCTGTCACTGATCGGCTGTTCCCTGTCATCGGGAAAGCCGATCAGTGACGTCAGACGTACAGCCACGCCCCCTACTGTAAAAAAAAACACAACACGTCACACTGACTCCTCCCCGCCCCCTAGTGGTTAACTCCTTCACTGCCAGTGTCATTTACACAGGAATCCATGCATTTAAAGAGCACTGATTGCTGTATAAATGACAATGGTCCCAAAAATGTGTCAAAAATGTCCGATGCTATAAAACTATCCCCTATTTTGTAACTGCTATAACTTTTGCGCAAACAAATCAATAATCGATTATTGTGATTTTTTTTACCAAAAATATGTAGAAGAATACGTATCGGCCTAAACTGAGGAAAAAAAATGTTTTTTTATATATTTTTTGGGGATATTTATTGTAGCAAAAAGTAAAAAATATAAAAATTTTTTCAAAATTGTCGCTCTTTTTTTGTTTATAGCGCAAAAAAATAAAAAGTGCCGAATCGCAAAAAGGGGCCTGGTCCTTTGGCTGCCAATTGGTCCGGGGCTGAAGTGGTTAAATGCCCCCTATCTGCAGCCAAAGGGTCCCGAAATAACATTGCTGCAGATGGACACAGTTGACCGACTTTGGGGCCCCCGTATCTTGGGGTCACTTGGTTGTAGGAACCCCAAATTTGGTGTGAAAACCCAGTGGAACTATCACTACAACATATCCATGGGGTTCCTATCACCTAGTGGCCCCGAGATACGGGGCCCGAAAGTCAGTTGGGAAAAAGTCAAGCACTTTTCTGCAGCAGAGAATGACATTTTCCGAACCGACTTTGGGGCCCTGTATCTCGGGGCCACTTGGTGCTAGGAACCCCATCTTGGATATTGTAGTGCTAGTTCCACTGGGTTTGCACACCAAATTTGGGGTTCCTAGCACCAAGTGGCCCCGAGATACGGGGCCCCAAAGTCGGGTTGGAAAATGTCATTTTCTGCTGCAGAAAAGTGCTTGTCTCGAGTATAAGCCGAGGATGGGGGCATTTTCAGCACAAAAAAAAAATGTGCTGAAAAACTCGGCTTATACTCGAGTATATACGGTACAACTATAAAGATCAGACCAACATGAGGGACAAATGAGGAGGAAAGAGGGACAGAGGGACATTACTCCAAGTCAGGGACAGTCCCTCGAAATCCGGGACAGTTGGGAGCTATGCGGACAGTTCTGGGATCTCGGGGGAAGATGACACATTTACCAGGTGAATACATGCGGCCGCAGCAAACGAGGGTTTTGGCGAGTGGATGGCAGTGCGGTCTCAGACGGATTGCACTGCAGACCTGTCATTGCCTCTATGTATAAAAAGGCCAATCTTGTCTATTTCCGGGGATTTATGCCGGGAATCACTTGTTACACGCGGAGGAGGAATCGTGTAGAGATGGTTTTGTACTTTATTAGAGAAGTTTCGGCTTTGCTGAGACGAGACGCAGAACAAGGACATTTTTGCTGCAATTAGGGTGATGATGTGGCTGTTCCTGTGCAGTGACTGGTGATTGGACAGTAGGGGGCGCTGTGCTTCTACGTTAAATCCTCTATACAGCTCTAGAATGTCAGAACCTAACAAGGCGCTCTGCAGTCACTGTACGCATTGTATGTGCCGCACATCTAGCATGCAACACACAGCCTACAGATCTCAGAGAAGTCACCTGTAGGTACCTACCTGCACAAAAATACAGCTTTACAGCTCATCTCCGGGATGAATAAATACCATCCATATCCATCGGTCATGTGTCTTCTTCTGGAATCTCATGATCTTTGTTTATTTCTCCCAGATCTGTTGTCACGAGGGCCATTTACCGGATGTGAGACCCAAGTAGTGGGGAGGCCTCCCTCCCTTGCACCCTTCGGGTCCTTGAAGCCTCTGGAGATGGAGACAGAGACTTGGTGGGGACACTGAGTGGCACGGGGGCCAGGGGTGCGGAGCACTGTGCGAGTCCAAGATCCGAGCCAAAGGTCCAGTCCAGTTTGGCAACGAAGTATAAAAGGGTTAATCAGAAGAAGAATGGTCGAGATCCAAGCCGGGGTCGGTTCCAATCTGGCAGCTGAGTACAAAAGGGGCAAAGAAGTAGAATGGTCAAGGTACAAATCCGAGGTCAATGGTAGGCAGCAATCAACAGTAGTCAAATAGTAGACATGTGCAATTCGTTTCAGTTTTTTTTCGTTAAAATTCGTTATATTCGTTCATTCGTTATCGTACGAATGAACAAACGATTCGCTAAAAATTTTAACAAATGTTCGAATCGAACAAATCCGAAAAACAAACAAAAATCCGAAAAAAACTAATTAGAAACAACGAATCTACGAAAGAAGAAAATCCGAAAAACGAAAAAACAGGAACAACGAAAATCAAAATGAACGAAAAAAATGTGTACATTCGTAACTTTTTTTTTTGTGATTCGTAATTTTCCGTGTCTCTTACAATGGCGCTGCTTAACGTGCTTCGAATGGATTGAACGGAAAAATTCGTACATTCGTAACTTTTTTTTTTGCGATTCGTAATTTTCCGTGTCTCTTACAATGGCGCTGCTTAACGTGCTTCGAATGGATTGAACGGAAAAATTCGTACATTCGTAACTTTTTTTTTTTTTGCGATTCGTAATTTTCCGTGTCTCTTACAATGGCGCTGCTTAACGTGCTTCGAATGGATTGAACGAAAAAATTTGTACATTCGTAACTTTTTTTTTTTTTTTTTTTTGCGATTCGTAATTTTCCGTGTCTCTTACAATGGCGCTGCTTAACGTGCTTCGAATGGATTGAACGAAAAAATTTGTACATTCGTAACTTTTTTTTTCGATTCGTAATTTTCCGTGTCTCTTAAAATGTAATAATAGCATACACATTACATAAAATTATGAATTTACGAATCTACGAAAACAATGTTACGAAAGTACGAATAAATCAATCTAATGAAAGTACGAATGTAACTAAATCTCCGAAAATACGAATGCGTCCGAATTTCGAATAAACGAAAATTAAACTAACGGAAAAACTAATCAACGAAAAAATAACTCTTACGAAAATACGAATCGTTACGAATACGAACACCGACGACTTACGAAATTACGAATCGTTACGAATCAACGGAAACGAAAGAAACGAAACGAAAATAAACAAATTTTTCTATTGTGCACATGTCTATCAAACAGGTTTCCAGGTCACAACAGGTTCAGACAGATCACACACCAGCACAGGAACAAGGGGGGACTGAAGATAATGCAGAAATTTGGTAGTGTCTGGGCTGGGCTTATATAGGGAAGTTTGAGGTCACTTCGTGTGCGCCTTCTTGGGACTTTTCCCGCCTTTTTACATCAGGTCTTCTGCGCAGGTGCGGGTTGGCGTAGTGAGGCATCTTTGGTGCATGCTCAGTTGGCACAGATTTCAACGCGCCATTGGTGCATGCGTAGTAAGCCCTGGACTCTTACATCGGTGCAGTAATCCGGTGTGAGACTTCCTGTAATAAAGACCGCTCACTGCTGCTCCCTCTTCTTGTGCAGGGGGACCGGTCTTGTCTCCGCCCCCTCCTGCAGTGGGTGGAGCCTGCTGGGCCCCTCCAACAGCTCCGCTCTCTCTCCTTGTGCAGGGAGACTGGTCTTCTCTCTGCCCCCTCCTGTAGTACAGATATGCGTACTCGGCTTTCAGGGGTTATACCGGGATGATGCCCGCAGCTGCAAGCATCTTCCCGGTACCATTGTTTAGAGCCGGTGATCGGCTTTCCGAGGATAACAACCGATGCAGCTAAAAGCCACTCGGTTGTTATCCCGGAGGAGCGGGAGTGGACGTTCCCCCCTCCCACCGCCTCCTGCCGCTCTTCTCGGTCCTCCCGTTCAATCAGGAGAGCCGATCGAACATCCGCCGCTTCCGGTGGCTAGAGACAGACTGGAATGAAGCCAGAAACGGCGCCCCCCGGAGTCAATACTTTGTAGAACCCCCTTTCTCTACAAGTCTTTTTGGGGATGTCTCTACCAGCTTTGCCCATCTAGAGAGGACATTTCTGCCCATTCTTCTTCTTTGTAAAATATCTCAAGCTCTGTCAGATTGGATGGAGAGCTTCTGTGAACAGCAATTTTCAAGTCTTGCCACAGATTCTCAATGGGATTTAGGTCTGGACTGTGACTGGGCCATTCTAACACACGAATATGCTTTGATCTAAACCATTCCATTGTAGCTCTGGCTGTATGTTTCGGGTTGTTGTCCTGCTGGAAGGTGAACCTCCCCCCCAGTCTCAAGTCTTTTGCAGTTTTCTTCTAAGATTGTCCTGTATTTGTCTCCATCCATCTTCCCATCAACTTTGACCAGCTTCCCTGTCCCTGCTGAAGAAAACCATCCCCACCACATGATGCTGCCACCACCATGTTTCACGGTGGGGATGGTGTGTTCAGGGTGATGGGCAGTGTTAGTTTCCCCCACACATAGTGTTTTACTTTTAGGGCAAAAAGTTGTATTTTGGTCTCATGTGACCAGATCACCTTCTTCCACATGTTTGCTGTGTCCCCCACATGGCTTCTCACAAACTACAAACAGGACTTCTTATGACTTTCTTTCTCCAATGTCTTTCTTCTTGTCACTCTTCCATAAAGGGCAGATTTGTGGAGAACACGACTAATAGTTGTCCTGTGGACAGACTCTCCCCCCTGAGCTGTGGATCTCTGCAGCTCCTCCAGAGTTACCATGGACCTCTTGGCTCTTCTCTGATGAATGCTCTCCTTGCCCGGCCCGGTCAGTTTAGGTGGACGGCCATGTCTTGGTAGGTTTGCAGTTGTGCCATACTCTTTGCAATGAAATTTGGAAATTCGGAAACATAATGAAAAATGTGTCTAAATTTTGATTCGGAACGAAAATAACTGCACATGTCTAGTGACAGATCTCCGAGTAGCAAGAGAATTAAAGCATACACATAGCTTATCCCTGACAGTGCCTTCTCCGCACTTGACCTGTTTTTATAGCTGCATTGCTGTCCCAGTTCCTAGAATCTGACAATTTATTTCCAAACGTCTGTGTGCAAAAAGCTGCAGTATTACGACTCTAAACAGTTCCTTTCTGACAAAATACCTCAATTGTGATCTTCAAAAGCTCTGCCAATCTCTGTCCACATTCCGCGGGCCAAAAGGTTTGTGCTGACAAAATGTGTTATTTTGTATTCTAAAGCTGAAAACTATTTCTCAGCTCAGTGTACTGTAGGCAGCACTTATTTGTGAACAGAAATATAGTTCTATTTGCCATAAATTGCAAATTTTCCCAAGAACTGACAATCTATTTTCACAGTAGATGTTGGACAAGAATGCCCCATCTACAGTCTACAAGTCATCCCGGGGCTCATTGACCTCTATGACCACTGCTGTGTTTGTTCTGCTTGTGATTGCCAACCTAAGGCTCTGAGTCTTTTGTATGAGTAGCACTCCGTCCTAAACAGGGGTGACATAGAAACATAGTGGTGACCCCTCTAGTGATATAAAGATCTATATAGAAGAATCAGGACCTCCTTCCTCCCGCTGGTGACCCCTCTAGTGATATAAAGATCTATATATAGAGGAATCAGGACCTCCCTTCCTCCTGCTGGTGATCCCGCTAGTGATATAAAGATCTATATAGAGGAATCAGGACCTCCTTCCTCCTGCTGGTGATCCCTCTAGTGATATAAAGATCTATATAGAGGAATCAGGACCTCCTTCCTCCTGCTGGTGATCCCTCTAGTGATATAAAGTTCTATATAGAGGAATCAGGACCTCCTTCCTCCCGCTGGTGATCCCTCTAGTGATATAAAGATCTATATAGAGGGCTTGGGACCTCCTGCTGGTGACCCTTCTAGTGATATAAATATCTATATAGAGGAATCAGGACCTCCTTCCTCCTGCTGGTGATCCCTCTAGAGATATAAAGATCTATATAGAGAATCAGGACCTCCTTCCTCCTGCTGGTGACCCCATTAGTGATATAAAGATCTATATAGAGGAATCAGGACCTCCTTCCTCCCGCTGGTGATCCCTCTAGTGATATAAAGATCTATATAGAGAAACTGGGACCTCCTTTCTCCTGCCGGTGACCCCTCTAGTGATATAAAGGTCTATATAGAGGAATCAGGACCTCCTTCCTTCTGCTGGTGATCCCTCTAGAGATATAAAGATCTATATAGAGAATCAGGACCTCCTTCCTCCTGCTGGTGACCCCATTAGTGATATAAAGATCTATATAGAAGAATCAGGACCTCCTTCCTCCCGCCGGTGATCCTCTAGTGATATAAAGATCTATATAGAGGAATCAGGACCTCCTTCCTCCTGCTGGTGACCCCTCTAGTGATATAAAGATCTATATAGAGGAATCAGGACCTCCTTCCTCCTGCTGGTGACCCCTCTAGTGATATAAAGATCTATATAGAGGAATCAGGACCTCCTTCCTCCCGCTGGTGACCCCTCTAGTGATATAAAGATCTATATAGAAGAATCAGGACCTCCTTCCTCCTGCTGGTGACCCCTCTAGTGATATAAAGATCTATATAGAGGAATCAGGACCTCCTTCCTCCTGCTGGTGACCCCTCTAGTGATATAAAGATCTATATAGAGGAATCAGGACCTCCTTCCTCCTGCTGGTGACCCCTCTAGTGATATAAAGATCTATATAGAGGAATCAGGACCTCCTTCCTCCTGCTGGTGATCCCTCTAGTGATATAAAGATCTATATAGAGGAATCAGGACCTCCTTCCTCCTGCTGGTGACCCCTCTAGTTATATAAAGATCTCTATAGAGGAATCAGGACCTCCTTCCTCCATTTGGTGACCCCTCTAGTGATATAAAGATCTATATAGAGGAATCAGGACCTCCTTCCCCTGCTGGTGACCCCTCTAGTGATATAAAGATCTATATAGAGGAATCGGGACCTCCTTCCTCCTGCTGGTGACCCCTCTAGTGATATAATGATCTATATAGAGGAATCAGGACCTCCTTCCTCCTGCTGGTGACCCCTCTAGTGATATAAAGATCTATATAGAGGAATTGGGACCTCCTTCTTCCTGCTGGTGATCCCTCTAGTGATATAAAGATCTATATAGAGGAATCAGGACCTCCTTCCTCCTGCTGGTGACCCCTCTAGTGATATAAAGATCTATATAGAGGAATCAGGACCTCCTTCCTCCCTCTGGTGATCCCTCTAGTGATATAAAGATCTATATAGCGGAATCAGGACCTCCTTCCTCCCTTTGGTGATCCCTCTAGTGATATAAAGATCTATATAGAGGAATTGGGACCTCCTTCTTCCTGCTGGTGATCCCTCTAGTGATATACAGATCTATATAGAGGAATCAGGACCTCCTTCCTCCTGCTGGTGATCCCTCTAGTGATATAAAGATCTATATAGAGGGATCAGGACCTCCTTCCTCCATTTGGTGACCCCTCTAGTGATATAAAGATCTATATAGAGGAATCATGACCTCCTTCCTCCTGCTGGTGATCCCTCTAGTGATATAAAGATCTATATAGAGGAATCAGGACCTCCTTCCTCCCGCTGGTGACCCCTCTAGTTATATAAAGATCTCTATAGAGGAATCAGGACCTCCTTCCTCCATTTGGTGACCCCTCTAGTGATATAAAGATCTATATAGAGGAATCAGGACCTCCTTCCTCCTGCTGGTGACCCCTCTAGTGATATAAAGATCTATATAGAGGAATCGGGACCTCCTTCCTCCTGCTGGTGACCCCTCTAGTGATATAAGGATCTATATAGAGGAATCAGGACCTCCTTCCTCCTGCTGGTGACCCCTCTAGTGATATAAAGATCTATATAGAGGAATCAGGACCTCCTTCCTCCTGCTGGTGACCCCTCTAGTGATATAAAGATCTATATAGAGGAATCAGGACCTCCTTCCTCCTGCTGGTGATCCCTCTAGTGATATAAAGATCTATATAGAGGAATCAGGACCTCCTTCCTCCTGCTGGTGATCCCTCTAGTGATATAAATATCTATATATAGAGGAATCAGGACCGCCTTCCTCCTGTTGGTGATCCCTCTAGTGATATAAAGATCTATATAGAGGAATTGGGACCTCCTTCCTCCTGCTGGTGACCCCTCTAGTGATATAAGGATCTATATAGAGGAATCAAGATCTCCTTCCTCCCGTTGGTGACCCCAGATTTCCAGGTAATTCATTAAAGGGTAATCCCATAAAATAAGGGATACAAACGTAACCCAGTGGCAAAATTCTATAAAATATAAAGGGGCCCATTATAAATCAGACAGGTACACCAAATCCCAAGGTACAATGTTCCACTCCACCATCAGGCAGTAGCTAGCATGCACCGGCCGTTGACCACACCACAAATGGCTGAGGGCTTCAAGAAGTGGGACAATACTGGACAGGAAGGCGTCTTGCACCAAGCACATCCAAAAGCCAAGTTGATAGCTGAATATGCACCCCCCGCCCTCCAAGGCCACAGCCTGGTGGAAAGAGACCTCACATGTTCCATCCCAAATTCCGATGCCCTGTCCCAGCATGCATCAGTAGCAATAAACATCCTAGTGGATGGCTAGAGGAAACAAGTGTAGCACCCTCTAGTGTGTGGTAGTTGTTAGTGTAGGAAATGTTTAGCTTGGTTGAGAGCCAGGCTTGGGTTGTGAATGTGGGTCAGGGTTTAGTGACTCAGGTGCTGGATGACTCATCTGGTAAATCTCTCTGGAACATCCCCTGGTCTGAAAGATGGTGGCAACTTACAGAGCTGGAGGGTGGGAGTAAAGAGGCTGCCATGCATAATTATGAGGTCTTAGCCAATCCCCAGCTTTGGGCTGACAGGGGGCAGAGCTTACCTCATAAATAGAGATGAGCCATGCCAACAAGATCAGTCAGATGGAAGATGGAGATGGAGTGCTGAGGAGCCTGTCAGTGGCCCTTGAGGGCCCTTGAGGGTGCCCCCTAGTCTGGGGGGTTTGACTTCGGGTCTGGGGCTTGGGTACTGAAGGATTCTCCCTAAGACACATGGAGGAAACCCTTCCTGGAGGCACAGGAGCAAGGAGAGGACAGCGGGAGCAGGTCAGCATGTCTAAGAGATCTCCGGAGAGCCATCCAGGTGGGCTGGAGAGTGTTAGTTTGGAGGACTGTGGGGAGAAGTTAGTCTGGAGGGCTAGTGAAAGGGGCAGCTGATGCTGATTGGCAGTCCTTGAAGAGGTGGTGCTGGGATCAGTAGCCACAGAAGAAATGTAAGCTGGACACTGGACTTTTGCTACACACCCAAGGGGTCTCGGGTTCCTGCCTATAATGGGATATTGCTTTAATTTGACTGAGTGACTGTCAGACATACACAGTGTACCAGCTGGGTTCTGCAAGTGAGTGCTGGAGACAGAAGAGGAGCTGTATATAGAGACTGTGCATAGGAAGAGTTGGTCAAGTGAGCATTGCACCCTGAGCCCACCAAGTTGTGTGACTATAGAGAATTAATATTCGCTATTGTCTTCCTGATTCTCCTCCCGGTCAATCAGGAAGCGGGTCTTAAGACCCAATTGGCTGAGAGGAGAAGTGATCATATTGGGCACCGAGGGAAGAAGAAGGGAAGCCGCTGAGGGAAGGAGGAGGGAAGCCGCTGAGGTCGAAGCCACCGTGAAGCCAGAGACACAGGGTGAAAAGCCACCAAGGAGGAAGCCACCATGAAGAAGCCAGAGACGTAGGGTGAAAAGCCACCGAGGAGGAAGCCGCCGTGAAGCCAGGGACGTAGGGTGAAAGGCCACCGAGGAGGAAGCCGCCGTGAAGCCAGAGACGTAGGGTGAAAAGCCACCGAGGAGGAAGCCACCATGAAGAAGCCAGAGACGTAGGGTGAAAAGCCACCGAGGAGGAAGCCGCTGTGAAGCCAGGGACGTAGGGTGAAAGGCCACCGAGGAGGAAGCCGCCGTGAAGCCAGAGACATAGGGTGAAAAGCCACCGAGGAGGAAGCCACCATGAAGAAGCCAGAGACGTAGGGTGAAAAGCCACCGAGGAGGAAGCCGCTGTGAAGCCAGGGACGTAGGGTGAAAGGCCACCGAGGAGGAAGCCGCCGTGAAGCCAGAGACGTAGGGTGAAAAGCCACCGAGGAGGAAGCCACCATGAAGAAGCCAGAGACGTAGGGTGAAAAGCCACCGAGGAGGAAGCCACCATGAAGAAGCCAGAGACGTAGGGTGAAAAACCACCGAGGAGGAAGCCGCCGTGAAGCCAGAGACGTAGGGTGAAAAGCCACCAAGGACAAAGCCACCGTGAAGAAGCCGAAGACGCAGGGTGAAAAGCCACCGAGGAATAAGCCGATGTGAAGAAGCCGGAGACTCAGGGTGAAAATCCACTGAGGAGGAAGTTGCCACGAAGCAGGAGACATAGGGCGAAAAGCCACTGAGGAGGAAGCCATAGCCATGGAGGAGGAGACACAGCTGCTAGATGGGGTAGGTGCGGGACGAGCAAGCAACGGACCGACAGGGGGGTGGCGATGGGTGTCTTGTTTGCCCCCCCCACCCCAAAATATAGAGCACCAGCCACCACTGAGTGACAGGAACAAAAAAAAAAAAAACATTCAGAGAGTTCACTGGCTGAAGTTAGAGTGCTCACAACGGACAGGGTTTATCCTCCAATGGGAGCCCAACAGGTTACCAGAAAAAAAACAATAGAAGGAGCGCCGCAACAAATGATTAAAAAGTCCAAATTAATGTATTGGTTTGCATTAAAAAAAAAGCCCCCCCCCACCTCAAAAAAGGGAAAGCCCTGATGAAGGGGGAGTATTTTTTGGCCCCCCGAAACACATTAACATTTTATATAGCAAAGCAATACATTCATTGGAACTCTTTTATCATTTGATTTGGTGCTCCTTCCATTGGTTTCTGGAAAGCACGGATATTTTATGGAAGTTCCGGGACACACAATGCCCATTAAGAAAGCCTCGTCCTCTACAATATAAAACAAAAGCTGAACTTTCACGAGACGAGGATCAGGAAAAGACATGCAAATAATCACGATCTTAGGGGGGAAAAAAAATCAGTTCAGCTAAAAGCTCTCTATTGAAGATGATTTTATCAAACGCGGCCCGATGTTTTTCACATGATTGGAAAGGTTGAAAGAAAAGCGTCTGTCACTGTCTGATTATTTAGTGCAGCATGCTCTGCCACAGACACTTTTTTTTTTTTTTTTACAGCGCTGAAACTTTTAATAAATGTGCTTGATTAGCTGGAAGAATGCGCGCCCTTGATTTTCTTTTTCTGTCTCATTGACGGGTTGGCTGTTTTGCAGCTGACACCTGCTGAAAAGTTTGGGGTTGGAACGCGCGGCTCTTATCTCTATACCGCTAATCACACACCGCGAACGAACGCAGAACTGTGCGCTTGGCGGTTAATCGTGTTTTTTTTTTTTCAACTCACCAGCTAGGACTAGGTCTATAAAATTATGCTTTAGGTCGGGGGTGGGTCTCCAAACTTTCTAAACATTGGGACAGTTTACTGTCCCTCAGACTTTAGGGGGGACCGGACTGTGGCCGGTGGAAGTAGAAAATGCCCTGGTGTCCTGTCGAGAATGGTCCCCCATCGGATAGTGTCCGCCTGTACTGCGCAGGCGCAGCGATTGCGCAGTACGGAGGACAAAGGAGACGCCGAAAGCTTTAGAACATAAACAGCTGTTCATCAGCTCTATAAGGTGCCTGCTCCCGCATGCTCCCGATGCTCGTGAGGGTGGATTTCTCAAATGGGCGGATCTTTGCGGGGCGTGTTTACACAACTGAAGGGTGGGTTTTGCAATGTTGATCGGCGGGTTTGCTGGACCTATTTAACCACCTAACACAAGCAATGAGAAATCCACCCCCATCGTATGAGCTCTGCCCACCATGCGGCCTCTTCTGTATGCATCCACCCCTACACCCCCCCATTGCAGAGTTTCACGAGCATCGGGAGCGTGTGGCACATTGTACTCTTAATTGCGCAGGCGCCGCGTACAGCTGATGAACAGCTGTTCATGTTCGGAGACTTTCGGCGTCTGCTTTGTCCTCCGTACTGCGCAAGCGATGCGCCTGCGCAGTACAGGGCGGACATTTTCCGATGGGGGACCTTTCTCGGCAGAACACCGGCATCCTGTTGGATTTCTCAACCTTTTCAACACAGAGGAACGCTTGAAATAGTTCTCGGGTCTTGGGGAACCCCTGCTAAAAATTTGAAATCTGCAACTCATGATACATTAGTGCGATGGTCAGTGAGAGGAATGGTCCTTACACCTGTGGTCATTGGGAAGAATTACCTCCTTACAGATAGCTAAAAAGATCAATTGTGTCTGTGGGAACTTATCTGAGAGGCAGAAAGGGCCCAATGCTGAAGGAACCTCCTAGCAACCTCTGGAGGAACCCTAGTTGAGAATCACTGCTATAAGGTCTTCCTTCAGTGATGTTGGGTCCCGGCCCGCATAGCCAAGTCAAACCCATCCTATAGTGACAGATCCTTCCGGGGCTGTGGTCAGAGAGGTGACGAATAGACATGTGCAATTAGTTTCAATTTTTTTTTCGTTAAAATTCGTTATATTGGTTCATTCGCTATCGTACGAATGAACGAACGATTCGCAAAAAATTTTTAACGAATGTTCGAATCGCACGAATACGAAAAACAACGAAAATCCAAAATAACCAAATTAGAAACAACGAAACTACGAAAGAAGAAAATCCGAAAAACGAAAACAGGAACAACGAAAATCAAAATGAACGAAAAAATTTGTACATTCGTAACTTTTTTTTTTTTTGTTGAATTGGTAATTTTCCGTGTCCCTTACAATGGCGCTGCTTAACGTGCTTCGAATGGATTGAACGAAATAATTCGTACATTCGTAACTTTTTTTTTCGATTCGTAATTTTCCGTGTCTCTTACAATGTAATAATAGCATACACATTACATAAAATTATGAATTATGCTCCGATTACGAATCTACGAAAACAATGTTACGAAAGTACGAATAAATCAATCTAACGAAAGTACGAATGTAACTAAATCTACGAAAATACGAATCGTTACGAATACGAACACCTACGAAAATCAAAATGAACGAAATAATTCGTACATTCGTAACTTTTTTTTTCGATTCGTAATTTTCCGTGTCTCTTAAGCCCCATACACACGGTCGGACAATCCGCGGACCAGGTCCGTCGGATCATGTCCGTCGTACTTTGTCTGATGTTGGTTTTGCGTACACACGGTCGGACAAAGTTGTCGGAAAATCCGATCATTCTGAACGTGGTGACGTTTGTTGCCTACGACGGGACTACGTAGAGGCTAGTAGCCAATAGCTTTGGTCTTGTAATGTGATCTGAGCATGCGTAGCACTTTGTCCGGTCGGACAACCGTACACACGATCGGGTTTGGTGTGATCGGACCGGGTTGACGGCAAATCTTTCCAGCAGGAGATAAGACTTTGTCCGTCGGACAAACCGACGAACACTGTCCGATGGTGCATACACACGGTCTGATTTTTCAACAACATTGTCCGATCGGACAGAATCCATGAAAAAGTCCGACCGTGTGTATGGGGCTTAACAATGTAATAGTAGCATACACATTACATAACATTATGAATTATCCTCCGATTACGAATCTACGAAAACAATGTTACGAAAGTACGAACAAATCAATCTAACGAAAGTACGAATGTAACTAAATCTACGAAAATACAAATGCGTCCGAATTTCGAATAAACGAAAATTAAACTAACGGAAAAACGAATCAACAAAAAAATAACTCTTACGAAAATACGAATCGTTACGAATACGAACACCGACGACTTACGAATTTACGAATCGTTACGAATCAACGGAAACGAAGGAAACTAAATGAAAATAAACACATTTTTCTATTGTGCACATGTCTAGTGATGAAATCCATATA
This sequence comes from Lithobates sylvaticus, assembly GCA_028564925.1. Taxonomy (NCBI): domain Eukaryota; kingdom Metazoa; phylum Chordata; class Amphibia; order Anura; family Ranidae; genus Lithobates; species Lithobates sylvaticus. The sequence goes on along the minus strand of CM053029.1, from coordinate 605,528,000 downwards.
TGGTGGTCCCCCCTCCCCCCTATCATGTGGGTTTTTGGTCAAGGGATTTAATACTCCTGTTCACCAATTTCCATGTATCTATCCGCAAGGATGGCAAATCTGACTCGCTCCATTGACCCGATCCCGGGCCTCTTCTCCTACCGGCAGAATTTAGCCACTGATCTCTTTATCCCAGCTAAACACGCAATAGCCAAGGCCTGGAAAAAGCCGGCTGTTCTGTTTGCAGAGGTAAAGAGCGCCTTGATCAGAGGCGGCTCCCTAATTAGGCAAATTAGGCGGTCGCCTAAGGCCTCGCACTCACAGGGGCCTCGCGGCCTACTAATTTGCCTGTGCTCAATCACTAATTCTCTCCCCCCCCCTCTTTATCTCACCCTCTTTTCTGTGTGCTTGTATTTTTTTTCCTATTACGGGCAGGAGTGGGGCCTCATATGTAAGTTTCGCCTAAGGCCTCACAAAGTCTAGAGCCACCTCTGGCCTTGATGACCCTCATGATTCATGAAAAAATGACGAGTGTCCTCCACGATACTTAGGCCCCTTTCACACTGGGGCGGTGAGCCGCGGTGACGGTAAAGCAGCGCTATATTTAGCGCTGCTTTACCGTCGTTTTCACCGCGGTTTTCGGCCGCTCGCGGTGCGGTTTTACCCCCCGCGAGCGGCCGAAAAAGGGTTAAACACCCCCCGCAGAGCGCCGCCGTAGCCGCGGTATTACCGCGGTAACCGCGGTATTGCCGCGGTTTTACGGCGGTCTCCCATTGTAATCAATGGGAAGGAGCGGTATAGGAGCGGTGAACACACCGCTCCTATCCCGCTCCAAAGATGCTGCTAGCAGGACTTTTTTTACCGTCCTGCTAGCGCACCGCTCCAGTGTGAAAGCCCGCCGGCTTTCACACTGGAGTGAATGGGGCCGGATTTTTTCATGCGGTGAACAGGCGCTATTTTTAGCGCCGCACCGCATGAAAAACGCCCCAGTGTGAAAGGGGCCTTATGCTAAATTTCTCAAAGTGTGGTCCCCCCGTGGTGGTCTTATTCTCTCCCGACCTTACACCCGACCAGCCTAGACCTCTGAAATTAACCCAGCCCTATCCCCAGCCTAGGACAACCCCTCCCCCCCCTTCGCTTTCCTTGCTTCTTGCCTATGCGCCTCTTCCGCCTCCGACTACCCTTCCACTCTTCCTGTTTCTCCAAACTTCCTCCATTCTCTCCCTATACTACCCCTCCCCCCATTTGTTTTTTTCATCTTCCCATTTTAGTCTGGTTTTGTTATTTCCTTTTAGCGGGTGAATCCCCTCCCTCCACCCACCTTTAGCCCCTGAGCCTGCGGGCATGTAGCCGTGACCCCCAGCCTTGGCTGTTAGTTCAGAGTTCACACCCTATGAAGCTTTATCTTCTGTGTCTAATCATTTCCTCTGCGTGGGAACTTTGCATTTGTTCTGTTTGAATGTCAATGAAAAACACCGTACCGTAAATGTCCCGGCATCAGTGAAAGTGAATAAATCCCCATCTTTGGTGTCAATGAGAGGAATTGTGCCCCATTGTTGGTGATATCAGGAGGAATTGTGCCCCATTGTTGGTGATATCAGGAGGAATTGTGCCCCATTGTTGGTGATATCAGGAGGAATTGTGCCCCATTGTTGGTGATATCAGGAGGAATTGTGCCCCATTGTTGGTGATATCAGGAGGAATTGTGCCCCATTGTTGGTGATATCAGGAGGAATTGTGCCCCATTGTTGGTGATATCAGGAGGAATTGTGCCCCATTGTTGGTGATATCAGGAGGAATTGTGCCCCATTGTTGGTGATATCAGGAGGAATTATGCCCTATTGTTGGTGATATTAGGAGGGATTGTGCCTCATTGTTGGTGATATTAGGAGGAATTGTGCCCCATTGTTGGTGATATTAGTAGGAATTGTGCCCCATTGGTAATATTAGGAGGAATTGTGCCCCATTGTTGGTGATATAAGGAGGAATTGTGCCCCATTGTTGGTGATATTAGTAGGAATTGTGCCCCATTGGTAATATTAGGAGGAATTGTGCCCCGTTGTTGGTGATATTAGGAGGAATTGTGCCTCATTGTTGGTGATATTAGGAGGGATTGTGCCCCATTGGTGATATTAGGAGGAATTGTGCCCCATTGTTGGTGATATTAGGAGGAATTGTGCCCCATTGTTGGTGATATCAGGAGGAATTGTGCCCCATTGTTGGTGATATCAGGAGGAATTGTGCCCCATTGTTGGTGATATCAGGAGGAATTGTGCCCCATTGTTGGTGATATCAGGAGGAATTGTGCCCCATTGTTGGTGATATCAGGAGGAATTGTGCCCCATTGTTGGTGATATCAGGAGGAATTGTGCCCCATTGTTGGTGATATCAGGAGGAATTGTGCCCCATTGTTGGTGATATCAGGAGGAATTGTGCCCCATTGTTGGTGATATCAGGAGGAATTATGCCCTATTGTTGGTGATATTAGGAGGGATTGTGCCTCATTGTTGGTGATATTAGGAGGAATTGTGCCCCATTGTTGGTGATATTAGTAGGAATTGTGCCCCATTGGTAATATTAGGAGGAATTGTGCCCCATTGTTGGTGATATCAGGAGGAATTGTGCCCCATTGTTGGTGATATTAGTAGGAATTGTGCCCCATTGGTAATATTAGGAGGAATTGTGCCCCGTTGTTGGTGATATTAGGAGGAATTGTGCCTCATTGTTGGTGATATTAGGAGGGATTGTGCCCCATTGGTGATATTAGGAGGAATTGTGCCCCATTGTTGGTGATATCAGGAGGAATTGTGCCCCATTGTTGGTGATATCAGGAGGAATTGTGCCCCATTGTTGGTGATATCAGGAGGAATTGTGCCCCATTGTTGGTGATATCAGGAGGAATTGTGCCCCATTGTTGGTGATATCAGGAGGAATTGTGCCCCATTGTTGGTGATATCAGGAGGAATTGTGCCCCATTGTTGGTGATATCAGGAGGAATTATGCCCTATTGTTGGTGATATTAGGAGGGATTGTGCCTCATTGTTGGTGATATTAGTAGGAATTGTGCCCCATTGGTAATATTAGGAGGAATTGTGCCCCATTGTTGGTTATATCAGGAGGAATTGTGCCCCATTGTTGGTGATATCAGTAGGAATTGTGCCCCATTGGTAATATTAGGAGGAATTGTGCCCCGTTGTTGGTGATATTAGGAGGAATTGTGCCTCATTGTTGGTGATATTAGGAGGAATTGTGCCCCATTGTTGGTGATATCAGGAGGAATTGTGCCCCATTGTTGGTGATATCAGGAGGAATTGTGCCCCATTGTTGGTGATATCAGGAGGAATTGTGCCCCATTGTTGGTGATATCAGGAGGAATTGTGCCCCATTGTTGGTGATATCAGGAGGAATTGTGCCCCATTGTTGGTGATATCAGGAGGAATTGTGCCCCATTGTTGGTGATATCAGGAGGAATTGTGCCCCATTGTTGGTGATATCAGGAGGAATTGTGCCCCATTGTTGGTGATATCAGGAGGAATTGTGCCCCATTGTTGGTGATATCAGGAGGAATTATGCCCTATTGTTGGTGATATTAGGAGGGATTGTGCCTCATTGTTGGTGATATTAGGAGGAATTGTGCCCCATTGTTGGTGATATTAGTAGGAATTGTGCCCCATTGGTTATATTAGGAGGAATTGTGCCCCATTGTTGGTGATATCAGGAGGAATTGTGCCCCATTGTTGGTGATATTAGTAGGAATTGTGCCCCATTGGTAATATTAGGAGGAATTGTGCCCCGTTGTTGGTGATATTAGGAGGAATTGTGCCTCATTGTTGGTGATATTAGGAGGGATTGTGCCCCATTGGTGATATTAGGAGGAATTGTGCCCCATTGTTGGTGATATCAGGAGGAATTGTGCCCCATTGTTGGTGATATCAGGAGGAATTGTGCCCCATTGTTGGTGATATCAGGAGGAATTGTGCCCCATTGTTGGTGATATCAGGAGGAATTGTGCCCCATTGTTGGTGATATCAGGAGGAATTGTGCCCCATTGTTGGTGATATCAGGAGGAATTGTGCCCCATTGTTGGTGATATCAGGAGGAATTGTGCCCCATTGTTGGTGATATCAGGAGGAATTGTGCCCCATTGTTGGTGATATCAGGAGGAATTATGCCCAATTGTTGGTGATATTAGGAGGGATTGTGCCTCATTGTTGGTGATATTAGGAGGAATTGTGCCCCATTGTTGGTGATATTAGTAGGAATTGTGCCCCATTGGTAATATTAGGAGGAATTGTGCCCCATTGTTGGTGATATCAGGAGGAATTGTGCCCCATTGTTGGTGATATTAGTAGGAATTGTGCCCCATTGGTAATATTAGGAGGAATTGTGCCCCGTTGTTGGTGATATTAGGAGGAATTGTGCCTCATTGTTGGTGATATTAGGAGGGATTGTGCCCCATTGGTGATATTAGGAGGAATTGTGCCCCATTGTTGGTGATATCAGGAGGAATTGTGCCCCATTGTTGGTGATATCAGGAGGAATTGTGCCCCATTGTTGGTGATATCAGGAGGAATTGTGCCCCATTGTTGGTGATATCAGGAGGAATTGTGCCCCATTGTTGGTGATATCAGGAGGAATTGTGCCCCATTGTTGGTGATATCAGGAGGAATTGTGCCCCATTGTTGGTGATATCAGGAGGAATTATGCCCTATTGTTGGTGATATTAGGAGGGATTGTGCCTCATTGTTGGTGATATTAGTAGGAATTGTGCCCCATTGGTAATATTAGGAGGAATTGTGCCCCATTGTTGGTGATATCAGGAGGAATTGTGCCCCATTGTTGGTGATATTAGTAGGAATTGTGCCCCATTGGTAATATTAGGAGGAATTGTGCCCCGTTGTTGGTGATATTAGGAGGAATTGTGCCTCATTGTTGGTGATATTAGGAGGAATTGTGCCCCATTGTTGGTGATATCAGGAGGAATTGTGCCCCATTGTTGGTGATATCAGGAGGAATTGTGCCCCATTGTTGGTGATATCAGGAGGAATTGTGCCCCATTGTTGGTGATATCAGGAGGAATTGTGCCCCATTGTTGGTGATATCAGGAGGAATTGTGCCCCATTGTTGGTGATATCAGGAGGAATTGTGCCCCATTGTTGGTGATATCAGGAGGAATTGTGCCCCATTGTTGGTGATATCAGGAGGAATTGTGCCCCATTGTTGGTGATATCAGGAGGAATTGTGCCCCATTGTTGGTGATATCAGGAGGAATTATGCCCTATTGTTGGTGATATTAGGAGGGATTGTGCCTCATTGTTGGTGATATTAGGAGGAATTGTGCCCCATTGTTGGTGATATTAGTAGGAATTGTGCCCCATTGGTAATATTAGGAGGAATTGTGCCCCATTGTTGGTGATATCAGGAGGAATTGTGCCCCATTGTTGGTGATATTAGTAGGAATTGTGCCCCATTGGTAATATTAGGAGGAATTGTGCCCCGTTGTTGGTGATATTAGGAGGAATTGAGCCTCGTTGTTGGTGATATTTGGAGGAATTGTGCCCCATTGGTGATATTAGGAGGAATTGTGCCCCATTGTTGGTGATATCAGGAGGAATTGTGCCCCATTGTTGGTGATATCAGGAGGAATTGTGCCCCATTGTTGGTGATATCAGGAGGAATTGTGCCCCATTGTTGGTGATATCAGGAGGAATTGTGCCCCATTGTTGGTGATATCAGGAGGAATTGTGCCCCATTGTTGGTGATATCAGGAGGAATTGTGCCACATTGTTGGTGATATCAGGAGGAATTGTGCCCCATTGTTGGTGATATCAGGAGGAATTGTGCCCCATTGTTGGTGATATCAGGAGGAATTATGCCCTATTGTTGGTGATATTAGGAGGGATTGTGCCTCATTGTTGGTGATATTAGGAGGAATTGTGCCCCATTGTTGGTGATATTAGTAGGAATTGTGCCCCATTGGTAATATTAGGAGGAATTGTGCCCCATTGTTGGTGATATCAGGAGGAATTGTGCCCCATTGTTGGTGATATTAGTAGGAATTGTGCCCCATTGGTAATATTAGGAGGAATTGTGCCCCGTTGTTGGTGATATTAGGAGGAATTGTGCCTCATTGTTGGTGATATTAGGAGGGATTGTGCCCCATTGGTGATATTAGGAGGAATTGTGCCCCATTGTTGGTGATATCAGGAGGAATTGTGCCCCATTGTTGGTGATATCAGGAGGAATTGTGCCCCATTGTTGGTGATATCAGGAGGAATTGTGCCCCATTGTTGGTGATATCAGGAGGACTTGTGCCCCATTGTTGGTGATATCAGGAGGAATTGTGCCCCATTGTTGGTGATATGAGGAGGAATTGTGCCCCATTGTTGGTGATATCAGGAGGAATTATGCCCTATTGTTGGTGATATTAGGAGGGATTGTGCCTCATTGTTGGTGATATTAGGAGGAATTGTGCCCCATTGTTGGTGATATTAGTAGGAATTGTGCCCCATTGGTAATATTAGGAGGAATTGTGCCCCATTGTTGGTGATATCAGGAGGAATTGTGCCCCATTGTTGGTGATATTAGTAGGAATTGTGCCCCATTGGTAATATTAGGAGGAATTGTGCCCCCTTGTTGGTGATATTAGGAGGAATTGTGCCTCATTGTTGGTGATATTAGGAGGGATTGTGCCCCATTGGTGATATTAGGAGGAATTGTGCCCCATTGTTGGTGATATCAGGAGGAATTGTGCCCCATTGTTGGTGATATCAGGAGGAATTGTGCCCCATTGTTGGTGATATAAGGAGGAATTGTGCCCCATTGTTGGTGATATCAGGAGGAATTGTGCCCCATTGTTGGTGATATCAGGAGGAATTGTGCCCCATTGTTGGTGATATCAGGAGGAATTGTGCCCCATTGTTGGTGATATTAGGAGGGATTGTGCCTCATTGTTGGTGATATTAGGAGGAATTGTGCCCCATTGTTGGTGATATTAGTAGGAATTGTGCCCCATTGTTGGTGATATTAGGAGGAATTGTGCCCCATTGTTGGTGATATTAGGAGGAATTGTGCCCCATTGTTGGTGATATTAGTAGGAATTGTGCCCCATTGGTAATATTAGGAGGAATTGTGCCCCATTGTTGGTGATATCAGGAGGAATTGTGCCCCATTGGTAATATTAGGAGGAATTGTGCCCCGTTGTTGGTGATATTTGGAGGAATTGTGCCCCATTGTTGGTGATATTAGGAGGAATTGTGCCCACAGCCACTGTGCCCATCAAACGCAGCCACTGTGCCCATCAAACACAGCCACTGTGCCAATCAAACGCTGCCACTGTGCCCATCAAGAGCAGCCACTGTGCCCATCAAACACAGCCACTGTGCCCATCAAATGCAGCCACTGTGACCATCAAAAGCAAATTATATTGTCCAAACGTTGTGTTAATGTTTAAACACTGATTTTGTACCAATAAATATAGCCTTATTGATCATTTGCATTTTTATTCTCGTGCGTGATCGTGTAGAGAGGGCCCCAGTGCACTGTATTGCCCGGGGGCCTATAATGCTCTTAAGATGGCCCTGATCGGGAGCAGTGATCTCTGTCATGTGAGGTGTAGCCCATCCCCCCCACAGTTAGAATCACTCCCTAGGACACACTTAACCCCTTGATCGCCCACTAGTGTTTAACCCCCTTCCCTGTCAGTGTCATTTACACAGTAATCAGTGCATTTTTATAGCTCTGATCGCTGTATAAATGACAATGGTCCCAAAATAGTGTCCGACGTGTCCGATGTGTCCGCCATAATGTCTCATTCACAATAAAAATCGCTGATCGCCGCCATTACTAATAAAAATAAATGTATAATTTCAATGCCATAAAACTATCCCCTATTTTGTAGATAACTTTTGCGCAAACCAATCAATATACACTAAATGCGACTTTTTTTTTTTACCAAAAATCTGTAGAAGAAGAATACGTATCGGCCTAAACTGAGGAAAAAAATTGTTTTTTTATATATTTTTGGGGGATATTTATTATAGCAAAAAGAAAAAAAATATTGTGTTTTTTTTTTTTTCAAAATTGTTGCTCTTATTTTTGTTTATCCCTTTTCCGCCGAGCGTACGCAGATATGCATACTCGGCTTTCGGGGGTTGTACCGGGATGATGCCCGCAGCTGCAGACATCATCCCGGTACCGTTGTTTAGAGCCGGCGATTGGCTATCCAGGTATAACAACCGATGCGGCTAAAAGCCGCTCGGCTGTTATACCGGAGGAGCGGGAGGGGACGTCCCCCCCTCCGGCCGCCTCACGCAGCTCTTACCGGGCCTCCCATCGTTGCATCGGGAGGGCCGATCGAACATCCGCCGCTTCCGTTGGCTAGAGACAGACTCGAACAAAGCCGGAAATAGACATGTGCAATTCGTTTCGTTTCTTTTCGTTTTTCGTTTTTTTTCGTTATTTTCATTCGTTCATTTTCGTATGAATGAGCGAATCATTCGAATCGCGTGAATCCGAATAACGAATCATTTGAATCGAACGAATCCGAAAAACAACGAAAATCCAAAAAAAACTAAATAGAAACAACGAATGTACTAATGAAGAAAATCCGAAAAACTAAAACGAACGAAAAAATTCGTACATTCGTAACTTTTTTTTTTTGTTGAATTGGTAATTTTCCGTGTCCCTTACAATGGTGCTGCTAAACGTGCTTCGAATGGATTGAACAAAAAAATTCGTACATTCGTAACTTTTTTTTTTCGATTCGTAACTTTTTTTTTATTTTTTCGATTTGTAATTTTTTCCGTGTCTCTATTGAACCAAAAAATTCGTACATTCGTAACTTTTTTTTCGATTCGTAACTTTTTTTTTTCGATTCGTAACTTTTTTTTTTTTTTTTTCGATTTGTAATTTTCCGTGTCTCTATTGAACCAAAAAATTCGTACATTCGTAACTTTTTTTTTCGATTAGTAACTTTTTTTTTTTCGATTCGTAACTTTTTTTTCGATTCGTAACGTTTTTTTTTTTTTTTTTTCGATTTGTAATTTTCCGTGTCTCTATTGAACCAAAAAATTCGTACATTCGTAACTTTTTTTTTGATTCGTAACTTTTTTTTTTTCGATTCATAACTTTTTTTTTCGATTCGTAAATTATTAAAATGTAATAATAGCATACACATTACATCAAATTATGAATTATGCTCCGATTATGAATCTACGAATGTTACGAATGTACGAATAAATACGAATGCGTCCGAAAATTAAACTAACGAAAAAAACGAATCAACGTTTTTTTTTTTTTCGATTCGTAACTTTTTTTTTTTTTCGATTCGTAACTTTTTTTTCGATTCGTAACTTTTTTTATTTATTTTTTTCGATTTGTAATTTTCCGTGTCTCTATTGAACCAAAAAATTCGTACATTCGTAACTTTTTTTTCGATTCGTAACTTTTTTTTTTCGATTCGTAACTTTTTTTTTTTTTTTTTTCGATTTGTAATTTTCCGTGTCTCTATTGAACCAAAAAATTTGTACATTCGTAACTTTTTTTTTCGATTAGTAACTTTTTTTTTTCGATTCGTAACTTTTTTTTTTTCGATTCGTAACTTTTTTTTCGATTCGTAACTTTTTTTATTTATTTTTTTCGATTTGTAATTTTCCGTGTCTCTATTGAACCAAAAAATTCGTACATTCGTAACTTTTTTTTCGATTCGTAACTTTTTTTTTTCGATTCGTAACTTTTTTTTTTTTTTTTTCGATTTGTAATTTTCCATGTCTCTATTGAACCAAAAAATTTGTACATTCGTAACTTTTTTTTACGATTAGTAACTTTTCTTTTTCGATTCGTAACTTTTTTTTTTTCGATTCGTAACTTTTTTTTTTTTTTTTTCGATTTGTAATTTTCCGTGTCTCTATTGAACCAAAAAAATTCGTACATTCGTAACTTTTTTTTCGATTCGTAACTTTTTTTTTTTCGATTCATAACTGACAGCGCGAGGAGAAGAAAAAACAAAAAAAGCCGATCACCGGCGGCAGTGAGAGGGACATCAGTCCCTCTCACTGCAATGTGCCCAGCGATGTGCCCTATATATTGTGCCCACCTTTGCCCCATTAAAGTGCCCCTACCAGTGCCCACAGTGCCATCTCTCAGTGCCCACAGTGCCAGTGCTGCACATCTGTGTCACCTACCAGTGCCCATCAGTGCCCATCAGTGCCACCCATCAGTGTTATCCATCAGTGCCCATCGGTGCCACCCATCCGTGCCCATCAGTGCCATCTTTGCTGTCCCCATCAGTACCGACTTATCTGTCCCCACCAGTGCAGCCTATCAGTGCCCACCAGTGCAGCCTATCAGTGCCCACCAGTGCAGCCTATCAGTGCCCACCAGTGCAGCCTATCAGTGCCCACCTGTGCAGCCTATCAGTGCCCACCAGTGCCACCTCATCAGCGCATATCAATGAAGCAGAAAAATTACCTGTTTGCAAAATTTTATAACAAACTATTAAACATGTTTTTTTTTTTTTTTTTTTTTAATTTTCCATCTTTTTTTGTTTGTTTAGCAAAAAATAACCAAAAATAAAAACCCAACTGTGATTAAATACCACCAAAAGAAAGATCTATTTGTGGGAAAAAAATGATAAAAATGTAATTTGGGTACAGTGTTGTATGACCGCGCAATTGTCATTCCAAGTGCGTCAGCGCCGAAAGCTGAAAATTGGTCAGGGCAGGAGGGGGGTATAAGTGCAAAGTAATCAGGTGGTTAAATCACACATGTGAGGTATCGCCGCGATCGCTCTGTAACTCTAACCTGGTAACTGTAAAACATTTTCAAAGCGTCACCTATGAAGATTTTTAGGTACCGTAGATTGCCTCTATTCCACGAGTGCGTGAAATTATAAAGCCTGACATGTTTGGTATCTATTTACTCAGCGTAACATCATCTTAACACTTTAACACTATACAAAAAAAATGGGCTAACTTTACTGTTTATTTTTTTTTTTAATTCATGAAAGTATTTTTTTGCCAAAAAGTTACTCTTAAAACACCGCTGCACAAACATAAAATACACAAAATAAAATATTGCAACAATCGCCATTTTATTCTCTAGATTCTCTGCTAAAATATATAATGTTTGGGGGTTCTAACTTTCCAGCAAAAAACATCAAATGTCAGAAATAGGCGTAGTCATAAAAGGGTTATAGCGCAAAAAATAAAAACCGCAGAGGTGATCAAATACCACCAAAAGAAAGCTCTATTTGTGGGGAAAAAATGACGCCAATTTTGTTTGGGTGCAACGCCCCACGACCGCGCAATTGTCAGTTAAAGCGACGCAGTGCCGAATCGCAAAAAGTGCTCTGGGTCAGGAAAGGGGGGTAAATCCTTCCGGGGGGGGGCTGAATCGGTTAAGAACGGGGCGATGGAAGTAGCTGAACTCTTGGGGGGGTTTTCCATCTCCTTTGGGAACAATCTCTTCTGTATTCTAGTTGTGAAAGCCGTCATGCCACATAAACAAGCGAGGGACATGAAGAAACTTGAATCTGTGGGAATATGAAGCTAATCATCAGACCACCTACCGAGCCGGTTCAGTCCTAAGTAGATTGAAGCACACGTAGGGGGGGAGGGGGGGGAAGAATCCGCCGGCGGAGTCAGCTGCCGCCACAATTCCAGCATAAAACGGCGAGACATGAAATATATATATATATATCACCTCCGCGCATCACATTTTTTGCCAATTAAGATTTATATTGATTTTGGTTATTTAATGATAACACGTTTTGCGAGCACGCCGTCAATACAAAATTAATTTTCAAAAACGTCCAATCAATTCTCGAGCCGCGCAGAACACTGAAAGTTTGTAATTACGCTCCGCAATTTATTTTTTTATTTTTTTTAATGCGGCAATAAAGAAGACATTTCACAAACACACATCGTTCTTTTTAGAAACTCATTTGCAACGAGCCGCGTGTGGCGTAGCCGCGCGGCGAGGACAATGCGTGAATATCATCAGCCGTCTCGTATCTCGGTATTAAATTTGAAGGCTCTGCTCTCTTCTTTTCGGGAACGCCGATAAGTCGAGGTAAATGTCTTTCCTCTTATCGTAAAAAGTTTACATTTTTTGTCGTTAAATGTAATAAGGAATTTATGTCTTGCGCGTTCAGCGCTTTGGCTAATGGCGTCCAAAAAAATTGATGCAGCAGATTTCACAGGAGGGGGAAAAAAAAAAAAAAAGATGGAAGTTTTACTCACAGTGACTTATAGTTCATGGAAGATGGAAAGGGCCGGCGCCACATAAGTCAGACCATAAAGAAAGAATGGATTGGAAAAGGGGGGGAAGTAATGACCCAACGACACCGCGGCGGCTTCACTTGTTGGGTTATGGATCTTCCGCATTTTAAGTCGAATTGCTAATCATCCCTTCTGATAAATCTACACTGGTTGGATGGGCTCATATCGGCAAAGCTGTTACCTGCAAGACAAACTAATTCGGCCTAAAGCTTGTAAGCTGGCTGGTATAAAAGGAAATGACAAAGGCGTCAGGAAGAGCATGCCAGGAAGAAAGATGGCTCCTCGGGGTGGATTCCCATGTGCAGCCCAAGATCTGTTCACTGCCCTTCACGTGCACTTAGGAAATGCCCACACCCTTCCTTCATCAAGAACTCAATGGGGGCACATTGCTTCTGCTCGGAATCCATTATTTACCTGCAATGAAAAGGAAGAAGAGTTACTATAGAGGAAGAGTTACTATAGAGGAAGAGTTACTATAGAGGGAGAGTTACTATAGAAGAAGAGTTACTATAGAAGAAGAGTTACTATAGAGGAAGAGTTACTATAGAGGGAGAGTTACTATAGAAGAAGAGTTACTATAGAAGAAGAGTCACTACAGAAGAAGAGTCACTATAGAGGAAGAGTTACTATAGAAGAAGAGTCACTACAGAAGAAGAGTCACTACAGAAGAAGAGTCACTACAGAAGAAGAGTTACTATAGAGGAAGAGTCATTATAGAGGAAGAGTTACTATAGAGGAAGAGTTACTATAGAGAAGAGTCACTATAGAGGAAGAGTCACTATAGAGGAAGAGTTACTATAGAGGAAGAGTTACTATAGAGAAGAGTCACTATAGAGGAAGAGTTACTATAGAGGAAGAGTTACTATAGAGAAGAGTCACTATAGAAGAAGAGTTACTATAGAAGTAGAGTTACTATTGAAGAAGAGTTACTATAGAAGAAGAGTTACTATAGAGGAAGAGTCACTATAGAAGAAGACTTACTATTAAAGAATAATTACTATAGAGGAAGAGTTACTATAGAAGAAGAGTTACTATAGAAGAAGAGTTACTATTGAAGAAGGGTTACTATAGAGGTAGAGTCACTATAGAAGAAGACTTACTATTAAAGAATAATTACTATAGAGGAAGAGTTACTATAAAGGAAGAGTCACTATAGAAGAAGAGTTTCTATAGAAGAAGAGTCACTATAGAGGAAGAGTCACTATAGAGGAAGAGTTACTATAGAAGAAGAGTTACTATAGAGGAAGAGTTACTATAGAGGAAGAGTTACTATAGAGAAGAGTCACTATAGAGGAAGAGTCACTATAGAGGAAGAATCACTATAGAGGAAGAGTCACTATAGAAGAAGAGTCACTATAGAGGAAGAGTTACTATAGAGGAAGAGTTACTATAGAAGAAGAGTCACTATAGAGGAAGAGTTACTATAGAGGAAGAGTTACTATAGAAGAAAAGTTACTATAGAGGAAGAGTTACTCCATCAACATGTGACATTCGAACGACCTATGTAAGTTATTAAATTAAAATTTATGCCCACTTTTGTATTATTTTTGGTACAGCCCTAGTATATTGACAGGAGGCACATATATATAAACATATAAGACCAATTTTTTTTTTTGTTTTTAACGTTTACTTTTGTTTTTTTTTTAGTATAGATCTATGTTTGTCCCAAGCATGTTTAACCACTTGCCTACCGGGCACTTTCACCCCCTTTCAGGCCAATTTTCAGCTTTCAGTGCTGTCAGACTTTGAATGACAATTACACGGTCATGTAACACTGTACACATATGACACTTTTATCATTTTTTTCACACAAATAGAACTTTCTTTTGGTGGTATTTTTTTTACCACTGGGGTTTCTATTTTTTGCTAAATAAACAAATAAAGACCACAAATTTTGGAAAAAAAATTTTTTTTTTTTATAGTTTGTTATAAAATTTTGCAAACAGATAATTTTTCTCCTTCGCTGATGGGCACTGATAAGGCGGCACTGATGGGCACTGATGAAGAGGTACTGGTGGGCATTAATGAAGAGGTACTGGTGGGCACTAATGAAGAGGTACTGGTGAGCACTGGTAGGCTGCACTGATGAGGCTGCACTGATGGGCACTGGTAGGCGGCACTGGTGGGCACTAATAAGGAGGCACTGGTGGGCACTTATAAGCAGCACTGATGGGCACTGGTATGTGGCACTGATGGGCATTGGCAGGCGTCACTGATGTGCACTGGTTGGCAGCACTGATAGGTGACACTGATGAGGAGGAACTGATGGGCACTGATTTGCAGCACTGATGGGCACAGTTTTTCAGCACTTATGGACATTGATTGGCAGCACTGGTGGGCACTGATTGGCAGCACTGATTGGCAGCACTGGTAGGAACACTTTGGCAGCACTGATGGGCACTGCAGCGCCTTCACTGATTGGCTCTTTACCCCAATCTGTGAGGAGGACACTGATCGCAGAGCACGCCCCCCCCCCCCCCCCAGAACTAGCCGTCCGCTATACTGTTGATTGACCCCTCTACTGTTACCTGCTATTTCAAGTGTGAACTTCTCCTTCAGTAAAATAATACTTTCTAAGGTTTTGTTTGAACTTTCCTCCTAATTGGAGGTCCTTTCCTCGTGTTCGGGATCTTGGCTTTACATTGAAAATAATGCTACCCTGAACTTTAGTCACACCCTTCAGGTAGGTACATATTAAAGTGAATATAAGACCTTCCATATACCTAGTGAAGTGCCTGGCCCAGAGATGAAACCCATCCTTCTACATAAAGTTGTACTCGATTACCTGCAGCCTTCTCTTCTACAGAACTGTCCGACGTACAGCATTTCTCAGCTCCAGGAGGCAGGGGGTGGGGATCTAAATGTCACACACTGTATAGCATAGAGCTGAGTGTAATCTGAGACCTGAGTGGAGGGAATGGACCCCACCCCCTCTATACAGTCTCATAAGGAAACATGCACAGCTGATGCTGTGTGTTGGAGGGAGGAGGGGTGGGGCCATTTCCTGGGATTGTCTTGTGTCGGCATATGCTGTGAGAAGTGATTCACGCAGATAGCAGAGGAAGGAGACTGAAGACAGATTTTATGGTGGGTGCTTTGGATTGGGGCAAGTATATACTATAGAAAAATAGTAATAATAGGTGAATAAATAAATGTAAAATAGATACACAAAGAACTAAAAATCATCATAAAAAATAAATTATTAATATGTAATAACACATACATAATTCATATTTAACCCTTAAATTTAATAAATAATAACTCAATTATTATTATTATTATTATTATTATTAATAATAATAATAAACACCCAAACCCCAACACACTAAAAATAATAATAATCTATATATTTATTTATTTACTGTTAGGGTTAGGGTTTTTAGTTATTTATTATATCTTTTTTAAGAGTTAGGGGTTAAAGTTAGGGGTTAATTATTTCTTTATTATTACTTAGTATTTATTTATTGAACATGATTTTTATTTATTTGTGTATTTATGTTAAATATTTTTTTATTATTATTATTTTTATTTTATTATTATTATTATTATTATTTTTTTTATTATTATTATTAGTAGTAGTAGTAGTAGTAGTATTAACACCCTAATACAACCCAAAAATATATATAATAAGTAATCCTAACCCAACCTTAACCTTAACTCCAACCCCTTACCCTAACGGAAACAAATAATAATAAATTAATAATAATGGTAAAAAAATAAAAAATAAAAGCTAATGGAAGAGCAAAAAAATCTGAAATACCTATCAACAAACGATGTAACAGATAATCTGTTTCTCTATTGGCTAATAAAAAAAATGCCAAAGCTCAAAAACGCACAAAAAAATGTCAGAAAAAAGTTTAAACATGCTACACTCAGGTCTGAATGCAGCCTAACCCCTTCCTGCTTAAAGCGTAATGAAATGCAGGGAGGCGGAGGCAAGCATTGCGCTGATGTGATTGACACTTGATCAAAAGTTCCCAATTGTAAGTATGCATCAGGAGCTTTTCATTGACACTTCAGTTACTGTGTTGGGGCAAGCAGGGAGCAACAGCAACAAGAACCTCCAGGGTCACAGGACCGGGGGGGGGGGGGTCGAATACAGGAAAAACCCACCAAGAAAGACCCAGGAAACAAAATGAACTCCTACCTTCCTGGCTAGGGCAGCATTAACCACTACCTGCCTACAACATTAACCACTATATTACCTGGGGTGTCCCCTTAGTCTGCCTGTAAAGTGGCGCATCTGTAGCATGTATAGAACCTGCTGCAGCAAAAACAACATCTATAAAGCCAAAAAAATGACATTGGTTGACTCCAGGAAAAACCCACCAAGAAAGACCCGGGAAACAAAATGAACTCCTACCTTCCTGGCTGGGGCAGCATTAACCACTACCTGCCTACAACATTAACCACTATAGTACTTGGGGTGTCTCCTTAGTCTGCCTGTAAAATAGCGTATCTGTACCATGTATAGAACCTGCTGTAGCAAAAACAACATCTATAAAGCCAAAAAAATGACATTGGTTGACTCCAGGAAAAACCCACCAAGAAAGACCCGGGAAACAAAATGAACTCCTACCTTCCTGGCTGGGGCAGCATTAACCACTACCTGCCTACAACATTAACCACTATAGTACTTGGGGTGTCTCCTTAGTCTGCCTGTAAAATAGCGTATCTGTACCATGTATAGAACCTGCTGCAGCAAAAACAACATCTATAAAGCCAAAAAATGACATTGGTCGACTCCAGGAAAAACCTACCAAGAAAGACCTGGGAAACAAAATTAACTCCCATCTTCCTGGCTGGGGCAGCATTAACCACTACCTGCTAGACATGTGCAATTCGTTTAGTTACGATTCGTTTTCCGTTCAAATTCGTTATATTCGTTATCGTACGAATGAACAAATGATTTAGTAAAAATGTTAACGAATAACGAATTATCGAATCAAACGAATATGAAAAACAACGAAAATACGAAATAATTAAATTAGAAACAACGAAACTACGAAAGAATGAAAATCCGAAAAACGAAAACAGAAACAACGAAAATCAAAATGAACGAAAAAATTCGTACATTCGTAACTTTTTTTTTGTTTGCTGATTCGTAATTTTCCGTGTCTTACAATGGCGCTGCTTAACGTGCTTCGAATGGATTGAACAAAAAAATTCGTACTCGTAACTTTTTTTTTTTTTATTTGTCGATTCGTAATTTCTCATGTCTCTTACAATGGCGCTGCTTAACGTGCTTCGAATGGATTGAGCGAAAAAATTCGTACATTCTGAACTTTTTTTTTTGTTTGTCGATTCGTAATTTTCCGTGTTTCTTACAATGGCGCTGCTTAATGTGCTCCGAATGGATTGAGCGAAAAAATTCGTACATTCGTAACTTTTTTTTTTTTGTTTCTCGATTTGTAATTTTCCGTGTTTCTTACAATGGCGCTGCTTAACGTGCTTCGAATGGATTGAACGAAAAAATTCGTACATTCGTAACTTTTTTCTTTTTGTTGTTGATTCGTAATTTTCCGTGTCTCTTACAATGTAATAATAGCATACATATTACATAACATTATGAATTATGCTCCGATTACGAATCTACGAAAACAATGTTACGAAAGTACGAATAAATCAATCTTACGAAAGTACGAATGTAACTAAATCTACAAAAATACGAATGTGTCCGAATACAAAATACATCAAATATACGAATTTCGAATAAACAAAAATTAGACTAACGGAAAAACGAATCAACGAAAAAATAACTCTACGAAAATACGAACGAGTCCGAATACGAACACCGACGACTTACGAATTTACGAATCGTTACGAATCAACGGAAACGAACAGAAACAAATCTAAACAAATTTTTCTATTGTGCACATGTCTACTACCTGCCTACAACATTAACCACTATAGTAATTGGGGTGTCTCCTTAGTCTGCCTTTAAAATGGCGTATCTGTACCATGTATAGAACCTGCTGCAGCAAAAACAACATCTATAAAGCCAAAAAAATGACATTGGTCGACTCCAGGAAAAACCTACCAAGAAAGACCTGGGATACAAAATTAACTCCTACCTTCCTGGCTCGGGAAGGATTAACCACTACCTGCCTACAACATTAACCACTCTATTACCTGGGATGTCCCCTTAGTCTGCCTGTAAAGTGGCACATCTGTACCATGTATAGAACCGCTGCAGCAAAAAATTACATTTATAAAGCCAAAAAAATTACATTGGTCGTCTCCAGGAAAACCCCACCAAGAAAGACCTGGGAAACAAAATGAACTCCCACCTTCCTGGCTGGGGCAGCATTAACCACTACCTGCCTACAACATTAACCACTCTATTACCTGGGATGTCCCCTTAGTCTGCCTGTAAAGTGGCAAATCTGTACCATGTATAGAACCGCTGCAGCAAAAAATTACATTTATAAAGCCAAAAAAATTACATTGGTCGTCTCCAGGAAAACCCCACCAAGAAAGACCTGGGAAACAAAATGAACTCCCACCTTCCTGGCTGGGGCAGCATTAACCACTACCTGCCTACAACATTAACCACTCTATTACCTGGGATGTCCCCTTAGTCTGCCTGTAAAGTGGCACATCTGTACCATGTATAGAACCCGCTGCAGCAAACAATTACATTTTTAAAGCCAAAAAAAAAATGACATTGGTCGACTCCAGGAAAAACCTACCAAGAAAGACCCGGGAAGCAAAATTAACTCCCACCTTCCTGGCTGGGGCAGCATTAACCACTCCCTGCCTACAACATTAACCACTATAGTACCTGGTGTGTCCCCTTAGTCTGCCTGTAAAGTGGCGCATCTTTACCATGTATAGAACCCGCTGCAGCAAACAATTACATTTTTAAAGCCAAAAAAAAATGACATTGGTCGACTCCAGGAAAAACCTACCCGGGAAACAAAATGAACTCCCACCTTCCTGGCTGGGGCAGCATTAACCACTACCTGCCTACAAGTAGCTCCAGCAGGGGTAGCAATACACACGTAAAGGATAAGGGGGAGCAAAGCAGTGGAAAGTGAAAGGTCTGCTTTAATTCCAGTGCTAGTTGTCAGGAGCTGGATACATGCTGAGCACGGCGTAGTTTTCTATTCGTCTCTCTCTCTCTCTCTCGCTCGGCTGGCTTTGCAACGGGGAAGACGTTTAGTCATTTCAGCCATACGTTTCATAAAACATAATCATTTTAAAGGAAATAAAAACCTAAAATTTCATTGATTTAAAAATTATGGTAAATGCCACCACGCTTTTCATGAGGAATTAGGAGCAATTTTATTGTCATATTAAACAAGAAACAGACTTACAACTCCATCAAGAAGGTCACTATAAGAAAGCCTCGCATTTAGTCCATTTAAATACTTTTTATGTCTTTTTTTCGGTGGCCGTGCGCCTTTTAATAGAGAAATAATCAAGCCGTGTTACAGTGTCAGTGCATTCTGTATTGACCTAATAAATTACCGCCAGTAAAGCAGCCAGAAGATAGTGCAGCACTTACTCCGCTGGTATTATAAAGTAAATTATCACACTTCCAATACTGAGGAGGAGAAACACCAAAATGACCTCCAGAAGGAGAGAGAACTTTACAGCATATTTATAGGTAATGAGAAATACTACATTAATGATATTGATAGATAATAAAAGTCTTATGACCGGCGCAATATCTTTCAATAAAAACACTCAGCGAGGATATACGGGCGGACGAGCGTCATTCCGATTTTCCTCAGACATTAAAGGTTCGGGAAGGCGGCATTGACGGCTGGCTTTGGACGTTCATTTGCATCTCCATAAATACAGAAAGAATTGCAAACTTATTAGAAGAACATTTACACTTATTAGACCTGAGAGATGCAATGATTAAATTATTATTTTTTATTTTTTTTATGTTTGTAGAACTAAAGGGTTTCCTATTGTTTGTATGCTCTGGTAACTAGAAGGAAGGCTGTTCAGTAGAGATGGGCCGAACACCCCCTGGTTCGGTTCGCACCAGAACTCTTGAACAAAAGCAAAAAGTTCGGACCCGAACCCCAAACCCCGTTAACCACTTCAGCCCCGGACCAATTGGCAGCCAAAGGACCAGGCCCCTTTTTGCGATTCGGCACTGCATCGATTTAACTGACAATTGCGCGGTCGTGCGACGTGGCTCCAAAACAAAATTGGCGTCCTTTTTTTCCCACAAATAGAGCTTTCTTTTGGTGGTATTTGATCGCCCCTGCGGTTTTTATTTTTTGCGCTATAAACAAAAATAGAGCGACAATTTTGAAAAAAATTCAATATTTTTTAATTTTTGCTATAATAAATATCCACAAAAAATATATAAAAAAACACTTTTTTTCCTCAGTTTAGGCCGATACGTATTCTTCTACATATTTTTGGTAAAAAAAAAATCGCAATTAGCGATTATTGATTGGTTTGCAGTGGGCGGTCGGGAAGCGGTTAAAGTCTATGGGACCCGAATTCGAAAAATCAAAAGTCCCCATTTTGAAGGCTTATATGCAAGTTATTGGCATAAAAAGGGTATGGGGGTCCGGGTACTGCCCTGGGGCGCATGTACTAATGCAAAATAAAAAAAAAAACTTTTTATAAAGATTGTTTTTAAAGGAGCAGTGATTTTAATGATGCTTAAAGTGAAATAAAAAAAAATGAAAAATTCCTTTAAATATAGTGGGGGGTCCCCTTAGTCTTTGCGCTTGTAAAATGGTGCATCTGTACCATGTATTGAACCTGCTGCAGCAATAATGACATTTATAAAGAAAAAAATTATGTTTAGGATAAGGGCAAAACAAAAATGTAAAACAAAAATCAGCGTGGGTCCCCCCCCCCCCCCCCCAGATTCTACCAGGCCCTTTGGGTTTGGTATGGATTTTAAGGGGAACCCAGCGTCAAAATAAAAAAAAATGTATACAAGGCCCTTATCAGAGCATGCAGCCTGGCAGATCAGGAAAGAGGGGGAGTGCCCCCCTGAACCATACCAAGCCACATGCCTTCAACATTGGGGGGTGCTGTGGGGCACCACCCCAAAGCACCTTGTCCCCATGTTGTTGGGGACTGTGCACCATAAGAACAATCGTAGCGGCAGTTCCACCGCTTGATCGTTCTTACAGGCGACGGGAGGGGACATCCCCCCTCCTGCTGCCATCTGGTGGTTCTCCAGACTCTCCCGTGCCATTGGGGAACAGGAGAAAGAATCGGCCACCGCCGGATGACGACCATAGAGATTTCCATCTCTATGATCGTTGGAGGCTCAGGCGCGACGTTATGACGTCACGTCCAGGTCGCTTATGTAAACAAAGCCACGATCGTGGCTGTAAGCATGAGATCGTGAATTTTTTTTCCGATCTCATGCTTTCCAGCCTGGAGAAGAGATGTGGAGTCTTATTGACCCCGCATCTCTCCATAAAGAGACCTGTCACAAATGATTCCTATTACAAGGGATGTTTACATTTCTTGTAATAGGAATAAAAGTGATCAAAAAAAAAATGTTGTAAAATAAATAAAATAAAATAAATAATAATTTAAAACGCCCCTGTCCCCAGTAGCTCGCGCTCAGAAGCAAATGCTCGCGTTAGTCCCGCCCACATATGTAATTGCCGTTCAATCCACACATGTGAGGTATTGCCGCATGCATTAGAGTGCGTGCAACAATTCTAGCACTAGACCTCTTCTGTAACTCTAAATATGTAACCTGTAAAAAAAATTAAAGTATTGCCTATGGAGATTTTTAAGTAGTGAAGGTTGGAGTCATTCCATGTGTGCTCAATTTTAAAGCGTGACATGTTAGGTATCTATTTACTCGGCATAACATCATCTTTCACATTATATAAAAAAATTGGGCTAACTTTACTGTTTTGTTATTTTTTAAATCATGAAACATTTTCTTTAAAAAAAAAAACAAGTTTTTAAAAATTGTTGCGCAAATACCGTGCAACGACCACCATTTTATTCCCTAGGGTGTCTGCTAAAAAAATATATAATGTTTGGGAGTTCTGAGTAAATTTCTAGCAAAAAAAATATGATTTTTACATGTAGGAGAGGAGTGCCATAATAGGCCCGGTATGTAAGTGGTTAAACAGGGATCCAGCTTGAAGGCCAGTAGCTATAGCAGTAGAGAGACTCCCGCCAACCAACTGGATAAGTACACAAGTAGATAACCCTAGTGAATGATGCAGGCTTTCCTGAGGTGCAGGGTCTAAGCCCTAATCAGGGTTCACCAGATCCCCTGATGGTGGGGATGGATTTTACTGCATGTTAGTAGCAGGTCACAGTCACCAGGATCACCCCACCAAGGGGTGAGCAAGCCGGGGTCCAGTAGCAGGTAGGGATCAGCAGAAGCATAGTCAGTAAACAAGCCAAAGGTCAGTAACAAGTGGCTGCAGGTTGGGATCAAGCAGAAGCGTAGTCAAAGAACAAGCCAAAGGTCAGTAATGAGTGGTATTGAAGATATAGAGGGCAGCAGGAGTGACAAGACCAAAATATTGGCTGGAGAGAGCACAATAATGTGACAAACAGGAGGTGCAAAGGCTTGGCTTATATAGGAAGTTCATAGGAGGAGCAAAGAGTTCAAGGTTCAAGAGAAACAAAACACAAGGCAAGATTGTCTAAGGAATCAGGCAGGGAGCTGTCCAGGATCTCAGGTGGCTCAACAAGAAGAGATACTGCTAGACACAGCAGAGATTGCAGGTTCAGATCCAGGCCCTGACACCCTGCCTCCAATTTGCAGTGCAACATGTGGTTGGGTGTCATTTATTATTAACCACTTCAGCCCCGGACCAATTGGCAGCCAAAGGACCAGGCCCCTTTTTGCGATTCGGCGCTGCGTCGCTTTAACTGACAATTGCGCGGCCATGCGATGTGGCTCCCAAACAAACTTGGCGTCCTTTTTTTCCCACAAATAGAGCTTTCTTTTGGTGGTATTTGATCGCCCCTGCGGTTTTTATTTTTTGCGCTATAAACAAAAATAGAGCAACAATTTTGAAAAAAATTCAATATTTTTTGCTTTTTGCTATAATAAATATCCCCAAAAATATATAAAAACATTTTTTTTTTTCCTCAGTTTAGGCCGATACGTATTCTTCTACATATTTTTGGTAAAAAAAAAATCGCAATTTGCGATTATTGATTGGTTTGCGCAAAAGTTATAGCGTTTACAATATAGGGGATAGTTTTATAGCATTTTTATTAATATTTTTTTTTTACTAGTAATGGCGGCGATCAGCGTTTTTTTATTGTGACTGCGACATTATGGCGGACACATCTTTGACACATTTTTGGGACCATTGTCATTTATACAGCAATCAATGCTATTTAAATGCATTGATTCCTGTATAAATGACACATGCAGTGAAAGAGTTAATCACTAGGGGGAGGGGAGGGGTTATGGGCTGTGACGTGTGTTTTTTTTAACAGTAGGGGGCGGGGCTGACGTCTGACGTCATTGATCGGCTTTCCCGATGACAGGGAACAGCCGATCAATGACAGGCAGAGTAGGAAGCGCGGGGAGAGGTTTGTTTACACAGACCTCTCCCCGTTCTTCAGCTCTGTGACCCGATCGCGGGACACCAGCGGCGATCGGGTCCGGGTCACGGAGCTCCCGACCGGGTCGCGAGGGCGCCCCCGGGGGCACGCGCGCGACCAACGGCTAGGCAATTAAAGGGCAACGTACCTGTACGTGCTTTTGCCTAGCCGTGCCATTCTGCCGACGTATATGTGCAGGAGGCGGTCGGGAAGCGGTTAATGGAAGTTTAGTCAAGGAACAAAGTCAGTAATGAATGGTATCCAAGTTATGGACGGCAGCAGGAGTGACAAGAGTGAAATATTGGCTGGAGAGAGCACAATAATCTGACAAACAGAAAGTGCAAAGGCGTTGCTTACAAAGGAAGCTCATGGGAGGAGCAAAGAGTTCAACATCTCTTATGATAGAATGGGCTGTGACAGGTCCTCTTTATGGAGAGAACTCTTCTCTTCACTCTTCTGCCTCCAAATCATCTGATCAAACCGAGATTTTATTTTTTTTTTTACTACAGAGAAAATAAAAATATGTTTTGTAATGTCCTGAATTAATTAAAGCCTTTCCTGCCCCCCTTCCCCCAAATATAATTTGTTGGGGTAAACTACAAAACCTATAACGTGCGAATGCAAAAAAATGCAAAAAAACCTCTCTGGGATTTATGTTTTGGGGTGAAAGGACCGGATAGTCAAGTGGTTAATATAAGTATTGCTTTCTTTGGGAGATGATTTTTTGAGCAACTTCATCTATTTTGTAAAATCATTTCATTTGGGTCGGTGTGTCAGCACTTTCCTCTGTATAATGAGACCGGGAAATTAAACAAAAAAAAAAACCCCACAAAAACGGTGGAAGCAGCCGCCTGGACGGAAAGTAAACTTGGTATCAAAGCTGAGTTTACTGGGAGAAGACTAATTAATTCCACCGGGGCGCTTTGTTTTGCTTTTTTTCTCATTGTTGTATTCTAAGGTCTTTTTGACAAGTTGCAAATCGCTGTCGACGTCTACGGAGACCCCGGCGAGCACCGCTAATAACTCCCCAAATGGAGCGCCACTGTTTTAATTAATAAATTATCTTCATCATCTCACTAAACACACTCCTCCGGAAACATCTCCGTGCCGTATACAAATATACAACATGAGAGCGGTTCATGTACCGGGAGAGCGCCATGTACAGGGAGAGCGCCATGTACCGGGAGAGCGCCATGTACAGGGAGAGCGCCATGTACCGGGAGAGCGCCATGTACCTGGAGAGCGCCATGTACCTGGAGAGCGCCATGAACCGGGAGTGCGCCATGTACCGGGAGAGCGTCATGTACCTGGAGAGCGCCATGTACCTGGAGAGCGCCATGTACCGGGAGTGCGCCATGTACCGGGAGAGCGCCATGTACCTGGAGAGCGCCATGAACCGGGAGTGCGCCATGTACCGGGAGAGCGCCATGTACCGGGAGAGCGTCATGTACCTGGAGAGCGCCATGAACCGGGAGTGCGCCATGTACCGGGAGAGCGTCATGTACCTGGAGAGCGCCATGAACCGGGAGAGCGTCATGTACCGGGAGTGCGCCAAGTACCGAGAGTGTGACATGTACCGGGAGAGCGACATGTATCGGAAGTGCGTCATGTACCGAGAGTGTGCCATGTACCGAGAGTGTGCCATGTACCGGGAGTGCTACATATCCCTGGAGTGCGCCTGGAGTGATCAAACCGAGATTTTTTATTTTTTTTAACTACAGAGAAATGTGCCATGTACCGAGAGTGTGCCATGTACCGGGAGTGCTACATGTCCCTGGAGTGCGCCATGTACCGGGAGAGCGCCATGTACCGGGAGTGCGCCATGTACCTGGAGTGCGCCATGTACCGGGAGAGCGCCATGTACTGGGAGAGCGCCATGTACCGGGAGTGCGCCATGTACCTGGAGAGTGCCATGTACCGGGAGAGTGACATGTACCGGGAAAGCGTCATGTACCGAGAGTGCAACATGTACCGGGAGAGCGTCATGTACCGGGAGTGCGCCATGTATCGGGAGTGCATCATGTACCGAGAGTGGACCATGTACCGGGAGTGCGACATGTACCTGGAGAGCGTCATGTACCTGGAGAGCGTCATGTACCAGGAGTGCGCCATGTACCGGGAGTGCGCCATGTACCTGGAGAGCGCCATGTACCTGGAGAGCGCCATGTACCGGGAGAGCGCCATGTACCGGGAGTGCGCCATGTACCGGGAGAGCGCCATGTACCGGGAGAGCGCCATGTACCGGGAGTGCGCCATGTACCGGGAGTGCGCCATGTACCTGGAGAGCGCCATGTACCGGGAGAGCGCCATGTACCGGGAGAGCGTCATGTACCGGGAGTGCGCCATGTATCGGGAGTGCGTTCTGTACTGAGAGTGTGCCATGTATCGGGAGTGCGCCATGCAACAGGAGTGTACCATGTACCAGGAGTGCGCCATGTACCGGAGTGCGCCATGCACCAGGAGTCCACCATGTACCGGGAATGCGCAATGTACCGGGAATGCGCAATGTACCGGGAGTGCGCCATGTACCGGGAGTGCGCCATGTACCTGGAGTGCGCCATGTACCGGGAGAGCGGCATGTACCGGGAGAGCGCCATGTACCAGGAGTGCGCCATGTACCGGGAGTGCGCCATGTACCTGGAGAGCGCCATGTACCGGGAGAGCGTCATGTACCGGGAGTGCGCCATGTATCGGGAGTGCGTTCTGTACCGAGAGTGTGCCATGTATCGGGAGTGCGCCATGCAACAGGAGTGTACCATGTACCAGGAGTGCGCCATGTACCGGAGTGCGCCATGCACCAGGAGTCCACCATGTACCGGGAATGCGCAATGTACCGGGAATGCGCAATGTACCGGGAGTGCGCCATGTACCGGGAGTGCACCATGTACCGGGAGAGCGCCATGTACCGGGAGTGCGCCATGTACCAGGAGTGTGACATGTACCTGGAGTGCGCCATGTACCTGGAGAGCGCCATGTACCGGGAGAGCGCCATGTACCAGGAGAGCACCATATACCGGGAGAGCTTTATGTACCGGGAGTGTGCCATGTATCGGGAGTGCGTCATGTACCAGGAGTGTGACATGTACCTGGAGTGCGCCATGTACCTGGAGAGCGCCATGTACCGGGAGAGCGCCATGTACCAGGAGAGCACCATATACCGGGAGAGCTTTATGTACCGGGAGTGCGTCATGTACCGAGAGTGCGACATGTACCTGGAGAGTGTCATGTACCTGGAGAGCATCATGTACCGGGAGTGCGCCATGTACCGGAGAGTGCGACATGTACCTGGAGAGCGTCATGTACCTGGAGAGCGTCATGTACCTGGAGAGCGTCATGTACCGGGAGAGCGTCATGTACCGGGAGTGCGCCATGTATCGGGAGTGCGTCATGTACCGGGAGTGCACCATGTACCGGGAGTGCACCATGTATCCGGAGAGCGCCATGTACCTGGAGTGCGCCATGTACCAGGAGAGCGCCATGTACCGGGAGTGCGCCATGTACCAGGAGTGCGCCATGTACCAGGAGAGCGCCATGTACCGGGAGTGCGCCATGTACCGGGAGTGCGACATGTACCGGGAGTGTTCCAAATTCGTCCAACCGAACCTTATATAGGCTACATATTGCTACAGAAAAGGATTTTTGTGGCTGGTGTTCTGCTAAGAACTGTCCCGCCATCGGATAGTGTCCGCCCTGTACTGCGCAGGCGCAGCGCTTGCGCAGTAGGGAGGACAAGGAGACGCCGAAAGTCTCCGAAGATGAACGGTGCCTGCGCACTTGATAGTACCTTCTGCCCTGAGTCCAGGTTCAAGCCCCACCATGCATGTGGACATACGGTAGATGATGTAAAACAGAACCTACTAACAGGGCCCCTCGCGGGCTCGCTTCGCTCGCCACGTTTCGCTCGCCAATTTTTTATTCTAACTCTATAGCCCCATACACACGGTCGGATTTTCCGACGGAAAATGTCCTATCGGACAATGTTGTCGGAAATTCCGACCGTGTATAGGCTCCATCGGACATTTTCCATCGGATTTTCCAACGGACAAAGTTTTATCTCCTGCTCTCAAATTTTCCGACAACAAAGTCCTATCGGACTTTTTCCGATCGTGTGTAGCGAATTCCGACGGACAAAGTGCCACGCATGCTTAGATCACATTACAAGACCAAAGCTATTGGCTACTAGCCTCTACGTAGTTCTGTCGTACGCAGCGAACGTCACCACGTTCAGAATGATCGGATTTTCCGACAACTTTGTCCGACCGTGTGTATGCAACACCAGTGTCGGACTAAATCCGTCAGAAAAAATCCGATGGATTTTGTGGTCGGATTTTCCGACCGTGTGTACGGGGCATAAGTCCACTTGGATGATGGGGCTTCAACCTGGACTCAGCGCGCAGGCGCCGTTCATCTTCGGAGACTTTTGGCGTCTCTTTGCCCTCCCTACTGTGCAAGTGCTGTGCCTGCGCAGTACAGGGCGGACCCTATCCGACGGGCCACAGTATTCGACACAACATCGGGAATCTTCTTTTCTTTATGGAATCTTCTTTTCTTGTGCTCATGCACATTTCTTTTTCAATTATATTTCTCACACGATTCTCCCATCATTGATTAGAAAATTGTTTGTTTTAGAAAAAAAAAATTCCGCTCAAATTCGATGGCCGCATGAAAATCGGCCGCCTCTGCGACCCGCTAATGGTGCCAAATTCGAACGAAAATTCTTAGATAAGATTTTCTAAACAAACTTCTTCCAGAATTCGACCCATGTATGGCCAGCCTTAATCTTTTTCTTTTTTCTTTATTTTCTTTATTATAATTTTTTTTTTTTTTTTTTACACTCAGATGTTTGTTTCTCTCTCTCTCTGCAAGGAGAGAGAGAGATACAATGTATCTTTCTTCTCCATTCATAGAGAAAGAAGCACAGGAGCAGGTTTGCCAACCTCCCGCAGCATTTTTTACTGACAAAACATGGACAATTTACTAGCCGAGCACTTTTTTTTTACTGGCAACCTGAGAAATGACAGAACTCCTATTGAAAACTAACACAGAGAATATTTGAACAGTATAAACATGATATGTAAACACTGACAATACTTCTAACAAAGTCATTTGCTTGATTTACACTTACACAGCATGAAATTATTAGCCCCTGATATTTACTGGCAGTTGTAAAAAAATCGCTGATTTTTACAAACTGTCAGTAAATTTACTGGCGGGTTGGCCACCCCTCACAGGAGTGGGATTCATAGTGACTGATCACTGTGATAGCCAATCAGAGGCTATCACAGTGATCAGGTGACCTGGAACTGGGCGTTCCGGGTCCTAATCGTTAGTATGGGACCCCGGGGGCTCCCTCTGTGCTGGATAACGCGCTGTTTGGTGCTAGACATGTGCAATTCGTTTAGTTTTTTTATTTTTTAGTTTTTTTTCGTTATATTCGTTCATTCGTCTTCGTACGAATGAACGAACAATTCGCTAAAAATTTTAACGAATCATTCGAATCGAACGAATCCGAAAATAACGAAAATCCGAAAAAAAAAAAAAACAAATTAGAAACAACGAATGTACGAATGAAGAAAATCCGAAAAACGAAAACAGGAACAACGAAAATGAAAATGAACGAAAAAATTCGTACATTCGTAACTTTTTTTTTTTGTTGTTGAATTGGTAATTTTACGTGTCACTTACAATGGCGCTGCTTAACGTGCTTCGAATAGATTGAACGAAAAAATTTGTACATTCGTAACTTTTTTTTTTTGATTCGTAATTTTCCGTGTCTCTTACAATGGCGCTGCTTAACGTGCTTCGAATGGATTGAACGAAAAAATTCGTACATTCGTAACTTTTTTTTTCGATTCGTAAATTTCCGTGTCTCTTAAAATGTAATAATAGCATACACATTACATAACATTATGAATTACGAATCTACGAATGTTACGAATAAATATGAATGCGTCCAAATTTCGAATAAACGAATAAACGAAAATTAAACTAACGGAAAAACGAATCAACGAAACAATAACTCTTACGAAAATACGAATCGTTACGAATATGAACACCGACAACTTACGAATTTACGAATAGTTACAAAAACGAACACCGACGACGTACGAATTTACGAATCGTTATGAATCAACAGAAACGAAAAAAACGAAACGAAAATAAACAAATTTTTTTCGGAAACGAAACGAAAATAAACTAATTTTTTTTGTTGTGCACATGTCTATTTGGTGCCCTCCCAGCACAAGGACAGATATGCACGTATGCGGTCCCATGGAAAAAAGATTGGTGGGGCTACATATACGCGTACTGTCAGCATCAAGGGGTTAATAATAGTATTATTAAAAATTATTATTATTTTTATTGCTATTTTTATTATGATTATTATTATTATTATTAATAATAATAGTAGTAGTGTTGTTGCTGTTGTTATGATGATGATGCTTATTATTATTACCAGTAGTAGTATAATTATTGCTGTTGTTGTTATATTTTTTATTATTATTATTATTATTATTATTATTATTATTATTATTATAAGTATTCTAATCCCTCAGCCGCTCTTAATGTGTCATCCCATTCCCTTCCCATCCTAACTACAATGACCCATTTCACAGTGCCTGCACAGTACAATAAACCTTCTATATGGTAATAAGAATGGTAATGACATTCATCGTACAATACATTAACTACATGTCATGTAATATTTAAAGAAACAAGAGAGGTAACCTAGAACATCCTGTGAAAGGAACATATAACGAGTAAGTAATGACAGAATATGGATTGGACCATAGACAGAGCAGAATGATTTATTATTATTATTATTATTATATTGATATTAATGACTCATCATTATTATTGGAAATTCAGCTTATATTATGATAATATTATAATTATTAAAATGTTTTATATTATAATTAATAATAACATCATTTCTTATTTATTATTATTAAATGTGTTTATATATTTATCTTTACGAATAAATACAGAACCAATTCAGTGGAGTATAAATTGGTTGCAGCCCTTTACTATTGGGCGCCGCGATTGGCGATGGATTTACATCGGAGGGGGTGGGGGGGGCATTGATTTTTTTATTTTTTAATAGGAATTGTCAAATACTGTCTCTGTGTTTTTATTACTTTTTGACACTTTTTTGTGAATGAGTAGGGGTATGATGTACCCTATACTCATTCACATAGGGGGGGGCTGGGATCTGGCGGCCCCTTGTTAAAGTGGGCTTCCAGACTCTGATAAGCCCCCCCGCCCGCACACCTCCCCAACCACAGCCCAGGGTTGTGGGGATGAGGCCCTAGTCCCCATCAACATAAGGGCAAGGTGCTTTGGGGTGGGGGGCAGAGCCCTCCCCTACCCCCAAAGCACCCACCCCCCCCATGTTGAAGGCATGTGGCCTGGTTCAGGGGGGCTCTTGCTCATCTCCCCCTTTCCTGGCCTGCCAGGCTGCGTGCTCGGATAAGGGTCTAGTATGGATTCTAGGGGGGACCCCACGCCGTTTTTAAAAAAATGTGGGCATAGATAAGGGCCTGAACCCCATGCCGTTTTTTTTTTTACATTTTTGGTGTAGATAAGGGCCTTATATCAACTGGGGGGGGGGGAACCCCACGCCATTTTTTTTTTACATTTTTGTATTGCCAGCAATGGTTTTGTAATGCCGGAAATTTTAATGTCATTCCATGAAATTTTTTTCCTTCTAAATGTCAGTTTTGCTGCAGCAAGTTCTATATATGCTACAGATGCGCCACTTTACAGGCAGACTAAGGGGACCCCCAGGCACGATGTTTAAAGGGATTCTTAATTTTTATTGTTGCACTTTAAGCATCATTAAAATCACTGCTCCTGAAAAACAATAACAAAAAAAATATAGCTTTGTTACAGGTCCCCCAGGGCAGTACCCGGACCCCCATACCATTTTTATGGCCAATTACTTGCATATAAGCCTTCAAAAGGCTTTTGATTTTGGATTTTTCAAGTTTGGGTCCCATAGACTTTAATAGGGTTTGCGGGTCAGAACTTTTTGTCTGTTCGGGAGTTCTGGTGTCAACTGAACAGGGGGTGTTTAATCCATCTCTAATAAAGAAGCACATTTATAAATCAGTGAATCTGACATTGACCAAACTACATTGGTGGTCAGTGTAAATCCCTGTTTACATTGGTGGTTACTGTAAATGCTTCTTTTACAATAGTGGTCAGTGTAAATCCCCATTACATTGGTGGTCAGTGTAAATCCCTGTTTATATTGGTGGTTACTGTGAATGCTCCTTTTACAATAGTGGTCAGTGTAAATCCCCATTACATTGGTGGTCAGTGTAAATCCCTGTTTATATTGGTGGTTACTGTGAATGCTCCTCTTACAATAGTGGTCAGTGTAAATCCTCATTACATTGGTGGTCAGTGTAAATCCCTCTTTACATTGGTGGTTACTGTGAATGCTCCTTTTACAATAGTGGTCAGTGTAAATCCCCATTACATTGGTGGTCAGTGTAAATCCCTGTTTACATTGGTGGTTACTGTGAATGCTCCTCTTACAATAGTGGTCAGTGTAAAAACTCCTCTTTATATTGGTAATCGGCAAAGAAATCCAAACTTGCATTTGTGGTCAGTTTAAAATCCTCAGTTACATTGGTGGTCCATGTAGAAGCCCCCTTTAAATTGTTGGTGAGTGTGCGCAATTTTAAAGCATGACATGTTAGGTATCTATTTACTCGGCATAACATCATCTTTTACATTATACAAAAAAATTGAGCTAACTTTACTGTTTTGTTATTTTGTTAATTCATGAAACCGTTTTTTTTTTTTCCAAAAAAAAAAGGCGTTTGAAAAATGATTGCTCAAATACCGTGCGAGATAAAAAGTTTCAATGACCACCATTTTATTCCCCAGGGTGTCTGCTAAAAAAAACATATATAATGTTTGGGGGTTCTGAGTAATTTTCTAGCAAAAAAATATGATTTTTACATGTAGGAGAGAAGTGCCAGAATAGGCCCGGTATTGAAATGGTTAAACTGAGAAAATGGACCATTTGAATAAAAAAATAAGGTCCTTTTGAAGTTGATGGCAGCAACAAGTCTCAAAAAAGTTGGGGCGGGGCCATGTTTAGCATGGTGTAGCATCCCCTCTTCTTTTACCAACACTCTGTAAACGTCTGGGAACTGAGAACACCAATTACTGGAGTTTAGGGTCTTTTTGTGTGTATTTTTTGTTTTAAGATGAGCCAAATATTTTCGATTGGTGAAAGGTCTGGACTGCAGGCAAGCAAGGTAAGCACCCAGACTCCTCCCAGGACAGTTAAGCACCCGCTAATCATGATGACCAACATTAACCAAAAGTCGGTAGGCGGGACATTGCGTTTTTTCACACAGAACACACGCTATGAACATGTCAAAAAACGCTGCACATAAAACACGCCACGCTCCGCTTCGAAAAATGTTTTGGGGCATTTATGTGAATAGGCTGGCCAATGTGAGACAAGCAGAAATGCTTCAAAACGCATGTGGGAATGTGAATTCCCGCTACACTCGGATGTGAAAGGGGCCTTAGTTGTTAGTGTAGTTCAGAGATGATTATTATCTCGAAAGGTTCATCAACAGGGTAAAGAGAATAACGGAGAATAACTTATATCTGTTGAGGTTGTGGTCACCCTATGTCTACAGTCACTCTCTCTATGTGGTCACCTTGAGGCTGTGGTTACCCTATGGCTGTGGACACCCTATGTCTACAGTCACTCTCTCAATATGGTCACCTTGAGGCTGTGGTTACCCTATGGCTGTGGACACCCTATGTCTACAGTCACTCTCTCTATGTGGTCACCTTGAGGCTGTGGTTACCCTATGGCTGTGGACACCCTATGTCTACAGTCACTCTCTCTATGTGGTCACCTTGAGGCTGTGGTTACCCTATGGCTGTGGACACCCTATGTCTACAGTCACTCTCTCTATGTGGTCACCTTGAGGCTGTGGTTACCCTATGGCTGTGGACACCCTATGTCTACAGTCACTCTCTCTATGTGGTCACCTTGAGGCTGTGGTTACCCTATGGCTGTGGACACCCTATGACTACAGTCACTCTCTCGATGTGGTCACCTTGAGGCTGTGGTTACCCTATGGCTGTGGACACCCTATGTCTACAGTCACTCTCTCTATGTGGTCACCTTGAGGCTGTGGTTACCCTATGGCGGTGGACACCCTATGTCTACAGTCACTCTCTCAATATGGTCACCTTGAGGCTGTGGTTACCCTATAGCTGTGGACACCCTATGTCTACAGTCACTCTCTCAATGTGGTCACCTTGAGGCTGTGGTTACCCTATGGCTGTGGACACCCTATGTCTACAGTCACTCTCTCTATGTGGTCACCTTGAAGCTGTGCTTACCCTATGGCTGTGGACACCCTATGACTACAGTCACTCTCTCGATGTGGTCACCTTGAGGCTGTGGTTACCCTATGGCTGTGGACACCCTATGACTACAGTCACTCTATGGCTGTGGTCACCTTGAGGCTGTGGTTACCCTATGGCTGTGGTCACCCTGTGACTATGGTCACTCTATGGCTGTGATCACCCTATGACTGTGCTTACCCTATGGCTGCATTCACCTTCTTGCTGTGGTCACCCTATAGTTGTGGTCACCCAATGGCTATGGTCAATATATGGCTGTGGTTACCCTATGTCTATATTCACCCTCTAGCTGTGGTCACTCTAAGGCTGTGGTTACCCTATGGCAGTGATGGCAAACCTTGGCACCCCAGATGTTTTGGAACTACATTTCCCATGATGCTCAACTACACTGCGGAGTACATGAGCATCATGGGAAATGTAGTTCCAAAACATCTGGGGTGCTAAGGTTCGCCATCAATGCCCTAAGGCTACAGTCACCCTCTTTCTGTGGTCACCCTATGGCTGTGGTCACCCTCTTTCTGTGGTTACCCTATAACCAGGTATTTTTTTCAGCTGGGATGCAATTCCGGCACCTCCAGCACAGCATGTATGTAATGGCAAGGGGTACTAGAGTGTGCTGGAGGTACTAGACTGATGCTAGCTACCAGGGAGATCTATGGTCACTAGGGGGTATATTGTTGTGGAGGGGGGGTATAGTGTTGCTGGGGATGTTTATTATTGCTGGTAGAGGATCTATTGTTGCTGGAGGGGGGTTAATTGTTGCTGGGGGGATCTACTGTTGAGGGAGGGGGTCTATTGTTGCTGGCTGCTGGGAGATATATTTTTACTAGTGCGGGTCTATTGTTGCTGGGTTGGGGGTATTTTTTTGTGGCGGCTCTATTGTCGCTGGGAGCATCTATTGTTGCTGGGAGTCTATTATTGATGGGGGGTGTTTATTGTTTTGGGCTTTTTGTATTGCCTTTTCTTGTTATCAGTATCAAATTCCATAAAAATTACTTGATTCTGTATTCTCTAAAAGGGATGGTACTGGAAGGTGGGTAGGGGGTGGAACCAAGGGACAGTGCTCAGAGGTGGGTGGGGGGGAACCAAGGGACAGTGCTCAGAGGTGGGTGGGGGGGAACCAAGGGACAGTGCTCAGAGGTGGGTGGGGGGGAACCAAGGGACAGTGCTCAGAGGTGGGTGGGGGGGGACCAAGGGACGGTGCTCAGAGGTGGGTGGGGGGGAACCAAGGGATGGTGCTCAGAGGTGGATAGTGGGCAGAGACAAGGGGTGATTAGAAAGGTACCTGTACCCATTCCCTGAGTATAAAAGCCCTGCCTATAACTGTGGTCACCCTATGGCTACGGTCAGTCAGCCTATTGGGCAAAGATGTGCAAGCTTCAGTATGGCAGGTGGAGAAAACCCTGTCTCCAAGCCGGATGAAAATGGTCTCAGAAGCCCTTCTGCACAATCTGGACCCTACGTCACCTCCTGAATATGCCAGACGTCATTCCTACGTCACCTCCTGAATATGCCAGACATCATTCCTACGTCACCTCCTGAATATGCCAGACGTCATTCCTACGTAACCTCCTGAATATGCCAGACGTCATTCCTACGTCACCTCCTGAATATGCCAGACGTCATTCCTGCGTCACCTCCTGAATATACGAGACGTCATTCCTACGTCACCTCCTGAATATGCCAGACGTCATTCGTACGTCACCTCCTGAATATGCCAGACGTCATTCCTACGTCACCTCCTGAATATGCCAGACGTCATTCCTACGTCACCTCCTGAATATGCCAGACGTCATTCCTACGTCACCTCCTGAATATGCCAGACGTCATTCCTACGTCACCTCCTGAATATGCCAGACGTCATTCCTACGTCACCCCCTGAATATACCAGACGTCATTCCTACATCACCTGATGAATATGCCAGACGTCATTCTGTCACCTTCAACTGAGGAAGTGACAACTTGTAGCCACAGAACACTTTTTTGTGAAATAAAACAATTCAATGTTCATTAAACCAGATGACTCCGACCCACCCTTATGCCGCGTACACACGGTCGGAATTCTCGTCGGAAAAAGCTCTGATGGTTTTCATGTCGGAATTCCGACGGAATTCCGCTCAAGCTGTGTTGCCTACACACAGTCACACCAAAATCCGACGGTCAATAACACCGCGGCATAAAACACGTTCGACTGCACTATAAAAGGGAAGTTTAATGCTTCTGAGAATGCGTCAAATTGTTTCCGAGCATGCGTCGGAATTTTGCGTGTCGGAGTTGCATACACACGATCGGAAAATCCGATAGAAAGGTTTTCTGTCTGAAAAATTAAGAACAGGCTCTCAATCCAAAGTCCGTCGGAAATTCCGACAGAAAAAGACCGATGGGCATACACACGGTCAGAAAATCCGATGAAAAGCTCCCATCGGACTGTTTCCATCGGAAATTCCGACCGTGTGTATGCGGCATTAGACATATGACAACGGGCTCCTCTGACGATCAGACCACCGACAGGCTTTTTTTTTTGGACCTCTTTTATCTCACATATTACTAAGATGCCTCTCTAGAATATCTGAACAAATAAACACAAATTTGCCACAATATCATTTTTTTTTTATATTGACAAATGTATCCAATAATTAGGACTGGGATTTTTTTTTTATAATTCAATTTTTTTATAAAATGCTTTATATTTAGGACAAACCATACAATACTGTATAAAAAGATATGTAAAAACAAAGAAAAAAAAAAGAGTAGACTGTATATATATATATATATATATATATATATATACACTTTTATCTTTGCTCTTCTACCTTAAATCACTTTTCTAAATGATATAGTTTATCTAATAAACCCTTCTATACAATATTTAGAACCCACCACCCCCACCTCATCCAAACAATAAAAAATAAAAAAATAAAAAAATAATAAAAAAACAAACAAAAGATCGGTTCGGAAAAAGTCGGTTCGGAAAATGTCAAGCACTTTTCTGCAGCAGAGAATGACATTTTCCGAACCGACTTTGGGGCCCCCGTATCTCGGGGTCACTAGGAACCCCAAATCCAAACTCAGGGGAACTAGCACTACAACATATCCAAAGAGGGGGTTCCTAGGACCAAGTGGCCCCGAGATACGGGGCCCCAAAGTCGGTTCGGAAAATGTCATTCTCTGCTGCAGAAAAGTGCTTGAAATTTTCCAAACCGATTTTGGGGCCCCGTATCTCGGGGCCACTTGGTCCTAGGAAGGGGGCGTGGCTGACGTCTGACGTCACTGATCGGCTGTTCCCGATGACAGGGAACAGACGATCAGTGACAGGCAGAGTAGGAAGCGCGGGGAGAGGTTTGTTTACACAGACCTCTCCCCGTTCTTCAGCTCTGTGACCCGATCGCGGGACACCAGCGGCGATCGGGACCGCTGGTCCCGCGGCCGTGGTCACGGAGCTCCCGACCGGGTCGCGAGCGCGCCGGCGGCGGCGCGCGCGCGCGACCCCACGGCTAGGCAATTAAAGGGGACGTACCCGTAAGTCATTTTGCCTAGCCGTGCCATTCTGAGGACGTAAATATACAGTGGGCGGTCGGGAAGCGGTTAACCAAGACGGAGGGGGAAGATGGTTAGATGAACAGAAATATATCAAGTATCAAGTCAATTGTCTCTGTGAATGGCCTCCAGCGTCTCCGAGTCGGATGAAGTGGGAGATACTTAACGCCGAGCCGGGATCTATGTTTTCACAAGCGATGGCGGTTTGATCCGTATTACCCGGACAGTAAATTGAGATGGTATTACCGGGGCCTTAATCAATAGAGTGGATGAATCATCGGCCTCTATTACATGTTAATGAGCGCGACTCCATCTCACCTCGGTGGGAGCAATCACACCTTATCATTGCTATACAATTATTTAAAATGATTTGCAGATACGGAGGGCGCGTGCCGCGGCAAATAATGACTGGATGAAATAATGATTATAAAATGTTAACAGCTGTCTCTCTTCTCTGTGAGGAATTGGGACGTCTGCATCTTATAGGATCATCCCTGCTGCAGGAGAGACAGAAAAATGGCAGGAAAATTAAACCGGCCACAAGAGGGCAACGTTGTACTGGATATTGAATTTCTTTTTCTTTTTTTTTCCCGCAGCCAAAAACCGGTCAACCTGAAAAATTTTACAAAAAAAACAGTTGTAGCTCTTTTCTCTGCTTAGACATAAATAGAAAATCGTATTTGTCAGATGTAGTGCTGAAACCAACAGAGGTTATGCAAAGTACAATGGGCAGTAAAGCCGACTGACAACAAAAGGTATAGGCATGTCTCCGGTCCATCACTAATCCAGAACCACCTTATTTAAGAACTGTCAGATGGAAGAGCAGGCGCGCGGTGGTTGGCCTTCATCGGAGGCGGAGCCACTCATTCACATAGGTGTGTGGGGGGGCTGGGATCTGGGGGCTCCCTTGTTAAAGCCCCCTGCCCGCAGACCCCCACAATCACAGCCCAGAGTTGTCAGGAAGGGCATTGGGGTGGGAGGGCCTGGGGGGCTCGAAAGCACCCTCCCATGTTGAGGGTATGTGGCCTGGTAAGGTTTGGTGTGGGGCGCTTACTTGTCCCCCCCCCCCCATTTTCTGACCTGCCGGGCTGCATGCTCAGATAAGAGTCTGGTATGGATTTTTAGGGGGGAACGCACACAATTTTGATTTTATTTTGGTGTGGGGTTCCCCCTAAAATCCATGGCAGACCCAAATGGCTTGGTATGGACTGGGGGGGGGGGGGCCCACGCCGTGTTTTTAAAATGTTTGCATTGTCAGCAATGGTATTGTATTGTCAGCAATTTAAATGTCATTTTTTGTTCTTTATAAATTACAGTTTTGCTGCAGCAGGTTCTATACATGGTACAGATGCACCAATTTACAGGCAGACTAAGGGAATCCCCCCCGGAATTATTTCATTTTTATTGTTTCACTTTAACCACTTTCTTTTTTTGTAAATTCTATATTTTATTTTAAAAAAATATATATTTTTTTTTTATACATAAACATAAGTACAATTTCATTGCATGCGTATCACAAAACATATCTTAATTTATATATCGTTTCATTTTACATCCCGTTATACATATACGCATTATAATAAAAAAAAAAAGAAGAAAAAAAACAAACTTTAACCACTTTCAGACCGGACCATTTTGCTGGCTTAAGACCAGAGCACTTTTTGCGATTCGGCACTGCGTTGCTTTAACTGACAATTGCGCGGTCGTGCCACGTGGCTCCCGAACAAAGTTGACGTCCTTTTTTTTCCCCACAAATAGAGCTTTCTTTTGGTGGTATTTGATCGCCCCTGCGGTTTTTATTTTTTGCGCTATAAACAAAAATAGAGCGACAATTTTGAAAAAAAACATTATTTTTTACTTTTTGCTATAATAAATATCCCCCAAAAATATATAAAACATTTTGTTTCCTCAGTTTAGGCCGATACGTATTCTTCTACATATTTTTGGTAAAAAAAATTGCAATAAGCGATTATTTATTGGTTTGCGCAAAAGTTATAGCGTTTACAAAATAGGGGGCAGTGTTATAGCATTTTTATTAATCATTTTATTTTTTTTACTAGTAATGGCGGCGATCAGCGATTTTTATTGTGACTGCGACATTATGGCGGACACATCGGCCAATTTTGACACATTTTTGGGACCATTGTCATTTATACAGTGATCAGTGCTATAAAAATGCACTGATTCCTGTGTAAATGGCACTGGCAGTGAAGGGGTTAAGTGTGTCCTAGGGGCGTGTTACTAACTGTGGGGGGCGTGGCTGTTTGTTAGTGATCGCTGATCTCTGCTCCAATCACAGGGAGCAGAGATCAGTGTCACTTGTTGCTAGGCAGAACGGGGAGATGCAGTTTACTTCTGCATCTCCCTGTTCGTCGTCCCCGTGAGACAATCACGGGTATCCCCGCGGGAATCGAGTCCGCGGGACCCACGACCGGACTCACGGTGGTCCCGACCGGCGTGCGAGCGATGCACGGCGGCATATTCAAAGACCCTTATGCCTGTCCGTGCCGTTCTGCCGACGTACATCTCTGTGTGTGTCGGTCGGGACTGCTCCTGTAAAAATTATCTTTTTAAAAAAATTCAAAAAAATTTGCATTGATACATATCTCCCAGGGAAGAGAGGGCTGGACGGAATGGAGAGCAAAGGAATGTAAGAGAGGGCCGGGCATGACTGGGTGTCTAGTGACACACCAGGGGAAAGTCTTAGGGAGTGGTTTCAGCGGGCGGCCAATAGGAATCGGGGGGATCGGCAATATAGAAAAGGGGGCGTGGCCGAGCGGACGCAGTCGGCTTCGAAATTCACAGGAGGAGGCAGTTTTTCCCCACCCACCCTCCCTATTGTTAAGTTTTGTTGTGAAGGTTTTAATGTTTTTGTTATCGTTTCAGGAAAACAAAGTGACATCTGGAAGAAGTTGGGGGTGGCGGTGTTTTAGTGTTGGTCAGTGACGGTGGCAGTTATGTAGTTGGTGAGTGTGTGGGGGGCTCATCATGAGATGGCCCCTCCGGTGTAGTACATCAAAGTTATTCGATGATTACTCTGTGTGCACTGCGGGATAGGGTTTTGTCTCCGGGCGGTTTAAGTGGAGGCCTACTTGGTTCGGTTAAATCCCGCAGTGCCCCCTGGTGTTATATATATATAGTTATATATATATATACGGTAATTTAACTGGTTATGTTATAAGTGTTAGCCCCGTCACTGACCAACAAAAAGAGGGTATAACCGATGGTTATTTGTGTTTACGGTCAGATGTTTATGGTTATTTATATATGGTTATTTATACGGTTTTATATGGTTATTTATATTTTGGAATAAATTGGAGTTAATTTTAATAAAGGCTGTTGTGGCCATTTACTCCACAAAAGTACGGTGTGGTCCATTATTTAAGAGGGTAAGTGGAAGGGGGTTGAGAAATAAGGGGTCACAACATGGGGGGGGGTTATTACTAGGCTACACGAGTCAAGTACCCGAACCCCCATATCCTTTTTATGGCCAATGACTTGCATATAAAATGGGGACTTTTGATTTTTCAAATTTGGGTCCCATAGACTTCAATGGGGGGTTCAGGGTTCGGGTGTGAACTTTTGCGATGTTCGAAAGTTCTGGCGCGAACCGAACCGAGGGGGGTTCGGCCCATCTCTATGGAAAACTCTTTTCGGGTCCCCTGCCGGCGCTCTTGGCTCCTCCTCCATAAATAGTGCCCCAGAGCAAACAGCTTGCATGCTCGCTCCTGAGCCCAGCTCTGTGCATCCATAAGACACATAGAGCTGTGGCTTGGCCCCGCCCCCCTGCTTTCTCCTCATTGGCTCACTGGCTGTGATTGACAACAGTGGGAGCCAATGGCACCCACTGCTGTCTCAGCCAATGAGAAGTGGGAGTCCCGTGACAGCCGAGTCTCTGGTGCACATTGCTGGATCGAGAGGGGGCTCAGGTAGGTATTGGGGGGGGGGCTGTTGGGGGGAAGCAGTAAACTTAAGGTTTTTTACCTTCATGCATAGTCATTTTGGTCCACCAGCCTCTCCTGGGAAGGTTCACCACTGTTCCACGTTTAGCCAATCAGGGGAGAGAGGGGGCGTGGCTGGGTCAGGGCTTT
Source organism: Lithobates sylvaticus (assembly GCA_028564925.1). NCBI lineage: Eukaryota > Metazoa > Chordata > Amphibia > Anura > Ranidae > Lithobates > Lithobates sylvaticus. Next base: position 605,486,179 of record CM053029.1, on the reverse strand, counting down.
GTGTCTGAATGGACGCAGGGAGCTGTGACTCAGCTTGGGTGTTCCCATTGCAAGCTGCTTGTTGCGGGGGGCACTCAACAGGAGGGAGGGGCCAGGATCACAGAAGAGGGACCTGAGAAGAGGAGTTGTGTTTGAATTTTGGAAGATGGTTATTTTCTTTCTATTCTAATCTGTTGTTGTTTTTTCTATACTATTCTGTTATTTTCAATTCTATTCAAATCTATTCTTTTCTATTCTATTCAAATTCAAATTGATTCTATTTGGATTTTGGGAAATGGTTATGTTCTATTGTTTTTTGTTTTATTTTTTCTCTTCATTTATAGTCTATTCTATTCTTTTTTTTTTCTATTCTTTTTTTTTTTCTATTCTTTTCTTATGTATTTTAATTCAAATTTATTGTATTTGAAATTCAAATTTATTGTATTTGAAATTCAAATTTATTGTATTTGAAATTCAAATTTATTGTATTTGAAATTCAAATTTATTGTATTTGAAATTCAAATTTATTGTATTTGAAATTCAAATTTCAGAAGATGGTTATATTCTTTCTACTTTATTCTATTCTTTTTTTATTTTATTCTATTAGATTCTATTCTATTCTTTCTTTTTATTTTCTATTTTGTTCCGTTTTACTCTATTACTATTACTATTACTATTATTTTATCTTCTGTTATATTCTTTTCTATTCTAATATTTTATTTTCTATTTTATTCCTTTTTATTTTCTATTCTATTTTATTCTTTTTGGAAATTGGAAAACTTTTCGAATTCAAAAAACTATTCAAAATTGATTCGAATTTCTTCCAAATTTTTTCGGTATTTTGGATCTGTTCAAATTTAGTACTATTGTAACTGGGAAATTCTGATACATTCCGAATTTCCGAAAAATGAAAATTCAGATCGAAACGAACAGCACGTGTCTAATCTGGGCTGCTCTGTGCAAATTTGTCTTAATGAAGAAAAAGTCATTATAAAAGAAAAATAAAAAAGATGGTCTAGCAGATGTACAATGGGGGGAAAAAATAACGATTCTCTTCCCTGCAGATTGTGTAAGTTTTGGCCACTTACATAGAAATGAAGGGTCTATAACTTTTATCATAGGTGTATTTTATATGATGAAGACAGAATATCAACCAAAAATCCATAAAAATCACACAATACAAATGTTATAAACGGAGTTCAGGAAGTAAAATAAGTGTTTCATCCCCAAGCAAAACATGACTAATGCCCCGTACACACGGTCGGACCATGTTGTCGGAAATTCTGCCCGTGTGTGGGCTCCATCGGACGGAAAAAGTTTGAGATCCTGCTCTCAAATTTTCCGAAAACAAAGCCCTATCACCCCCCCCCCCCCCACAGTTAGAAACACGCCCCAAAGACACATTTAACCACTTGATCGCCCCCTAGTGGTTAACCCCTTCACTGCCAGTGTCATTTACACAGTAATAAATCCATTGGTATAGCACTGATCGCTGTATAAATGACAATGGTCCCAAAAATGTGTCGAAAAATGTCCGATGTGTCCGCCATAATGTCGCAGTCACGATAAAAATCGCTGATCGCCGCCATTACTAGTAAAAAAAAAAAAAATTTATAAAAAATGCCATAAAACTATCCCCTATTTTGTAAACGCTATAACTTTTGCGCAAACCAATCAATAATCGCTTATTGCGATTTTTTTTTTTTACCAAAAATAAGTAGAAGAATACGTGTCGGCCTAAACTGAGGAAAAAATTTTTTTTTATATATTTTTGGGGGGATGTTTATTATAGCGAAAAGTAAAAAATATTGCATTTTTTTTCAAAATTGTCGCTCTATTTCTGTTAATAGCGCAAAAAATAAAAAACGCAGAGGTGATCAAATACCACCAAAATAAAGCTCTATTTGTGGGAAAAAAAGGACGCCAATTTTGTTTGGGAGCCACGTCGCACGACCGCGCAATTGTCAGTTAAAGCGACGCAGCGCCGAATCGCAAAAAAGCGCTCTGGTCAGGAAGGGGGGTAAATTCCTCCGGGGGGTGAAGTGGTTAAGCTTCCATCAGGCACCATACAGTCTCCTCCCGACGCGCTTCTTTTTTTATTGTTGTGTTTTTTTTTTTTTTTAATATCAGCTCGGATCCGGGGCTGAGAATTAGATCCATTTAGATGAATCAAACAATAACTCTCTACAGCGATCATGCCTGGCGAGTGCCGGGTTCAGTCTTTGATTTCATCAAAATGGAAATGTGTTTTAAAAAAGCAACAAATAACTCTGGAGGAACCGCCAGAAACTTTATTTGTAAATCAGATCCTGTGTTCTGCCGGATGAGCGCACAATTCCCCGTTATTGGGGGGGAGGGGAAGAGTACAGAGAGGTAACTGTTTAACTGCTGGGCGCTACACCAAACACACACGTCCCATCCCCCCGTACCCCTCCCCCCCCCGGGGTCAATATACCGGGCCCACTGATAGCGAGAGATCTGCCATTTAATGGGTAAATGTCCTCCTGTGCTGTGAAAGCACCCACATATCAGCGCCAATGCTGCAGAGTGCAACGCGGCTACAGGCCAGCAGGAGGCGCTGCACAGCCGCGGCACAGGTGGAACGCCCCGAACAGCCCAGCAGGAGGCGCTGCACAGCCACGGCACAGGTGGAACGCCCCGAACAGCCCAGCAGGAGGCGCTGCACAGCCACGGCACAGGTGGAACGCCCCGAACAGCCCAGCAGGAGGCGCTGCACAGCCACGGCACAGGTGGAACGCCCCGAACAGCCCAGCAGGAGGCGCTGCACAGCCACGGCACAGGTGGAACGCCCCGAACAGCCCAGCAGGAGGCGCTGCACAGCCACGGCACAGGTGGAACGCCTCGAACAGCCCAGCAGGAGGCGCTGCACAGCCACAGCACAGGTGGAACGCCCCGAACAGCCTAGCAGCTACGTGGACACTCAGTCACAGATCTTAGGCTGCAATACCGGAACCAACCACTGGGCTCCCCAAGACCAAAAACACCAAAGATCAGATGATCCTATCTACATACACTTCTCATAGGGCGCTGAGAGTGCTGTGATGTGCAAGGATTATCCCTAGAGCAAAAGGTGAATACGCCACAAAGCTCCACTCCCTATGTAGTGTTATGCTACACAGACCAGGACAGGGCGGACACTATCTGATGGGAGACCTTTCTTGGCAGAACACCGGCAGCACTCAGGCAGCCCCAGACCTATGACACTCCCACCGCCATGCTTGACTGTATGTTGTGGTCGTTCAGGTTCTTATCTAATTAGTTTCTTGAAACTATCAATGCCCCCCGCTGAGACCACCGCCTGTGGAAGGGAATTCCACATCCTTGCCGCTCTTACAGTAAAGAACCCTCTACGTCAGGGGTCTCAAACTGGTGGCCCTCCAGCTGTTGCAAAACTACAAGTCCCATGAGGCATTGCAAGGCTGACAGTTACAAGCATGACTCCCACAGGCAGAGGTATGATGGGAATTGTAGTGTCGCAACAGCTGGAGGGCCGCCAGTTTGAGACCCCTGCTCTACGTAGTTTAAGGTTAAACCTCTTTTCTTCTAATTTTAATGAGTGGCCACGAGTCTTGTTAAACTCCCTTTTGCAAAAAAGTTTTCTCCCTATTGTGGGGTCACCAGTCCGGTATTTATACATTGAAATCATATCCCCTCTCAAGCGTCTCTTCTCCAGAGAGAATAAGTTCAGAGCTCACAACCTTTCCTCATAACTAATATCCTCCAGACCCTTTATTAGCTTTGTTGCCCTTCTTTGTAGTCGCTCCATTTCCAGTACATCCTTCCTGAGGACTGGTGCCCAGAACTGGACGGCATACTCCAGGTGCGGCCGGACCAGAGTCTTGTAGAGCGGGAGAATTATTGTTTTATCTCTGGAGTTGATCCCCTTTTTAATGCCAATATTCTGTTTGCCCTGTTAGCAGCAGCTTGGCATTGCTGAGCCCATCATCTACTAGGACCCCCCAGGTCCTTCTCCATCATAGATCCCCCCAGAGGTTCTCCCCCCAGTCTATAGATTGCATTCAGATTTTTGCCACCCAAATGCATTATTTTAAATTTTTCTACATTGGGTCTTGCCAATCTTCTTATAGCCTAGGCCAGTGATGGCGAACCTATGGCACGCAGAGCCATCTCTGTGGGCACACAAGAGGGTCCAGGACAGAGCTAGAGGTCTCTCTCTCCTCTCAGCCCCCCATCCCTCTCTTTCAGCCCCCCTTTTTGTGTCCCCCTCTCTCTGTTCCCCCTCTCTCTCAGCTCTCCCCTCTGTCTGCATCTCTCTCGCACCCCTCTCTCTCTGTCCCCCTTCTTTCTCTGTTCCCCCTCTCTCATACCCCTCTCTCTGTCCCCCATCTCTCTCTCTCTGTCCCCTCTCCCTCAGCCCCTCTCCCTCTTTCTCTCAGCCCCCTCCCTCTTTCTCTCAGCCCCCCTCCCTCTTTCTCTCAGCCCCTCTCCCTCTCAGCCCCTCTCAGCCCCCTCCCTCTCTCTGTTCTCCCTCTCTCTCAGCATATCTCACACCCCTCTCTCTGTCCCCCCTCCCTCTCTCTCGGCCCCCTCTCCCTCTCTCGGTTCCCTCTCTCTTTCAGCATATCTCTCACACCCCTCTCTCTCTGCCCCCCTCTCTCTCAGTCCCTCACTCTCACCCCCCTCTCTCTCTCACCCCCACCTCCTTCGCTCAGCCCCCCCCTCTTTCGTGAATTGCCGTGTTGGCACTTTGCAACACAAAACCAATGTATTTATTTCAGTTTGGGCACTCGGGCTTAAAAAGGTTCACCATCACTGGCCTAGGCCATCTTTTTGTAGAGCAACAATTCTTTTTTTTTTTTTCAGATCCTCAGAGAGTTCTTTGCCATGAGGTGCCATGTTGAACTTCCAGTGACCAGTATGAGAGAGTGAGAGCGATAACACCAAATTGAACACACCTGCTCCCCATTCACATCTGAGACCTTGTAACACTAACGAGTCACATGACACCGGGGGAGGGAAAATGGCTAATTGGGCCAAATTTGGACATTTTCACTTAGGGGTGTACTGACTTTTGTTGCCAGCGGTTTAGACATTAATGGCTGTGTGTTGAGTTATTTTGAGGGGACGGCAAATTTACACTGTTATACAAGCTGTACACTCACTACTTTACATTGTAGACAAGTGTCATTTCTTCAGTGTTGTCACATGAAAAGAGAGAAGAAAAGATTTACAAAAATGTCACTGAGGGGTGTACTTACTTTTGTGAGATACTGTATATATATATATATATATATTTTTTTTTACATACTGTCACCAGTCACCTGATCCCCACCACAGAAGTCATATGGTGACAGTATTTAAAAAAAAAAAGAAAAAAAATTGTAAAAAAAGACATTTAAAAAAAATCATTTAAAAATATGTATATTTGTGGTTAAAAAAAGAAAAAAAAAAAGAAAATCGCAATAAACGTATATTGATTGTTTTGCGCAAAAGTTATAACGTAGATAGATTTATGGCATTTTTATTATTCGTTTTTTTTTTTTTACCAGTGATGGAGAAGATGTGTGATTTTTAGTGGGACTGCGACATTGCGGCGGACAGATCGGACAGATTTTGACACTTTTTCGGGACCAGTAACATTTATACAGCGATCAGAGCATCTGATTACTGTATAAATGTCACTGGCAAGGAAGGGGTTAACACTAGGGGGGCGATCAAGGTGTTAAGTGTGTTTCCTAGGGAGGCGTTTTTAACTGTGGGGGGGAGGGGACTGACAGGCAGTACAGAGAGATCGCTGTTCCTGATCATTAGGAACAGACGATTTCTCTCTATTCCCCTGACAGAACGGGGATCGTTTACATTGACAGATCCCCGTTCTGCCTCTCTGAGGAGCGATCGCTGGGTTGCTGGCGGACATCGCGGCCACGCGCGTCGGCTCCGGGCGTCGCGCCTCCGGCAGTGGGCGCAACCCCCCTATAGATTTTAGAGTGGCCGATATACACCTACGATGATTTGCACAGCCGTGCCAACCTGCTACAGTATAATGATGGCGACTGATCGGCAAGAGGTTAAGGGCCTCAAGAAATGAGATCGGCCGCCTGCTCTGGTGACAGTATGTAAATTGTAAAAAAAAAAAAACATTAATTTATTTAATTTTTCCAAAAAATTGTGACAAAAAATGACAACTTAACCGCTTCCCGACCGTCTCGCGCCGATATACGTCGGAAGAATGGCGCGGCTAGGCAAAACCACGTACAGGTACGTGGTCCTTTAAGAGCCTATCCGTGGGTCGCGCGCGTGCCGCCGCCGGCGCGCTCGCGACCCGGTTGGGAGCTCCGTGACCACGGCCGCGGGACCAGTGGACCTGATCGCCGCTGGTGTCCGGCGATCGGGTCACAGAGCTGAAGAACGGGGAGAGGTCTGTGTAAACAAACCTCTCCCCGCGCTTCCTACTCTGCCTGTCACTGATGGGCTGTTCCCTGTCATCGGGAACGCCGATCAATGACGTCAGACGTCAGCCCCGCCCCCTAATGTAAAAAAAAAATACACGTCACAGCCCATAACCCCTCCCCTCCCCCTAGTGGTTAACTCTTTCACTGCCACTGTCATTTATACAGGAATCAATGCATTTAAATAGCACTGATTGCTGTATAAATGACAATGGTCCAAAAAATGTGTCAAAAATGTCCGATGTGTCCGCCATAATGTCGCAGTCACAATAAAAATCGCTGATCGCCGCCATTACTAGTAAAAAAAAAAAAAAAAATATTAATAAAAATGCTATAAAACTATCCCCTATTTTGTAAACGCTATAACTTTTGCGCAAACCATCAATAATCGCTAATTGCGATTTTTTTTTTAACCAAAAATATGTAGAAGAATACGTATCGGCCTAAACTGAGGAAAAAAATGTTTTTTATATATTTTTGGGGGATATTAATTATAGCAAAAAGCAAAAAATATTTAATTTTTTTCAAAATTGTCGCTCTATTTTTGTTTATAGCGCAAAAAAAAAAAAAAAAAAAAAACCGCAGAGGTGATCAAATACCACCAAAAGAAAGCTCTATTTGTGGGAAAAAAAGAACGCCAATTTTGTTTGTGAGCCGCGTCGCACGACCGCGCAATTGTCAGTTAAATCGACGCAGTGCCGAATCGCAAAAAGGGGGCCTGGTCCTTTGGCTGCCAATTGGTCCGGGGCTGAAGTGGTTAAGGGCCTCAAGAAATGAGATCGGCCGTCTGCTCTGGTGACAGTATGTAAATTGTAAAAAAAAAAAAAAAAAACATTAATTTATTTCATTTTCCAAAAAATTGTGACAAAAAATGACCAATTAATAAAACTTGCCGTGCCTCCTACTAAATACCTTGGACTGTCTACTTTCCGAAAAGGGGTTATTTTGGGGGGTATTTCAAATACTAATACATTTGTACTGTCCCGGCATTTTAGGGGCTCAAGAACTGGAATTGGGTTTATTTCTCGGCCCCCTGAATTACATATCTACGCAGAGGCGGCTCTCTAATTAGGCAAATTAGGCGGTCACCTAAGACCTCGCACTCACAGGGGCCTCGCGGCCTCCTAATTTGCTTTATTTTATTATTTATTTTTTATTTTTTTTCCTATTATGGGCGTGAGTGGGGCCTCGTGTGTAATTTTCGCCTAAGGCCTCACAAAGCCTAGAGCCGCCTCTGTATCTACGCACTGAGAATCGAGACCCTTTTGTTATTCTTTTATACAGCGATAATAATCCATAGACGAAACATCAGAGTATAGACATGAAGTCATTGGAGAAATTAGACGTCCTAGAAATGAGCGCAATTCATTCACATAAAGCTCATCAAAAAGATAAATATAATTAAAATGTCACAAAATTCCCAGCAATTGACTAAATACGCTAAAAATAACCGCATTCAGCCAGATTACCCGTCATGGAATGTGCGCCGTTATAGATGTATACGGCTCATCAGAGAGACAGATAGGATCACAATATTACAGAATTCATCTCTCTTCAGTAAATACGCTAAAATTAGACTCATTCCTCCAAACTGCATGTCTATAAGTGAAAAAATAATAATTACTGGAAAGCTGAGTAAATTAATAATGTGTCTTGGGAAAAAATATCTCTTCAAAAACTCTACAGCTAAAAAAGTCTCAACGACCCAAATTAAATATACACGCGCTGTATTGTCAAAAGTATTGGGACACCCGCCTTTACACACACATGAACATTACCCACTTCAGCCCCGGACCAATTGGCAGCCAAAGGACCAGGCCCCTTTTTGCGATTCGGCACTGCGTCACTTTAACTGACAATTGCGCAGTCGTGCGACACGGCTCCCGAACAAAATTGGCGTCCTTTTTTTCCCACAAATAGAGCTTTCTTTTGGTGGTATTTGATCGCCCCTGCGGTTTTTATTTTTTGCGCTATAAACAAAAGAAGAGCGACAATTTTGAAAAAAAACACAATATTTTTTACTTTTTGCTATAATAAATATCCCATTTTAAAAAAAAAAAAAACATTTTTTTTCCTCAGTTTAGGCCGATACGTATTCTTCTACATATTTTTGGTAAAAAAAATCGCAATAAGCGTATATTGATCGGTTTGCGCAAAAGTTATAGCGTTTACAAAATAGGGGATAGTTTTATAGCATTTTTATTAATAATTTTTTTTTTACTAGTAATGGCGGCGACCAGCGATTTTTATTGTGACTGCGACATTATGGCGGACACATCGGACATTTTTGACACATTTTTGGGACCATTGTAATTTATACATCAATTAATGCTATTTAAATGCACTGATTCCTGTATAAATGACACTGACAGTGAAAGAGTTAACCACTAGGGGGCGGGGAGGGGTTATGGGCTGTGACGTGTGTGTTTTTTTTAACATTAGGGGGCGGGGCTGACGTCTGATGTCCCGATGACAGGGAACAGCCGATCAGTGACAGGCAGAGTAGGAAGCGCGGGGAGAGGTTTGTTTACACAGACCTCTCCCCGTTCTTCAGCTCTGTGACCCAATCGCAGGACACCAGCGGCGATCGGGTCCGCTGGTCCCGCGGCCGTGGTCACGGAGCTCCCGACCGGGTTGCGAGCGCGCCGCCGCCCACGGCTAGCCAATTAAAGGGCAACCTACCTGTACGTGCTTTTGCCTAGCCGTGCCATTCTGCCGACGTATATGTGCAGGAGGCGGTCGGGAAGCGGTTAATGGCATCCCAGTCTTAGTCCGGAGGGTTCAATATTGAGTTGGCCCACCCTTTGCGGCAATAACAGCTTCAACTCTTCTGGGAAGGCCATCCACTTGGGATGGGCGAACGGTTCGGGCCGAGCTTGAGTTTAGGCCGAACATTGGCTGTTCGGACGTTCTCAAGTTTAGGTTTGTCTCAGGCACATCAAGCGTGGCAAAAACGACAACCATTTGGGTACCACATGCTTACCAAGGCATTTAACCTCCCACCACTCAGCCTGTTGGCAAGAGCACCTAAAAGCCACACAAAAGGGGCACAAATCTGTCCCTCCTCCTTACTTACCACAGTCTGTCCCTAAAATACCTCATGACCTCTCAGCAGCCTCCACTGATAGGGATGGTGGCATAGCGCAGGGTGTCCCGGGTCCATGCAGCACACCACCAGCTGTACACTATAGCCAGCAAATTTCTCTGCCCCATCTGCTGCAGCAAAATAAATAATACAGTCCCTGTCAAACAGGTTCGGAAAAATTGTTCTTTGGGTGTTAATTGTGCCCATGAAACCTAAACCATCTCCAGAGGCCTAGGCTTTGAGAATACTCCAGAGTCCACACTCATCTCCGGAGGCCTAGGCTTTGAGAATACTCCAGAGTCCACACTCATCTCCGGAGGCCTAGGCTTTGAGAATACTCCAGAGTCCACACTCATCTCCGGAGGCCTAGGCTTTGAGAATACTCCAGAGTCCACACTCATCTCCGGAGGCCTAGGCTTTGAGAATACTCCAGGCTTTGAGAATACTCCAGAGTCCACACTCATCTCCAGAGGCCTAGGCTTTGAGAATACTCCAGAGTCCACACTCATCTCCAGAGGCCTAGACTTTGAGAATACTCCAGAGTCCACACTCATCTCCGGAGGCCAAGGCTTTGAGAATACTCCAGAGTCCACACTCATCTCCGGAGGCCTATGCTTTGAGAATACTCCAGAGTCCACACTCATCTCCGGAGGCCTAGGCTTTGAGAATACTCCAGAGTCCACACTCATCTCCAGAGGCCTAGACTTTGAGAATACTCCAGAGTCCACACTCATCTCCGGAGGCCAAGGCTTTGAGAATACTCCAGAGTCCACACTCATCTCCGGAGGCCAAGGCTTTGAGAATACTCCAGAGTCCACACTCATCTCCGGAGGCCAAGGCTTTGAGAATACTCCAGAGTCCACACTCATCTCCGGAGGCCTAGGCTTTGAGAATACTCCAGAGTCCACACTCATCTCCAGAGGCCAAGGCTTTGAGAATACTCCAGAGTCCACACTCATCTCCAGAGGCCTAGGCTTTGAGAATACTCCAGAGTCCTCACTCATCTCAGGAGGCCTAGGCTTTGAGAATACTCCAGAGTCCACACTCATCTCCAAAGGCCTAGGCTTTGAGAATACTCCAGAGTCCACACTCATCTCCAGAGGCCTAGGCTTTGAGAATACTCCAGAGTCCACACTCATCTCCAAAGGCCTAGGCTTTGAGAATACTCCAGAGTCCACACTCATCTCCAGAGGCCTAGGCTTTGAGAATACTCCAGAGTCCACACTCATCTCCAGAGGTGTAGGTTTTGAGAATACTCCAGGCTTTAATAATACTCCAGAGTCCACACTCATCTCCGGAGGCCTAGACTTTGAGAATACTCCAGAGTCCACACTCATCTCCGGAAGCCTAGGCTTTGAGAATACTCCAGAGTCCACACTCATCTCGGAAGGCCTAGGCTTTGAGAATACTCCAGAGTCCACACTCATCTCCGGAGGCCTAGGCTTTGAGAATACTCCAGAGTCCACACTCATCTCTGGAGGCCTAGGCTTTGAGAATACTCCAGAGTCCACACTCATCTCCAGAGGCCTAGGCTTTGAAAATACTCCAGAGTCCACACTCATCTCCAGAGGCCTAGGCTTTGAAAATACTCCAGAGTCCACACTCATCTCCAGAGGCCTAGGCTTTGAGAATACTCCAGAGTCCACACTCATCTCCAGAGGCCAAGGCTTTGAGAATACTCCAGAGTCCACACTCATCTCCAGAGGCCTAGGCTTTGAGAATACTCCAGGTTTTGAGAATACTCCAGAGTCCACACTCATCTCCGGAGGCCTAGGCTTTGAGAATACTCCAGAGTCCACACTCATCTCAGGAGGCCTAGGCTTTGAGAATACTCCAGAGTCCACACTCATCTCCAAAGGCCTAGGCTTTGAGAATACTCCAGAGTCCACACTCATCTCCAGAGGCCTAGGCTTTGAGAATACTCCAGAGTCCACACTCATCTCCGGAGGCCTAGGCTTTGAGAATACTCCAGAGTCCACACTCATCTCCGGAGGCCTAGACTTTGAGAATACTCCAGAGTCCACACTCATCTCCGGAGGCCTAGGCTTTGAGAATACTCCAGGCTTTGAGAATACTCCAGAGTCCACACTCATCTCCAGAGGCCTAGGCTTTGAGAATACTCCAGAGTCCACACTCATCTCCAGAGGCCTAGACTTTGAGAATACTCCAGAGTCCACACTCATCTCCGGAGGCCAAGGCTTTGAGAATACTCCAGAGTCCACACTCATCTCCGGAGGCCAAGGCTTTGAGAATACTCCAGAGTCCACACTCATCTCCGGAGGCCAAGGCTTTGAGAATACTCCAGAGTCCACACTCATCTCCGGAGGCCTAGGCTTTGAGAATACTCCAGAGTCCACACTCATCTCCAGAGGCCAAGGCTTTGAGAATACTCCAGAGTCCACACTCATCTCCAGAGGCCTAGGCTTTGAGAATACTCCAGAGTCCTCACTCATCTCAGGAGGCCTAGGCTTTGAGAATACTCCAGAGTCCACACTCATCTCCAAAGGCCTAGGCTTTGAGAATACTCCAGAGTCCACACTCATCTCCAGAGGCCTAGGCTTTGAGAATACTCCAGAGTCCACACTCATCTCCAAAGGCCTAGGCTTTGAGAATACTCCAGAGTCCACACTCATCTCCAGAGGCCTAGGCTTTGAGAATACTCCAGAGTCCACACTCATCTCCAGAGGTGTAGGTTTTGAGAATACTCCAGGCTTTAATAATACTCCAGAGTCCACACTCATCTCCGGAGGCCTAGACTTTGAGAATACTCCAGAGTCCACACTCATCTCCGGAAGCCTAGGCTTTGAGAATACTCCAGAGTCCACACTCATCTCGGAAGGCCTAGGCTTTGAGAATACTCCAGAGTCCACACTCATCTCCGGAGGCCTAGGCTTTGAGAATACTCCAGAGTCCACACTCATCTCTGGAGGCCTAGGCTTTGAGAATACTCCAGAGTCCACACTCATCTCCAGAGGCCTAGGCTTTGAAAATACTCCAGAGTCCACACTCATCTCCAGAGGCCTAGGCTTTGAAAATACTCCAGAGTCCACACTCATCTCCAGAGGCCTAGGCTTTGAGAATACTCCAGAGTCCACACTCATCTCCAGAGGCCTAGGCTTTGAGAATACTCCAGGTTTTGAGAATACTCCAGAGTCCACACTCATCTCCGGAGGCCTAGGCTTTGAGAATACTCCAGAGTCCACACTCATCTCAGGAGGCCTAGGCTTTGAGAATACTCCAGAGTCCACACTCATCTCCAAAGGCCTAGGCTTTGAGAATACTCCAGAGTCCACACTCATCTCCAGAGGCCTAGGCTTTGAGAATACTCCAGAGTCCACACTCATCTCCAAAGGCCTAGGCTTTGAGAATACTCCAGAGTCCACACTCATCTCCAGAGGCCTAGGCTTTGAGAATACTCCAGAGTCCACACTCATCTCCAGAGGTGTAGGTTTTGAGAATACTCCAGGCTTTAATAATACTCCAGAGTCCACACTCATCTCCGGAGGCCTAGGCTTTGAGAATACTCCAGAGTCCACACTCATCTCCGGAGGCCTAGGCTTTGAGAATACTCCAGAGTCCACACTCATCTCCAAAGGCCTAGACTTTGAGAATACTCCAGGCTTTGAGAATACTCCAGAGTCCACACTCATCTCTGGAGGCCTAGGCTTTGAGAATACTCCAGTGTCCACACTCATCTCCAGAGGCCTAGACTTTGAGAATGTGCCACACTTATAAGTCTAGGCTTCTGCTTCTTCAGGAGTCGCACATTTGTTTGTGGATTTTTCTCCTTTCTCTGGGGACAAACAATGAATTGGGGTACATTTTGCGTTATGAGTGAGTATTCATTACTGTACAGGGGGTCCCCGGGTTACAAACGAGATAGGGACTGTAGGTTTGTTCTTAAGTTGAATCTGTTTGTAAGTCGGAACAGGTACATTTTTTAAGTGTAGCTCCAGCCAAAAAATCTATTTTTAAGCTTTTTGGAGAACATTGGGAAGGGTTATCACCCCTGTAACATTTGTTTTGCTGTCTGTGCCGCTGTTAAGAAGATTTCACCTCACCTTCTGTCCCAATGACAATTGGATTTTGAAAATTTTGGGTTGTTAGGGAAACATGGACTGGTGATAAAGCATCAGTGGAGACACCTTTTTTCCCATATTAACTCTTACAGGAGTGAATTTCCCTTCCTAGGGGTAGATTTCCTCTCACTTCCTGTTGTCTCCCTCCGTTTGTAAGTAGGAGTCGTTTGTAAGTCGGATGTTTGTAAGTCGGGGACCCCCTGTATACAGTATGTTATTATTGTATTATTGCGACTACATTGCAATTGTTGGCAATTATGATCACTGTGGACAACCATATGGAAAATGATGCTTCCGTGGTCATCAAATATTATGGTTTTGCCTTTTTTTAGTGTACTCTTAGCAGCGTAGGGTCACATTGGTACTAAGTGACTCACCAAACCACCATCTTCTAGTCTAAAAATATTAACATTAATTAAATAACTCCCTAGGCAAATTAAAAGTCTTTTTACCTATATAGTTGTCAGGACAGGAAGTTGAAGCCACAACCTTCAGCTGGCCTCTGACCTCTTCTTGCTGAGCCACCTGAGATGCTGAACAGCTCCCTGTCTGATCATTTGGACTTTCTTGCCTTGTCTCTTGTTTCTGGTGAACCTTGATCTCTTTGCTCCTCTCGTGAACTTCCTGATTTAAGCCACGCCTCTGGACTTCCCATTTGCCAGGATAATGTGCTCTGTCCAGCCGGTATCTCACTCCTTTGCATACCTGCAGCTGTCCTTATCTCCACTACCGCTCATTACCGACCTTTGGCTTATTCCCCAGCTACGCTTTCACTCGATCTCAACCTGAAACCACTTGCTACTGACCTTTGGCTTGTTTACTGACTACGTTTCTGCTTGATCCCTGCCTGCTATATCTGCTACAGCACCCTGGCTCGCTCACCTCCTGGTGGGGCGATTGTGAGGACCCCGACCTGGTACTATCATGCAGTGAAAACCTTCCCCACCATCAGGAGCTCTGCTAAACACTGGTTAGGGCTTAGACCTCGCACCTCGGATGAGCCTGTGTCACCCGACCTCCGTGACTTGTTTCTCTACTTATCCTGCTGATCAGTGGGAGTTAGACATGTGCAATTCGTTTCTTTTTTTTTCGTTTTTCGTTTTTTTTTAGTTATTTTCGTTCGTTCGTTTTCGTACGAATGAACGAATCATTTGAATCGTACGAATCCGAATAACGAATCATTCGAATCGTACGAATCCGAATAACGAATCATTCGAATCGAACGAATCCGAAAAACAACGAAAATCCGAAAAAAACAAATTAGAAACAACGAATGTACTAATGAAGAAAATCCGAAAAACGAAAACGAACGAAAAAATTCGTACATTCGTAATTTTTTTTTTGTTGAATTGGTAATTTTCCGTGTCCCTTACAATGGTGCTGCTAAACGTGCTTCAAATGGATTGAACAAAAAAATTCATACATTCGTAACTTTTTTTTTCGATTCGTAACTTTTTTTTCGATTCGTAACTTTTTTTTTTTTTTTTTTTTTTTTTCCGATTTGTAATTTTCCGTGTCTCTATTGAACCAAAAAATTCGTACATTCGTAACTTTTTTTTTCGATTCGTAACTTTTTTTTCAATTCGTAACTTTTTTTTTTTTTTTTCGATTTGTAATTTTCCGTGTCTCTATTGAACCCAAAAAATCGTAAATTCGTAACTTTTTTTTTTCGATTCGTAACTTTTTTTTCGATTCGTAACTTTATTTATTTTTTTTTCGATTTGTAATTTTCCGTGTCTCTATTGAACCCAAAAAATTCGTACATTCGTAACTTTTTTTTCGATTCGTAACTTTTTTTTCAATTCGTAACTTTATTTTTTTTTTTCCGATTTGTAATTTTCCGTGTCTCTATTGAACCCAAAAAATCGTACATTCGTAACTTTTTTTTCGATTCGTAACTTTTTTTTTCGATTCGTAAATTATTAAAATGTAATAATAGCATACACATTACATCAAATTATGAATTATGCTCCGATTACGAATCTACGAATGTTACGAATGTTCGAATAAATACGAAATGCGTCCGAAAATTAAACTGACGAAAAAACGAATCAACGAAAAAATATCTCTTACGAATGTACGAATTGTTACGAATACGAACACCGACGACTTACGAATGTACGAATCGTTACGAATACGAACACCGACGACTTACGAATGTACGAATCGACGGAAACGAAACGAAAAAAAAACTATTTTTTTTCGGAAACGAAAAAAACCAAAACGAAAATAAACGAATTTTTTTGTTGTGCACATGTCTAGTGGGAGTATCTCTACTGCTATAGCTACATGACTTAGATATCTGTGTGGTTTTGACCTGCTGTCTATCGATTTTGTATTTAAACCAGTTTTGGTGGTATTTGGAGCTCGTTGGCCGCCCTACGGGGCAGATTTGTTCTTTTTATTTTGTGTACTTATAAAAACCAATAAATAACATTTGGCTCCTCAGTGGGGGCCTGTGGGGTCCACTCCCATGTGATCAAAACTGGGAGGGAAGACTTTCCTCCACCTTGGGTACTGACCTCTATGTGGCCTTCTCATAGACCGTAATGGACACACTTGCCCTTTATGGATCCCATGGAGTTTAGGTTTTTCCCCCCCATCATCAATTTCTGATCTGTAGAGAGACATTTGAAGTTCAGATTTAGAGATAAAAGAAGTGCGGAGTTTTCTGGGTACAGATCGGCCTTCCAGAATATGACAGCTGGCTTTGTTTTTATAAATGGCTTTGAAATCCGTCTCCCTTGCCAGGAATTTGTAGACCTGGATCTCTGGATCGGGATGCCGGGGATTTTTCATGGGCGAAGGAACTTGGGCACGTTGAACACAATCCAACCGTTGTGTAGATAGATAATGGAGATTCATTTTGCCCCGAGAAAACAATCTGCCAGCCGAAATATGAGGTTAATAGATGGGCAGGCAGAATGGAATATGTGCTACTGCCAAACTGGCACTGCTAAACCTCTTCTGCAACGTTCCATGGACCAATTTCCATAGAAGCTGCCAAATTAAGAGCACATTGTGATATTACATTATATGTTTTTTATTTGTGATAGTAACTTAGATTTAAATGGCAGTTTCCAGTTACTTCTTGTTCCGGTGAAAACTGAGAAACTCTACATGTATCCCCAGCTTCTTCTCCAGTACTGTCACCGGAGCAGGAAGTGAGGGGCAATCACACCAATTGGACACGGACCGGCTCAGGAAGTGAGGGACAATCGCACCAATGGGGACATGGACCGGCTCAGGAAGTGAGGGGCAATCGCACCAATGGGGACACGGACCGGCTCAGGAAGTGAGGGGCAATCACACCAATGGGGACACGGACCGGCTCAGGAAGTGAGGGACAATCACACCACTGGGGACAAACATGGACCGGCTCAGGAAGTGAGGGGCAATCACACCAAAGGGGACACGGACCGGCTCAGGAAGTGATGGGAAATCGTACCAATGGGGAAACGGACCGGCTCAGGAAGTGAGGGGCAATCACACCAATGGGGACATGGACCAGCTCAGGAAGTGATGGGAAATCGTACCAATGGGGAAACGGACCGGCTCAGGAAGTGAGGGGCAATCACACCAATGGGGACATGGACCGGCTCAGGAAGTGAGGGGCAATCACACCAATGGGGACACGGACCGGCTCAGGAAGTGAGGGGCAATCACACCAATGGGGACACGGACCAGCTCAGGAAGTGAGGGGCAATCACACCAATGGGGACATGGACCGGCTCAGGAAGTGAGGGGCAATCGCACCAATGGGGACATGGACCGGCTCAGGAAGTGAGGGGCAATCGCACCAATGGGGACATGGACTGGCTCAGGAAGTGAGGGGCAATCGCACCAATGGGGACACGGACCGGCTCAGGAAGTGAGGGGCAATCACACCAATGGGGACATGGACCGGCTCAGGAAGTGATGGGAAATCGTACCAATGGGGAAACGGAACAGGCTCAGGAAGTGAGGGACAATCACACCAATGGGGACATGGACCGGCTCAGGAAGTGAAGGGCAATCGCACCAATGGGGACATGGACCGGCTCAGGAAGTGAGGGACAATCACACCAATGGGGACACGGACCAGCTCAGGAAGTGAGGGGCAATCACACCAATGGGGACATGGACCGGCTCAGGAAGTGAGGGGCAATCGCACCAATGGGGACATGGACCGGCTCAGGAAGTGAGGGGCAATCGCACCAATGGGGACATGGACCGGCTCAGGAAGTGAGGGGCAATCACACCAATGGGGACATGGACCGGCTCAGGAAGTGAGGGGCAATCATACCAATGGGCACATGAACCGGCTCAGGAAGTGAGGGGCAATCACACCAATGGGGACATGGACCGGCTCAGGAAGTGAGGGGCAATCGCACCAATGGGGACATGGACCGGCTCAGGAAGTGATGGGCAATCACACCAATGGGGACATGGACCGGCTCAGGATATGAGGGGCAATCATACCAATGGGCACATGAACCGGCTCAGGAAGTGAGGGACAATCACACCAATGGGGACACGGACCAGCTCAGGAAGTGAGGGGCAATCACACCAATGGGGACACGGACCGGCTCAGGAAGTGATGGGAAATCGTACCAATGGGGAAACGGACCCGCTCAGGAAGTGAGGGACAATCACACCAATGGGGACATGGACCAGCTCAGGAAGTGAGGGGCAGTCACACCAATGGGGACATGGACCAGCTCAGAAAGTGATAGGCAATCGTACCAATGGGGACATGGACCGACTCAGGAAGTGAGGGGCAATCGCACCAATGGGGACAGACATGGACCAGCTCAGGAAGTGAGGGGCAATCGCACCAATGGGAAAACGGCCCAGCTCAGGAAGTGAGGGAAAATCACACCAATGGGGACGTGGACCGGCTCAGGAAGTGAAGGGCAATCATACCAATGGGGACACGGACTGGCTCAGGAAGTGAGGGACAATCACACCAATGGGGACACGGACTGGCTCAGGAAGTGAGGGGCAATCACACCAATGGGGACACGGACTGGCTCAGGAAGTGAGGGGCAATCACACCAATGGGGACACGGACTGGCTCAGGAAGTGAGGGGCAATCACACCAATGGGGACACGGACTGGCTCAGGAAGTGAGGGGCAATCACACCAATGGGGACAGACATGGACCGGCTCAGGAAGTGAGGGGCAATCGCACCAATGTTGACATGGACTAACTCAGGAAGTGATCCTGCCAGTAAGTCTGTTATTTTTTCAACTTCCTTTAACAGAACCAAGCTGTCTAGGCAAAGTGTCAGTTAGAGGGTAGAGACAAACCATTTACCACTGACATGGGGCACTTACAATCATCAACTTTTATTTATTTATGTAAAACCTTTATCCCAAAAGGAAAAAAAAACTGCTTATAAAGTGTGAGGTGGAGTTCTGCTTTATTTTTTTTCCAGTGAAGTCCATTTAAATCTGCTGTGTGTCTCCATTGCTCCTCCATCCAGAGTGGAGGCACCCTAAGACAGGTGTGTTACTGGCAGGATCACCAGGTGGAAATGAATGTAAAAAAATAAAAAATACAAATAAAATAAAACACTACATGGGGATGGGGGTTGGTTCCCCACCACCTGATCTCTGTGATAGCCTCTGATTGGTTATCACAGTGATCAATCCGGGTACAGCTCACTCGTGTGTATGCTTTCTCTTCCAAATAGAGAATAGGGGCTCATTCACACTTGCTTGCACTTTAGCGCACATTAAAGCTTCTAAAGCTTCATCGTGCTTTTCTGTGTTTTTGATGCTTCGATGATGCCTTTTTTTAACCTTTAATGGAGCTTGGCAAATGCCCGCCCTGTGTGTGTTGATTTTATTTTTGTTTTAAAGGGGTCCAATAGAACCCCAGCTCAGTAGTAACCCGCACTCAGCAGATTCCCAGCTCAGTAGTAACCCGCACTCAGCAGATCCCCAGCTCAGTAGTAACCCCTCAGCTCTGCTGATGTACAGGACAGAGTGCTGTAGATAAACAGGTACAACTTACATTGGAGGATTTGTTTCATCTTTGTGTATCACCTATGGTTACTTCACTGGGTATATGGAGGGTTCACAACCACTTTAACCTCTTCACGACCGTGCTATAACAGAATGACGACAACAGGGGTGGTCGCACTTTTGTGGGGGGGGGGGGGGGGGGGGCGTCTATTGACATCCTCCAGTGATCGTGCTTCCCATGCACCCCCCAGCAGCACGCATCGGGAGCACTCTGTGGTCATTGGACACAGCTGAAAACAGATTGGGGTGAAGTCTGTGTCCAATCGAAGCTGATCGCAGTTTAAACAGGATTTGCCGGTTATCGGCATTCCTCTCCTCACACTGACAGCACATGAGGAGAGAAGAGACGGTAACTGGCCAGGGAGAGGAAGGGGACAAATACGCTGATAATAAGGGCACTGATCATCAGCCAATCGGTGCCCATCCATGCAGCCTATCAGTGCTGCATATCAGTGCCCATGATTGCCACCTATCAGTGCCCATCAGTACCGCATATCAGTGCACATCAGTACCACATATCAGTGTAGCCTCATCAGTGCCACCTATCAGTGCCCTTAAGTACTGAATATCAGTGCCCATCAGTACCGCATATCAGTGCAGCCTCATCAGTGCCCATCAGTACTGCATATCAGTGCCCATCAGTACCACATATCAGTGCAGCCTCATCAGTGCCCATCAGTGCCACCTATCAGTGCCCTTAAGTACTGAATATCAGTGCCCATCAGTACCGCATATCAGTGCAGCCTCATCAGTGCCCATCAGTACTGCATATCAGTTCCCATCAGTACCACATATCAGTGCAGCCTCATAAGTGCCCATCAGTACCACCTATCAGTGCCCATCAGTACCGCATATCAGTGCAGCCTCATCAGTGCCCATCCTTACCGCATATCAGTGCAGTCTCATGTGCCACCTATCAGTGCCCATAAGTACCGCATATCAGTGCCTATCAGTGCCACTCATATCAGTGCAGCCTCATCAGTGTCACCTATCAGTACCACATTTCAGTGCCCATCAGTACCGCATATCAGTGCAGCCTCATCAGGGCCCATCAGTGCCCATCAGTGCCACCTATCAGTGCCCATCAGTACTGCATATCATTGCCCAGCAGTACTGCATATCAGTGCAGCCTCATCAGTGCCTATCAGTACCACCTATCAGTGCCCATCAGTACCGCATATCAGTGCCCATCAGTACCGCATATCAGTGCAGCCTCATCAGTGCCCATCAGTACCGCACATCAGTGCAGTCTCATGTGCCAAGAAAAGGAAAGTGACCTTCGCGCTTAATTGAACTAAAACTCACAGGTGACACTAGTGAACTAAAAAATCCCCCACAGGGATGTATTGGGGTGCCTAAATAATAGAATAAAATTCTTAGGAAAGCTGCAAAACCTAATGGTACACACTAAACCACAAGTGAAAAAAGAAATAAATGATTTTGCGCTAAAAACCGTGGCAATAAATAAAAAAAAAAAACATAAATGGGTAAAAATAAGCAATAACGTGCGCAATGCGCTAAAGTGCATAAACAATGTGAATAATGGTGATAAGGTGGTAAACAAGGTGGTCAAGGAAAATCACCCATTGAGTACAGTGCATAAATATTTGTACATAAAAATGCATAAATGATTGTACATAAAAGATGCATATAATAAATAAAGTGCAAAATATATGTGAGTGACAGTGATTAAAAATCAGTAAAAAGTCCCACGGACGAATAAATGTTCATGGCAACAATGATAATAAAGGTTACGTCACCTGATGAAGTCACGAGACTGTGACGTAACCGGTAGGGATTGATCTGATTGGAGGATACCGGAGGATACCGGAAGTGATGTGCAACTGGCGCTGCTCTCCTGTGTATGCTGGATTTTATCTTCATTGATGTAAGAATGCAATTTGCTTTTCAATAAATTTATTTTACCCAAACATACTTCACGATTGGGCTCCCCCCACCCTTCTTCTCTTACCCTTCATTTACATTACATGAGAGGATTGCAGTACCGAACGAGTTTGCCATATCCCTGGGACCGAGTGGAGGAGAGGAGTTTGGATTAAGCTATAAACACTTTCACTGCCCTGAAACATTGGCCCGAAGGTGAGAGGCTAGGGAGTATCAGTTGGGGATTTCATCTGTTTGCACCCACCTGCTGGCTTTTCTTATCAAGTTTAAAGTGTCCGTACCCACTCACTTTAATCTAGACGGGATATACAGGACGTCGGTGGGATTGACGGACACATATATATATTGCCATCTTATCTACCTCACTGCATGGACATTATGAATTAATATCTTTATTATCTTTATTATCATTGTTGCCATGAACATTTATTCGTCCGTGGGACTTTTCACTGATTTTTAATCACTGTCACTCACATATATTTTGCACTTTATTTATTATATGCATCTTTTATGTACAATCATTTATGCATTTTTATGTACAAATATTTATGCACTGTACTCAATGGGTGATTTTTATTGACCACCTTATCACCATTATTCACATTGTTTATGCACTTTAGCGCATTGCACACGTTATTGCTTATTTTTACCCATTTATGTGAATGTGTTTATATTTATTGCCACGTTTTTTAGCACAAAATCATTTATTTATTTCTTCAGTCTCATGTGCCACCTATCAGTGCCCATAAGTACAGCATATCAGTGCCCATCAGTGCCACTCATATCAGTGCAGCCTCATCAGTGCCCATCAGTGCCACCTATCAGTGCCCATCAGTGCCTCTCATATTAGTGCAGTCTCAATAGGGGCCCATCAGTCCCGCATATCAGTGCCCATCAGTGCCACTCATATCAGTGTAGCCTCATCAGTGTCACCTATCAGTGCCCATCAGTACCACATTTCAGTGCCCATCAGTACCACATGTCAGTGCAGCCTCATCAGGGCCCATCAGTGCCCATCAGTGCCACCTATCAGTGCCCATCAGTACTGCATATCATTGCCCAGCAGTACTGCATATCAGTGCAGCCTCATCAGTGCCCATCAGTACCACCTATCAGTGTCCATCAGTACCGCATATCAGTGGCCATCAGTGCAGCCTCATCAGTGCCCATCAGTACCGCACATCAGTGCAGTCTCATGTGTCACCTATCAGTGCCCATAAGTACAGCATATCAGTGCCCATCAGTGCCACTCATATCAGTGCAGCCTCATCAGTGCCCATCAGTGCCACCTATCAGTGCCTCTCATATCAGTGCAGTCTCATCAGTGCCCATCAGTCCCGCATATTAGTGCCCATCAGTGCCACTCATATCAGTGCAGCCTCATCAGTGCCCATCAGTGCCACCTATCAGTGCCTCTCATATCAGTGCCAATCAGTGCCGATCAGTGATGGTGAAAAATTACTTATTTACAAAATTTTAGAACAGAAACTAAGAACAACTATTTCATTTTTCAAATTTTTGGGCCTTTTTCGTGATTAGCAGTGATGAAATACCACCAAAAGAAAGCTCTATTTGTGGGAAAAAAAAAAATGATAAAAATGTCCTCTGTGTACAGTGTTACATGATTGAGTAATTGTCACTCAAAGTGTGAGAGCCTAGGCAGGAAGGGGGGGGGGGGGTGAACGTGCATTGTAGGGAAGGGGTTAAATCATTTTTTACACGTGGTCTAAAAAATAAATCTTTACTTTTAATTAATCCATAACTCATTAAAACATAAAGCGTGTGCTCGGAGTTCTGCTTTAAGTTCCCCCGACTCCCTGTGTTTATATAGAATTAGTTATATATAGAAATTTATCACATTCAGAGAGTTCAGCAAAGGCCATGCATAAAAAAAACACGCTAATTCCGTCTAATCGGAGATGTGATGTGCCCTGATGGGCGTGTGAAACCAGCGTGACATTTACACAGCTTCAGGATGCTAATTATCCATTAATTGCAATAAAGAAGCCTCGGAGGTGAGGTCACCGCCAGCGCAGCCAGCGCCACCGCCAGCGAAAATCATTTCCTCGTCTTTATACCGGAATGATGGACTTTGATATTTACATGTATGAGATCCGCTATTAGACATGTGCACAACAAAAAAATGTGTTTATTTTCGTTTTGTTTTTTTCGTTTCCGTTGATTCGTAACGATTCGTAATTTCGTAAGTCGTCGGCGTTCGTATTCGTAACGATTCGTATTTTCGTAAGAGTTATTTTTTCGTTGATTCGTTTTTCCGTTAGTTTAATTTTCGTTTATTCGAAATTCGGACGCATTCTTATTTTCGTAGATTTAGTTACATTCGTACTTTCGTTAGATTGATTTATTCGTACTTTCGTAACATTGTTTTCGTAGATTCGTAATCGGAGCATAATTCATAATGTTATGTAATGTGTATGCTATTATTACATTGTAAGAGACACGGAAAATTACGAATCGAAAAAAAAAGTTACGAATGTACGAATTTTTTCGTTCAATCCATTCGAAGCGCGTTAAGCAGCGCCATTGTAAGAGACACGGAAAATTACGAATCAACAAAAAAAAAAAGTTGCGAATGTACGAATTTTTTTCGTTCATTTTGATTTTCGTTGTTCCTGTTTTTGTTTTTCGGATTTTCTTCTTTCGTAGTTTCGTTGTTTCTAATTTGGTTATTTCGGATTTTCGTTGTTTTTCGGATTCGTTCGATTCGAACGATTCGTTAAAATTTTTAGCGAATTATTCGTTCATTCGTACGATAACGAATGAACAAATATAACGAAAAAAAAACGAAAAACGAAAAAAAACGAAACTAATTGCACATGTCTATCCGCTATGGAATTCTCCCTGGATAAGATAAGTAGAGGCGCCATTATTATGTATTATCACCGATACATTCTATTGGTGGACCAAAGTTTGGACATTGTATCTGTTTAGTATATTTCCTTAATCCAGAACTCTCAACAAAGCACATCATCGGGAAATTGGTACCATCAGCCACAAGAACTTTAAGATACACCATATTACCAAAAGTATTGGGACACCTGCCTTTAAAACACACATGAACTTTAATGGCCTCCCAGTCTTAGTCCGTAGGGTTCAATATTGAGTTGGCCCTAGACATGTGCAATTCGTTTTGTTTTTTTTCGTTATATTCGTTCGTTCGTTTTCGTACGAATGAACGAATCCGAATAACGAATCGTTCGAATCGCAACGAAAATCCGAAAAAAAAAAAAAAAAGGAACAACGAAAATGAACGAAAAAATTTGTACATTCGTAACTTTTTTTTTTGTTGAATTGGTAATTTTCCGTGTCTCTTACAATGGCGCTGCTTAACGTGCTTCGAATGGATTGAACGAAAAAATTCGTACATTCGTAACTTTTTTTTTTCGATTCGTAACTTTTTTTTTCGATTCGTAACTTTTTTTTTCGATTCGTAACTTTTTTTTTTTTTTCGATTCGTAAATTATTAAAATGTAATAATAGCATACACATTACATAAAATTATGAATTATGCTCCGATTACGAATCTACGAATGTTACGAATGTTACGAATAACTACGAATGCGTCCGAATTTCGAATAAACGAATGAACGAAAATTAAACTAACGAAAAAACGAATCAACGAAAAATAACTCTTACAAATGTACGAATTGTTACGAATCAACGGAAACGAAAAAAACGAAACGAAAAAAAACGATTTTTTTTCGGAAACGAAACAAAAATAAACAAATTTTTTTGTTGTGCACATGTCTAGTTGGCCCACCCTTTGCAGCTATAACAGCTTCAAGGTTTAGGAGGGTGTCTATGGGAATGTTTGACCATTCTTCCACAAGAGCATTTGTGAGGTCAGGCACTGATGTTGGGCGAGAAGGCCTGGCTCTCAGTCTCCACCCTAATCCAACCCAAAAGGTGTTCTATCAGGTTGAGGTCAGGACTCTGTGCAGGCCAGTCAAGTTCCTCCACCCCACCCCAAACTCGCTCATCCATGTCTTTATGGACCTTGCTTTGTGCACATGTTGGAACAGGAAGGGGCCGTCCCCAAACTGTTGCAACCAGGGGTGGACTGACCATTCGACCACTCGGGCACTGCCCGAGGGCCCTGGGCCACTAGGGGGCCCCATCGGGGCTGCCAGCCTAAGTGAACCTGTGTTTTTTTTTTTACATCTGTCTCTGAAATGTCCCTTACCGACATCCTTTTGGTCTAAAAATCCAGAGATTATAGCTGCCCCGCCTCTCCAGTACCTTCTCAGCCAATAGAAACGTGTCTGTGTATACTGTGTGATTGTATACTGTGTGTGTGTATACTGTGTGTACATGTCTGTGTATACTGTGTGGCCCCATAATCTCTGATTGCCTGGGGGCCCCATAATCTCCTATTGCCCGGGGGCCCCATGAGTTGTCAGTCGGCCCCTGGTTGCAACAAAGTTGGGAGGATGAAATTGTCCAAAATGTCTTGTTATGCTGACGCCTTAAGAGTTCCCTTCACTGGAACTAAGGGGCCAAACCCAACCTCTGAAAAACAACCCCCACACTATAATCCCCCCTCCCCCGACACCATAATACCCCCTCCCCAAAACCATAATCCCCCTCCACCCAACACCGTAATCCCCCCTCCCCCCCACACCATAATCCCCCCCCTCCACCCCACACCATAATCCCCCCTCCACCCCACACCATAATCCCCCCCTCCACCCCACACCATAATCCCCCCTCCACCCCACACCATAATCCCCCCTCAACCCCCACACACCATAATCCCCCCTCCACCAAATGATTTGGACCAGTGCCCAAAGCAAGGTCCATAAAGACATGGATGAGGGAGTTTGGGGGGAAGGAACTTGGCTCCTTAGTTCCAATGAAGGGAACTCTTAAGGTGTCACCCTACCAAGACCATGTGTAGGTCAGTCAAGTTCCTGCACCCCAAACTCGCTCATCCATGTCTTTGTGGACCTTGCTTTGTGCAGTGGTACGAATTATTTGGTGGAGGGGGGATTATGGTGTGGGGGTTGGTTTTTAGGGGTTGGGCTTGGCCCCTTAGTTCCAGTGAAGGGAACCCTAAAGGCAGGACCGTTTTTAAGGCAGGGCAAAAGGGGCAGCTGCCCTGGGCCCCATCGTTGTAGTGGGGCCCAAAGCAGCTGCCTCATACTTGCCAACTATCCCAGTTTAAATTCCCTTATCCCTTGAAGTTTACATCCCGTGCTGTGTCCCGATATCTCAGTGTGAAGTTATGTAAACTTCTGCTGCTGCTTCCCAGCTCTATTGCCATGTACAGATGACACACCTGCAGACCCTGTGATTACATGTAAATAACCGGCACTGATTTGTAAATAGTGGCGGAATTAATGTGTAAATAGCCGTGGACCGCGGCATTGATATGTAAATAGAGGCGGTATTCATATGTATAGCATGTCCCCCTGGGGTCATATCCACCATCACTTCTGCTGAATGCTGCCCCCTGGGGAGGTTAAGGGGAAAGCTTGCAAGTCCTGCCTACAACTGTGGTGATTAAGCCCAACATCAGCCTGTTCTGCAAAAGTAAGCACATTGGAGGTGGAACCCTTCTTCAAAATAACACGGTGCCACAGCACCCTGAATTTTGGTGCATGTGAATACACAGGCAGGCAGTGAGGAGATGATGTGCTGTAACCTTTAGCAACCAATCAGTGAGCAGTTATGCTGTGCACTAACCTCTTGCAACCAATCAGTGAGCAGTAATAATGTGCAGTAGCCTCTAACAACCAATTAGTGAGTGGTATTGATGTACAGTAATCTCTAGCAGCCAATCAACAAGCAGAAGTCATGTACTGTAACCTCTAGAAAATAAACAGTGAGCCATAATGTGTGCTGTAACCTCTAGCAACCAGTCAGTGAGCGGTAATGATGCACTGTAACCTCTGGCAACCAGTCAGTGAGCGGTAATGATGCACTGTAACCTCTGGCAACCAGTCAGTGAGCGGTAATGATGCACTGTAACCTCTGGCAACCAGTCAGTGAGCGATAATGATGCACTGTAACCTCTGGCAACCAGTCAGTGGGCGGTAATGATGCACTGTAACCTCTGGCAACCAGTCAGTGAGCGATAATGATGCACTGTAACCTCTGGCAACCAGTCAGTGAGCGGTAATGATGCACTGTAACCTCTGGCAACCAGTCAGTGAGCGATAATGATGCACTGTAACCTTTGGCAACCAGTCAGTGAGCGGTAATGATGCACTGTAACCTCTAGCAACCAAACGCAATAGCTGCCTGATCTGATTCAGTAAACAGATTTTGAGTCCAGCTGCTATTTATTGTATGTCTCAGAGCAGGTGGAGAGCGAAATTGGGTGGAAGAGGGGGCCCAAGGAAATGTTTGTCCGGGGTCCAGTCAATATTAAAGACGGCCCTGCCTAAAGGCGTCAGCATTCCAAGACATTTTGGGCAATTTCATGCTCCCAACTTTGTGGGAACAGTTTGGGGACGGCCCCTTCCTGTTCCAACATGACTGCCCACCAGTGCACAAAGCAAGGTCCATAAAGACATGGATGAGCGAGTTTGGGGTGAAGGAACTTGACTGGCCTGCACAGAGTCCTGACCTCAACCCAATAGAACACCTTTGGGGTGAATGAGAGCGGAGACTGCGAGGCCAGGCCTTCTCGTCCAACATCAGTGCCTGACCTCACAAATGCTCTTCTGGAAGAATGGTCAACGACTTGCGCTGCATCGTTTTTCTTCTTTTTTTTATGCCTTTTAAAAGCTTGAAATCCCTAAATTTCCTGCACGGCGCCGTCTTCTGGACTCTTTTCATTACCTCAATTCCCGAAGGAGGGAGAGCCGAACAGACAGCCGAGTAAAAACAGCTCCGGATTTATCAAGGGAACGCCGGTAATTACTTTCAATCAGATTACTATTTCTGACAGACCAGCGCTATTTTGTGGCAATTCTGCGAGCCAAAAGCAGCAAAATCAGACATTAGATATATATATATATATATACATACACTGATCAGCCATAACATTCTGACCAGTGGCGGCCGGCCGGCTGGTGCGCAAAATTTTTTGGGGGGCGCAAACAAACTGAAAAAAAACATCAATTGCCATCACTGTGCCATCAAACACAGCCACTGTGCCCAAACACAGCCAATGTGCCCATCAAACGCAGCCACTGTGCCCATCAATTTCAGCCACTGTGCCCATCAAACACAGCCAATGTGCCATCAAACGCAGCCACTGTGCCCATCAATTTCAGCCACTGTGCCTATCAAACGCAGCCACTGTGCCTATCAAACGCAGCCACTGTGCCATCAAACGCAGCCACTGTGCCCATCAAACCTAGCCACTGTTGCCCATCAAACACAGCCACTGTGCCTCAAAATGCAGCCACTGTGCCCATCAAACGCAGCCACTGTGCCCTCAAAACACAGCTACTGTGCCATCAAACGCAGCTACTGTGCCCATCAATTGCTGCCAGTGTGCAGATCAATTGCTGCCAGTGTGCCCATCAATAGCCACTACTGTGCCCCATCAAACACAGCCACTGTGCACATCAAAACGCAGCCACTGTGTCCTCAAAACGCAGCCACTGTGCCCATCAAACGCAGCCACTGTGCCCATCAAACGCAGCCACTGTGCCCTCAAAATGCAGCCACTGTGTCCATCAAACGCAGCCACTGTGTGCCCATCAATTGCTGCCAGTGTGCCCATCAATTGCTGCCAGTGTGCCCATCAATTGCCGCTACTGTGCCCATCAATTGTTGCCAGTGTGCCCATCAATTGGCGCTACTGTGCCCCCTCAAATGCTGCCAGTGTGCCCATCAAACGCAGCCACTGTGCCCATCAAACGCAGCCACTGTGCCCTCAAAACGCAGCCACTGTGCCCATCAAACGCAGCCACTGTGCCCTTAAAACGCAGCCACTGTGCCATCAAACGCAGCCACTGTGCCCATAAAATGCAGCCACTGTGCCCATCAAACACAGCCACTGTGCCCTCAAAACGCAGCCACTGTGCCCATCAAACTCAGCCACTGTGCCATCAATCACAGCTACTGTGCCCATCAATTGCTGCCAGTGTGCCCATCAATTGCCGCTACTGTGCCCATCAATTGCTGCCAGTGTGCCCATCAATTGCTGCCAGTGTGCCCATCAATTGCCGCTACTGTGCCACCTCAAATGCTGCCAGTGTGCCCATCAATAGACGCTACTGTGCCCCATTAAATGCTGCAAGTGCGCGTAGCCCAGAACTTACCTGTCTCGTAGCAGGTCAGCGGCGGTGTCCTGAACGCTCCTCGATGTCTTCTTCCGTCCTCTCTATCAGGCGTCCAATCACAGAGCCTGATGTTTCAGCCAATCAGGTGACAGGTAACAGACCCGAGCACCTGATTGGCTGAGAGGCGGTACAGTGTTAGCAAAGCGAATTCCTACGGCTCTAATCAGGTGCTTCCAAAAAAAAACACCCCCACGGCTGTAATTCAGGCGCCCAGCCCCTGAAAAGGGGCCGGACACCTCAATAGGGGGTGTCAGCAGCGATCATAGATAGATAGATTCATACATTGCATGAATCTATGTATGGTGATAGAGCGGTGCCAGGAGAGGTGGGGCGGCGCTCCTGCGCCCTTTATGGACGCACCACCACTGGATCTGACCACTGACAGGTAAAATGATAACATTGATTATCTTGTTACAATGACACCTGGAAGTGGGTGGGATCTAAGCCCAATCGTGATAGGATGTATGTCTGGTGACTCCTGGCTACAGCTGAAGAGTCACACTTGGAAGGGGAAGGGGGGTACAAATCAGTGCCGATCCAGACCTCCCTGGGGCCCTAAGCAAAATTCTGCTGAGGGGCCCTCTACCTGACCCGTGATGCCGTGAGCTATGTAAACTATTTGCCACACAATCACACCTGACACTTCAGCGCTCCCAAAACAATCCTCCCTCCTTTAAACAAAACAGTCAAAGAATAAGTACAACAATATAGAACAGACATTATATATTTATCTTTACATATCTGAGTGTGGATCCCCCACTTACATCAGGGTCCCCAGAGAGCCCCCCTTACATCAGGATCCCCAGAGAGCCTCCCCTTACATCAGGGTCCCCAGAGAGCACCCCCCTTACATCAGGATCCCCAGAGAGCCCCCCCTTACATCAGGATCCCCAGAGAGCCTCCCCTTACATCAGGGTCCCCAGAGAGCACCCCCCTTACATCAGGATCCCCAGAGAGCCCCCCCTTACATCAGGATCCCCAGAGAGCCTCCCCTTACATCAGGGTCCCCAGAGAGCACCCCCCTTACATCAGGGTCCCCAGAGAGCACCCCACTTACACCAGGGTCCCCAGAGAGCCCCCCCTTACATCAGGATCCCCAGAGAGCCTCCCCTTACATCAGGGTCCCCAGAGAGCACCCCCCTTACATCAGGATCCCCAGAGAGCCCCCCCTTACATCAGGATCCCCAGAGAGCCTCCCCTTACATCAGGGTCCCCAGAGAGCACCCCCCTTACATCAGGGTCCCCAGAGAGCACCCCCCTTACACCAGGGTCCCCAGAGAGCACCCCCCTTACATCAGGGTCCCCAGAGAGCACCCCCCTTACATCAGGGTCCCCAGAGAGCCTCCCCTTACACCAGGGTCCCCAGAGAGCCTCCCCTTACACCAGGGTCCCCAGAGAGCACCCCCTTACATTAAGGTCCCCAGAGAGCCCCCTTACATTAGGGTCCCCAGAGAGCACCCCCCTTACATCAGGGTCCCCAGAGAGCACCCCCCTTACATTAGGGTCCCCAGAGAGCCTCCCCTTACACCAGGGTCCCCAGAGAGCACCCCCCTTACATCAGGGTCCCCAGAGAGCACCCCCCTTACATCAGGGTCCCCAGAGAGCATCCCTATAAAGCCCCTCCTTACATCGGGGTCCCCAGAGAGCCCCCCATACATCAGTGTCGTCAGAGAGCCTCCCTACTTACATCAGGGTCTGCAGCATTGCCCTTTACATCAGAGTTCCCCCTTGCGCTGTAAGGTGGAATCCTGCATACTATGATGTAAAGGGGAACTCTGGGAATGTGGGGAGGACTCTGGTGACCAGAGAAAGAAACCACTAAGATAAGGGGGTTTACTGATAAGGGGGAAACCTTTATATCAGTGCCCCCTTACAATATTGTATTGACCCCCCTAGACTGGCCTGGCGGTGCTGTCACTGACCTCCTCTCAGGTGCATCATGCAGGGCTCAGTCAGTCGGCTCCGGCTTGGTGGCTCTGGTTTTATCCCATAGTTTCCTCTCCACAGTCCATACATGTCTGACTTCTCCCATGACCCTCATCCTGGCTGCGCTCCCTCTCTTGACTCAGGGGAGGTCAGAGGCTGCGGATGGGACAGGGGAGGTCAGAGGCTGCGGATGGGACAACAGGAGAGGTCAGAGGCTGTGGGGGAGGGCAACAGGAGAGGTCAGAGGCTGCGAAGGGGGGGACAGGAGGTTAGAGGCGGCAAGGGGGGGGGGACAGGAGGTCAGAGGCTGTAAGGGGGGGGGACAGGAGGTCAGAGGCTGTAAGGGGGGGGACAGGAGGTCAGAGGCTGCAAGGGGGGGACAGGAGGTCAGAGGCTGCGAAGGGGGGGGGACAGGAGGTCAGAGGCTGCAAGGGGGGGGGACAGGAGGTCAGAGGCTGCAAGGGGGAGGACAGGAGGTCAGAGGCTGCGAAGGGGGGGGACAGGAGGTCTGAGGCAGCAAGGGGGGGGACAGGAGGTCTGAAGCTGCAAGGAGCGGGGACAGGAGGTCAGAGGCTGCAAGGGGGGGACAGGAGGTCAGAGGCTGCGAAGGGGGGGGGGGGCAGGAGGTCAGAGGCTGCGAAGGGGGGGGGACAGGAGGTCAGAGGCTGCAAGGGGGGGGACAGGATGTCTGAGGCTGCGAGGGGGGGGGGGGAAGGAGGTCCGAGGCTGCGAGGGGGGGCAGGAGGTCCGAGGCTGCGAAGGGGGTGGGGCAGGAGGTCCGAGGCTGCGAGGGGGGGGCAGGAGGTCAGAGGCTGCGCGGGGGGGCAGGAGGTCAGAGGCTGCGAGGGGGGGCCGGAGGTCAGAGGCTGCGAGGGGGGGCAGGAGGTCAGAGGCTGCGAAGGGGGGGGGGGCAGGTGGTCAGAGACTTTGAGGGGGGAGGGGGGACAGGAGGTCAGAGGCTGCGAGGGGGGGGGGGCAGGAGGTAAGAGGCTGCGGAGGGGACGTTTTATTTTTAAAAATGGCGCCACTGGGCGCCATCGTGTCACTGGTACCGCTGCCGCCGTTGTGAGGGCAGCGGCGCCTGAAAAAAAGATGGCCGCGGGGCCGACATGCAACTGCGCATGCGCCCGCCTTTCCGAAAATTGCCGAGCAGCGGTCACAGCGCTGGCGCATGCGCAGTTGCATGTCGGGCAACTGCGCATGCGCCAGCGCTGTTGCCGCTGCTCGGCAATTTTCGGGAAAGGCGGGCGCATGCGCAGTTGCATGTCGGCCCCGCGCCCGTCTTTTTTCAGGCGCCGCTGCCCTCACAGTGGCGGCAGCGGCCCCAGGGGCCCCCCGAGCAGAGCCGATCCGCCGCGGGGCCCTACGCAGCTTGCGTAGTCCGCGTATAGGGCGGATCGGCTCTGGTACAAATATACACCCACCAGCCAGAACAATTCGAGCACTGACAGGTAAAGGGAATAGCAGTAATTATCTGGGTACAATGATACCTGAAAGTGGGTGGGATTTATTAAGTAGCAAGTGAACATGTTGTCCCTGAGGTTGATGTGTTGAAAGCAGAAAAAACGGACGAGTGTGAGGATCTGAGGGAGTTTGACAAGGGCCAAATTGTAATGTCCAGACAATTGGGTCAGAGGAACTCCAACACTGCAGCTCTTGTTGGATGTTCCTGGTCTGCAGTGATCAGGACCCGACCAAACGTGGGCCAAGGAAAGAGAACCGACCAACCGGTGACAGGGTCATGGGCGGTCAAGGCTCACTGATGGAAATGGGGAGGGAAGGCTCAACGATAAAGGTGGGGAGGAAAAGCTCACTCTTGGAGGTTGGGGGAGGGGTGGGCTCATTGATGGAGGATGAGAGGGAAGGCTCATTTATGGAGGTCATTGGTGGAGGTGGGAAGGGTAGGCTCAATGATGGAAGGGAGGGGAGTTTATAAAGGGAGGTGAGGATGCAAGGCTCATTGATGGAGGTAGGGGGGGCTCATTGATGGAGGTGGGGAGGGAAGGATCATTGATGGAGATGGGGAGGGAAGGATCATTGATGGAGATGGGGAGGGAAGGATCATTGATGGAGGTGGAAAGGGAAGGCTCATTGATGGAGGTGGGGAGGGAAGGCTCATTGATGGAGGTGGGGAGGGAAGGCTCATTGATGGAGGTGGGGAGGGAAAGCTCATTGATGGAGGTGGGGAGGGAAGGCTCATTGATGGAGGTGGGGAGGGAAGGCTCATTGATGGAGGTGGGAAGGGAAGGCTCATTGATGGAGGTGGGAAGGGAAGGCTCATTTATGGAGGTCATTGGTGGAGGTGGGAAGGGTAGGCTCAATGATGGAGGGGAGGGGAGTTTATAAAGGGAGGTGAGGATGCAAGGCTCATTGATGGAGGTAGGGGGGGAAGGATCATTGATGGAGATGGGGAGGGAAGGATCATTGATGGAGATGGGGAGGGAAGGATCATTGATGGAGGTGGAAAGGGAAGGCTCATTGATGGAGGTGGGAAGGGAAGGCTCATTGATGGAAGTGGGAAGGGAAGGCTCATTGATGGAGGTGAGGAGGGAAGGCTCATTGATGGAGGTGGGGGGGGGAGGGAAGGCTCATTGATGGAGGTGGGGAGGGAAGGCTCATTGATGGAAGTGGGAAGGGAAGGCTCATTGATGGAGGTGGGGGGGAGGGAAGGCTCATTGATGGAGGTGGGGAGGGAAGGCTCATTGATGGAGGTGGGAAGGGAAGGCTCATTGATGGAGGTGGGAAGGCAAGGCTCATTTATGGAGGTCATTGGTGGAGGTGGGAAGGGTAGGCTCAATGATGGAGGGGAGGGGAGTTTATAAAGGGAGGTGAGGATGCAAGGCTCATTGATGGAGGTAGGGGGGGCTCATTGATGGAGGTGGGGAGGGAAGGATCATTGATGGGGATGGGGAGGGAAGGATCATTGATGGAGATGGGGAGGGAAGGATCATTGATGGAGGTGGAAAGGGAAGGCTCATTGATGGAGGTGGAGGGGGGGCTCATTGATGGAGGTGAGGAGGGAAGGCTCATTGATGGAGGTGGGGAGGGAAGGCTCATTGATGGAGGTGGGGAGGGAAGGCTCATTGATGGAGGTGGGGAGGGAAGGCTCATTGATGGAGGTGGGAAGGGAAGGCTCATTGATGGAGGTGGGAGGTGGGAAGGGAAGGCTCATTGATGGAGGTGGGAAGGGAAGGCTCATTGATGGAGGTGGGAAGGGAAGGCTCATTGATGGAGGTGGGAAGGGAAGGCTAACGCTAACATATTCTCTTAGTAATTCAGGATATATCAAATATTTATGAATATATTACAGCTTATAGGACATGTTCAAAATATTTGACATGGAGCATGCTTTGGTAAGGATAACGGGGTCTCTCTGTGTGCTACATATCAGGGGAGCAAGGAAGAGATTTTAAAGGAAGGGACTAGTAGAAGGGAAGGGGAAAGAAGAGTGAAGAATAAAAAAATAAATAAAAGGGGTATAGACCAAAATTGAAAATATATTTTAGAGGACATAGTTTGTAAAAACAGTTCAAAAGTAGATATATTCTATTTATAAGAACGATTTGAAGCTGATATATTCATTTAAGCCTGGTGGTCGAGTAGCATCTAGGTTGTGTATCCACCTGGTTTCAAGTTGGAGTAACAGATTGTCAATGTCTCCACCGCGTATGCTAGTTGATATATGTTCTAGTGCTGAAAATTGAATGGCATGTGGGT
Organism: Lithobates sylvaticus; assembly: GCA_028564925.1. NCBI lineage: Eukaryota > Metazoa > Chordata > Amphibia > Anura > Ranidae > Lithobates > Lithobates sylvaticus. The sequence goes on along the minus strand of CM053029.1, from coordinate 605,450,784 downwards.
CAAAGTTGTGAAATAATGCAACATGGCGATTTATAGCAGTTGTGATTTTCTTTTTCATAAGTGGTTTTAAATGATCTTGTATTCGAATTGAAAAAGATCTTTTTGTTTTTCCTACATAGAAGCTGCCACATCTACAGGTGGCCAAATATATCACTCCCATAGTATTGCAAGTCACCCTATGCTTGATTTTATGTATTTTACCAGTAGGCAAAACAGTGTTGGTGGAATTGAGTCACTGTCCAATTTGAAGTGACTTGAAGTAAGGCGATCACTTAGCGATGGTGATCGTCTGTACGTAATTTCAGGATGAGATTTGACATAATTAGAAATGATGGGATCTGTAGACAAAAGGGGCCAGAATTTACTCAAGGTCTCTTTAACTTGGTTGGATTGGTTTGAATACTGGGTTATAAGGCGAATAGACTGTATTGGATCATTATTTTTATGTCGAAAGATTAATTCTTTTCTCTGTAATTCTTTTACTTTATTGAAATATTTTTTCAATAGATTATGGCTATAGCCTCTTTGTTTTAATCTCAAATAAAGTTGATGTGAGGATTTGTAAAAATCTTCATCATTGCTACAGTTTCGTCTTATACGTAAGTATTGGCTGTAAGGTATGCTTCTTAGCAAGGATTTTGGGTGGGCGCTGGAAGCGTGTAGGATGGTATTCCCTGCAGAGGGTTTTCTATATAGTGAGGAATTAAGTTTTCCTTCTTTATCAATATTGATTGTGAGATCTAAAAATGTGATCAAAGTCTGGCTACAATCCATAGTAAATTTTAGATTGTATTAGTATTTGTTGATAATGATTGAAAGAAATCTTGTAAATCATTATAGGTCCCAGTCCAAAATATAAGGACGTCATCAATATATCTTAGCCAGGTAAGTATGTGTTGAGTAAAATGTAGCAGCTTCGGTTCAGACAATAGTTCTTTTTCCCACCCCCCCAGATACAGGTTGGCGTAGGAGGGGGCAGAGCGCATGAGAAGTTGAGTTTTTTTTTTTTTAATCATACTTTTGTCCTCAGTGATCCATGAGCAAACAGCTGGTGACTGTCAGTCGTCGGCTCTCTGCCTCCCCCCTTATTCACTGGAGCAGTGGGCTGTGGAGGGGGCGGGATAGGCTGGCTTAGGCTCTCAGCGGCATCTGGGTGGATCCCGACCATATGGTCACAGTCTTTCCCCAGCCTGGACCGACTCTGTGATGTCAGCCGACAGCGGGCTTCGGCCCGCAGTCTGCTGAAAACGGGTCACAGGAGTGCAGAACGAACTACCCTCCTGTGATCCATAGGAGAAGTGCAGCCAAATGAGCCAAATGAGCTTTTCCCGTACTTCTTCGTTAACTAAAAACTAGTAACCCAAGACGGCTTTTAAAGTGTCACCTATTGGTTAATTGATTGAACAAGATGGACTAGTGCCCTTTTTTCATGATAAGCTAAAAAAAAATGGTGGCGATAAACCCAAACTTAAAGTGAGTTACTGAGGACCGAGCAGCTTGAAAGAGGGATCTTTATTACAAAATAGAGGTACAAAAAACTGGGTTAAAAAACTTCCACCACCATCACCTCAGCAAAAGGAGAAAATTAAAAAGACAAAGTTTTCTATAATTCCACCATACTAATCGCTCAAACACACATAATTCCACACATTGGCCTGAAGAAGCTCATGTTGATTGGGCAAAACATGTCGGCTGCCATGATACCACGTGATACCTCCGCCGGAGGCTCTTTACCGAGATCGGTGGACACACCGTTCCACCGATCGCCGCTATGCGCTCCCCACGGGATGTTATACTGAAGGACGTCATATGACGCCCAGTCAGGATAACAGAACAACTTCCCGGACATCAATCTGCTATTGACCGGGCGGGAAGTGGTTAAAGTCCGAAATCAATTTAGAAAATGGAATTCATCCAAGATAATCTGAGTCACTGTTTTTACATTAAATTTAGTCCAAGCATAGGGATCAGGGAATGTATAAATATGCTCCAGAGTAGGATTTAGCCAAACGGGAGCATTGGGCGAAATTGCCTGTAAAGGATAACGTTCAATTTTAAGACTTTCTCCCCATACACGTAGAGTAGTACACATAGACGGTGTTAATAAATATGGAGCACGGAGGCCCCGAAAAATCAAAAATGTCAACGCCTCTAAGGATCCCAACACTGCTGCTTCTACCTGTATAGCTGAATTAGAAGTGTCTGGATTAAGCCGCCATGCCGTGGTTACTAGTTGAGAGGCCAGATAATATTTGTAAAAATCTGGGCATACCAGGCCACCCTGGGAAGCCGGGCGTACCAATGGCCCCCAGCTATACCCAGGGGGCTTTGATCTCCATATAAATGCTGAAAGAATACGATGTAACCGTACAAAAAATGATTTAGGCATCCACTGGGGAGAGTGTCTAAATAAATATGTAAATTTAGGTAATACATTCATTTTTATTAGGTTTATACGTCCTAACAATGAAAGATGTAATGACTCCCATGCCTTCAGCCGTTGTTGAGTCTCCTGGATCTCAGGTGTTGAATTTAAGGATGAAGGGTGCTACACATGTTTGGGGGTTCTAAGTAACTTTCTAGCAAAAAAATTTAAAATGCAGATTTTAACACGTGTAGCACTGACCCCCGAAGGAGCTGCTGGTTTGAATTGGGCCTGCACTCTACCTATAACCCCACTAACCTGGCTCAATCCCCTTGGCACAGCTGTGGTGCAATGTAATACAATACAATATAATACAAATGCAAAGTACCTGTATTGTACTTCAGGATCCTCTGGCTCCACCTGGTGGGGAGAAACAGTACGCCACACAACTGGATAATTAACCAGAATATATTTTACTATAGAATATTCAAACAGGTGGTTACAGAAATTGTGCTGTCATCCCAACATAGGACAACAGCACAATATATTTCAATAAAAAAAACAATGTAAAACAAGATATATTTGTTTGTATTTATACCTGGGAGCTCCCCCTACTTTAAAAGCTATGCGTGAGATCTCACTTTAAAATACTTAGACCACGATCTTCTTTCTTCGTTAGCTAAAGTAACTCCTTTGTGATTTGTAATCCACAGTCTATGAGGGGTTAAGTTTAGGTACTCCTGGTGTGGCTCCAATAACTAATTTACAATGCTTGAGGCGCCAGCATAGATAGGCCTCAAGCCTGCTTAGTGTCAGTTGCTCTGCTCCTCCTCTGTGGAACTACAAATTCCAGTGAGGCCTGTATGTATGTCTAACTGCGTGCAAAAGTTAACAAACGTTGGGCCGTAACCCGCTCACCAACTGCATCTGCGTTCCGTGTGGTAACTTTGGTCCGGTGACTGTAGCTTGCTTCTCTGCCAGCTAGGCCTGATGCTCCGTACCGCTCCGCTGAATGGATCCGGTTCTCCGATGCTCCGATGAGTGTCTCAGGATCTTCTCAAGCCGGTCACCGTCTTTCAGGCTCCGTCAGGTCCCTTCGTAAACGAACAGGTTAGCGCTTCGTAATGGCTGTAGGCCGCTGTCTCCGGGTAGCCTCCTCACAGCTCCGCACAGGCAGTCAACGTGATCCCCAGAGACCTAAAATGGCCGCTCGGGTTCCTTTTATTCCCTACCCAGCATGCACTGCGTAAGAGAGTGTTCATGGGTAGGTCACACAGACTCCTGGGTAACAAGGTCAATCTTCTGAATCAAAACAACAGTCACTTCCTGTATAAGTCTTTTAGGTTGTTCAGAGGTAATAATATACAAGTTCATTACCCATATTTGGTCACTAGATGGCTCTAGATATGGAACCATAGTAGTGTCCTTTAACCTTGTATTAAGTACTTCCCACCCGGCCACTGTACATATACGGCCGGGTGGGAGCCATCAACTTCTGATAGGATGTTCCGGAACGTCCTTCAGAAGTAGAGGGATCGCGCACGCGCGCACGCGCGCCTGCGCAGCGGCGCGATCCCGATGCGCTCGTGTCACCCGGACACGGCGCATCTCGGATTGGCAGGAGGGCTCTGTGATTGGCCCTCCTGATCACATGACGGCCATGTCGAATCACAGCCGTCATGTGATGTAAGCAAACAGCCGGTTGCTGGGCAATCGGCTCTCCTCTCCTCACACGGAAGTCGTCGGTGAGGAGAGGAGAGCGGATCGCTGCAGCCGGCTGGTGATCAGTGAGTATTAGCTGTTTTTTTACAGCTTTTTACTCACTGATCACCAGTCTAGTGTCCCCACAGTGTAAACACACATGTCCCCAAAACACACACATGTCCCCAAAACACACATGTCCCCAAAACACACATGTCCCCAAATAATAAAAACACATGTCCCCAAATAAAAACACATGTCCCCAAATAATAAAAACACATGTCCCCCACATATGTCCCAGTAAAATCACATGTGCCAATGATTATCTGCACACATCTGTCCGTGATCACCTGCGCACATCTGTACATGATCATTTGCGTACATATGTCCGTGATCACGCGAACCAATTATTATACACTTAACGGATTTTTTTTTACCAAAAACATGTAGCAGAATACATTTTGGCTTAAATTTATGACAAAATTTGATTTTATTGGATTTCTTTTAAAAAAGAAAGGAGAAAATATTGTTTTTTTTCAAAATTTCCGCTGTGTTTTCGCTTATATCGCAAAAAAAAAATAAAAACCGGAGTCGCGAATAAATACCACCAAACTAAAGCTCTATTTGTGCGAACAAAATGATAAAAATGTCATTTGGTTACAGCATTGCATGACCGCGCAATTGTCACTGAAAGTGCGAGAGCGCTGAAAGCTGAAAATTGGTCTGGGAAGGAAGGGGGCGAAAGTGCCCAGTATTGTAGTGGTTAACCACTTGCCGACCGGCGCACGACGATATACGTCGACAGAATGGCACGTACAGGCAGGAGGGCGTATATATAAGTCCCTCCTTTAGCCTGTCCGTGCCATCGGGAGCGCGCCGGGAGCGGCGCGCTCCCGCGCCGGTCGGGACCCCCGTAAATCCGATCGCGGTCCCCGCGGACTCGATCGCCGCGGGGACCCCCGCGATCGTCTCACGGAGCGGCTGAACGGGGAGATGCCGAGATAAACAGCATCTCCCCGTTCTGCCTAGCAACTAGTGACGCCGATCTCTGCTCCCTGTGATTGGAGCAGAGATCAGCATTCACTAGCTGACAGCCACGCCCCCCCACAGTAAAAAACACACCCCTAGGCATACTTAACTCTTACACTGCCCCCTTCTGGTTAACCTCTTCACTGCCAGTGTCATTTATACAGAAATCAATGCATTTAAATGCATTAATTGCTGTAAAAAATGACAATGGTCCCAAAAATGTGTCAAAAATGTCCGATGTGTCCGCCATAATGTCGCAGTCACAAAACAAATCGCAGATCTCCGCCATTACTAATAAAAAAAAAAATATTAGTAAAAATGCTATAAAACTATCCCCTATCTTGTAAACGCTATAACTTCTGCGCGAACCGATCAATAATCGCATATTGCGATTTTTTTTTACCAAAAATATGTAGAAGAATACGTATCGGCCTAAACTGAGGAAAAAAAAGTTTTTTTATATATTTTTTGGGGATATTTATTATAGCAAAAAAAAAAATAATGCATTTTTTTCAAAATTGTCGCTTTATTTTTGTTTATAGCGCAAAAAATAAAAACCGCAGGGGCGATCAAATACCACCAAAAGAAAGCTCTATTTGTGGGAAAAAAAGGACGTCGATTTTGTTTGGGAGCTACGTCGCACGACCGCGCAATTGTCAGTTAAAGCGACGCAGTGCCGAATCGCAAAAAGGGGCCTGGTCCTTTGGCTGCAAATTGGTCCGGTCTGAAAGTGGTTAAAGTATGCATAACCACATCAATAGACAAGGATGTCAGCGCTACACACGTGGCAAAAAGATTGCCCCGGTAGGCAAGCGGTTAAGCCGAGCATTGGGTTATCTGCTGTTTCAAGGCTGCTAACGAATGCTCTTCACAGACACCGGTCTTTATCTTGTCGGCTATATGTGGTTCATTTTTTTTTTTTTACACAATACAGTAACCAGCTAAAGCATTCAGTAAATTATACAGTCCTTCACACTTCCCTGTTAGGTTTGTTAGCGATGACTTGTCAAGTTGCAGTACGGGAGACCTCGGGGATTTGCTAACTCAATGCCTTGACTTACCATGTAAAAAAGGAAAAAAAAAAACAGCCTGGAAACACATTTGTTGCCTTTTAAGGGAGTTCATTTTAATTATTTCTGCTCATCCCTGCATACGTTCCTCTAGCTCTCCCGGAACTTCATTATAGCAAAGCTGAGTTGGGAGACACTTGACACTAATGAACACTTTGAGCTACATTATGTAACTGTCTTGATTGTCTTCTAGCCTTCCTTCTGAAATCATGTTTTATCTGATGGCAAACTCTTAAGCCTAACTAGGAAAAGAGAGAGAGAGAGAGTTAGGAAGGAAAAGAGTTTAATAAGAGGTAATGTTCCTGAGAGGAGAGGACAGCTCCAGTATGTAATTATCAACACCACGCCGACCGTTCTGAAGAAACCTTTGGGGGGGGAGGAGAGATCATGCGGATGAGTCGCCGAGAAAACCGCACTTCTCTCCTCCAATGTGACCGTTGTCCCCCTCTAAGCAGAAGGAACCTAAGCAAGGAAAATTCTCTACCTTTCACAACTCAGCGTCGCCTCTTTGGGGACCTGAAGAATCACAAATTACCATGATAGGAAGATAATGACACCTGCTGACACGTTTGACGTCACCGGTGTGATAGCCGCAAGAGTGCAACCCAATTACGCCGTTCTTTCTCAGTTTTGTACGAGGAGGAGAGAGAACTTTTAAAAAAAAATCACCTGCCAGTCTGGATAAGCTCTGTTATAAAACATTGGAGAATAAAAAGCAACTTTATAAGGAGAGTCAATGACGTTCTGGAGATATCACCACCACAATGCCTACAAACGTACACTCATTTGTAATATTATATCAGCATTATTTTATATATATATATATATATATATATATATATGTGTGTAGCGATGGCTCCTGACGAGCAGGCGCTATTTTTTTTCTCAAATTAAGTTGCCTGAGGCCACAGTTGGGCTTCAGGCTAATTTCTTTAAATTTCTGGTTTCAGTGCCAGTCCGGCTGGGTTGCACTGGGTTCTCCTTGACCGCAGGTGTCGCTGTCACCGCCGGCAAGAGTAGAAACGCAGTTTAGCTGGATGCATTGAGTGCCACTTACTGCTCGGAACCAGCCCAGTGGAAGTGTTTTCCTGCTGTGCATTCTGGGTGGTGGTATTTAAGGTACCGACGCCATGTTGGCAGGGGAGTATTTTCTGTCTGTTTGGTTCTGGTGGTCCTCCTGACCCAGCCTCGTGGCCCTCATGGCCTGGGGTGCGGAACCATGCATACTGTGTCTCGGGGTAGCTGGCCCGAGGCAATGCAACTGCAGGGATAGGCCCGAGTGACGTTCGGAGCCTACTGATGCAAGGAAGGTCCGGTGCCGTCTCATCTGAAGGGAGAGGCCCAGTAACTGAAGAACCCCAGGGGAGGACTCTTTCAGGAGAAGGCCGTGCCCAAGGCTGGCTTCTCTGGAGGAGCCTGGAGGCTTAGTTGAAGGACGCAACCTGGATCAACACTCATACGGTATCGCCGGATCGGCTGTGAGAAACTGGTACCGTATGTTAGCTCTTTAAAATTCATCCAACCCCTCAGTGACGCTTAAGTGTAACTTACAAGTCTGTGGCAGAGACTTTTACCAAGTATCCTACTGGCTGCTAGGCCTAGTGAGAGAGACCTATCCGGGGGTTGCAAGAATCCAGTTGTGGAGCAGTGATATTCTCTGGATTCTTCTGATATCTTCACCCTGCAATTCAAGTACCTGAACTCACCCCTAACCCTCTACCCTTTACTGAGAGACTTTGTCTTTTTGCCAAATAAATAACCCAAAAGTGATGAAAAGGATTCAGTGTCAGTTTCAACATACTTTGGGCCACTTTCCACAGGATCCCCAAGATGGAGAAGCAAGCGGGTGAGGTAACAGTAATCCCAAATCAAACCAGCAGCTCCTTCGGGGGTTAGTGCTACATATATACATATATTAAGAATTCTGAGTTCAGCATAAGCCATAAGGTTCTCTGTCCAGTGATCCCTAGCTACAGCTGAACAGTCAGACTCAGGAGGGGAATAGAGGTTCAAATATACACTGATCATCCATAACCACAACATTATGACCAACTACCTAACATTGAGTAGGTCCCCATTTGCCATCAAAATAGTCCTCACCCAACAAGGCATAGACTCCACTAGGCCTGTAAAGGTATGCTGTGGTATCTGGCACCAAGAAATCAGTAGCAGATCCTATAAGTCCTATGTTGCGAGGTGGGGCCTCCAGATAACGCAGGTATGTTGTGGTATTTGCCTCCACTGGCTTTTCTTCTTCCCATAATGCATCCTGGTGCCATTTTTTCCCCCAGGTAAGTGACGCACCCGGCCATCCACGTGATGTAAAAGAAAACTTAATTCGTCAGACCAGGCCACTTTCTGCCATTGCTCCGTGGCCTATTTCTGATGCTCACGTGCCCTTTGTAGGCACTTTTGGCTGTGGACATAGCCCCATACACAACAACCATGAAATCAGGCCGAGACAGAAGTACAGTTAAATTACACTTGTTTAATAATAAAAGTAAAAAGAAAAAACCTAGTCAAAACATAGCCAGAGTTCAGTAACCAGAACAGATAGTCAGCCAAGCCAGAAGTCAGGGATCAATGTAGTGAAACAGCAAGCAGGATCTGGAGCCAGAAGGGATGTCAGCAAAGCAAGTCTTCGACAGGATCGCAGGAGATCGTTTCTGTGATGTTGACCAAGGCGAAGGCAGAGAACCTCTGGACTGGATGGCTTAAGTAGGCAGGACTGACGAGCAGGATATCATCAACAGCTGAGTAACTGTGGAGAGAGATGGGAGCTGGCAATTGTTGAGCCCAGCCCTAACAGTGTGTTCCTGCACCTTTCTACCAGAACCAGCATGACTTTTTTCACCAATTTGAGTTTGAGTAGATCTTCTATTGGATCAGACTACATGGGCCAGCCTTCCCCCCCCCCACCTCCACCAATGAGTCCTCCCTCCCCACCTCAATGGGCCTTCCCCCCAGCTCCCCCAATGAGTCCTCCCTCCCCACCTCAATGGGCCTTCCCTCCCCACCTCCATCAATGAGCCTTCCCTTCCCACCTCCCTCAATGAGTCTTCCCTCCCCACCTCGCTCAATGAGCCTTCCCTCCCCACCTCCATCAATGAGCCTTCCCTTACTCACCTCCATCAATGAACCTTCCCTTCCCACCTCCCTCAATGAGTCTTCCCTCCCCACCTCCACCAGTGAGCCTTCCCTCCCCACCTCCATCAATGAACCTTCTCTCCCCACCTCCCTCAATGAGTCTTCCCTTCCCACCTCCACAAGTGAGCCTTGGCCGCCAATGACCCTGTCACTGGTTCTCCAGTTCTCCTTCCTTGGACTACTTTTAGTCTGTCCTGACAACTGTATGTTATTATTGAGCTTATGATCTACCAAAACCAGATCCTTCTCCACTATGGATCCCCCCAGATCCCCCCAGACCCTTCTCCACTACGGATCCCCCTAGTTGTACTTCCCCTAGTATGTATGATGCATATTCTTAGCCCCAAGTGCATAACATTACATTTATCAACATTAAACCGCATCATTGAGCATTGAGGTCGGCTTGTAAATTGGAGACATCCTGTAAGGACGTTATTCCAATGCATAGCTTGGTGTCGGTTTTTTCTGCTTTCAGCACATTGAGTTCAGGGACAATATGTTCACTTGCTGCCTCATAGTGTGCCCCCCCCCCACATCCATCAATGACCCACCCACCTCCATCGATGAGCCTCCCACCTCCATTAATGTGCTTTCCCTCACCACCTCCATCAATAAGCCTTCCCTCCTCGACTTCCATCAATGAGTCTTCCCCCCACCTCCACCAATGAGTCTTCCCTCCCCACCTCCATCAATGAGCTTTCCCTCTCCACCTCCATCAATGAGCCTTCCCTCCCCCACCTCCATCAATGAGCCTTCCCTCTCCACCTCCATCAATGAGCCTTCCCCCTCCCCCACCTCCATCAATGAGCCTTCCCATCTCCACCTCCATCAATGAGCCTTCCCTCCCCACCTCCATCAATGAGCCTTCCCTCCTCACCTCTATCAATGAGCCTTCCCTCCTTAACACCTTTAATGAGCCTTCCCTCCCCACCTCCATCAGTGAGCCTTCCCTCCCCACCTCCATCAATGAGCCTTCCCTCCCCACCTCCATTAATGAGCCTTCCCTCCCCACCTCCATCAATGAGCCTTCCCTCCCCACCTCCATCAATGGGCCTTCCCTCCCCCACCTCCAACAATGAGCCTCCATCGAGGATCCTTGGCCATCCATGACCCTGTCCCCGATTGTCCAGTTCTGCTTCCTTGGACCACTTTTGGTCGGCCCTGACCACTGCAGACCGGCAACATTCCACAAGCTGCAGTTTTGGAGTTGCTGTGACCCGGTCATCTAAACATTACAATTTGGTCCTTGTCACAGTCCCTCCAATCCTTACACTTGTCCATTTTTTTCTTCTGCTTTCAGCATATCGAGTTCAGGGGCAACATGTTCACTTGCTGCCTAATATATTCCACCCACTTTCAGATGCCATTATCAAGAGACAATCAAGGTTATTCATTTTACCTGTCCCGTCGTATAATATTAATAATGACATCTGTGTTGTTCTCCCCTCCTCTAATCATGGTCACAGCGTTTGATGAAAACAATGCAAATGAACAGAGCCTGATCAGCTCATAGTGCAATGCATTACTGGATTTAAGGGAGTGTGTCTACTTTGTTGCCTTTGGGCTTTAAAACAGCCTTTCTCAACCTTTTCAACATGGAGGAACCATTGGAATAACTTTCCGGTCTTAGGGAACCCCTGCTAAAAGGTCTCAGGAAACCCCTGCTAACAGTCAATACCGTATTTATCGGCGTATAACACGCACCCCAAGTTTAGGAGGGAAATTTAAGGAAAATAACTTTTAGGAGGGAAGTTTAAATAAAAAAAAAAAAACTTACATTTTAAATCCCCATCAATGCAGCCTTGCACACTGTCCATCTGCAGCCTTCCCCAGTGTCCATCTGCAGCCTTGCCGTGTCCATCTGCAGCCTTCCAGTGTCCATCTGCAGCCTTCCAGTAACCATCTGCAGCCTTGCAGTGTCCATCTGCAGCCTTGCAGTGTCCATCTGCAGTCTTCCAGTGTCCATCTGCAGCCTTCCAGTGTCCATCTGCAGCCTTCCCCAAAATTGCAGCATGTTTGGGTTTTAAATTTAGCCCCGCCGCCAAGATATTCGGCTCCTTTCGGCTCCTCTCGCCGCCGACATAGACCGAGCCGAGCCAAGTGTACTCGTGTACTCAGCTCCGCTCGCAGTCACGCCCCCGTCCCCTTGGCCCGGCTCCTATGATGAACAGAACACCGGTCCAATGGGGTGACGTAAAGGCTAGGAGGCGGGACTGGGCGTGACTGCGAGTGGAGCCGAGTACACAGTACACTCGGCTCGGCTCGGTCAATGTCGGCAGCCCTCACAGACGGTGGAGATCGGCGTATAACACGCACCCATGATTTTCCACAGATTTTAAGGGAAAAAAGTGCGTGTTATACGCCGATAAATACGGTATATCTACATCTCATGATACATTAGTGTGATGGTCAGTGGGATGAACGCTCCCTACACTTGTGGTCATTGGGAAGAATTCCCCCCTTACAGTAGGGTGACCAGACATCCCCGGTTTCCGGGGACAGTCCCCGGATTGAGGACACTGTCCCTGGACCAAGTCTGTCCCCGGTTTTGTCCCCGGATTGTATTTGAACGGGGGCTGGGGCAATTTCAAAGACAGTCAGTGCAGAATTTAAAAAAGAAGATTCTGAATTACACCCCCCCGCTCCATCGCTTCTACTAGCTTAGAGGGGGTGTATTTCTTTCCATTATCTGTGCCCCTTTCTGATGATCATGTGCTGGTCGGAGCGGAGGGACTATTTCTTCAGTTTCAGGCGCATGCCCATCCAGCTCCGCTCGCATGTTCTTCTACCTTGGCTCACGTCCCGGCCAGCCGCCTGCCCATCTCCTTGCCTTCCCTGGCGGAGTGATCTTCCTCCGCTCCCCACCCAGTAGTACCCGGGGCCCGAAGAGCAAGACTTGACAGGCTGTGAGGCGTGCGGCAAGCGGCGATGGGCAGAGAGTCGCTGATTGCCGCCATTGCTTGGAAAAAAAAAAAATATGTCCCCAGATTTCATTTAACGGCTTCCCGACCGCCGCATGTAAATATACGTCGGCAGAATGGCACGGCTAGGCAAAAGCACGTATATATACGTGCCCTTTAATTGCCTAGCCGTGGGGTCGCGCGTGCACCGCTGGCGGCGTGCTCGCGACCCGGTCGGGAGCTCCGTGACCACGGCCGCGGGACCAGCGGACCCGATCGCGGTCCGCTGGTGTCCCACGATCGGGTCACAGAGCTGAAGAACGGGGAGAGGTCTGTGTAAACAAAACTCTCCCCGCGCTTCCTACTCTGCCTGTCATTGATTGTCTGTTCCCTGTCATCGGGAAAGCGATCAATGATGTCAGACGTACAGCCACGCCCCCTACTGTAAAAAAAAAAAACACAACACATCACACTTAGCCCCTCCCCGCCCCCTAGTGGTTAACTCCTTCACTGCCAGTGTCATTTACATAGGAATCAGTGCATTTAAATAGCACTGATTTCTATATAAATGACAATGGTCCCAAAAATGTGTCAAAAATGTCCGATGTGTCCGCCATAATGTCGCAGTCACAATAAAAATCGCTGATCGCCGCCATTACTAGTAAAAAAAAAAATATTAATAAAAATGCTATAAAACTATCCCCTATATTGTAAGCGCTATAACTTTTGCGCAAACAAATCAATAATCGGTAATTGCTATTTTTTTTTACTAAAATATGTAGAAGAATACGTATCGGCCTAAACTGAAAAAAAAAATGTTTTTAATATATTTTTTTGGGGATATTTATTATAGCAAAAAGTCAAAAATATTGAATTTTTTTCAAAATTGTTGCCCTTTTTTTTTGTTTATAGCGCAAAAAAATAAAAACCGCAGGGGCGATCAAATACCACCAAAAGAAAGCTCTATTTGTGGGAAAAAAAGAAAGCCAATTTTGTTTGGGAGCCACGTCGCACGACCGCGCAATTGTCAGTTAAAGCGACGCAGTGCCGAATCACAAAAAGGGGCCTGGTCCTTTGGCTGCAAATTGGTCCGGGGCTGAAGTGGTTAAAAAATCTGGTCACCTTACCTTACAGATAGCTAAAAAGATCAATGGTGTCAGTGGGAACTTATCTGAGAGGCAGAAAATGCTAATTGCTCAGGGAGGCCTAGTAACCTCTGAGGGAACTCTAGGGATCCATGCAACCCTGGTTGAGAAACCCGGCTTTAAAAAGTAGTTATCCAAAGACCAGTGGCGGTGCGTGCATAGAGGGCGCAGGAGCGCCGCCCCCCCTCTCCTGCACCGCTCTATCACCAATAGATAGATTCATGCATTGCATGAATCTATCTATTGTCACCGCTGCCGCCCCCTATTCAGGTGTCCGGCCCTTGTCGGGCGCCGGGCATCTGAATTACAGCGGGGGGGTGTTGCTGGAAGCGCCCCTATTAGAGCTGTAAAGCTCTAATAGGGGACCTTATTAGAGCGGTGTGCTCTAATAGGCTTCCCTAAGTGTAAACAGCGGGCGCACTGCTGTGCGTTCGCTGATTACACAGTATTGTGTTAGAGAAGCGAATACATCGCTTCCCTAACACAGACCCGCCTCTCAGCCAATCAGGTTGCCAGGTCTGTTACCTGTCACCTGATTGGCTGAAGTCACAGGCGCTGTAATTGGACGCTAGGCGTCCAATCATAGCAGAAGACAGGAGGAGCGCGGGAGAAGAAGACATCCGACGATGAGACACCGCTCGTCGCCTGACGCCGTCACCAGCTGCACACCGGGACAAGGTAAGTGCAGAGGGCAGGCAGGGGGCACAGTGGCAGCACTTGAGGGGCACAGTGGCAGCACTTAAGGGGCACAGTGGCAGCACTTAAGGGGTACAGTGGCAGCACTTAAGGAGCACAGTGGCAGCACTTGGGGCACAGTGGCAGCACTTGGGGCACAATGGCAGCACTTGGGGCACAGTGGCAGAACTTGGGGCACAGTGGCAGCACTTGGGGCACAGTGGCAGCACTTGGGGCACAGTGGCAGCGTTTGATGGGCACAGTGGCAGCGTTTGATGGGCACAGTGGCAGCGTTTGATGGGCACAGTGGCAGCATTTAATGGGCACAGTGGCAGCGTTTAATGGGCACAGTGGCAGCATTTAATGGGCACAGTGGCAGCGTTTAATGGGCACAGTGGCAGCATTTGATGGCACAGTGAGGCTGTTTGTTTGCGCCCCCCCCAAAAATTTTGAGCACCAGCCGCCACTGCCAAAGACTGGACCATTATCCGGGTAAATCCTTACCGCACCATTGAGAAACCAGTCTACGTTTGGCCAATGTGCTATGGCTTCCAAATCTTACCGTGTGCATAGGAATAGATGGGAATTTTAATAAGGGAACTTAATAAGTAGAATAGATTCTTTGCTTCCAGCATCTATCACCCACTATTTACACCTAGCTGCTGTCGGTCTTAGAAGAACATCACTGTAATGGGTGGCAAGGGTTGAGCAGAGGAAGCCTCATCTATATTAATTATCCACAACCTCGGCCATCACTTGTCTATTCATCTTCCCATTCAATGCCTGGGGGGGGGCTCAGCTGTCTAGAAGGGCAGGAGAGGAATTGTACCCCCCCCCCCCCCTCAGGCCCGTCTCCCTCTATACCTGAGGGCTACCGGAGATTGATCGACGTCCGTCAGCGATAAACCTCCCCCTTACCGCCGCCTGCTCCTGTGTTCTTCCAACTGATTTCCATTTCTTTTCTTCATTTGTTTCTTTCTGGTGGTATATTATTGCGTCTCTCGCCGAGTGTTTTTTCTTCTCAGATTCCTGATTACATAATCACCTTTTTTTTTTTTTTTCAGTATTTTCTTACTGTCAACTTCTTATGAATTCAAAATGAAAAGATCGCACTTTTCTTTCTGGAATTTAAATATATTCTTCTTAAATACCTGTGATTAGGTCCGCGCTACAACGCCGTTGCGTAATAAATGAAGGTAGGCTAAATTGTTAGTTAGAAATTATTATTATTATTTTTTTTTTTTCTTCGGTGAAGAGTTTATGTGATCAAGAGACACAATGAAATGTTATAGCCGCCTTTATGTCTCATAATGAAATAAAAGCTCCCGAAACGCAATCTCTCCGGTAGATATTATGAGGCTTAAAATCCGCACATACTAATTGAAAAACACATTAAAAAATATGATTATATGGTAACATTGACACCTGCAAAGACTTATTTATAAAGTGTTCCTAGGCTGAGCGAAAAGCCCAAAATAATATCTACCATTCAGCAACTAATTAACCACTTCAGCCCCGGACCAATTGGCAGCCAAAGGACCAGGCCCCTTTTTGCGATTCGGCACTGCGTCGCTTTAACTGACAATTGCGCGGTCGGGCGACGTGGCTCCAAAACAAAATTGGCGTCCTTTTTTTTCCCACAAATAGAGCTTTCTTTTGGTGGTATTTGATCGCCCCTGCGGTTTTTATTTTTTGCGCTATAAACAAAAATAGAGCGACAATTTTGAAAACAATGCAATATTTTTTGCTTTTTGCTATAATAAATATAACCCAAAAATATATAAAAAAAAAAATTTTTTTCCTTAGTTTAGGCCGATACGTATTCTTCTACATATTTTTGGTAAAAAAAAATCGCAATTAGCGATTATTGATTGGTTTGCGCAAAAGTTATAGCGTTTACAAAATAGGGGATAGTTTTATAGCATTTTTATTAATATTTATTTTTTTACTAGTAATGGCGGCGATCAGCGATTTTTATTGTGACTGCGACATTATGGCGGACACATCGGACATTTTTGACACATTTTTGGGACCATTGTCATTTATACAGCAATCAATGCTATTTAAATGCATTGGTTCCTGTATAAATGACAGTTGTAGTGAAGGGGTTAACCACTAGGGGGAGGGGAGGGTTTATGGGCTGTGACGTGTGTGTTTTTTTTTTACATTAGGGGCGGGGCTGACGTCTGACGTCACTGATCGGCTTTCCCGATGACAGGGAACAGCTGATCAGTGACAGGCAGAGCAAGAAGCGCGGGGAGAGGTTTGTTTACACAGACCTCTCCCCGTTCTTCAGCTCCGTGACCCGATCGCGGGACACCAGTGGCGATCGGGTCCGCTGGTCCCGCGGCCGGGTCACGGAGCTCCCGACCGACGGGCAGGCACATGCACGATCACGTACAGGTACGTGATTTTGCCTGACCGTGCCATTTTGCCGCAGTATATCTGCGTTAGGCGGTCGGGAAGCGGTTAAAGACTAAATACTTTTGGCATAAGCCCAATCATGGTGGGTTGTCTGTCTGGTGACCCCATGGCTACGGCTGAAGAGTCAGACTTCGGAGGGGAAAGGGGGTGCAAATATACACCCACCAGCCAGAACATTTTGACCACTAATAGGTAAATTGCAAAAGTATTAATTATCTGTTTACAATGACACCTGAAAGTAGGTGGGATATATAAGGCAGCAAGTGAACATGTTGTCCCTGAAGTTCATGTGTTGAAAGCAGAAAAAAAATGGACAAGTACGGGAAATTAACAAGGACCAAACTGAAATGTGTAGAAGACGGTCAAAGCAACTCCAAAACTGCAGCACTTGTGGGATATTCCTGGTCCACAGTGGTCAGGGCCGATTAAAATTGGTCCAAGAAAGGATAACCGACCAAATGGCGGCAGGGTCATGGGCGGCCAAGGCTCACTGATGGAGGTGTGGAGGGAAGGCTCATTGGTGGAGGTGGGGAGGGAAGGCTCATTGATGGAGATGGGGGGGGCTCATTGATGGAGATGGGGGAGGGAAGGCTCATTGATGGAGGTAGGGAGGGAAGGCTCATTGATGGAGGTGGGGAGGGAAGGCTCATTGATAGGAGGTGGGGGGAGGGAAGGCTAATTGATGGAAGTAGGGAAGGAAGGCTCATTGATGGAGATGGTGGGGGGGGGGGGGCTCATTGATGGAGGTGGGGGAGGGAAGGCTCATTGGTGGAGGTGGGGAGGGAAGCTCATTGATGGAGATGGGGGGGAAGGCTCATTGATGGAGGTGGGGGGAGGGAAGGCTCACTGATGGAGGTAGGAAGGGAAGGCTCATTGATGGAGGTAGGGAGGGAAGGCTCATTGATGGAGGTAGGGAGGGAAGGCTCATTGATGAAGGTGGGGGGCGGGAAGGCTAATTGATGGAAGTAGGGAAGGAAGGCTCATTGATGAAGGTGGGGGAGGCTCATTGATGAAGGTGGGGGGGCTTATTGATGGAGATGGGGGGGCTCATTGATGGAGGTGGGAAGGGAAGGCTCCCTGATGGAGGTGGGGGAGGGAAGGCTCACTGACGGAGGTGGGGGGAAAGCTCATTTATGGAGATGGGGGAGGCTCATTGATGGGTGTGGGGGAGGGAAGGCTCACTGGTGGAGGTGGGGGAGGGAAGGCTCTCTGATGGAGGTGGGGAGGGAGGGCTCATTGATGGAGGTGGGGGGGGGGGGTGTTCATGTCAGGGCTGGGCTCAGCCCTTCCTTCGCTCAGCTGTCGGCTAATTGCCAGCTCCCATCTCTCTCCACAGTTACTCCGCTGTTGATGATATCCTGCTCGTCAGTCCTGCCTACTTAAGCAGTCCAGTTCAGAGGAGCTCTGCCTTCGCCTTGGTCAACATCACAAGAAACATCTCCTGCGGTCCTGCTTTGTCGACATCCTTTCTGGCTCCGGATCCTGATGGCTGTTCCACTACATTGATCCCTGACTTCTGGCTAGGCTGACTATCTGTTCCGGTAACTGAACTCTGGCTATGTTTCGACTATGTTTGTTCTTTTTACTTTTATTATTAAACAAGTGTGATTTAACTGTACTTCTGTCTCGGTCTGATTTCATGGTTTCTGACACCTACACACATGCAGCTACACTGATTACACAGCGGCAGTAACTAAATTGACCTAACCTACCTCCTATCTAGGAGGGCGCTACACTTGCATTGTGGCCTGCTTTACATACCGCTCTGCAGGTAGATTTTTTTTATCACGGTTGCATTTTAAGTAGATGAATATGAGCTGCTATGTTTAGATTGTCCTCTTTCCATTCTCCTTGATTAGTAATAAAGTATCCTGCGTAGCGAGGGAAGCTATTTATGTATCACACTCCAGCTCTCAATTCACCTTCGGCACGAATGTTAGGTGGGGAGGTGGAGCCAGCCCAAGCTGAAAGCGATTCCAATTACATTTTCACTTAGCGGTGACTCTGAATGATGCTTGAAGGCTCGGCTCGCACAGGTGAGAACCTTTCCCCGCTTTAAAATGTGCCGAATAAGCCTTCCTCGGAGGACTCCGCTCTCTCAGATCTTAAAAAGCTCGGCAGCGCGGAGGGAACACATTCTATAATAAGTTTGGCGGGTCTGCAGGGCTCCGCCGCCGAGTGCGTTCCCGCGGGGCTCCGCCCCTGAGTGCGTTCCCGCAGGGCTCCGCAGCAGAGTGCGTTCCCGCGGGGCTCCGCCCCGGGTGCGTTCCCGCGGGGCTCCGCCCCTGAGTGCGTTCCCGCAGGGCTCCGCCGACGAGTGCGTTCCCACGGGGCTCCGCCCCGTGTGCGTTCCCGCGGGGCTCCGCAGCAGAGTGCGTTCCCGCAGGGCTCCGCAGCAGAGTGCGTTCCCGCGGGGCTCCGCCCCTCTGAGTGCGTTCCCGCGGAGCTCTGCCACAGAGTGCGTTCCCGCAGGGCTCTGCCGCAGAGTGCGTTCCCGCAGGGCTCCGCAGCAGAGTGCGTTCCCGTTGGGCTCCGCCGCAGAGTGCGTTCCCGCAGGGCTCTGCCGCAGGGTGCGTTCCCGCAGGGCTCCGCCGCAGAGTGCGTTCCCACGGGGCTCCGCCCCTGAGTGCGTTCTCAGTCTGTAAATGAGGAGTTTAAGCAGCCGGAGTAAAACCGAGATCACCACCCCGATTCATTAACAGTCTAAAGAACAATTCACACCTGTGACATCCTATGAGATGCATTTAATTGTTCCGGAGGTGAGAAGAGGAAGTTTCGGGAACGTCTTACACTACACGTTCTAAGAATGAACTATTTTATTTTTTAAAGAACGATGGAGAAAACGAAGGCAAAAGAAGACATAAAAAAAAATTCACGGCACACCAACATATGCCAAAGGAAGGCTAAAGAAAAGGCCGTGCCACCCAAAAGTGATATGTAGAGCTACGCCCCCCCAACAGGAGCCGCTGGATTTATGGTCCCCCCGATTCCTGCAGAGCCAGGGAACACGCAATTTTTGAGTCTCCTTCAAAGACAAAGGAACAGTCCAAGGACTTTGGACTGGGGTATGAGATTTTTGGGATGCTCAATTTGGCTTAAAGAACAACGAGGGCAACTTCCTTCTCTATGTAATCCAGAAAATGAACAGACACTCGACTGTTATGCCCCCGTACACACGACCGGACTTTCCGGCAGAAAAGGTCAGACGGAATCATTCCGTCGGATATTCCGATCGTGTGTGGGATAATCCGATCGTTTTTCTTCAAAAAATTCAGACGGACCTACAAATAGAACATGCTTTAAATGTTTCCGACGGAATCAATTTCTATCGGGAAAACCGTTCGCCTGTATGCTGGTCCGACGGACCAAATACGACGCAAGGGTAGCTATTGGCTACTGGCTATTGAACTTTCTTTTCTAGTCCCGCCGTACGTCATCGCGTTCGAAACCAACAGACTTTGGTCCGATCGTGTGTGGGCAAGTCCATTTGTTCGGAACTCCATTGGAACTCCGTCTGGAAGACCGTCTGAGTTTATTCTGACGGAAAGTCCGGTCGTGTGTACGCGGCATAAGACATGTGCTCTGCCGAAAAAATGTGTTTGTTTTCGTTTCATTCGTTTTTTTTGTTTATTTTTCGGGGTCATTCGTTATGATTGCAATTCCTCATAAATTTGAAGATTCGAAAATTCATAAATTCGTAAATTCAAAAATTAGAAAATTAGAAAATACGAAAATAAGGAAGAATAAGTAACTAACTAACTAATAATAACTATTAAATTATAGGTATTGGAATTTCCTTTCAAATTTGGCTGTTAGTGAACGTAACAAATAACAAGTTACGAATTATCCGAAATAAAGAATGCTGCATCTAAACAAAGGGAACGGAACAAATTAATAATAAATAATAATACAAATAATAATAATAAAAAGTTTTTATTATTATTATTATTATTGTTATTTATTTTTATTAATTTGTTAAGTTCCATTCGTTTAGATGCAGCATTCTTTATTTCGGATAATTTGTAACTTCGGATAAATTCGTATTCGTTACGCTCACTAACGGCCAAATGTAAAAGGAAAGTCCAATACCTATAATTTATTAGTTAGTTATTATTGGAATTTCCTTTCAAATTTGGCTGTTAGTGAATGTAACAAATAACAAGTTACAAAATATCCGAAATAATGCTGCATCTAAACAAAGAGAACGGAACAAATTAATAATAAATAATAAAAATAAAAATAATAATAATAAAAAGTTTTTTATTATTGTTATTTATTTTTATTAATTCGTTACGTTCTATTTGTTTAGATGCGGCATTTGTTATTTTGGATAGATTGTAACTTCGGATAAATTTGTATTCGTTATGTTCACTAACAACCAAATCTGAAAGGAAATTCCAATACCTATAATTTATTAGTTAGTGATAGTTAAAGTGGGATTCCACCCTAAAGTGGAACTCCCGCTTTTTGGAACCCCCCCCCCCCCCTCCGGTGTCACATTTGGCACCTTTCAGGGGGGAGGGGGGTGCAGATACCTGTCTAAGACAGGTATCTGCACCCACTTCCGGGCATAAACTCCCACGGGAGTTTACGTCACTTCCTGTTCTGGCACGCTGTCTGCCGGGACACACACGTGTCCCGGCAGACAGCGCTGAACATTCTCATTGCGCCGCGCGACTCACGCATGCGCAGTAGGGAATCAGGAAGTGAAGCCACTTCCTGATTCCCTCACCGAGAATGGCGCCGGCTACAGCAGAGAGCCGAGCGATCGATCGGCCTCTGCTGCCGACACCGCTGGACCCTGGAACAGGTAAGTGTCCATTTTTTAAAAGTCAGCAGCTGCAGTATTTGTAGCTGCTGGCTTTTAAAAAAACATTTTCAGTACAGTCCCTCTTTAAGTTATTATTAGTTAGTTATTATTTCAGATTTTCGAATTTTCAGGTTTTCGGATTTTCAAATCTACGAGTTAGCAAATTTATTTAATATATTCAAATATATTTAAATTTATGAATATTCGGAAAAATTGTTAAACAGGTTTTCGTTAACTCTGATATTTCCGAATTATCCAATTTTTTATCAAAAATAAAAAAAACAATGTTCCCTGATGTAAATCTATTGTCAGTTACGATGCCCGTCGACACCGCCAAACAGCGGAGCCTACAGGCGGTTAGCCTTCATTGACGGCGGAGGGCCCCCCACCCCAAAGCACCCCCTCCATGTTGAAGGCATGTGGTCTGGTATGGTTCAGGAGGGGGGGGGGGGGCTCGCTCATTTCCCCCCCCTTTCCTGACCTGCTGGGCTCCATGCTCGGATAAGGGTCTGGTATCGATTTTTGGGGGGCCCCCGCGCTTTTTTAATTAAAATTTTTGTATTGCCGGCAATGGAATATGTCTTTTTTTTTTTTCTTTAGAAATTTCAGTTTTGCAGCAGCAGGTTCTACACGTTCCACAGATGCGCCACTTTACAGGTAGACTAAGGGCACCCCCAGGCACGATATTTTCATTGTTATTGTTTCACTTTAACCACTTTCAGACCAGACCAAATTTGCAGCCAAAGGACCAGGCCCCTTTTTGCGATTCTGCAATGCGTCGCTTTAACTGACAATTGCGCGGTCGTGCGTCGTGGCTCCCAAACAAAATTGACGTCCTTTTTTTCCCACAAATAGAGCTTTCTTTTGGTGGTATTTGATCGCCCCTGCGGTTTTTATTTTTTGCGCTATAATCAAAAAAGAGCGTAAATTTTGAAAAAAACGCATTATTTTTATTTTTTGCTATAATAAATATCCCCCAAAAATAAATAAAAAAACATTTTTTTTCCTCAGTTTAGGCCGATAAGTATTCTTCTACATATTTTTGGTAAAAAAAAATCACAATTAGCGATTATTGATTGGTTTGCGCAGGAGTTATAGCGTTTACAAAATAGGGGATAGTTTTATAGCATTTTTATTAATAATTTTTTTTTATTAGTAATGGCGGCGATCAGCGATTTTTATTGTGACTGCGACATTATGGCGGACACATCGGACATTTTTGACACATTTTTGGGACCATTGTCATTTATACAGCAATCAATGCTATTTAAATGCACTGATTCTTGTATAAATGACACTGGCAGTGAAGGGTTAACCACTAGGTGGCAGTGTAGGAGTTAAGTATGCCTAGAGGTGTGTTTCTTACTGTGGGGGGGCGTGGCTGTCAGCTAGTGAATGCTAATCTCTGCTCCAATCACAGGGAGCAGAGATCGGCGTCACTAGTTGCTAGGCAGAACGGGGAGATGCTGTTTATTTCCGCATCTCCCCGTTCAGCCTTCCCGTAAGACGATCGCGGGTGTCCCCGTGGCGATCGAGTCCGCGGGACCCGCGACCGGCCTCACGGGGGTCCCGACCCGCGTGAGCGCGCACCGCTCCCGGCGCACGCCCGATGGCACGGCGGCATCTTAAAAGGGGACGTATATATATGCCCTTATGCCTGTCCGTGCGATTCTGTCGACGTATATCGTCGTGCGCCGGTCGGGAAGCGGTTCAGCATCATTAAAATCATTGCTCCTGTAAAAGCAACCTTTTTTAAAAGTTTTTTTTTGCATTGATATATGTCCCCCAGGGCAGGCCCCGGGCCCCCAAACACTTTTTATGGCCAATTACTTGCATATAAGCCTTCAAAATGGGGGCTTTTGATTTTTGGGTCCCATAGACTTCAATGGGGTTCGGAGTTCGGGCTTGAACTTTCTATGTTTGGGAGTTCTGATGCGAATTGAACCGGGGTGGGGGGAGGGGGGTGTTCCGCTCATCTCTAGTGCTCTTTGGATTCTGGCCCCCTCCATGCATCTAGATTGTGGAAAAGTCTCGCAGATGTTGTACCCCCATACTTGGGAGGAGTAGCAGAATCTGTTTTGGGGTGTAATTGGTCCTTGAATTGCGCTTCACTCCTTCCTTTTCACAAGAGATGACGTGGAGTCTGTAGTCAGTACAATGTGTAGTAAGTACCCAATAGAAATACACAACTAAATAAAAGTAAAAAATAATAAAAAAAAAAGGATACTTTTCAGCTTTCTAACAAGCTATAAATGAAATGCGTTGTGCTCGGCAAACATTGCGATGTGTTGGAGAAGACGAGATTCCAGCCGCCGTCCTCACCGCGTCTCACACATGTTGAGGAGTGAGAAGGATTTATGAATATGATTATAACATTGGAATAATATTTCTGCACGTCGAGTGGCCAATCAGACTTCTCACCACTCATCATCCACTGCCTGCCGAACGAGAACTTCCACTTCATGTTATTCCACATTCCAAATATACGATCGTTCCCAACCCACCTACAGGAGCCACGCCAACCCACCTACAGGAGCCACGCCAACCCACCTACAGGAGCCACGCCATCCCACCTACAGGAGCCACGCCAACCCACCTACAGGAGCCACGCCAACCCACCTACAGGAGCCACGCCAACCCACCTACATGAGCCACGCCAACCCACCTACAGGAGCCACACCATCCCACCTACAGGAGCCACGCCAACCCACCTACAGGAGCCACGCCAACCCACCTACAGGAGCCACGCCAACCCACCTACAGGAGCCACGCCAACCCACCTACAGGAGCCACGCCAACCCACCTACATGAGCCACGCCAACCCACCTACAGGAGCCACACCATCCCACCTACAGGAGCCACACCAACCCACCTACAGGAGCCACGCCAACCCACCTACATGAGCCACGCCAACCCACCTACAGGAGCCACGCCATCCCACCTACAGGAGCCACACCATCCCACCTACAGGAGCCACGCCAACCCACCTACAGGAGCCATGCCAACCCACCTACAGGAGCCACACCATCCCACCTACAGGAGCCATGCCAACCCACCTACAGGAGCCACACCATCCCACCTACAGGAGCCATGCCCACCCACCTACAGGAGCCACACCATCCCACCTACAGGAGCCACGCCAACCCACCTACAGGAGCCACGCCAACCCACCTACAGGAGCCACACCATCCCACCTACAGGAGCCACACCAACCCACCTACAGGAGCCACGCCAACCCACCTACAGGAGCCACGCCATCCCACCTACAGGAGCCACACCATCCCACCTACAGGAGCCACGCCAACCCACCTACAGGAGCCATGCCAACCCACCTACAGGAGCCACACCATCCCACCTACAGGAGCCATGCCAACCCACCTACAGGAGCCACTCCATCCCACCTACAGGAGCCATGCCCACCCACCTACAGGAGCCACACCATCCCACCTACAGGAGCCACGCCAACCCACCTACAGGAGCCACGCCAACCCACCTACAGGAGCCACACCATCCCACCTACAGGAGCCACACCAACCCACCTACAGGAGCCACGCCAACCCACCTACAGGAGCCACGCCATCCCACCTACAGGAGCCACACCATCCCACCTACAGGAGCCACGCCAACCCACCTACAGGAGCCACGCCAACCCACCTACAGGAGCCACACCATCCCACCTACAGGAGCCATGCCAACCCACCTACAGGAGCCACACCATCCCACCTACAGGAGCCATGCCCACCCACCTACAGGAGCCACACCATCCCACCTACAGGAGCCACGCCAACCCACCTACAGGAGCCACGCCAACCCACCTACAGGAGCCACACCATCCCACCTACAGGAGCCACACCAACCCACCTACAGGAGCCACGCCAACCCACCTACAGGAGCCACACCATCCCACCTACAGGAGCCACACCAACCCACCTACATGAGCCACGCCAACCCACCTACAGGAGCCACACCATCCCACCTACAGGAGCCACGCCAACCCACCCGGATTTCATCTTCCAGCAAGATTCACTTTTTAATGGTAAAAAAAAAAGAAGAAGAAGAAACACGTCTTACAATTATAATATATTTAAAAGATAATTCCTTCTACAAGTCATTAATACTTTAGAGCAGAGGTGCCTGGGGGCCACATGTGACCCTTTCCTAGCTTTTTTCCAGCCCTTGAGACACAATTCCTCCCACTGATACCAATGATGGGGCACTATTCCTCCCACTGACACCAATGATGGGGCACTATTTCTCCCACTGCTACCAATGATGGGGCACTATTCTTCCCACTGACACCATGATGGGGCACAATTCCTCCCACTGATACAATGATGGGGCACTATTCCTCCCACTGACACCAATGATGGGGCACTATTCCTCCCACTGACACCAATGATGGGACACTATTCCTCCCACTGATACCAATGATGGGGCACTATTCCTCCCACTGACACCAATGATGGGGCACACTATTCCTCCCACTGATACCAATGATGGGACACTATTCCTCCCACTGATACCAATGATGGGGCACAATTCCCCCCACTGATACCAATGATGGGGCACTATTCCTCCCACTGACACCAATGATGGGGCACTATTCCTCCCACTGGACACCAATGATGGGGCCCTATTCCTCCCACTGACGGCTCCCGCGGCTCCGGCCAGTCACAGAGCCGGAGTCTTCCCGGAAGGAAGAGGGGCGAAGAAGGACGCAGCCTGCACAGGGGACAGCGATGGATTTGTTTGCAGGTAAGTGTCACATAATGGGATAGTATGCGATGCATACTAGCCCATTATGCTTTTAATTTGCAGGCTTTGCAGGGAGCAAAAGAGGAAGTAAAACCCATCAGGGTTTAATTCCTCTTTAAATATTAACATACATAAATAAAATAAAAAATTCTCTGATATGTGTGCAGTGGCAGCCATTGGATACTATCTGTATAATATTACATATATATAAATAAATAAATAAATAAATAATTAAATAAATAACAATGATGTATAATATTATTTGAATATTTGATG
Organism: Lithobates sylvaticus; assembly: GCA_028564925.1. Classification (NCBI taxonomy): domain Eukaryota; kingdom Metazoa; phylum Chordata; class Amphibia; order Anura; family Ranidae; genus Lithobates; species Lithobates sylvaticus. The sequence continues at coordinate 605,424,487 of CM053029.1, read as the reverse complement.
ATGATTATAATAGTAAAAAGAAAAAAAAAATCTCTGATACGCGTGCAGTGGCAACCATTGAATACTATGTGTATAATATTACGTACATACAATTGAAATTCTATAATTAAATATTAACATACATAAATAAACAATTAAATAAATAACAACATTGTATAATATTATTTGAGTATTTTATGATGATGATAATAATCCATTTTTTTTCTCTGCTATGTGTGCAGTGGCAACTATATAATAATTATAATAAACAATAATAATGCATCTAATATTAGTAAATTAAAAAATATATTTACGACTGAATTTTGCGTTTGGCCTATCTTAATTGGCATTTGCAATGTCTGTAGAGGATATAAAACAAAATTGATGCAAATGTTTCCCCGATTTAATGATTTAAAGGTTTAATGATGCAGGGCTTTATCTGCCATTGCGGGGCTGCGCAGACACGTTGTGGACGAGGCCTCTGCGCTGTAAGCACAGATGAGAAGCGGCAACTCTTAAGATGGATTGCTGGCAGAAGGAAAGTCCTGGTCCTTTGCCCTCGCAGGTCTTCCCATCAATATTACTCAGGCATAATGGCAAAGCCGGAATGGAGAGAAGACATTGGCTGACAGAACAAGGACAATGTGATTGCGGAGTCTGGCATTGGATGCTCCATCATATAGTAATAACATCATGAGGGTGATGACCCAGATTTATGATTAAAAGATCTTCGGTGGTACCTTTGTCCTCCACTCCCTATCCGCCTACAACCATAACCCAATCAAGAGAAGAATCCATCCCACCGGGATGAGCACAGCGGGGCGGGGAGCGCTGAGCCGTATATAGAGATATATAGAAGGGTAACCTTCCTGACTCAGCGGGTGAAGACCTCCGGCTGGCTCCGGCTCTAATAATCCGAATAAACTCCCGGAGAAGTTTTACTTTTCTTCACGTGTCTGCGACTCCCCGCTGGTGTTTATGTTCCACATAAAAAAAGACGCTGAGCCTGTTTATATAAAAATCAGGAAAAATAATGACTTGTTTTGCTTCGGTTCTTTCTGTTCTGCCGCTAAAATTTCTCTTTCGCTTACAGAAGTTCAAAACGCGTCGTGCCGATAAAATGGAGGGAAATCTTTAAAAAATGTTGCAAAACTGCCATATCGATTCTGTTGGTTTGTTTAATCCCTCCTGACGTGTCGTGAAAGTGCGAAAGTGACCCGAGCGACTTTTCATTGCAAATTCAAAAAAAAAAAAAAACGTCTTCCACAGAAAAATGGGCAAATAGACGTTCGTGACCTTTATGAACGCATAAAACACTTCTCAGGGCTAAATGTTTTTTTGTCTTTTTTGTTAATATAATGCATTAAAATGGTTGAAATTAAATGAAAAATGAACAAAGCGTTCTATAGCTGGGGAATTGAATTAAAATTCACAGAGGTACAATCAGTAAAATATTCTTCCAGCAGAGGTCCGAAACGCACGTTTGTGCGATGACTCCGATCCATCACATCACAGCCCCATGCAGCTCTGGACCCCCTTCAGAACACAGTCACCTGCAGCACTGGACCCCCTTCACATCACAGTCCCCTGCAGCTCTGCCCTCCCTTAACATCACAGTCCCCTGCACCTCTGGCCCCCTTCACATCACAGTCCCATGCACCTCTGGCCCCCTTTACATCACAGTTCCCTGCACCTCTGGCCCCCTTCACATCACAGTCCCCTGCAGCTCTGCCCCCTTCACATCACAGTCCCCTGCAGCTCTGCCCTCCCTTAACATCACAGTCCCCTGCACCTCTGGCCCCCTTCACATCACAGTCCCATGCACCTCTGGCCCCCTTTACATCACAGTTCCCTGCACCTCTGGCCCCCTTCACATCACAGTCCCCTGCAGCTCTGCCCCCTTAACATCACAGTCCTCTGTAGCTTTGCCCCCCCCTTAACATCACAGTCCCCCCATCAGCTCTTGCTCTTTACATCACAGCTATTTTCAGATCTGACCCCCCTTCACATCACAGTCCCCTGCAGCTCTGATCCCCTTCACATCACAGCCACCTATAGCTCTGGACCCCCTTTACATCACAGCTTACTGCAGCTCTGGTCGCCCTTTACATCACAGCCTCCTACAGCTCTGGCCCCATTCACATCACAGTCCCCTGCAGCTCTGCCCCCCTTAACTTCACAGTGCCCTGTAGCTCTGGACCCCCTTTGCATCACAGTCCCCTGCAGCTCTGCCCCCCTTAACATCACAGTCCCCTGCAGCTCTGCCCCCCTTAACATCACAGTCCCCTGCAGCTCTGGCCCCCCTTCACATCACAGTCCCCTGCAGCTCTGGCCCCCATTTAAATCACAGTCCCCTGCAGCTCTGGCCCCCTTCATATCACAGTCCCCTGTAGCTCTGGCCCTCTTCACATCACAGCCCCCTGCAGCTCTGGCCCCCTTCACATCACAGTCCCCTGCAGCTCTGGTCCCCTTCATATCACAGTCCCCTGCAGCTCTGGCCCTCTTCACATCACAGCTTACTGCAGCTCTGGTCGCCCTTTACATCACAGCCTCCTACAGCTCTGGCCCCATTCACATCACAGTCCCCTGCAGCTCTGGTCCCCTTCATATCACAGTCCCCTGCAGCTCTGGCCCTCTTCACATCACAGCCCCCTGTAGCTCTGGCCCCCTTCACATCACAGTCCCCTGCAGCTCTGCCCCCCTTAACTTCACAGTGCCCTGTAGCTCTGGACCCCCTTTGCATCACAGTCCCCTGCAGCTCTGCCCCCCCCTTAACATCACAGTCCCCTGCAGCTCTGGCCCCCCTTCACATCACAGTCCCCTGCAGCTCTGGCCCCCATTTAAATCACAGTCCCCTGCAGCTCTGACCCCCCTTCACATCACAGTCCCATGCAGCTCTGGCCCCCTTCATATCACAGTCCCCTGTAGCTCTGGCCCTCTTCACATCACAGCCCCCTGCAGCTCTGGCCCCTTAACATCACAGTCCCCTGCAGCTCTGGCCCCCCTTCACATCACAGTCCCCTGTAGCTCTGGCCCCCCTTCACATCACAGTCCCCTGCAGCTCTGCCCCCCTTAACATCACAGTCCCCTGCAGCTCTTCCCCCCTTAACATCACAGTCCCCTGTAGCTTTGCCCCCCCTTAACATCACAGTCCCCTGTAGCTCTGCCCCCCTTTACATCAAAGCCCCCCATCAGATCTTGCCCCCTTGACATCACAGCCATCTGCAGCGCTGGCCCCCATTTAAATCACAGTCCCCTGCAGCTCTGACCCCCCTTCACATCACAGTCCTCTGCAGCTCTGGCCCCCTTCATATCACAGTCCCCTGCAGCTCTTCCCCCCTTAACATCACAGTCCCCTGTAGCTTTGCCCCCCCTTAACATCACAGTCCCCTGTAGCTCTGCCCCCCTTTAACGAAAACGCACGTTTGTGCGATGACTCCGATCCATCACATCACAGCCCCCTGCAGCTCTGGACCCCCTTCAGAACACAGTCCCCTGCAGCACTGGACCCCCTTCACATCACAGTCCCCTGCAGCTCTGCCCTCCCTTAACATCACAGCCCCCTGCACCTCTGGCCCCCCTTCACATCACAGTCCCCTGCACCTCTGGCCCCCTTCACATCACAGTCCCCTGCACCTCTGGCCCCCTTCACATCACAGTCCCCTGCACCTCTGGCCCCCTTTACATCACAGTTCCCTGCACCTCTGGCCCCCTTCACATCACAGTCCCCTGCAGCTCTGCCCCCTTAACATCACAGTCCTCTGTAGCTTTGCCCCCCCCCCCCCCCCTTAACATCACAGTCCCCCATCAGCTCTTACTCTTTACATCACAGCTATTTGCAGATCTGGCCCCCCTTCACATCACAGTCCCCTGCAGCTCTGATCCCCTTCACATCACAGCCACCTATAGCTCTGGACCCCCTTTACATCACAGCTTACTGCAGCTCTGGTCGCCCTTTACATCACAGCCTCCTACAGCTCTGGCCCCATTCACATCACAGTCCCCTGCAGCTCTGCCCCCCTTAACTTCACAGTGCCCTGTAGCTCTGGACCCCCTTTGCATCACAGTCCCCTGCAGCTCTGCCCCCCCCCTTAACATCACAGTCCCCTGCAGCTCTGGCCCCCCTTCACATCACAGTCCCCTGCAGCTCTGGCCCCCTTTTAAATCACAGTCCCCTGCAGCTCTGACCCCCTTCACATCACAGTCCCCTGCAGCTCTGGCCCCCTTCATATCACAGTCCCCTGTAGCTCTGGCCCTCTTCACATCACAGCCCCCCTGCAGCTCTGGCCCCCTTCACATCACAGTCCCCTGCAGCTCTGGTCCCCTTCATATCACAGTCCCCTGCAGCTCTGGCCCTCTTCACATCACAGCCTCCTGTAGCTCTGGCCCTCTTCACATCACAGTCCCCTGCAGCTCTGCCCCCCCTTTACATCAAAGCCCCCTGCAGCTCTGACCCCCTTCACATCACAGTCCCCTGCAGCTCTGGCCCCCTTCATATCACAGTCCCCTGCAGCTCTGGCACTCTTCACATCACAGCCCCCTGCAGCTCTGGCCCCCCTTCACATCACAGTCCCCTGTAGCTCTGGCCCACCTTCACATCACAGTCCCCTGCAGCTCTGCACCTTTAACATCACAGTCCCCTGCAGCTCTGGCCCCCCTTCACATCACAGTCCCCTGTAGCTCTGGCCCCCCTTCACATCACAGTCCCCTGCAGCTCTGCCCCCCTTAACATCACAGTCCCCTGCAGCTCTTCCCCCCTTAACATCACAGTCCCCTGTAGCTTTGCCCCCCCTTAACATCACAGTCCCCTGTAGCTCTGCCCCCCTTTACATCAAAGCCCCCCATCAGATCTTGCCCCCTTGACATCACAGCCATCTGCAGCGCTGGCCCCCATTTAAATCACAGTCCCCTGCAGCTCTGACCCCCCCTTCACATCACAGTCCTCTGCAGCTCTGGCCCCCTTCATATCACAGTCCCCTGCAGCTCTGGCCCTCTTCACATCACAGCCCCCTGTAGCTCTGGCCCCCTTTACATCACAGTCCCCTGCAGCTCTGGCCCCCTTCATATCACAGTCCCCTGCAGCTCTGGCCCTCTTCACATCACAGCCCCCTGAAGCTCTGGTCACCTTCACATCACAGTCACCTGCAGCTTTGCCTGGCCCATTCACATCGGAGCCTCCCTCAGCTCTGGCCCCCCTTACATCAGAGCCCCCAGCAGCTCTCGCCCCCCTTACATCAGAGCCCCCAGCAGCTCTGACCACCCTTACATCATAGCCTCCTACAGCCCTGGCCGCCCTTTACATCATAGCCTCTGCAGCTCTGCCCCCCACCTTTACATCACAGCCTCCTGCAGCTCTGCCCCCCCCTTTACATCACAGCCTCCTGCAGCTCTGCCCCCCCCCCCTTTTACATCACAGCCTTCTGCAGCTCCTGCAGCTCTGCCCCCCCCCCTTTACATCACAGCCTCCTGCAGCTCTGCCCCCCCTTTACATCACAGTCCCCTGCAGCTCTGACTCCCCTTTACATTAATAGGGGGACCTAATCAATATTAGGTGGGTGGTCATACTGGTGGTGTAATCATGCTTCGGATGTTTCAATAAATGTACTGGCTTTTATTACCATGAGCTGCTCCCTTCCTCTGTTATGGATTGATGTGAAGTATTAGGATTCCTCTGTTGCCGGGTCACTTTAAACCCCAAGTCCTTCAATACGGTCCCCATGTAGAACTCTATAGGTAAAGTAGAAAAGCCCCCTTTAATCTGGGTGAAGGAGATGGAGACTTATGTGTAATGAGGGTCTTTCTTTGTAAGTGTAAAGATTTTACGGCCGAGGTTACCCCGGCGGTGATTCCTGCCATGGCTGTCGGCGGTGAGCATGAGACGTTATTTATTAAGTAGAGCAAAGCGACTTTAATAAATATTTAGCGGAAATCCCTTTGGGAACAACGTCTCCATTGAAGTCATATTGCCTGAAATGCGGCTTCATTTGTCAGAAATGACCGCGCTTTGTATCGGGTCGACAATTTATTTTGGAATCGCATACATTACAGCGAGCCTTGTCCCCCCCCCCCCCCCCCCGGGGGGCAATCAACCTTCATCAATGCAGCAACACATAACGATCCATTATGTATGACCCATATACAGTCTGTGTAAAGGAAATTCCACCAAAATCCGCATTCCTTCATCGCTTATAATATGGATTTTCTACTTTGTTCTGCGTCAGATGCTACTTGTGTGCTTTGTGTCCTAAGAGGGTAGATAGTTATATGTGTTATATGTTATATTATTTAGATATAGTATAGCACCCTCTAGTGTGTGCTACTAGTAGTGGCAATGCAGGAAAAAGCATATTTCTGGCCAGGAGTCATTGATTCATCTTGGCAGCTCTCTGGTGCCTCCTCCTGGTGTCTGGAAGGTTCTCCAACCTTCTAGAACTAGAGGGCGTTGGCTAGGAGGGGCTGCCATGAATATTTGTTCGGCCCGTCCATTAAGGGTGTAGGGGCGCCGCCTCCTCTGTCCATCGCCGCCTCCCCTATCCATGCGTCCGGCCCCTTTCAGGACATGGATTGGGGTGGGTGTTTTTTTGAAGCACCGATTAGAGCCAGAGGCTCTAATAGGCTTCAATATAGGGTGGGCTCAAGTTGCAGAGAGTGCTCTCTGAGACCACCCAGGTGTGTTACAACAGCAAATCAATATTCGTTGTAACACTGATCCTCTTCCCAGCAAATCAGGAAGCGGGTTTTGACACCGGTCACCCGATTGGCTGAAAGGACAGGTGATCCTTTTGGACGCCTAGGAGGAGGAGGGAGAAGCCACACGGCGGAAGCCGTTGTGACGCAGAGAGGACACAGGAGCCGCTGCCCGACGTCCATAGGAAACTGCAACCCGCCCATAGGAGCCTGCTGCCCGTAGGAACCTGCAACCCGCCCATAGGAGCCCACAACCCGCCACCCGTAGGAGCCTGCAACACGGGCCAATAGGAGTCTGCAACTCAGCCGCTCCCTGACACCCATAGGAGTCCGCCTGCCTGCAGCCGATGGGGTAAGTGCCGGGGGAAGGGGGGGGCCACCAACCAACCAACTGGGGGGGCCTCAGCCAATCTCCAAAATTGGAGTGGAGCATGGAGATAGAGTGTTGAGGAAGCTTTCCATTGGCCATGAGGGGTACACTCTAGTTTGGTGGAGGGGTGTCGTGTCTTGAGCCAAGGCTCGGGTACTGAAAGGATCCTGCCAAAAACACAAAGGGAGGAGGCTTTCCTAGAGGCACGGGAGAAAAGAGAGGACACAGTGAGTAATTAAACACTGGTGGGGCTAACAAAGGGGGCACACTGCCACGTGTAGCCTGTCTCCCTTGAAGACAGCGGTGGGCTTAAGTCTTCTACCTTTTCCCTGAGAGATCTCCAGAGAGAGTCAGCCGGGTGGGCTGGTGAAAGAAGCAGCTACAGCCAGGTGGGCTAGCATTGCCTAAAGAAGTTTTTCTGGGATCAGTGCCCACAAAGGAAGCAGGAGGAAAGGTTACATGCTGTTTCACCCCACATGTGCTACTTTTTAAGGAACTGTGAGTTCCTGCCTGTAAAGGGCGGTTCCTGCCTGTAAAGGGCAGTTACTGAGCCGACAAGGAGTCTGTCAGTTTCCTCAGGAGTAAATCATCAGAAGTTATGCAAGAAAGGAACTGAAAGTGTTTGCAGTAGACATGTGCAATTCGTTTAGTTTTTTTTCGTTTTTTGTTTTTTTTTTTCGTTATTTTCGTTCGTTCGTTTTCGTACGAATGAACGAATCATTCGAATCGTACGAATCCGATTAACGAATCATTCGAATCGAACGAATCCGAAAAACAACGAAAAAAAAACTAATTAGAAACAACGAATGTACTAATGAAGAAAATCCGAAAAACGAAAACGAACGAAATAATTCGTACATTCGTAACTTTTTTTTTTTACTAATGGTAATTTTCCGTGTCCCTTAAAATGGCGCTGCTAAACGTGCTTCGAATGGATTGAACGAAAAAAATTCGTACATTCGTAACTTTTTTTTTTTTTGTTGAATTGGTAATTTTCCGTGTCCCTTACAATGGCGCTGCTAAACGTGCTTCGAATGGATTGAACGTACATTCGTAACTTTTTATTTCGATTCGTAACTTTTTTTTCGATTCGTAACTTTTTTTTTTTTAAATTTTCCGTGTCTATTGAACAAAAAAATTCGTACATTCGTAACTTTTTTTTTTTCGTAACTTTTTTTTCGATTCGTAACCTTTTTTTTTCGATTCGTAACTTTTTTTTTTTTTTTTTTCGATTTGTAATTTTCCGTGTCTCTATTGAACAAAAAAATTTCGTACATTCGTAACTTTTTTTCGATCCGTAACTTTTTTTTTTCGATTCGTAACTTTTTTTTTCGATTCGTAAATTATTAAAATGTAATAATAGCATACACATTACATAAAATTATGAATTATGCTCCGATTACGAATCTACGAAATGTTACGAATGTACGAATAAATACGAACGCGTCCGAAAATTAAACTAACGAAAAAACGAATCAACGAAAAAATAACTCTTACAAATGTACGAATCGTTACCAATACGAACACCGACGACTTACGAATGTACGAATCGTTACGAATCAACGGAAACGAAAAAAACGAAACGAAAAAAAACGATATTTTTTCGGAAACGAAAATAAACAAATTTTTTTGTTGTGCACATGTCTAGTTTGCAGGAGTAAAGCTGAAGAGGAGTCTGTATATAGGAAGTTGTCCCTAAAATTCTTATCAAAGTCAAGTGGGCATCCCATAAACTCCCTGTTCCCATCCGAGTTGCTAATTAAACAACAAAAACAAATAAAAAAGGGACTGTTTTCTGACTTTTGAGTGCCTGTGAAATTCGGTGCGCCTGGCGGTGCAGGAGTGGGGGATCCCTGTCTATCTGCAGCTCCTACATGGGGAATGCTACACCTGGGGGCTCGTCCGGGATACTGCCCATGGTAAGCTGCAGGGCCCTTGCCCCTAGCAACCAAAGATCATCAAGCCAGAGGACTGCGCTTTGTTGCTAAGACCACAGAAGGGGGTTAAACAGGAAGGTGGATTTATGTGCATTGCCAAACTGTGACGGTTGCTGTGTGATAGAAAGGCCGTTGTCCATAGTAACCAGCTGAAGTTGCTGCCAAGTCCATTGCTGAACTTTAATGCCCAGCTGCTCCAATCACGCCTGGGCCAGCTACTTGTGTCATTGTCAAGACCTGCTTGATCAGTGAGAACTGTATTGTGTGCTGTTACCTGTGGCAACCAGGGAGGGCAATCGCGCCCATGGATTACAAAGTGCCCAGTGGACTGCATAAAGCTGGGAAAAGGGACCGTGTGCTGCAAGGGCCTGCTGGAAACAGTAAACTCTAAACAGAAAGGTCTGCGGTTGCCCGTGCTTTCGGTTTTTGGATTTTTCGAATTTTCGAATTTATGAATTTCCAAATTTCCAGATTTTTGAATTTACGAATTTTCAAATTTACATTTGATTTGATTTGATATTGGATTTGTATTGCGCCGAATGTGCTCCATTAGGAGCGCGTCTACATCTCTGTACCCACTCCACCCCCAAACCTCCAGCACATCTCTGTACCCACTCCACCCCCAACGCCCAAAACCATCTCTGTACCCACTCCACCCCAACCCCCAGACCATCTCTGTACCCACTCCACCCCCAACCCCCAGACCATCTCTGTACCCACTCCACCCCCAACCCCCAGACCATCTCTGTACCCACTCCACCCCCAACCCCCAGACCATCTCTGTACCCACTCCACCCCCAACCCCCAGACCATCTCTGTACCCACTCCACCCCCAAACCCCCAGACCATCTCTGTACCCACTCCACCCCCAAACCCCCAGACCATCTCTGTACCCACTCCACCCCCAAACCCCCAGACCATCTCTGTACCCACTCCACCCCCAACCCCCAGACCATCTCTGTACCCACTCCACCCCCACTGTACCCACTCCACCCCCAACCCCCAGACCATCTGTGTACCCACTCCACCCCCAACCCCCCAGACCATCTCTGTACCCCCACCCTCCACCCCCCAAACCCCCAGACCATCTCTGTACCCACACCACCCCCAAACCCCAGACCATCTCTGTACCCACTCCACCCCCAACCCCCAGACCATCTCTGTACCCACTCCACCCCAAACCCCAGACCATCTCTGTACCCACTCCACCCCCAAACCCCAGACCATCTCTGTACCCACTCCACCCCCAACCCCCAGACCATCTCTGTACCCACTCCACCCCAACCCCCAGACCATCTCTGTACCCACTCCACCCCCAACCCCCAGACCATCTCTGTACCCACTCCACCCCAACCCCCAGACCATCTCTGTACCCACTCCACCCCCAACCCCCAGACCATCTCTGTACCCACTCCACCCCAAACCCCCAGACCATCTCTGTACCCATTCCACCCCAAACCCCCAGACCATCTCTGTACCCACTCCACTCACCCCCCCAACCCCCAGACCATCTCTGTACCCACTCCACCCCAAACCCCAGACCATCTCTGTACCCACTCCACCCCCAACCCCCAGACCATCTCTGTACCCACTCCACCCCAAACCCCAGCACATCTCTGTACCCACTCCACCCCCAACCCCCAGCACATCTCTGTACCCACTCCACCCCCCCCCCCATCTCTGTACCCACTCCACCCCAAACCCCCAGCACATCTCTGTACCCACTCCACCCCAAACCCCCAGACCATCTCTGTACCCACTCTACCCCCAACCCCCAGACCATCTCTGTACCCACTCCACCCCAAACCCCCAGCACATCTCTGTACCCACTCCACCCCAAACCCCCAGCACATCTCTGTACCCACTCCACCCCAAACCTCCAGCACATCTCTGTACCCACTCCACCCCCAAACCTCCAGACCATCTCTGTACCCACTCCACCCCAAACCCCCAGCACATCTCTGTACCCACTCCACCCCAAACCCCCAGCACATCTCTGTACCCACTCCACCCCAACCCCCAGCACATCTCTGTACCCACTCCACCCCAAACCCCCAGACCATCTCTGTACCCACTCCACCCCAACCCCCAGACCATCTCTGTACCCACTTTACCCCCAACCCCCAGCACATCTCTGTACCCACTCCACCCCCAAACCCCCAGCACATCTGTGTACCCACTCCACCCCCCAACCCCAGCACATCTCTGTACCCACTCCACCCCAAACCTCCAGCACATCTGTGTACCCACTGCACCCCAAACCCCCAGACCATCTCTGTACCCACTCCACCCCAAACCCCCAGACCATCTCTGTAACCACTCCACCCCAAACCCCCAGACCATCTCTGTACCCACTCCACCCCAAACCCCCAGCACATCTCTGTACCCACTCCACCCCAAACCCCCAGACCCACTCCACCCCAAACCCACCCCCCCACCCAGCACATCTCTGTACCCACTCCACCCCAACCCCCAGACCATCTCTGTACCCACTCCACCCCAAACCCCCAGCACATCTCTGTACCCACTCCACCCCAAACCCCCAGCACATCTCTGTACCCACTCCACCCCAAACCCCCAGCACATCTCTGTACCCACTCCCCCCCAAACCCCCAGACCATCTCTGTACCCACTCCACCCCAAACCCCCAGCACATCTCTGTACCCACTCCACCCCAAACCCCCAGCACATCTCTGTACCCACTCCCCCCCAACCCCCAGCACATCTCTGTACCCACTCCACCCCAACCCCCAGACCATCTCTGTACCCACTCCACCCCAACCCCCAGCACATCTCTGTACCCACTCCACCCCAAACCCCCAGCACATCTCTGTACCCACTCCACCCCCCAACCCCCAGCACATCTCTGTACCCACTCCACCCCCAACCCCCAGCACATCTCTGTACCCACTCCACCCCAACCCCAGACCATCTCTGTACCCACTCTACCCCCAACCCCCAGACCATCTCTGTACCCACTCCCCCCCAACCACCCAGACCATCTCTGTACCCACTCCACCCCCCCCAACCCCCAGACCATCTCTGTACCCACTCCACCCCAACCCCCAGACCATCTCTGTACCCACTCCACCCCAACCCCCAGCACATCTCTGTACCCACTCCACCCCAAACCCCCAGACCATCTCTGTACCCACTCCACCCCCAACCCCCAGACCATCTCTGTACCTACTCTACCCCAAACACCCAGACCATCTCTGTACCCACTCCACCCCAAACCCCCAGACCATCTCTGTACCCACTCCACCCCCAACCCCAAGACCATCTCTTTACCTTCCCTACCCCAAACACCCAGACCATCTCTGTACCCACTCCACCCCAAACCCCCAGACCCTCTCTGTACCCACTCCACCCCCAACCCCCAGACCATCTCTGTACCCACTCCACCCCAACCCCCAGACCATCTCTGTACCCACTCCACCCCAACCCCCAGCACATCTCTGTACCCACTCCACCCCCAACCCCCAGACCATCTCTGTACCTACTCTACCCGAAACACCCAGACCATCTCTGTACCCACTCCACCCCCAACCCCCAGACCATCTCTGTACCTACTCTACCCCAAACACCCAGACCATCTCTGTACCCACTCCACCCCCAGACCATCTCTGTACCCACTCCACCCCAACCCCCAGACCATCTCTGTACCCACTCCACCCCAAACCCCCAGCACATCTCTGTACCCACTCCACCCCCAACCCCCAGACCATCTCTGTACCCACTCCACCCCAAACCCCCAGCACATCTGTGTACCCACTTCACCCCAACCCCCCAGACCATCTCTGTACCCACTCCACCCCAAACCTCCAGCACATCTGTGTACTCACTTCACCCCAAACCTCCAGACCATCTCTGTACCCACTTCACCCCCAACCCCCAGACCATCTCTGTACCCACTCCACCCCAAACCCCAGACCATCTCTGTACCCACTCCACCCCAAACCCCCAGCACATCTGTGTACCCACTCCACCCCCAACCCCCAGCACATCTCTGTACCCACACCACCCCCAACCCCCAGCAAATCTCTGTACCCACTCCACCCCCAACCCCCAGCACATCTCTGTACCCACTCCACCCCCAACCCCCAGCAAATCTCTGTACCCACTCCACCCCCAACCCCCAGCACATCTCTGTACCCACTCGACCCCCAACCCCAGCACATCTCTGTACCCACTCCACCCCCAACTCCCACCAGGATGGGTCCGGGGTATGTCATGTACAGCACAATGTACAGAGGATGAGCATCAGGAACATTCAGCAAAGACAGAAGATTCTTCCATCTAACAGAGCTGTTCACCATTTTTTCTGAAGGAATTAATATAACGGGGTACATTGTGCATTACTACACTGCACCCCAATACACTCAGCACACTGCACCATGCACTCCAATACACTCAGCACACCTCACCATGCACCCCAATACACCCAACACACCTCACCATGCACCCCAATACACTCATCACACCTCACCATGCACCCCAATACACCCAACACACCTCACCATGCACCCCAATACACTCAGCACACTGCACCATGCACCCCAATACACTCAGCAAACCTCACCATGCACCCCAATACACCCAACACACCTCACCATGCACCCCAATACACCCAACCCACCTCACCATGCACCCCAATACACCCAACACACCTCACCATGCACCCCAATACACCCAACACACCTCACCATGCACCCCAATACACTCAGCACACCTCACCATGCACCCCAATACACCCAACACACCTCACCATGCACCCAATACACTCAGCACACCTCACCATGCACCCCAATACACCCAACACACCTTACCATGCACCCCAATACACTCCATGTACTGCCCCATGCACCCCAATACACTCAGCACACTGCAGCATTGCACCCCAATTAGGGTTGTCAAACTTGTCACCTAAATCCTGGGCAGTCGGCCTGAAACCCGGACACATTAGTGGCAGCCTTAATACTCTGTCATGTTTATCAGCCCCTTCCCGAATGAACAGGACACCACCTTTTGTTGGTGTCACTGGGAGGAATAGTCACTCATTGTCATAGGCATAGTGCCCCATCATTGGTGTCAGTGGGGGAAAAAGTGCCCCATCATTGGTGTCAGTGGCATGAATAGTGTCCCCTCATTGGTGTCAGTGGGAGGAATAGTGCCCAATCATTGGTATTAGTGGGAGGAATAGGGCCCCATCATTGGTATCAGTGGGAGGAATAGTGCCCCATCATTGGTGTCAGTGGGAGGAATAGTGCCCCATCATTGGTATCAGTGGGAGGAATAGTGTCCCATCATTGGTGTCAGTGGGAGGAATAGTGTCCCATCATTGGTATCAGTGGGAGGAATAGTGCCCCATCATTGGTATCAGTGGGAGGAAATAGTGCCCCATCATTGGTATCAATGGGAGGAATAGTTCCCCATCATTGGTGTCAGTGGGAGGAATAGTGTCCCCATCATTGGTATTAGTGGGAGGAATAGTGCCCTATCACTGGTGTCAGTGGGAGGAATAGTGCCCCATCATTGGTGTCAGTGGGAGGAATAGAGTCCCATCATTGGTGTCAGTGGGAGGCATAGTGTCCCATCATTGGTATCAGTGGGAGGAATAGTGTCCAATCATTGGTATCAGTGGGCGGAATAGTGCCCCATCATTGGTGTCAGTGGGAGGAATAGTGCCCCATCATTGGTGTCAGTGGGAGGAATAGTGTCCCATCATTGGTGTCAGTGGGAGGAATAGTGTCCCATCATTGGTGTCAGTGGGAGGAATAGTGTCCCATCATTGGTGTCAGTGGGAGGAATAGTGCCCATCATTGGTGTCAGTGGGAGGAATAGTGTCCTATCATTGGTATCAGTGGGAGGAATAGTGTCCCATCATTGGTGTCAGTGGGAGGAATAGTGTCCCATCATTGGTGTCAGTGGGAGGAATAGTGCCCCATCATTGGTGTCAGTGGGAGGAATAGTGCCCCAGTGGGAGGAATAGTGCCCCATCATTGGTATCAGTGGGAGGAATAGTGTCCCATCATTGGTATCAGTGGGAGGAATAGTGTCCCATAATTGGTGTCAGTGGGAGGAATAGTGTCCCATCATTGGTGTCAGTGGGAGGAATAGTGCCCCATCATTGGTATCAGTGGGAGGAATAGTGTCCCATCATTGGTGTCAGTGGGAGGAATAGTGCCCCATCATTGGTATCAGTGGGAGGAATAGTGTCCCATCATTGGTGTCAGTGGGAGGAATAGTGCCCCATCATTGGTGTCAGTGGGAGGAATAGTGTCCCATCATTGGTATCAGTGGGAGGAATAGTGCCTCATCATTGGGCCAGATAAAGGTGAGCAAAGGGCCGCAGTTTGGAGACGGTTGGTGTAGACGATAGGTATACAGATATACAGTAGGCCAAGATTCCAATACAAATGTCTGATTCCGATAGGATTCCAGGAAATATGAAATCCTATAACTGATGATTTCACCAGGCGGCGGCGGCTCTGGGCGGAGAACGCTCCAATCGTATCGTTCGTCCATACATCACGTTACATAAGGAATCATTTACGCCCGGGCGATCAGACTCGTGTCTCTCCTCCCCGGGAGAAGCTCCTCCGCTTTGCAGAATTAATCCAGCGATCGGCATAATCAGAACATTCATTTATTTGCGCTCATGTTTTTTTATCCAATTTCAGCGCCTTTTTTTTCCCGTCTTCTCAGCAGCTTCTTTCTTTTTCTTTTTTTTTAGAGCAATATTAAAAATAAGCAATAATATATCTAATACACTCGAGCGGAGAGATAATGCCGAGCGCGTCGCGGAATCCTAATATCGGAGCGACGGGTTCGAAAAAACAAATTTAAAACATGATAAAGGCCGAAGCGGATGCCATCCATAACGCTAACAACTTGTCGTCCGCCGAGATGTATTTCGTGTCCCGCGGGGACGAGACGTCTCATTTCTCCTCATTGTGCGGCCGTAACATTTATTGTCTCCGAGCCGCGCCGACGCCGCGTACTTATTCACTTCTCTGATGTCATTTGTCAGAGTGGAAAAAGGCTTCCAATTTGGGGGCGGCTTGTGACTCCTCCGCACCCCCCCTCGGACGTAGCAGCCAGCCAATCAGAAAGTCCGGTGATTCAGTAGTACGGCGGGAAAGGCGTTGATGCAATGGAGCCTCCGCGGCGGTGGCGCGGGGGAAAAGGCGATCCGTGAGAGACGATGACACGCAACGTTACGCAAGCAGCCATTCGTACATCGATGTGATTTATGTTCATTGGATGTAATCTGTAAACAGATGAAATAATTTATTACGACTTGTTAAAAGCCGTCACCGCTCGGAGAAAGCGGAGCCGCGAGAAAGGGAAACTCTATTATATTATTAATGAGAACGCCTTGTGACTTATTACTGTCATGTTTAGCGGAGAGTCGTTTCCATGTGATGTTTTTGCGCTTTTTTTATTGTCTTTCATATTTCATATTTTTGGGATTGCATTTTATATACAAAATCTGTAGACTGTTCCTTTCTGTATGTCACCCAGGATTGTAAATTAGACACGTGTGACTACCATATATACTCGAGTATAAGCCGACCCGAATATAAGCTGAGGCACCTAATTTTACCACAAAATAAATGGGAAAACGTCAGTGTTGGTCATCTTACTTTAAAAAAGTAATTAGTTAAGTTACAAATTACTTCTCCCAAAAAGTAATTGCGTTAGTAACTCAGTTACTACATTGGAAAAGTAATTAGTTACTCAGCAAAGTAACTGACTTTTTTTTTAAATATTCTATACGTGTAACTAAGGGGCGGGTCTAGTGTTACTGTAACCAAGGGGCGCATTTATTATTATTGTTATATATCGTGTAACCACAAGGGGCTGCTCTATTATTACTCTAACCAAGGGGCAGATCTGTTATAGCGTGTAAGCAAGGGGCGGGTCTATTATTATTATTATATCGTGTAAGGGGTGGGTCTATTATTATATGGTGTAAGGGGCGGGTCTATTATTATTATATCGTGTAAGGGGCGGGTCTATTATTATTATATCGTGTAAGGGGCGGGTCTATTATTATTATATCGTGTAAGGGGGGGTCTATTATTATTATATCGTGTAAGGGGCGGGTCTATTATTATTATATCGTGTAAGGGGCGGATGGTTACAGAAGAGGGCGAATGTTAAATGAATGGGCAGAGCTCGATATATAACAATAATAATAAATGCGCCCCTTGGTTACAGTAATACTAGACCCGCCCCTTACTTACACGATAGACGCCCCTTGCAGAGTAGCACGAGCATCGGGAGCGCGCGGCATCGCCTCGTACAATTACATGTTAACTGCACCTGCGCGGTGTAGAGTTCACTCAGAGCTGTTTAGGTTCGGCAATTTTCGGAAGCTCCTTCGTACTGCGCAAGCCCTGCGCCTGCGCAGTACAGGGGGTCCTTATCAGGCGGGGAACTTTTTCGGCAGGACACCGGAATTACACTACTGCCATCTAGTGGCAGTAGATGTAATTGGGGTAACTAAGCCAAAGTAATGGGAACTGAGTTACCATGAGGGGAAAAGTAATTAGTTAGATTACTAGTTACCCTCTAAAGTAACTGAGTTACGTAACTCAGTTTATTTTAACTCAGTTACTTACATCACTGGAAAACGTATTGTCTCGAGTATAAGCCTAGGGTGAGAAATGCAGCAGCTACTGTACGTGGAAAAGAGGGTCAACAATGCCCATTGCACGCCTCACTGTGCCCATTCTGTGCCTCACTGTGCCCATTTCCAGCCTCACTGTGCCCATTGCACGCCTCACTGTGCCCATTGCTTGCCTCACTGTGCCCATTGCACGCCTCACTGTGCCCATTCCGTGCCTCACTGTGCCCATTGCAGCCTCACAGTACCCATTGCACGCCTCACTGTGCTCATTGCACGCCTCACTGTGCCCATTGCATGCCTCACTGTGCCCATTGGAGCCTCACTGTACCCATTGCATGCCTCACTGTGCCCATTCCGTGCCTCACTGTGCCCATTGCTTGCCTCACTGTGCCCATTGCACGCCTCACTGTGCCCATTGCATGCCTCACTGTGCCCATTGCAGCCTCACTGTGCCCATTGCACGCCTCACTGTGCCCAGTGCACGCCTCACTGTGCCCATTGCAGCCTCACTGTACCCATTGCTTGCCTCACTGTGCTCATTGCATGCCTCACTGTGCCCATTGCATGCCTCACTGTGCCCATTGCAGCCTCACTGTGCCATTTGCAGCCTAACTGTGCCTATTGCAGCCTCACTGTGCCATTTGCTTGCCTCACTGTGCTCATTGCATGCCTCACTGTGCCCATTTGCAGCCTCACTGTGCCCATTGGAGCCTCACTGTGCCCATTTGCAGCCTCACTGTGCCCATTGCACACCTCACTGTGCCCATTGCAGCCTCACTGTGCCCATTGCAGCCTCACTGTACCCATTGCTTGCCTCACTGTGCTCATTGCATGCCTCACTGTGCCCATTGCATGCCTCACTGTGCCCATTGCAGCCTCACTGTGCCCATTGCAGCCTCACTGTACCCATTGCACGCCTCACTGTGCCCATTGCACGCCTCACTGTGCCTCACTGTGCCCATTGCATGCCTCACTGTGCCCATTGCATGCCTCACTGTGCCCATTGCAGCCTCACTTGTGCCCATTGCAGCCTCACTGTACCCATTGCAGCCTCACTGTGCCCATTGCAGCCTCACTGTGCCGATCTGCATACCTGATCAGCCCGTGTCATGCAGTCAGACGGCGGCCATCTAGTGTAGAACAGCCGCGCCTCCTCCTCCTCGTCCGTGATAGGCGGAACACTCAGTTTCCCAGCAGTGAGTCCGTGTTCCGCCTATCATGGACATCCTCTCGTCTGCATCTGTGGGAAGAGGATGAGAGGACGTCCGTGATAGGCGGAACACTAAACACTGACTCACTGCTGGGAAACTGAGTGTTCCCCAATCACGGACGAGGAGGAGGCGTGGCTTTTTTTACACTGGTCGGCCGCCGTCTGAGCATGACACGGGCTGATCAGGTAGGCAGATGGACACAGACTCGAGTATGAGCCTTGGGGGGCATTTTCAGCACAAAATAATTGTGCTGAAAAACTCGGCTTATACTCGAGTATATACGGTAGTTTCATTACACATCGAAAATTGGACGAAATTGTCATTATTCTGAGATTCGGATTTATCTGGATCTCTGAATCGCAATAGTAATGAATTTCAATGAATTCAACATAAATTATAATGAATATTAAATGGGATAAAATCCTGGGAACACTTAACACGGAGGAAAAATGGGTGTGCGCTAAGAGCATATTAAATAAATTCTCCGGTGCATCCCACTGGGAAATAAATTTAAAAAAGAGCTAATAAATGTCCTGGGTGGCTTTAAGCGGAGTTCCACCCTTTTTTTCCATTAACAGACTCCTTTTAACCTATAAAGAAACATTTGGAGGAAATTCTTTTTTATACTTACCAGAAATGCCCTGTTGCTATGTAGTCCTCCTAATCTGCCACTTCCTGGTCCGTGAAGCTCCTCGTCACTTCCTCCCTCCCCTGTGCTCCTGGGAAATAATGTGTCACCATTTCCCAGGAGTCTGTGGGCAGTACTTTGGTGAAAAATCGCTACCCTGTTTCCCCGAAAATAAGACCTAGCGTGATGGTCGTGATGGCTGCAATATAAGCCTTACCCCTTAAATAAGCCCTAGTTAAAGTCCTTGTAGATCTTATTTTCAGGGTAGGGCTTATTTTCGGGGAAACAGGGTAGGGTTTATTTGGTGGGGTTGGCCTTATATTGCAGCCATCACCGACAATCACGCTAGGTCTTATTTTCGGGGAAACAGGGTATGGGCGCCGGTGAATCGCACATGCGCGAGATCGAGAGGTGCATGCTGGTAACCCAGCATGCACCTCTCCAACCCTTATCCAGGAAGAGATATCGATTGGGCTTCACCTGCCCACAATCACGATGGCAACGGCCACAACAGAAGTATTACATTTTATATTTTAGAAAGATCCACAATTAACATTGTATACTGTTTTTTTTTTTTTTATTTAAAAATGAATATGCTTGGATCAATTAAAACAATAACGTAAAAATTTGTCCGGAACTCCGCTTTAACTCCAGCGTAAAAACGCATATAGAAAGTAACAAGGGGAACTCTGGACAGCCGCACACCAGACGAAGATGAAAAATCAAATGGATTTATTTAATCTGTGTGCCCCCTTCCCTGTTTTGCTGTGTTTTTGGACTTTGATGTGATTCCTGTTTTTAAATAAATCCATTTGATTTTTTCATCTTCGTCTGGTGTGCGGCTGTCCAGAGTCCCCCTTCTAACTACCTTGTTATTAGCCTGCACCTGGAGCTCCACACTAGGAGTAGAAGCATTCGCCTTGAAGGATCCCTCTGGAGCCGTGGTTATCTCTCTCCGTAAAAACGCATATAAAAGCAAAGGAAAGGGGCTTCAAAAAATACAAGGCTGAGGGGTCATCATCAGCAATCCAACTTTACAAAGAATGCAACAAGAAATGTAAGGGTGACATCAAGGCGGCTAAGATAGATCACAAAAGGCACATAGTGGAGGAGAGTAAAAACAATCCCAAGAAATTCTGGATATAAACAGTAAAAAAAGGGAGGTCAGAACATATCGGCCCCAGAATGACTGATGAACGGAATCTGGTTACAAAGATGGAGAGATGGTGAAGGATCTAAATGTATTCTTCTCCTCAGTCTTCACAAGGAAATCGGGGGACTTCAGTAACCAAAACGACAGTGTTTATCTTCAAGACACGTCACAGGAAGCACCTTCCTGGTTAACGGAGGATAAAATTAGAAGTAGACTTGAAAAACGTAACAGTAATAAGTCACCGGGACTGGATGGCTTGCACCCGAGGGTCCTTAACCACTTCAGCCCCGAGCCTCTTTTTCACACTTGTTTACAAGTTAAAATCGTTTTATTTGCTAGAAAATTACTTAGAACCCCCAAACATTACATGTATTTTTTTCTAACACCCTAGAGAATATAATGGCGGTCGTTGCAATACTTTCTGTCACACCGTATTTGCGCAGCGGTCTTACAAGCACACTTTTTTTTTTTTAAATACACTTTTTTAAATAAAAAAATAAAACAACAGTAAAGTTAGCCCAATTTTTTTTTATATTATGAAAGATAATGTTACGCCAAGTAAATAGATACCCAACATGTCACGCTTCAAAATTGCGCCCCGCTCGTGGAATGGCGACAAACTTTGGCACTTAAAAATCTCCATCAGCGACGTTTAAAAATTTCTACAGGTTTCCAGTTTTGAGTTACAGAGAAGGTCCAGGCCTAGAATTATTGCTCTCGCTCTACCGATCGCGGCGATACCTCACTTGTGTGGTTTAAACACTGTTTACATATGAGGGCGTGACGGGGCGGGGGGAGCAGAATACATTTTGGCCGAAATCTCTGAAGATTATTTATTTGCAAAATGTTATAACAGAAATGAAGAAAAACACATTTTTTTTCCCTAAAATGTTTGGTCTTTTTTAGTTTATTTAGCAAAAAATAAAAACCCCAGTGGTGATTTAACCCCTTCAATACCGGGCACTTACACCCCCTTCCTGCCCAGACCAATTTTCAGCGCTCTCACACTTTGAATGACAATTGCGCGGTCATGTAACACTGCACCCAAACTAAATTTTTATAATTTTGTTCCCACAAATAGAACTTTCTTTTGGTGGTATTTGATCACCTCTGCGATTTTTATTTTCTGCTAAACAAATAAAAAACAGACTGAAAATTTTGAAAGATTTTTTTTTTGTTTTAGTTACAAAACTTTGTAAATAAGTATGTTTTCTCCTTCACTGATGGGCACTGATGGGGCTGCACTAATGGGCACTAA
This sequence comes from Lithobates sylvaticus, assembly GCA_028564925.1. Classification (NCBI taxonomy): domain Eukaryota; kingdom Metazoa; phylum Chordata; class Amphibia; order Anura; family Ranidae; genus Lithobates; species Lithobates sylvaticus. Next base: position 605,402,626 of record CM053029.1, on the reverse strand, counting down.
TAAGGCGGCACTGATGGGCACCAATGAGGTGGCACACATGAGGTGGCACTGATGAGGTGGCATTGATGGGCACTGATGATGGGCACTAATATGGGGCACTGATAGGCGGTACTGATGGGCACTGATAGGTGGCACTGATAGGCACGGGTGGGCACTGATAGGCGGCACAGATGGGCACTGATAGGCGGCACAGATGGGTACAGATAGGCGGCACAGATGGGCACAGATGGGCACAGATAGGTAGCACGGATAGGCAGCACGGATGGGCACTGATAGGTGGCACAGATGGGCACTGATAGGCGGCACAGACGGGCACAGATAGGCGGCACAGATAGGTACAGATAGGCGGCATGGATGGGTACTGATAGGTGCCACGGATAGGCAGCACGGATGGGCACTGATAGGTGGCACTGATGTACTTTAACATATGCTACTGATGGATGCCAATCAGTGCCAAACAATAATACCTGCCAATCAGTGATGCCCATTGTGGGCACTGATTGGCATCCATTGTGGGCACTGTTTGGCATCCCTGGTAGTCTAGGGTGGCATACCTGGTGGTGACATCCCTGGTGGTCCTAGTGGCATCCCTGGTGGTCCAGTTTTGGCATCCTCAGGGGGGCTGCACTGATAATCGATCAGCACAGACCCCCCCTGTCAGAGGAGCAGCCGATCGGCTCTCCTCTACTTGTGTCTGACATAGGCGAGTGAGGAAAAGCCGATCACCGGCTCTTCCTGTTTACATCGTGATCAGCCGTGATTGGACACGGCGGATCACGCGGTAAAGAGTCTCCGTCAGAGACTCTTTACCTAGATCGTTGTTGCGGGGTGTCAGACTGACACACCGCAACAACTATTGCTGCGATGCGTGCCCAATGTCTTGTGTGACATTAGTGAATTATTATTTCTCCTCCCGGCCAATCAGGAAGCAGGTCCGGAGACCCAATTGGCCATACTTCCCAACTGTCCCTGGTTTGGAGCAATGTCCCTCTGTCCCCCTTTCCTCCTCATTTGTCCCTCATTTTGGTCTGATCTCTATAGTTGTATAGAAAATGCACTTTTTATCTATCACACCGTGTTTCCCAATTCCCAGCGCTAAACCTTTCATCTGAGTGCTAAATTGCCACATTTGTAAATTCTAAAAGCCGATATAAAGGAATATTAGTGGTAAAAAAAAGCACTTGTGGGTTTAACCAATCTTGTTTTTTTGTACAATTCTCCTTTAAGGGGGCGTGGCAAGGGGTGTGTCCTATGCCTGCGCACTTTTGCTGATAGGTGTCCCTCATTCCCATCTCAAAAATTTGGGAGTTATCCCATTGGCCGGGAGTCCTAAGATCCCTCATGGCTGGGAGGAGAAGAGACGGCCGGGACAAGGAGGAGACAGAGGGGGAAGCCGCCGTATGTGCACGGCTGACGGGGGGCCTGGCGGGCCAGAGGGCAAGCGAGCGAGCTGGCACCTGGGGGGGATGGTAGGGTGTGGGTATGGTGTGCGGTGGTGGGCTTGAGCGATTGGGGGGAGAGGGTTAGTCTGGGATGGCGGGCTGGAGCAACGGGGAGGGATGTCTGTGGTCGAGTCTGTCTGCCGCCCCTCCGACCGATGGAGCACCAGCCGCCTCTGGTCCGGCCTCTTCAGAACCCTGGAGAGGTGAGTGCAGACCTGGGGGGGTTGTTTGCTCCCCCCCCAAAAAAAGCACCAGCCGCCACTGGGCGTGAGCAGTCAATACCAGTGTTGGTCATCTTACTTTAAAAAAGTAATTTAGTTAAGTTACAAATTACTTCTCCCAAAAAGTAATTGCGTTAGTAACTCAGTTACTACATTGGAAAGTAATTAGTTACGCAGCAAAGTAACTGTAACTTTTTTTTTAAATATTCTATGCGTGTAACTAAGGGGCGGGTCTAGTATTACTGTAAGCAAGGGGCACATTTATTATTATTATTATATATCGTGTAACCACAAGGGGCTGCTCTATTATTACTCTAACCAAGGGGCAGATCTGTTATAGCGTGTAAGCAAGGGGCGGGTCTATTATTATTATATTGTGTAAGGGGCGGGTCTATTATTATTATATCCTGTAAGGGGCGGGTCTATTATTATTATATCCTGTAAGGGGCGGGTCTATTATTATTATATTGTGTAAGGGGCGGGTCTATTATTATTATATCCTGTAAGGGGCGGGTCTATTATTATTATATCGTGTAAGGGGCGGGTCTATTATAATTATATGGTGTAAGGGGCGGGTCTATTATTATATATCGTGTAAGGGGCGGGTGGCTACAGAAGAGGGCGAATGTTAAATAATGGGCAGAGCTCGATATATAACAATAATAATAAATGCGCCCCTTGGTTACAGTAATACTAGACCCGCCCCTTACTTACAAGATAGACGCCCCTTGCAGAGTAGCACAAGCATCGGGAGCGTGCGCCATCGCCTCGTACAATTACATGTTAACTGCGCCTGCGCGGTGTAGAGTTCACTCAGAGCTGTTTAGGTTCGGCAATTTTCGGAAGCTCCGTAGTCCTTCGTACTGCGCAAGCCCTGCGCCTGCACAGTACAGGGGGGTCCTTATCCGGCGGGGGAACTTTTTCGGCAGGACACCGGAATTACACTACTGCCATCTAGTGGCGGTAGATGTAATTGGGGTAACTAAGCCAAAGTAATGGGAACTGAGTTACCATGAGGGGAAAAGTAATCAGTTAGATACTCGTTACCCTCTAAAGTAACTGCGTTACGTAACTCAGTTTATTTTAACTCAGTTACTTACATCACTGGTCAATACCCCCCAGGGGTCCGATGTGCTGATGATTTCAGGGGTACATTTAGTCCTTTTGGTGACGATCGGTTTAACGATCTTCATCTGCTTTACTAGAAATCTGATTGCAATCTTTGTTTCATACCTAAAGCTACATTGATATCTTCTTTATCCATTACAAGACTCTTCATATAAAAAGTAACAATAAGCGTTGAAGGATTCCATGGATTGGTGTGTCTTTAATCGCACGGCTTAGCCGCCCCTCCCACCGATCGGTGGACTTGTGAACTTGTGTCTGGGGACTTCTAAGGAACAGAAGTTCAGCGGAGAGAGAGGAGAAGCGTCTGCCGCAGCAAAGTCTATCGTTATCAGCCAATGAGATTTGCCTAAGGAAGGTCACATCTGCAAGATACTTTTTTTTTTTCTCTTTTATACCATTAATGCTGATGATTGGCGAAGGTTATGAATAAGAACCTTAATCCGAGGTGAGCCGCGCTTTTTCTTCCCATAACACGGCGCGGGGTGTTCTCAGACCTGAAGAAGAAACAATGGGAGATCTGCATGGGAACCGTCCATTTATCACTCAGAGGACGGCGCGGAGTCCATTAATCACGCGGCATGTTTTATTAATGTGACTATATTTTATGATCATAATGGCGCTGTTATGTATATTTATTTTCCTGTTTAAAATTAATATGATTGGGGAATAATTACAATTGCGAAGTGCTAACTGTACATCGGCGCTCCAATTTATCATCATGAAGGAGGGGCAATTAACTGGTGTGTGAGTGTTACTCCATGTATGATACCGGGCACGGGTATATGCAGTGGCGACTGGTGTTTTTTTGTTTGTGGGGGGAGGGGGAACAACCACCCCCCCGCGGCACTTTAGACACCCCCTCCCTATCTGCCGGTCCACATGCAATTACCCCATGTAGGTGGCGGGCACATCGGGCAGCAGCAGGGATAGGGGCATCGGTGGACATCAGGCTGTGGCGGGCATCGGGCAGCAGCAAGGATAGGGGCATCAGTGGACATCAGGCTGCGGCCGGCATCAGGGCAGCAGCGGGGATAGGGGCATCGGTGGACATCAGGCTGTGGCGGGCATTGGGCAGCAGCGGGGATAGGGGCATTGGTGGACATCAGGCTGTGGCAGGCATCGGGCAGCAGCAGGGATAGGGGCATCGGTGGACATCAGGCTGCGGCAGGCATCAGGCAGCAAGAAGGATAGGGGCATCGGTGGACATCAGGCTGCGGCTGGCATCGGGCAGCAGCAGGGATAGGGGCATCGGTGGACATCAGGCTGTGGCCGGCATCGGGCAGCAGCAGGGATAGGGGCATCGATGGACATCAGGCTGTGGCCGGCATCAGGGCAGCAGCAGGGATAGGGGCATCGATGGACATCAGGCTGTGGCCGGCATCAGGGCAACAGCAGGGATAGGGGCATCGGTGGACATCAGGCTGTGGCCGGCATCGGGCAGCAGCAGGGATAGGGGCATCGGTGGACATCAGGCTGTGGCAGGCATTGGGCAGCAGCGGGGATAGGAGCATCGGTGGACATCAGGCTGTGGCGAGCATCGGGCAGCAGCGGGGATAGGGGCATCGGCGGACATCAGGCTGTGGCGGGCATCGGGCAGCAGCGAGGATCGGGGCATTGGTGGATATCAGGCTGAGGCGGGCATCGGCAGCAGCAGAGATAGGCACATCGGTGGACATCAGGCTGTGGCGGGCATCGGGCAGCAGCAGGGATAGGAGCATCGGTGGACATCAGGCTGTGGCGAGCATCGGGCAGCAGCGGGGATAGGAGCATCGGTGGACATCAGGCTGTGGCGAGCATCGGGCAGCAGGGAGGATCGGGGAATTGGTGGACATCAGGCTGCAGCGGGCATCGGGCAGCAGCAGAGATAGGCGCATCGGTGGACATCAGGCTGTGGCGGGCATCGGGCAGCAGGGAGGATCGGGGCATTGGTGGACATCAGGCTGTGGCGGGCATCGGGCAGCAGCAGGGATAGGAGCATCGGTGGACATCAGGCTGTGGCGAGCATCGGGCAGCAGCAGGGATAGGAGCATCGGCGGACATCAGGCTGCGGCGGGCATCGGGCAGCAGCAGGGATAGGGGCATCGGTGGACATCAGGCTGTGGCCGGCATCGGGCAGCAGCAGGGATAGGGGCATCGGTGGACATCAGGCTGTGGCGGGCATCGGGCAGCAGCAGGGATAGGGGCATCGGTGGACATCAGGCTGTGGCGGGCATCGGGCAGCAGCGAGGATAGGGGCATTGGTGGACATCAGGATGTGGCGGGCATCGGGCAGCAGCAGGGATAGGGGCATCAGTGGACATCAGGCTGTGGCCGGCATCGGGCAGCAGCAGGGATAGGGGCATCGGTGGACATCAGGATGTGGCGGGCATCGGGCAGCAGCAGGGATAGGGGCATCGGTGGACATCAGGCTGTGGCAGGCATCGGGCAGCAGCAGGGATAGGGGCATCGATGGACATCAGGCTGTGGCGGGCATCGGGCAGCAGCAGGGATAGGAGCATCGGTGGACATCAGGCTGTGGCGGGCATCGGGCAGCAACGAGAATCGGGGCATTGGTGGACATCAGGCTGAGGCAGGCATCGGGCAGCGGCTCCTGTGTCTTCTTCTCCTCGCTTCCGCCATGTGTCTCCTCCTAGGCATCCGATAGGATCGCCTGTCCTTTCAGCCAATCAGGTGATGGGTGTCAGATCCACTTCCCCATTGGCCGGGAGGAGGATCAGTGTTGCAACAGCGAATATTCATTCGCTGTTGTAACACCTGGGTGGGCTCATGGCACAATGCTCTGCGCCACGAGCCCACCCTTTTTTGAAGCATATTAGAGCCTCTGACTCTAATCAGGTGCTTCAAAAAAACACCCCACTGCTGTAATCCATGCGCCCGGTGTCCTGAAAGGGGCCGGACAAATTAATAGGGGGTTGCAGCCGTGGATAATAGAGAATTAATTAGTATGTGGTGGCGGTGGATAGAGGGGGTGGTGCCTGGGCGCCCCTAATGGATGGGCCACCACTGGGTATATGCCATGTACTCCCTGGATCTGTGTGTAGCACCCTCTTGTGTGCTACTAGTGTTAGTGCAGGTAAATTTATGTTATGACTCATGGTTAGTTTGTGAGTCCGAAATTGGGTCGGGGTTTGCTGCTGGTCAGGCTGGATGACTCACAGAGGTAGGTCTCTGGTACCTCCCCCTGGATCTGGAAGTTTGTGCTTAATCCTTTCATCCCTTGTCCTGGGAGATCTTGGGTGCAGCCGGGTGGGTTGGTAGACAAGCATCCAGGAGGGCTGGTAGTACCTGCAGGGGGGGGGGCTCTTCTACAAGAGGAGAGGAGACACTCCTGCATGCAGCTTTCCAAAGTGGCTGAGAGCTCCTAGTCTGTAAGGGCATCCCATAATCCCTATACCCTGTCCAAGTTGTTTCCCCAAAAAAACAACAAAAACAAGCCCATGGGCTGATTACTTGTGTCTGGATGCAAGTTGGAAATGCGTGTTGTCTGGCTGTGCAGGAATAGGGGAATCAGTTGCCAGCAGCCCCTGCAGGAGTGAAGAAAGATCACTGAAAGTCTGACCGTGTGTACGCTCCATCGAACATTTGCTGTCGGACTTTCCGCCAACAAACGTCGGCTAGCAGGTTCTCAAATTTTACACGCCAACAAAACTTTGTTGTCGGAATTTCCGAACGCGTGTACACAAGTCCGTCGCACAAAAGTTCACGCATGCTCGGAATCGAGCAGAAGGAGCCGCACTGGCTATTGAACTTCCTTTTTCTCGGTTCGTCGTACGTCTTGTACGTCACCGCGTTCGGAATGGTTGGCCAACAATTGTGTGACGCGTGTGTATGCAAGACAAGTTGGAGCCAACAACCTTCGAATAAAACTCCACGGTTTTGTTGGCGGAAAGTCCGATCGCGTGTACGGGGCATTAAGACTAATCAAAGAGACTTCGGCGACCATCCAGCCTGACGGAAATCTCTACCATCAACATCCGATGCTGGTCGGCTCCTTCTCCGGCTCGCGGATCGTACGGGTGAGTCGCTAGAAGCACCGGAGGGCGGCGGTTGGGGGGGGACATCACCTCCCACCACCTGTAATACCCCGTACACACGGTGGGAAATTCCGACCACAAAATCTGTCTGATTTTTTCTGACGGGTTTTGTCCGATGTTGGTGTTGCATACACACGGTCGGACAAAGTTGTTGGAAAATCCGATCATCCTGAACGCGGTGCTGTTTGTTGTGTACGACGGGACTACGTAGAGGCTAGTAGCCAATAGCTTTGGTCTCGTAATGTGATCTGAGCATCCGTGGCACTTTGTCCGTCAGAATTCTCTACACACGATCGGAAAAAGTCCGATAGGATTTTGTTGTCGGAAAATTTGCAGGATCTCAAATTTTTTCAGACGGAAAAAGTCCGATGGAGCCCACACACGGGCGGATTTTCCGACAACATGGTCCGAGGGGGGCATAAAAGAATGATATCTGAGTGATGCCTGTAGCTGCACCCATCATTCAGATATCACCGCTCAAAGTCCGCGACGTCATGTGACGTTGGGTGGGCAGGTGGGCAGGAAGTGGTTAAAGAGGAGGGCCCCCAAAAAAATAAAAAAATAAAAGTCAGCAGCTACAAATACTGCAGCTGCTGACTTTTAATAATCGGACACTTACCTGTCCCGGGTCCAGCGATGCCGGGGAACGAGACCCCCCCCCCCTCGTTCCCCGCTCCGCACGTGGCACCGGCATTCTTAATGTGGGCACCCGGCTGTGGCTTCACAGCCGGGCACCCACTGCGCATGCGCGAGCGGCGCCGTGCTTCAATGCTCACTCATCTGGGACACATGACAGGTCTCACATGACTGTGCGGCGCCTAGGGGAAGTGACATCATTGCCCGGGCAATGAAGGTGGCAGACTACGAGGACCCCCTAGCAACAGGCATTTAGAGGTGAGTAAAAAAATTTTTTTTTCCAATTATTTTTTTTTATTTTTTTTATGATTTTTAAGGCAAATTTTTTTTTTTTTGGTGGCAACCCCACTTTAAACACCAAAAAAAAAAAAAAATTCCCCCAAAAAATAAACGAATTAAGAAAATAATTTATTTGGGCAGACTCGACGAGCCAATCAGACTTATTTCCGCCGTCGCTCTTCTACGTTTCTATAACCGCCGCGGCGCGCGGGTTACTGTTACTTTTCCCCGAGAACCTGCGACGCGACATTTGTCTAAACTTTGCTCGGTGACAATCACTTGGCGGGCGTCTTCCTTGGCGCGGGGGAAACCCGAGAGAGCTTGATATAGGATTAATGGCGGGCCCTGGAACTCAGGAGTCGGGTTAAATCACACTTAAAGAGCAGAGCCGACGCTCTCCGCTAATACATATCATAAACAAGCGGCGCTTTGCTGAGCGTCGCTGCGAAAAAAAAAAAGAATAAACTTTGTATAATAAAACAACGTCAGCGTGATGGATGGGAGCGAGCGCGCCGTCCTACAGCCCCAGATAGCAGCATTCCAGTAACAAATTGCTATTAGGCGAACGCACATTGCCAACGCACGCACTTCTGGCTCTGACGGCTGCGAGCCTCCGTTAGAAGCAGACGCGGATATATTGTTTTTTCAGACGTTCGGTTTGTTATGGGTGCAATTATCAGCAAAACAAATCAATAAACGCCGAATCTATTATCCCGGATAGGAACTGCGGGTCACGCTCTGATTACTTGCTCCCGCTATGGCTGGGCGCCGCTGATAAATATTTTACATATTTTGCTTATGTGGGAAACGACCGATTCTCACATCACTGCCGCGTTTAGGAAATCATTTTTTTTTTTTTTTTTGGCGCACGGCTCTACGGGTTATTTGTAATCGTTTATTTTTTATTTTTTATTTATTTATTTTTTTGTTATTGCTCTGCATTTGTGCCTAAATTAATAGAACATAAGAAAGCCCAATCACTATTAGCATATTTTACTGTAGGATCCCGGAAAAGAATTACAATTTATGTGGTAATAAATCATTTTGGCTTTATGACATTTCTGCTGAATTAAAATGAAGTAAATAAAGTCAAAGTTCTCTGGAGGGAAGGTGTCCGTAGACTGGAGTCGCTCACTGCGGGATTCCTGGGACTTTTTGTCAGGGTCAGGCCAGGGCCGGGGGGTACCACTAGGCAAACTAGGCAGCCGCCTAGGGCAACCTGCTGCCTAGGGCGCCCAGCCACTGGTGTTCCTACTCTCTGCAGCAAGCAACTAAGTCTCAGAATCAGCAGGCAGCCGCCACTCCATTTGCACATAGTGTGAGAGGCGCAGCAGCGGTGGAGGACTATGTCTGTGTTTTGACTCCCAAATGAATGAAAGCAAGCAAACATCCATTGATGGGCACTGGTGAGACTGCATTGATGGGCACTGGTGAGGCTGCATTGATGGGTGCTGGTGAGGCTGCATTTAATGGGCGCTGGTGAGGCTGCATTGATGGGCACTGGTGAGGCTGCATTGATGGGCGCTGGTGAGGCTGCATTTAATGGGCGCTGGTGAGGCTGCATTTGATGGGCGCTGGTGAGGCTGCATTTGATGGGCGCTGGTGAGGCTGCATTTGATGGGCGCTGGTGAGGCTGCATTTGATGGATGCTGGTGAGGCTGCAACCTCTGCAGGAAGCCTAGAGCTCCAAGGAACCCCTAGAAACCTCTGCAGGAAGTCTAGAGTTTCAAGGAACCCCTACAACCTCTGCACAATGCCTATAGCTCTAAGGAACTCCTAGCTAGCACTGTAGGAAGCCTAGAGTTCCAAGAAACCCATAGCAACCTCTGCAGGAAGCCTAGAGTTCCAAGAAACCCATAGCAACCTCTGCAGGAAGCCTAGAGTTCAATGGAACCCCTAGCAACCTCTGCAGGAAGCCTAGAGTTCCATGGAGCCCCTAGCAACCTCTGCAGGAAGCCTAGAGTTCCATGGAGCCCCTAGCAACCTCTGCAGGAAGCCTAGAGTTCCATGGAGCCCCTAGCAACCTCTGCAGGAAGCCTAGAGTTCCATGGAGCCCCTAGCAAACTCTGCAGGAAGCCTAGAGTTCCATGGAACCCCTAGCAACCTCTGCAGGAAGCCTAGAGTTCCATGGAACTCCTATCAACCTCCACAGGAAGCCTAGAGTTCGATGGAACCCCTAGCAACCTCCGCAGGAAGCCTAGAGTTCCATGGAGCCCCTAGCAACCTCTGCAGGAAGCCTAGAGTTCCATGGAGCCCCTGGCAACCTCTGCAGGAAGCCTAGAGTTCCATGGAGCCCATAGCAACCTCTGCAGGAAGCCTAGAGTTCCATGGAGCCCCTGGCAACCTCTGCAGGAAGCCTAGAGTTCCATGGAGCCCCTAGCAACCTCTACAGGAAGCCTAGAGTTCCATGGAGCCCCTAGCAACCTCTGCAGGAAGCCTAGAGTTCAATGGAACCCCTAGCAACCTCTGCAGGAAGCCTAGAGTTCCATGGAGCCCCTAGCAACCTCTGCAGGAAGCCTAGAGTTCCATGGAGCCCCTAGCAACCTCTGCAGGAAGCCTAGAGTTCCATGGAGCCCCTAGCAACCTCTGCAGGAAGCCTAGAGTTCCATGGAGCCCCTGGCAACCTCTGCAGGAAGCCTAGAGTTCCATGGAGCCCCTAGCAACCTCTACAGGAAGCCTAGAGTTCCATGGAGCCCCTAGCAACCTCTGCAGGAAGCCTAGAGTTCAATGGAACCCCTAGCAACCTCTGCAGGAAGCCTAGAGTTCCATGGAGCCCCTAGCAACCTCTGCAGGAAGCCTAGAGTTCCATGGAGCCCCTAGCAACCTCTGCAGGAAGCCTAGAGTTCCATGGAGCCCCTAGCAACCTCTGCAGGAAGCCTAGAGTTCCATGGAGCCCCTAGCAACCTCTGCAGGAAGCCTAGAGTTCCCTGGAACCCCTAGCAACCTCTGCAGGAAGCCTAGAGTTCCATGGAGCCCCTGGCAACCTCTGCAGGAAGCCTAGAGTTCCCTGGAACCCCTAGCAACCTCTGCAGGAAGCCTAGAGTTCCATGGAACCCCTGTTGAGAAAACCGTGCTTTTGCTTTTAAGATTCTTCCTCATTCGGTTTGCATTGACAACGTTTCCTCGATGATTTGGGTGAAATTGGCATATCAGCCGAGGTCTGTCTACAGGAAGGAGTCTGAATGAGCACTCATCTCTAATCTGGAACATTCTACACAGCGTCTCCGTTCATCTATATTATATAATACGTATCAAGTAACAAATTCATGTAGCAAGTCAGTAAATGCTGAATTAGGAAAATTTCCCCAAAGCGTTTGATTTATGGAAGATTACTTTATTACAGTAATTATCTTGGTGGTTTTGGAGCAGTTATATTTTGTTTAAGTATCTTACTGCGCATTTATACATATTATTTTCCCTACGGTGTACAACACATTTAATCTTCATATCCCTGGGTGTCCCGTACCTTAATCACCAGACCAATTTCAACCATTTTCTGCTGAGTCAACAAGATTTTTTTTTTTTTTTTTTTTTACATATTTCTTAGTTTATAGAACTCCATTGTCTCTGTGGGGTATATTATTGTTGTAGTATATGGAAATGCGCTCTAAGAAAATCCCAAATGTAGTCTGATGAGCTCATTTAGATCGAGTTATTTAAAAGAGAAAATCACTTTTGCTAGGCCGCCTCACAGTCAGCCAAATATGGCTTAAAATTCCGGATCACGAGTGCCATCTGCAGGAAGCCTAGAGTTCCATGGAGCCCTTAGCAACCTTTGCAGGAAGCCTAGAGTTCCATGGAACCCCTAGCAACCTTTGCAGGAAGCCTAGAGTTCCATGGAACCCCTAGCAACCTTTGCAGGAAGCCTAGAGTTTCAAGAAACCCATAGCAACCTCTGCAGGAAGCCTAGAGTTCCATGGAGCCCTTAGCAACCTTTGCAGGAAGCCTAGAGTTCCATGGAACCCCTAGCAACCTTTGCAGGAAGCCTAGAGTTCCATGGAACCCCTAGCAACCTTTGCAGGAAGCCTAGAGTTTCAATGAACCCCTAGCAACCTCTGCAGAATGCCTAGAGCCCTAAGGAACTCCTAGCTAGCACTGTAAGAAGCCTAGAGTTCCAAGAAACCCATAGCAACCTCTGCAGGAAGTCTAGAGTTCCATGGAGCCCCTAGCAACCTTTGCAGGAAGCCTAGAGTTCCATGGAACCCCTAGCAACCTTTAGAGGAAGCCTAGAGTTCCATGGAGCCCCTAGCAACCTTTGCAGGAAGCCTAGAGTTCCATGGAGCCCCTAGCAACCTCTGCAGGAAGCCTAGAGTTCCATGGAGCCCCTAGCAACCTCTGCAGGAAGCCTAGAGTTTCAATAGAACTCCTATCAACCTCTACAGGAAGCCTAGAGTTCCATTTAATCTTCATATCCCTGGGTGTTCCGTACCTTAATCACCAGACCAATTTCAACCATTTTCTGCTGAGTCAACAAGATATTTTTTTTTTTTTTTTTTATATATTTCTTAGTTTCTAGAACTCCATTGTCTCTGTGGGGTATATTATTGTTGTAGTATATGGAAATGCGCTCTAAGAAAATCCCAAATGTGGTCTGATGAGCTCATTTAGATCGACTTATTTAAAAGAGAAAATCGCTTTGCTAGGCCGCTTCACAGTCAGCCAAATATGGCTTCAAATTCCTGACCACGAGTACCATTGGTGGTACTGCTTACAAATAAATTGGGAAGTGCGCCTATGATTGGATAACACAGCCTTCTATTGAGATGGACAGCGCGGTATATGTCCCGGGACTGAGAATTGCTCTTCTGAGATTCCGTATGACTTTTTTTTTTGTGTGTAAAATATTCTTCTGGAAGCTCTTCTGTTGCAGGTCAGCAGAATACGTTGTATTGAATAACTTATGTAACAGCCGGTGTTACAGTGTAACTATGTGTGGACCTTCTACTGCAGTGGTGGCCAGCTGGAAAAGGATAGAGGGCATAAAGTGATGGCCCCCCACACCTCCAGAGGGCCACACAATAGCAGCACACTTTTACTCCTCAACGCACCAAAATGTTGGCCCTGCTGCATTTTTTGCAGAGTTTTGCAACACACACTGTTGACGCAATAATAACCCCAACATTGGTGTCAGCGGGGGTGACACTTGAAGAGTATCAGTGAGTGCCAAGCCAGGGACCCAACATGTCAGCAGGGGTGACGCTTAAAGAGTATCACGGAGTGCCAAGCCAGGGACCCAGCAGGGAAGTGGGGGTGGCACTTGTGGAGTATCAGTGAATGTTAAGCCAGGGAGCCAGCAGGAAAGTATGGGTGACGCTTAAGGAGTATCTGTGAGTGCCAAGCCAGGAACCCAGCAGGGAAGTGGGGGTGACGCTTAAGGAGTACCTGTGAGTGCCAAGCCAGGGACCCAGCAGGGAATCAGGGGTGACACTTGAGGAAGATGTGTGTGTACGGGGCATCAGGTCTATCCCGGGGACATCTGGCTGCTAGGCTGTCTGAGGGCCTATCCAGAAGCAGGAAAAGCAGGGTAGGGTCCGACCAGAAGAGACGGTTCCACCAGCCGGGGAACCAGTTGTGGTTGGAGGTAGAGGGGAAGCTGTCACCACTAAGGGACCATCCACTTCGTTACCGGAGACCACTGTGAGTAAGCTGAGGCCAGTACCAGAGCAGACTTCTCGCCAGAGGATGGTTAAAAAGTGGGAAAACTTCAGCAAGTGCCAAGCCAGGAATCCAGCAGGACAGCAGGGGTGACACTTGAAGAGTATCAGTGAGTGCCAAGCCAGGGACCCAACGTGTCAGCGGGGGTGATGCTTGAAGTGTATCAGTGAGTGCCAAGCCAGGGACCTAACATGTCAGCAGGGGTGATGCTTGAAGTGTATCAGTGAGTGCCAAGCCAGGGACCTAACATGTCAGCAGGGGTGATGCTTGAAGTGTATCAGTGAGTGCCAAGCCAGGGACCTAACATGTCAGCAGGGGTGACGCTTGTGGAGTATCAGTGAGTGCCAAGCCAGGGACCCAGCAGGGAAGTGGGGGTGACGCTTGTGGAGTATCAGTGAGTGCCAAGCCAGGGACCCAGCAGGGAAGTGGGGGTGGCACTTGTGGAGTATCAGTGAATGTCAAGCCAGGGAGCCAGCAGGGAAGTATGGGTGACGCTTAAGGAGTATCTGTGAGTGCCAAGCCAGGAACCCAGCAGGGAAGCAGGGGTGACGCTTGAGGAAGATACTGAGTGCTAAAGTGGAAGAGCTCAGGGGGTCCAGTGACGATTGAATCTGAAGTCTAGTGAGCGACATTGGGAGCTCGTTGATTAAAGAACCCGCAGTGAGTGATTGTGGGGGTAAGGAGAACTGTTTGTGTTGCAACGAGTTGAATACCATTACTAACAGCTACAAGCAGTGGCGTAACTAGAACCCTCAGGGCCCCGATGCAAGAAACCATGGAGGGCCCCCCCCCCCCCCGACCTCCGGACAAAGCTCTTTACTCCGAGCCCGATGTTGGAACACCAGGGCCCAGTCACAAGTGGGTGGCTGCATATAAAGGAACCGATTTCTTAATTTTTATATAAAAACACACACACAATATAAATATATATATAAATGCACATATAAACCAGTGACAGCTGGTGCTCAAAATTTTTAGGGGGGCGCAAGCAAACAAAAAAAAAAAATCAGAAATAAAAACATCAATTACAGCCACTGTATCATCAAATGTCGCCACTGTGCCCATCAATTGCAGCCACTGTGCCCCATCAATTGCAGCCACTGTACCATCAAATGTCGCCACTGTGCCCATCAATTGCAGCCACTGTACCATCAAACGCCACCACTGTAGCATCAAGTGTCGCCACTGTGCCCATCAAATGCTGTCACTGTGCCCATCAAACTCTGCTGTTGTGCCATCAAATGCCGCCAGTGTGCCCATCAAATGCCGCCACTGTGCCCATCAAATGCTGCCAGTGTGCCCATTAAATGCTGCCGGTGTGCCAAATGCTGCCACTGTGAATCCCCACCGCCCGCTCGCACACCCACACACATATGCATGCACCCCCCACACACACACATGCATGCACACCCCCACACACACATGCGTGCACCCCCCCCCCCACACACACACACACACACATATGCATGTACTCCCCCACACACACATGCATGCACCCCCCCCCCCCCCACACACACACACACATATGCATGTACTCCCCCACACTCACATGCATGCCCCCCCCCACACACACATGCATGCACCCTCCCCCACACACACATGCATGCACCCCCCCCCCTCACACACACATGCATGCACCCCCCACACACATGCATGCACCCCCCCACACACACACATGCATACATGCACACCCCCACACACACATGCATGCATCCCCCACACACATACATGCATGCACCCCCCCCACACACACACACATGCAATCACCCCCCCACACACATGCATGCACCCCCCCACACACACATGCATGCACCCCCCACACACATGCATGCACCGCCCCCCCCCCACACACATACATGCATGCACCCCCCCCCATACACACATGCATGCACCCCCCACACACACATGCATGCACCCCCCCACACGCACACATGCATGCACCCCTCCCACACACACATGCATGCACCCCCCCACGCACACACACATGCATGCACCCCCCCCACGCACACACACATGCATGCACCCCCCACACACACACGCATGCACCCCCCCCACACACATGCACACACATGTACACCCCCCACACACACACACGTACACCCCCCCACACACACACATGCATGCACACACATATAAAGACACATACAGATACAGTAGATAGTCTTATAAAAAAAAACGTCAGCCATACCTTCTTCCTGCCGGGTACTGCACTGTAGGGGGAGACAAAGAGCACAGCACAGCACACACTGCTTTCACTTTAGGTATGTGAGGAGCTCCCTGCACAATGCCATTACAGCTCGGCTGACGATTGGGGAGCTCCTCTCAGCCTCCCCTCCTATCAAACAGTACAAGGCCCCTCTGCAGCAAGGGGCCTGGTCGCCATGGCGATCTCGGCGACCCCTATAATTTCGCCACTGGCTACAAGATTGTTGCCATAGTAGACAGTGGTCCTACCTATACAGAAGTGGTGTCCGGCTGGAGACCTTCACCTGTATAGCTGTCCGCCTATAGAAGTTTCGGAGTCTGCTAATTATCTTTGCATCTACCTAAGGGTGTCCTGGCCCTAACCCTCTCTCCCACAGTTCTGTTTAAGAGACAATAAATCTCTTTGCATTCAAAAAGTGTCTGGCGCCCACCTGTTCATCTTGCATTACACCCACCATGCCGTGTAACCCCCTCTACCCAGAAGGATGTCAGCTCTTCCTAACTCTGGAGGTCACCATTAGGCCTGAAGAGGCCCCCGGGGACTTTGCTACCTAAGTACCCTATGGGGGTTCAGGATCACGTCATTCTGGCCTAGGCTGGAAGGGTGGAAGGGGCTAACAATTAAACATTTTTCTTTTTTAAATAGGAAGAAAAAACAATTCTGCAAAGGATGGGGGTATTAAAGTGGAACTAACTTCCTGTTGGGGGTTTAGTTCCATTTTATTATATAAGATACTCTGGGAGGGGATAGATGATATACAATATACGTGGCATTACTGTTATGCGGGGCAGACATGGGATTTGGTTATACACTATATTACCAAAAGTATTGGGACGCCTCCCTTTACACACACGTGAACTTTAATGACATCCCAGTCTTCGTCCGTATGGTTCAATATTGAGTTGGCCCCACAAAAACCAAGGGCATTTCTTATTTCTACAACCTTCTCCATAAAAAGTATACCTTCATTAAAGTGGTGTTCCGCTTAAAGAAAATTAAAAGTCAGCAGCTACAAATACTGCAGCTGCTGACTTAATAATCGGACACTTACCTGTCCCAGGGTCCAGCGATGCGGGGGATCGAAGCCTCGCTCATCCCCCCTCCGCTTGGGGGTGCCGGCATTGTAACTGTTGCGCATGCGCGAGTGGCGACGCACGCTGTGATTGGCTGTGCAATAATCTGGAACCTGTGTGTTTTCCAGATGATTGACAAGAGGGAGGGGGGAGAGAGCTGATCTCTCTTCCTGCGCCGAGGGAAGTGACGTCAGGAGCCCAGGCGCTGAAGGAGGCAGACTACGAGGGACCACATAGCAACAGGCATTTATAGGTAAGGTAAAAAAAATATTTTCTCCAAATGTTTTTTTTTATGCACATAAATGAATTTTTTTTTTTTTTTAGGGTGAAACCCCACTTTAACCGCTTTCCGGCTGGCGCACGACAATGTACGTCGGCAGAATGGCACGGACAGGCATAAGGGCGTACAGGTACGTCCCCTTTAAGATGCCGCCGTGCCATCGAGCGCGCACCGCCGGTCGAGACCCCCGTGAGGCCGGTCGCGGGTCCCGCGGACTCGATTGCCGCGGGGATACCCGCGATCGTCTCACGGGATGGCTGAACGGGGAGATGCGGAAATAAACAGCATCTCCCCGTTCTGCCTAGCAACTAGTGACACCGATCTCTGCTCCCTGTGATTGGAGCAGAGATCAGTGTTCACTAGCTCACAGCCACGCCCCCCTACAGTTAGTAACACAGCCCTAGGAACACTTAACCCCTACACTGCCACCTAGTGGTTAACCGCTTCACTGCCAGTGTCATTTACACAGGAATCAGTGCATTTAAATAGCACTGATTGCTGTATAAATGACAATGGTCCCAAAAATGTGTCAAAAATGTCCGATGTGTCCGCCATAATGTCGCAGTCACAATAAAAATCGCTGATCGCCGCCATTACTAGTAAAATAAACATTATTAATAAAAATGCTATAAAGCTATCCCCTATTTTGTAAACGCTATAACTTCTGCGCAAACCAATCAATAATCGCTTATTGCGATTTTTTTACCAAAAATATGTAGAAGAATACGTATCGGCCTAAACGGAGAAAAAAAATGTTTTTTTTATATATTTTTGGGGGATATTTATTATAGCAAAAAGTAAAAAAATATTGCTTTTTTTTTTTAAATTGTCACTCTTTTTTTTGTTTATAGCGCAAAAAATAAAACCCACAGGGGCGATCAAATACCACCAAAAGAAAGCGCTATTTGTGGGAAAAAAAGGACGTCAATTTTGTTTGGGACCCAAGCCGCACGACCGCGCAATTGTCAGTTAAAGCGAAGCAGTGCCGAATCGCAAAAAGTGATCTGGTCTTAAGCCAGCAAAATGGTCCGGGGCTGAAAGTGGTTAAGATGACCCCACATCATCTATGGGAATCGGATCTGGCGCACACCTACACTGACGCACAATGGCAATACGCACTCAAGACCATCTACAAAGCCACAAAATGCTCGGCCCTCTGGGAACTCACTCAGAAAATCTCGCTACGATGGTACCCAACACCGGCTAAACTGGCATCCTTTCCGCCCCAAAAACCCCAATAGATGCTGGAGATGTCAATCTGCCAAAGGAGACATGCTCCATATCTTGTGGACTTGTCCCGACATCCAGAGATACTGGGTAGACACCTTAAAACTTATCTCAACCATCACCAACCTCACAATTCCCCCCTCGCCCGAACTTGCACTACTAAATCTAACCATAGAAACCATCCCCTACCCCAGAGATGGCGAACTTATTTGAGCCAGAGTGCCCAAACTGAAATAAATACATTGGTTTTGTGTTGCAAAGTGCCAGCACAGCAATTCGCGAGAGAGAGAGAGAGGGGCAGAGAGAGAGGGAGAGGGGCTGAGAGAGAGGGAGAGGGGGCTGAGGGAGAGGGGCTGAGAGAGATGCTGAGAGAGAGGGGGGCAGAGAGAGAGAGAGAGAGAGGGGTGTGAGAGATATGCTGAAAGAGAGAGGGAACAGAGAGGGAGGGGGGCTGAGTGAGAGGAAGGGGGCTGAAAGAGAGAGAGAGGGGGAGGGGTGTGAGAGAGATGCTGAGAGAGTTGGGCAACAGAGAGGAGAGGGGCTGAGGGAGAGGGGCTGAGGGAGAGGGGCTGAGAGAGATGCTGAAAGAGAGAGGGAACAGAGAGAGAGAGGAGGGGGGCTGAGTGAGAGGAAGGGGGCTGAAAGAGAGAGAGAGGGGGTGGTGGGGGGGGAGAGGTGTGAGAGAGAGATGCTGAGAGAGTTGGGCAACAGAGAGGAGAGGGGCTGAGGGAGAGGGGCTGAGAGAGATGCTGAAAGAGAGAGGGAACAGAGAGAGGGAGGGGGACTGAGAGAGAGGAAGGGGGCTGAGCGAGAGAGAGAGAGGGAGGGGTGTGAGAGAGATGCTGAGAGAGAGGGGCAACAGAGAGGAGAGGGGCTGAGGGAGAGGGGCTGAGAGAGATGCTGAAAGAGAGAGGGAACAGAGAGAGGGAGGGGGGCTGAGAGAGGGGTGTGAGAGAAATGCTGAGAGTGAGAGGTGAGCTGAGAGAGAGGAGGAACAGAGAGAGGGAGGGGGAACAGAAAGAGAAGAGGGACAGAGAGAGAGGGGTGCGAGAGAGATGCTGAGAGAGGGGTAAGCTGAGAGAGAGGGGGAACAGAGAGAGGTGGACACAAAGAGGGGGGCTAAAAGAGAGGGATGGGGGGCTGAGAGGAGAGAGAGACCTCTAGCTCTGTCCTGGACCCTCTCGTGTGCCCACAGAAATGGCTTTGCGTGCCAGCTGTGGCACTGCCCTACCCCCTCAGGCACATAACAACTCACGTACTTTGGGCCTCCAGACTCAACATAGCAAGACAATGGAAGTCTGATAAATCCCCAACCGTCGCACAAACCATCGACCTGGTAGCCTTACACTTCAGTTATGAGAAAATGACGGCCGCCAGCAATGGTCATGCCACAATATCCCGTGCAGCATGGCAACCCCGGGGAAACCGGTCTAATGCTGCGACTCTCACCTAACACGTCTACCTCACCCTTACATCTTTCTTGACCGAGCAATATGTACGAATCACAACAGTTATATTTGTTTAAGCAAGTTTATAGAATAATACATACAAGCTGCAAGGAAACTTACCTATGTTAACCACTTCAGCCCCGGACCAATTGGCAGCCAAAGGACCAGGCCCCTTTTTGCGATTCGGCACTGCGTCGCTTTAACTCACAATTGCGCGGTCGTGCGACGTGGCTAACAAAAAAAAAAAAAATGGCATGGGTTCCCCTCCAAGAGCATACCAGGCCCGACAATTTTGAAAAAAATGCAATATTTTGGCTATAATAAATATCCCCAAAAAATATATAAAAAAATTTTTTTTTCCTCAGTTTAGGCCGATACGTATTCTTCTACATATTTTTGGTAAAAAAAATCGCATTAGCGATTATTGATTGGTTTGCGCAAAAGTTATAGCGTTTACAAAATAGGGGATAGTTTTATAGCATTTTTATTAATATTTTTTTTTTTACTAGTAATGGCGGCGATCAGCGATTTTTATTGTGACTGCGACATTATGGCGGACACATCGGACATTTTTGACACATTTTTTTTGGGACCATTGTCATTTACACAGAAATCAGTGCTATTTAAATGCATTGATTTCTGTACAAATGACAGTTGCAGTGAAAGAGTTAACCACTAGGGGGAGGGGAGGGGTTATGGGCTCTGACGTGTGTTGTGTTTTTTACATTAGGGGCAGGGCTGACGTCTGACGTCATTGATTGGCTTTCCCGATGACCGGGAACAGCCAATCAATGACAGGCAGAGTAGGAAGCGCGGGAGAGGTTTGTTTACACAGACCTCTCCCTGTTCTTCAGCTCCGTAACCCGATCCCGGGACACCAGCGGCGATCGGGTCCGCTGGTCCCGCGGCCGGGGTCACGGAGCTCCCGACCGGGTCGCGAGCGCGACCCACGGGCAGGCATTTAAAGGGCCACGTACCTGTACGTGGTTTTGCCTGCCCGTGCCATTCTGCCGCAGTATATCTGCGTTAGGGGGTCGGGAAGCGGTTAAGCAAGTTTATAGAATAATACATACAAGCTGCAGGGAAACTTACCTATGTTAAGCATGTACACTTTGGGGCTGATTTACCAAGATGAATGCGCTGCGCCGGTTCATACCACAATTGGTGCGCCAGATAAATTATTACTTGAGCGTATGAATCGACACACACATAAGCGCAACACATAACAAACCGGTGCGCCGCGAATAGCGCACGCCGTTATCATTATTCACACCAGCAACACGACTTGGGGCGACTTACAACACGACTTCCAGCGCGACTTTACAACACGACTTGGGGCGACTTACAACACGACTTTAAGTCACCCACAGGCCAGGCGACTTTAATTAAAAAAAAAAAAATGCCGTGGGGTTCCCCTCAAAATCCATACCAGACCCTTCAGGTCTGGCATGCATATTAAGGGGAACCCAGCGCCCCAAAAAAAAAAAAAAATGGCGTGGGGGTCCCCCTTTAAAATCTATACCAGGCCCTTCAGGTCTGGCATGGATTTTAAGGGGAACCCCGCGCCAAAAAAATGGCGTGGGGGTCCCCCTCAAAATCCATACCAGACCCTTCAGTCTGGCATGGATTTTAAGGGGAACCCCACGCAAAAAAAAAAAAATGGCGTGGGGGTCCCCCTTAAAAATCCATACCAGACCCTTATCTGAGCACGCAACCTGGCAGGCCGCAGGAAAAGAGGGGGGGTGAGAGATCGCCACCCCCCTGAACCGTACCAGGCCACATGCCCTCAACATTGCCCTCAAGTAATGATTTATCTGGCGCACCAATTGTGCTATGAACACCTGGTAAATCAGACCCATTGGGTCCTCTTGTGACACAAAATCGCTCCCATTTGGGGTGCCGCAACAGGGGAGGGCACCGTCTGTATATACCTTTATATCCTTTGTTTGACTTACATGCAACCTGTTAGTTGTTAATGAGTTCCTAATGTCCTAATATTTGTTCAACAACGTTGTTGCACAACGTACAATACCTAAATTGTACTCTGTACCTACCTGTGAAAACTCAATAAAAAAACATTTGAAGAAAATATTGAGTTGGCCCCGCCCTTTGCAGCTATAACAGCTTCAACTCTTCTGGGAAGGCCGTCCACAAGGTTTAGGAGGGTGTCTATGGGAATGTTTGACCATTCTTCCAATATTGGGCCAACTCAATATTGACCCCTACGGACAAAGACTGGAATGCCATTAAAGTTCATGTGTGTGTTTATCAGCTACAAACTCTCTCAAAGACGCCCTGCTGAAATTTTACGAGAGAAAGGACACCAAGCCTAAAGGGATCTCCCTCATTTACAAACTTGTGACCTCCCCAGGACAAGGAGCACTTTCGACATCCATTGGTTACTGGTCTATATACACGAACCATCCTCCACCATTAGATACATGGCATAAGGCCCTGAGAGCTCCCACGAGCCTCTCCCACTGCACCTGTCACGCACCTGGTGGTGATGAGTCTGGTTAGCATGGGAGGGCCTCCCTTGCGGCTCCCACTCTCGGTCCCCTGGTAAGGTGACAGGAAGACCAGGAGTCAGGAGGGGCGCGGGTGCCTGGCAGGACTGAAAGACCGGTAACGAGAGATCCCTGGATCAGCTCAGCGGACAAGGTGAGTAGAGTGGACTGGATCAGAACTGCAGGTAGGATCAGCAAAGCAGGCCGGAACAGCAAAGCAGACTGGAACAGCAAGGCAGACTGGAACAGCAAGCAGACTGGATCAGCACCACAGACCGGATCAGTAAGGCAGACTGGAACAGCACAGCAGACAGGGTCAGCGGAGCAGGCTGGATCAGCAGGCAGACTGGATCAGCTGGATCAGCAAAGCAGACTGGAACAACACATGGGCGGCACAGTGGTGTAGTGGTTAGCACTCTCACCTAGCAGTAAGAAGGGTCGCTGGTTCGAATCCCAACCACAACACTTCCTGCCTGGAGTTTGCATGTTCTCCCTGTGCCTGCGTGGGTTTCCTCCGGGTACTCCGGTTTCCTCCCACAATCCAAAGACATGCAGGTAGGTTAATTGGCTTCTGTCCAAAAATTGGCCCTAGTATATGAATGGGGACCTTGGATTGTGGGCTCCTTGAGGGTAGGGACTGATGTGAGTGTGCAATGTACAGGGATAGGGACAATTGTAGACACTCGCTCAGGTTGAACTGGATGGACTGATGTCTTTATTCAACCTTACTAACTATGATACTATGAAACTATGAAACACCACAGGCCGGATCAGCAGAGCAGACAGGAACAGTACAGCTGACAGGGTCAGCAGAGCAACTGGATCGTCAAACAGGCCGGGTCAGGTATCAGGCTGGCAACACAGTACAGGTGGGTAAGGCAGGAGAGAGGTCACAGACAAGCCAAGGTCGGGTGCAGACGGAAAGCGGGAGGTCAAAAGGGTAGCCGGGTCAAACACTGGTAGTAACTTCAGATCGGGTATCAGGACACAGAACGCTGTAGAGCAGACAGCGGGGACCGTCTATGACAGACGGATTCAAATAGGCTCACTGGCACCAACAGAGGCACGCACCCGTCCTCCCGCGCACGCTCTCGCGCATGCGCACACGCAATGGTACCCGTGAACGGGTACCAGGGACTCTAGTGCACCGGTTACTGGCAGGATCTTCATGACAGCACCTCACATTGGGAATCCCTCATGAAAATTTTTCATGGTTGGTACTACACACCAAGATCTTCCCAAACACATCATCATCGAACTGCTGGAGAGAATGTGGTGTTAAAGGCTCCCTACATCACATTTGGTGGGGTTGTCCTCAAATTCAGTCCTATTGGAGGAAAATTGAGAATTTAATATACAATGTGTGTGGCATCTCCATTCCAATGTCCCCCCCCTAGACCTTCTCCTGGGGCTGTCAATCCCCTCCTGGCCAAACCACCTACAAACCGCGGTAACACATATTCTAATAGCGGCCCGATTAGCACTAGCCAAAAATTGAAAATCAACACAGCCACCTGTCCTGGAAGATGCCATTGGCCTACCTAACTCTCACTTCCAGTTAGAATTTGCTAAAGCAAATTTAACCTCAAAATCTTTCTACAGCGCCTGGGAAACGTGGATGGTTGACCCGAGAAGTTCCAGCACCCCTGGAATGAAGTTCTTTGAGCGAGTGGAATCCTCTATCTTACATACCAGTTAAGCCCCATACACACGGTCGGATTTTCGCATGGATTCTGTCCTATCGGACAATGTTGTCGAAAAATCCGACCGCGTGTAGGCACCATCGGACAGTGTACGTCGGACAAAGTCCTATCTCCTGCTGGATAGATTTTTCGACAACAAAGTCCGATCACACCAAATCCGATCGTGTGTATCGAATTCCTGACGGACAAAGTGCCACGCATGCTCAGATCACATTACAAGACCAAAGCTATTGGCTACTAGCCTCTACGTAGTCCCGTCGTAGGCAACAAACGTCACCACGTTCAGAATGATCGGATTTTCCGACAACTTTGTCCGACCGTGTGTACGCAAAACCAACATCGGACAAAGTACGACGGACCTGGTCTGCGGATAATCCGAGCGTGTGTATGGGGCATTAGACTTTACTTATCTAAAAGTATTTCTCATGCATTAGCTAACTTAAGCAGCGATACCAATGCATAGTTGCGATATGGGTGTAATCCCAATTCTTCGTATGAATCTATTATTATTTTATTATTTTTAATTTTATTTTCTCCTTTTTTTTTTTTTTCTTGATGTTCTTTAACCACTTGCTTACCAGGCACGAACACCTCCTTCCTGACCAGGCCATTTTTCAGCTTTCAGCGCTGTCGCGTTTTGAATGACAATTGCGCGGTCATGCAACGATGTACCCAAATAAAATTTTTATCATTATTTCCCCACAGATAGAGCTTTATTTTGGTGGTATTTGATCACCTCTGCGTTTTTTTTATTTCTTGCGCTATAAACAAAAGAAGAGCGACAAGTTTGAAAAAACATAATTTTTTTTACTTTTTATTATAATAAATATCCAATTTTTTTTTTTTTTTTTTAAACAAATTTTTTCCTCAGTTTAGGCCGATACGTATTCTTCTACATATTTTTGGTAAAAAAAAAAAATCGCAATAAGCGTATATTGATTGTTTTGCGCAAAAGTTATAGCGTCTACAAAATAGGGGATAGATTTATAGCATTTTTATTATTATTTTTTTTTTACTAGTAATGGCGGCGATTTGCGATTTTTTATCGTAACTGCGACATTGCGGCGGACACTTCGGACACTTTTGACACATTTTTGGGACCATTCACATTTATACAGCGATCCGTGCTATAAAAATGCATTGATTACTGTATAAATGTGACTGGCAGGGAAGGGGTTAACACTAGGGGGCGCTGCAGGGGTTAATGTGTACCCTATCTTAGTGATTCTAACTGTGGGGGGAGGGGAATGACTGGGGGTGGGGACTAATCGGTGTCCCTATGTACAAGGGACACACCATCGGTCTCCTCTCCAGTGACAGGACGTGGATCTGTGTGTTTACACACACACACACACACACACAGATCCACGTCCTGCTCGATTACCGGGCAATCGCGGGTGCCTGGTGGTTATCGCGACCGCCGGGCACGCGCATCGGGTCCCCAGCTACGCGGCGGGCGCGCGCCCCCTAGTGGCTAAAAAGCGAGCGCCGTCATATGACGGCGGCCCGCCACAAGAGCTGCACCGTCCCGCCGTCATTTGACAGTGGGCGGTCAGCTACAGGTTAATATCTCCTGCAATACATACCTGGATACCTAGCTATAAGATATTATACACAATGTGTTTATGTTTGGTCTATGCCAGGGTATGCCCAATTGGCATTGTTTTGTTACACATCATTTTTTTTTGATAACAATAAAAGTTGAAAGTTTAAAAGTTCATGTGTGTGTAAAGGCAAGTGTCCCAATACTTTTGAGAATATAGTGTATAACCACATGCCGACCGCGCTATAGTCGAAAGACGGCCACAGCGCGGTCGGCTTGTTCTAAGTGGACGTCCTCCCAGAAACTTGCTCCTGCGCGCCCCCTGGGGCGCGCACTCGGGAACATCCGTGACCGCCGGGTCCCGAGGACCCGGCGCATCACAGATCACGGTAAACAGCCGCTGGTAGCGGCCGTTTACCACGTGATCGCTCCGTCAAATGACGGAGCAATCACATGTACACAAACCGGCATCACGTCATGACGCCGGTTCCTCCCTCCCCTCTCTGTACCGATCGGTACAGAGAGGGGAGAAACGGAGAGGGGGAGAGACGGGACCAGCGCTGTGGGCTGGATGTGTAGTGCCCACAGCGCTGGCCAATACACTGCCACCACTGTGCAATGCTCTGCCACCACTGTGCAATACTCTGCCACCACTGTGTAATGCTCTGCCACCACTGTGCAATACTCTGCCACCACTGTGCAATGCTCTGCCACCACTGTGCAATACTCTGCCACCACTGTGTAATGCTCTGCAATCACTGTGCAATGCTCTGCAATCACTGTGCAATGCTCTGCCACCACTGTGCAATGCTCTGCAATCACTGTGCAATGCTCTGCAACCACTGTGCAATGCTCTGCAATCACTGTGCAATGCTCTGCCACCACTGCAATGCTCTGCCACCCCACCACTGTGCAATGCTCTGCCACCACTGCAATGCTCTGCCACCACTGCAATGCTCTGCAACCACTGTGCAATGCTCTGCAACCACTGTGCAATGCTCTGCCACCACTGTGCAATGCTCTGCCACCACTGTGCAATGCTCTGCCACCACTGTGCAATGCTCTGCAATCACTGTGCAATGCTCTGCCACCACTGTGCAATGCTCTGCAACCACTGTGCATTGCTCTGCAACCACTGTGCAACGCTCTGCCACCACTGTGCAACGCTCTGCAACCACTGTGCAACGCTCTGCCACCACTGTGCAACACTGTAATACTCTGCCAATACTCGCCAATACTCTGCCAATACTCTGCAATAATTTTTTACCGAATTTTCTGTATTTTTTGATTTATAGCGCTAAAAATAAAAAACCCAGCAGTGATTAAATACCACCAAAAGAAAGCTCTATTTGTGTGACAAAAAGGACACAAAATTCATTTGGGTACAGTGTTGTATGACTGAGTAATTGTCATTCAAAGTGTGAGAGCACCGAAAGCTGAAAATTGGTCTGGTTAGGAAGGGGGTTTAAGTGCCCGGTGGATAAGGAAGTCTGGGATGGGGGTGGATGATATATAAGGAAGTCTGGGATGGGGTGGATGATATATAAGGAAGTCTGGGATGGGGTGGATGATATATAAGGAAGTCTGGGATGAGGTGGATGATATATAAGGAAGTCTGGGATGGGGGTGGATGATATATAAGGAAGTCTGGGATGGGGGTGGATGGTATATAAGGAAGTCTGGGATGGGGGTGGATGGTATATAAGGAAGTCTGGGATGGGGTGGATGATATATAAGGAAGTCTGGGATGGGGTGGATGATATATAAGGAAGTCTGGGATGGGGTGGATGATATATAAGGAAGTCTGGGATGGGGGTGGATGATATATAAGGAAGTCTGGGATGGGGGTGGATGATATATAAGGAAGTCTGGGGTGGGGTGGATGATATATAAGGAAGTCTGGGATGGGGGTGGATGATATATAAGGAAGTCTGGGATGGGGGGGGTGGGGTGGATGATATATAAGGAAGTCTGGGATGGGGGTGGATGATATATAAGGAAGTCTGGGGTGGGGGTGGATGATATATAAGGAAGTCTGGGGTGGGGGTGGATGATATATAAGGAAGTCTGGGATGGGGGTGGATGATATATAAGGAAGTCTGGGATGGGGGTGGATGATATATAAGGAAGTCTGGGATGGGGGTGGATGATATATAAGGAAGTCTGGGATGGGGTGGATGATATATAAGGAAGTCTGGGATGGGGGTGGATGATATATAAGGAAGTCTGGGATGGGGTGGATGATATATAAGGAAGTCTGGGATGGGGTGGATGATATATAAGGAAGTCTGGGATGGGGGTGGATGATATATAAGGAAGTCTGGGATGGGGGTGGATGATATATAAGGAAGTCTGGGATGGGGGGGGATGATATATAAGGAAGTCTGGGATGGGGGTGGATGATATATAAGGAAGTCTGGGATGAGGTGGATGATATATAAGGAAGTCTGGGATGGGGGTGGATGATATATAAGGAAGTCTGGGATGGGGGTGGATGATATATAAGGAAGTCTGGGATGGGGGTGGATGATATATAAGGAAGTCTGGGATGGGGGTGGATGATATATAAGGAAGTCTGGGATGGGGTGGATGATATATAAGGAAGTCTGGGATGGGGGTGGATGATATATAAGGAAGTCTGGGATGGGGTGGATGATATATAAGGGAGTCTGGGATGGGGTGGATGATATATAAGGGAGTCTGGGATGGGGGTGGATGATATATAAGGGAGTCTGGGATGGGGTGGATGATATATAAGGAAGTCTGGGATGGGGTGGATGATATATAAGGAAGTCTGGGATGGGGGTGGATGATATATAAGGAAGTCTGGGATGGGGGTGGATGATATATAAGGAAGTCTGGGATAAGGTGGATGATATATAAGGAAGTCTGGGATGGGGGTGGATGATATATAAGGAAGTCTGGGATGGGGGTGGATGATATATAAGGAAGTCTGGGATGGGGTGGATGATATATAAGGAAGTCTGGGATGGGGTGGATGATATATAAGGAAGTCTGGGATGGGGTGGATGATATACTTGGCATTACTGTTGTGGGGCACGAATGGGATTCGGTAATATTTGCCCTTTGACTATCTATCCTCCTAAAAGTTGATTTCATCTATTGATGTGGCCCACTACTACTCCTGGCCTGTGGAAATGTCTTGCTGGTAGAATCACTCAGAATAAAACTACTAGGCACATCATCCCCCCGTCATGTTGTCAAACGGCGGTTTTTGTTCTCTCCGGGGGACCGTTTAGTGACGAAGCCCCCCGCTTCCACCCGCTTCACCTCTCCGGAGATTACTGAAGCTGCTCATTACCATCAAGTCCTATATTTGTGAGCGATTTTATATCAAGGCATTGCAATCCTTCCTGCAGCGGCCTCACATCATTAGCATTGTTAATGCTCCGGCTAAATCGGTTTGGAGATGTTGACGCGTCCAATTTGTAACTGACAGAGCGGTTGGGAGTTTTCTTTAAATGGCCGCTCTTCCGCGCTCTCTCCCCCTTTTGAATAGATGTTTTGATAGGTGACAGACTCATTGGAGGCTTTGTTCAGAGTCCGCAGGCTCTGCCAGTTCCCTCATCCCGTCCTGACGAGCGCCGTCCTGAATTCTGATTGCGGAGCTGTCACCAGGCGCTGGAGCTCGACATCCCGCCAGGGTGAGAAATGTTCTCAGGTCAAGTCACTCTTTTTTAGATGAACGCCTCAATGGGTCTATCGACTTTCATCTCCTCGGGGGGGATGTTTGTCTTAATTTCCAAAAGTAATGCTCAAAGTATTCAAAGTAAAAATTAAAAAAGAAAAATAATTTGGACTATACCGGCCATGACCGAGGTAGTGCAGATATCCCCAACCTTCTTTTACTGCCCTTGACCACTCATACTCCCCAATAACCCCCTTTAACCCCCATCCCAATGAGGAGACCACACCAGATTTTGGAGTATAAATGACCATAGCAGCCGTTTATTAACCACTTCGCACCCGCGCTATACCCGAAAGACGGCCACAGCGCGGACGCTAACTGCCGGGAGGACGTTCCTGGATGTCCTCCTGTTTACTTCCGCAATGCGCGCTCCTGAGAACTCCTGAGAACGCGCATCGGGGAAGTTCTGTGCTGGCCGTGTCCCTTGGACACAGCCAGTCACAGATCGCTGTAAACGGCCATCACAGCGGCCGTTTACAGCGCGATCGGAGTGTGAGAGATGATCTCGTATGTAAACATATGAGATCATCTCTCAGCGCCGGCTCTCCGTCCTCACACAGAGACAGCGTGTGAGGAGGGAGAGATGAACGGCTGCAGCGGCCGTAAGTACAAAAAAAATAAAAATAAAGTGTCATCTGTCCCCACTGCTACCTGTCCCCAGTGCCACCTGTCCCCAGTGCCATCTGTCATCAGTGCCACGTATAAGTGCCATCTGTCATCAGTGCCACGTGTCATCAGTGCCACGTGTCATCAGTGCCACGTGTCATCAGTACCACGTATAAGTGCCACCTGTCATCAGTGCCACGTGTCATCAGTGCCACGTATAAGTGCCATCTGCCATCAGTGCCACGTGTCATCAGTGCCACGTGTCATCAGTACCACGTATAAGTGCCATCTGTCATCAGTGTCACGTGTCATCAGTATCACGTATAAGTGCCATCTTCCATCAGTGCCACATATTAGTGCCATCTGTCATCAGTGTCACGTGTCATCAGTGCCCCGTATTAGTGACATCTGTCATCAGTGCCACATCAGTGTCACGTGTCATCAGTGCCACATATCAGTGCCATATGTCATCAGTGCCACATATTAGTGCCATCTGTCATCAGTGTCACGTGTCATCAGTGCCCCGTATTAGTGGCATCTGTCATCAGTGCCACATCAGTGTCACGTGTCATCAGTGCCACATCAGTGTCACGTGTCATTGTCCTGGTGCTCCAGGGCCTTCAAAAGTGTAATAGGTAGTCAACAAGTTGAATGTGTAATTTATGCTCCTAGAACACGTGATGGCGCTCCCTGCATGTTGGGCCTCTCTATGTCATCTGTCCCCACTGCCACCTGTCCCCACTGCCACCTGTTAGTGCCATCTGTCCCCAGTGCCACCTGTTAGTGCCATCTGTCATCATTGCCACGTATAAGTGCCATCTGTCATCAGTGCCACGTGTCATCAGTACCACGTATAAGTGCCATCTGTCATCAGTGCCACATGTCATCAGTACCACGTATAAGTGCCATCTGTCATCAGTGCCACGTGTCATCAGTATCACGTATAAGTGCCATCTGCCATCAGTGCCACGTGTCATCAGTATCACGTATAAGTGCCATCTGCCATCAGTGCCCCATATTAGTGCCATCTGTCATCAGTGTCACGTGTCATCAGTGCCCCGTATTAGTGACATCTGTCATCAGTGCCACATCAGTGTCACGTGTCATCAGTGCCACGTATCAGTGCCATATGTCATCAGTGCCACATATTAGTGCCATCTGTCATCAGTGTCACGTGTCATCAGTGCCCCGTATTAGTGGCATCTGTCATCAGTGCCACATCAGTGTCACTTGTCATCAGTGCCACGTATCAGTGCCATCTGTCATCAGTGCCACATCAGTGTCACGTGTCATTGTCCTGGTGCTCCAGGCCTTCAAAAGTGTAATAGGTAGTCAACAAGTTAGATGTGTAATTTATGCTCCTAGAACACCTGATGGCGCTCCCTGCATGTTGGGCCTCTCTAAGTGGCCAGGCTGTGTAAAAGTCCCACACATGTGGTATCGTAATACTCAGGAGGAGTAGCAGAATGTATTTTGGGGTGTCATTTGTGGTATACACATGCCATGTGAGAGAAATAACCTATTACAATGACAATTTTGTGGAAAAAAAGAAAAAAAAATCTTCATTTTGCAAAGAATTGTGGGAAAAAATTACAACATCAAAAAGCTCACCATGCCTCTTACTAAATACCTTGGAATGTCTACTTTCAAAAAAGGGGCCATTTGGGGGTATTTGTACTTTCCTGGCTTGTTCGGGTCCAGTGGCGGTGCGTGCATAGAGGGCGCAGGAGCGCCGCCCCCCCTCTCTCCTGCACCGCTCTATCACCAATAGATAGATTCATGCATTGCATGAATCTATCTATTGTCACCGATGCCGCCCCCTATTCAGGTGTCCGGCCCCTTGTCGGGCGCCGGGCATCTGAATTACAGCGGGGGGGTGTTTTTGGAAGCGCCCTATTAGAGCTGACCTGATTAGAGCGGTGGGCTCTAATAGGCTTCCATAAGTGTAAACAGGGGGCGCAATGCTGTGTGTTCGCTGTTTACACAGTATTGTGTTAGGGAAGCGAATACATCGGGAGAAGATGTCGGGTGGATGAGGAGACACCGCTCGCCGCCTGACAAGGTAGGCGCCGGTAGATGGCGGGCAGAGGGCACATTGGCAGCATTTAATGGGCACAGTGACAGCGTTAGATGGGCACAGTGGCAGCACGGTGGCAGTGTTAGTTGGGCACAGTGGCAGCACTTGGTGCACGGTGGCAGCGTTAGATGGGCACAGTGGCAGTGTTAGATGGGCACAGTGGCAGCGTTAGATGGGCACAGTGGCAGCATTTGAGGCACAATGGCACCACTTGGGGCACAGTGACAGCATTAGATGGGCACAGTGGCAGCATTTAATTGGGCACAGTGGCAGCATTTAATGGGCACAGTGGCAGCATTTAATGGGCACAGTGGCAGCGTTTAATGGGCACAGTGGCAGCATTAGATGGGCACAGTGGCAGCAGTTAATGGGCACAGTGGCAGCGTTTGGGCACAGTGGCAGCGTTACATGGGCACAGTGGCAGCGTTAGATGGGCACAGTGGCAGCGTTGGATGGGCACAGTGGCAGCATTTAATGGGCACAGTGGCAGCGTTTAATGGGCACAGTGGCAGCGTTTAATGGGCACAGTGAGGCTGTTTGTTTGTGCCCCCCCCCCAAAAATTTTGAGCACCAGCCGCCACTGTTCGGGTCACAAGAAATGAGATCGGCCACCAGTACATCAGATGTAATGAATTTTGTATGATTTGCACCACAGTTTGTAGAGTCTCTAACTTTCACAAAGACCAAATAATATTCACTAATTTGGGTTATTTTTACCAAAGATATGTAGCAGTATAAATTGTGGCCAAAATGTATGAAAAAAAATTAATAATTTGCAAAATGTTATCACAGAAACAAAGAGAAATGCATTTAAAAAAAAAAAAAATCTGTCTTTTTTTCATTTATAGCGCAAAAAAAAAAAAAAAACGCAGAGGTGATCAAATACCACCAAAAGAAAGCTCTATTTGTGGGAAAAAAGGGACAAAACATTCATTTGGGTACAGTGTTGTATGACTGAGTAATTGTCATTCAAAGTGTGAGAGCACCGAAAGCTGAAAATTGGTCTGGGCAGGAAGGGGGGTTTAAGTGCCCGGTAGGCAAGTGGTTAACCAATATTAAATCATTTTCAAATTTACCAATAACATTTAATAACGACAACTACTAGTAAAAAAAAAAAATAATAATAAAAATGCTATAAATCTATCCCCTATTTTGTAGACGCTATAACTTTTGCGCAAACTAATCAATAATCGCTAATTGCAATTTTTTTCACCAATAATATGAGAGCCGCGTCGCACGACCGCGCAATTGTCAGTTAAACGATGCAGTGCCAAATCGCAAAAAGGGTCCTGGTCCTTTGGCTGCAAATTGGTCCGGGGCTTAAGTGGTTAATAATGCTTAAAATGAAACAATAAAAGTGTAATATTCCTTTAAATTCTTTTTTTTTTTTTTTTTAATAAAGGACTTTTCCCAATGGTGTCTGTGTGTTTTTTTTTTTTTTACACTTTCTTTGTGAAATGGTAGGGGTACAATGTACCCGTTACCATTTCAAACGGGATCGGCCAGGATCCCCTTGTTAAAGGGGGCTTCCAGATTCCGATAAGACTCCCGCTCGCAGACCCCCACAATCACCGGGCCAGGGTTGTGGGGATGAGGCCCTTGTCCCCATCAACATGGGGACATGGTGCTTTGAGGGGGTCACAGACCCCCAAAGCACCCTCCCAATGTTGAAGGCATGTGGCCTGGTACGGTTCAGGAGGGGGGGGGGGCGCTCTCTCATCCCCCCTCTTTTCCTGTGGCCTGCCAGGTTGCGTGCTCGGATAAAGGGTCTGGTATTGATATTTGGGGGGATTTGACGCGGGATTCCCCTTAATATCCATGCCAGACCTGAAGGGTCTGTTATGGATATTTGGGGGGAACCCCACGTCATTTTTTTTTAAATTTGACGCGGGGTTCCCCTTAATATCCATACCAGACCTGAAGGGCCTGGTAATTGAATTTGGGGGGAACCCCACGCATATTTTTTTATCAATGACTTTCAATGACTGTTCTCTGTGTTACGGGAGCCGACAATTCATTATAGCCGCGAGTGATTTTAAATGACTTTTTTTCCTTCAGAAATGACACTTTGTGCAGGGACAGTTCTAAGCACGGGAAACATGCGCCCCTTCACAGGCATACTATACACCCCCCCCCCAGGTAAAAAATTTAAAGGAATATTACCGTATATACTCGAGTATAGGTCGACCCGAATATAAGCCGAGGCCCCTAATTTACCACAAAAAACTGGGAAAACGTATTAACTCGAGTATAAGCCGAGGGTGAGAAATGCAGCAGCTACTGTAAGTGGAAAAGAGGGTCAACAATGCCCATCTGCAGCTGCATGCCTCCCTGTGTCCTGTACATACCCCCCTGTGTCCTGTACATACCCCCCTGTGTCCTGTACATACCCCCCTGTGTCCTGTACATACCCCGTGTGTCCTGTACATACCCCCCTGTGTCCTGTACATACCCCCTTGTGTCCTGTACATACCCCCTGTGTCCTGTACATACCCCCCTGTGTCCTGTACATACCCCCCTGTGTCCTGTACATACCCCCTGTGTCCTGTACATACCCCCTGTGTCCTGTACATACCCCCCTGTGTCCTGTACATACCCCCCTGTGTCCTGTACATACCCCCTGTGTCCTGTACATACCCCCCTGTGTCCTGTACATACCCCCTGTGTCCTGTACATACCCCCCTGTGTCCTGTACATACCCCCCTGTGTCCTGTACATACCCCCCTGTGTCCTGTACATACCCCCTTGTGTCCTGTACATACCCCCTGTGTCCTGTACATACCCCCTGTGTCCTGTACATACCCCCTGTGTCCTGTACATACCCCCTGTGTCCATTGCAGCCTACCTGTGTGATCGGTGTCCACCATTGCAGTCTTCATCATGTGTCCCCCATTGCTGATCCTGCCAATCAGTGTGTAAAGCAAAGAAGACGGCGGCCATTGCATTATACAAAAGCCGCGCCTCCTCCTTGTCCTCGTCCGTGATAGGAGGAACACTCTGTTTTCCCAGCAGCCAGTGTTCAGTGTTCTGCCTATCACGGACATCCTCTCATCCTTGTCCATGAGATGAGAATGACAGGACGTCCGTGAAAGGCGGAACACTGAACACTGACTCACTGCTGGGAAAATTTGTGTTCCTCCTATCACGGACGAGGAGGAGGAGGAGGAGGCGCGGCTTTTGAACACCGCCGCCTGTCTGCATGACACGCTGTTCATGTAGGCAGACGGCGGTGACTCGAGTATAAGCCAAGGGGGGCACTTTCAGCCCTAAAAAAAGGGCTGAAAATCTCGGCTTATACTCGAGTATATACGGTACACTTTTATTGTTTCACTTTCAGCATTATTAAAATCACTGCTCCCAAGAAAAAAACGTCCGTTTTTAAAAGTTTTTAAAAGTTTTTAGGACAATAATTTGCATATAAGCCTTTAAAATTAGCACTTTAGATTTCTCCCATAGACTTTTACAGGGTGTTCCGCGGCTTTTCGAATTTGCCGCGAACACCCCAAATTGTTCGCTGTTCGGCGAAGGGGCGAACAGGCAATGTTCGAGTCGAACATGAGTTTGACTCGAAAACTCAAAGCTCATCCCTACTCACTGATAAGGAGTACACCACCATAAAATCATTGCATATTATAGCACTAGCATTCTAAAATATCATACAGAATGTATGTTCGTTTATAATTAAAAAGACAAATGCATTGCGTTTGCTCATAAGTTGAGTCAACCATGTACAGTAATAAATATTACATGCAGAATAGATATGCACTTAGAATATGTATCTTCATGTTTCAACGTGTTTCACTAGGAGTAGCTTCATCAGGACGCATGAAAATAATGCCACAGTTGTCTCAGCACTAGAGCAACACCAACATAAAGACGATTCCCTGGGAAAGCACCGGAGCATATGGCGAGCCCAAGGAAGTGGACAACAACACACCAGATAACTTCACTTGGGACTGTCTTGTAGCAAAAACCAAGCACATCAGAAAGGAGGGAGGAATCATGGTCAAGGTAAATGGACCTCAAAAGTGTTCTCAAAAGCAGTTCCAAGGATTGGACTGTCAGATTGGACTGATGATGGATTGTCATAAAGAATCATAAGAGACCAAAAAGCCCAAGGCCAATATCTCTTCAGCAAGATGTCCTGTTAATCCAAAGTGTAGGCAAGTACACCTTCATAGCCAGTAAGGGCTAACAGTGGAAGAGCATGTCATCCAGATCCAGGAAAACAATCCGGTGTCTCAACTGCCCAGGTGTCCTACAACAAGAATGCTTAAAAAGAATGTCAACGTGTTTCGCTAGGAGTAGCTTCATCAGGACGCATGAAAATAATGCAACAGTTGTCTCAGCACTAGAGCAACGCTAACATAAAGACGATTCCCTGGGCGAGCACCGGAGCATACGGCGAGCCCAAGGAAGCCCAGGTGGCCTACAACAAGAATGCTTAACCCCTAGGTGCCGACAGTATGCAAATACGTGGCCTCTTGGAGGGCGGGCCTTAGCTCCGAGCAGCCGCATATTTGTGTACCAATTAGCCAACACAGCTGTGCCGAGAGCACGCACCCTGCAAGTTCCCGCCACAGTTACCGTAGCTTATTGCAATCAAGAGATTTACGATCATGTGATTGCTGTCACATGATCATTAACCCCGCCCTGCCTCGCGGCATCTGAAACCTCTTAAAGAGCCAGGAAGTGCCGGTGCAAAGGGGTTAAAGTAGAACTATAGGCAAAACCTTTTTTTTTTTTTCATTTTGGATAGAGCAAGGTAGAATTTTAACCCTTTATTTTTCACCATCTGTGCCCCAATGCAGAGATTTTCCTTCACTTCCTGTCCCCCACAGCCAAACAGGCAGGGCTGCCGTTAGAAATCACGGGGGCCCTGTACAGCCTACCTGACAGGGCCCCCCCCGGCCCGCTGAAAAGATCAAAAGATATAAAAAAAAATAAAAATCATTCTTAGTGGACACAAACATTAAATAACTTACAAAATTCTAAAATATAAAAGTGTATTGAGTTAATAAAGTTTGGTCTATAAATGAAGTGTTGGGGCTCATTCACATGGGTACTGTGGCCTCTACGGTGGAGCTGTGTGCAGGCAGCCTATGTTATGCTATGGGGGGTGCAGCAGCTGTATGAACACAGCCGTGGGTCCTAATTTGACAGGCATGTGGCAGCAGGTGTACACCCCCCAAACACAGACAGTGGGCATTCGGGGCCGCTCACCCGCACACTTATCAATAGTGTTGGGCGAATGGTCTGAGCCGAGCAAATCTTTGGCCTGAACATCGCCTGTTCGCCCATTTGGCAAATACACAAATTTGCGGGGGGGGGGGGGGTCGGTGGTATATTAATCCGTAGAGTAGGGGGTAATAGAGGCGAGAAAGAAGTGGGGAAGACGAAGCGCAAATTAGGACGGGGGAGCAGAAAGGAACGAGAGGGGTAGATGCTGGTGGAAGAGTGAGGGGGGGAAGAGTTTTTGTTTATTAGATTTTTAGCTTTTTTTGGAAATTCGGAAATTCAAAAATTCGGATTTTCGAATTTCAGAATTTCCAAATTTCAGAATTTCAAATTTCCGAATTTCCGAATTTCGGATTTCGAATTTCAGAAATTTCGAATTTCAGAAATTTCGAATTTCTGAAATTTCGAATTCCGAATTTTCGAATTCCGAATTTTCGGAATTAGGAAATTCAAAAATAAAAATTCCGAAAATTAAAAAAAAAGAAAATCAGTAAAATTCCAAATAATAACTAACTATTAAATTATAGGTATCGGAATTTCCTTTTAACCGCTTCCTGACCGCCTCACGCTGATATACGTCGGCAGAATGGCACGGGCAGGCAAAACCACGTACAGGTACGTGGTCCTTTAAGAGGCCTGCCGTGGGGCCTGCTCGCGACCCGGTCGGGAGCTCCGTGACCACGGGCGCGGGACCAGCGGACCCGATCGCCGCTGGTGTCCCGCGATCGGGTCACAGAGCTAAAGAACGGGGAGAGGTCTGTATAAACAAACCTCTCCCCGCGCTTCCTACTCTGCCTGTCACTGATCGGCTGTTCCCTGTCATCGGGAAAGCCGATCAATGACGTCAGACGTCAGCCACGCCCCCTACTGTAAAAAAACACAGAACACGTCACACTAACTCCTCCCCGCCCCCTAGTGGTTAACTCCTTTACTGCCAGTGTCATTTACATAGGAATCAGTGCTATTTAAATAGCACTGATTTCTGTATAAATGACAATGATCCCAAAAATGTGTCAAAAATGTCCGATGTGTCCGCCATAATGTCGCAGTCACAATAAAAATCGCTGATCGCCGCCATTACTAGTAAAAAAAAAAAAAAAATTAATAAAAATGCTATAAAACTATCCCCTATTTTGTAAACGCTATAACTTTTGCGCAAACCAATCAATAATCGCTAATTGCGATTTTTTTTTTTCCCAAAAATATGTAGAAGAATACGTATCGGCCTAAACTGAGGAAAAAAAAATTTTTTATATATTTTTTGGGGACATTTATTATAGCAAAAAGTAAAAAATATTGAATTTTTTCAAAATTGTCGCTCTAGTTTTGTTTATAGCGCAAAAAATAAAAACCGCAGGGGCGATCAAATACCACCAAAAGAAATCTCTATTTGTGGGGAAAAATGGACGTCAATTTTGTTTGGGAGCCACGTCGCACGACCGCGCAATTGTCAGTTAAAGCGACGCAGTGCCGAATCGCAAAAAGGGGCCTGGTCCTTTGGCTGCAATTGGTCCGGGGCTGAAGTGGTTAAATTCGGCTGTTTGTGAACGTAACGAATACAAATTTGCTGCACCTTCTTCCAGGTTATAAAATGATCGGAGCAGTCACTAGATTTGCTTTGCCTCGACTCGTCGGATTCCTGACAGCTTCGGTTCCCCTTCAGGCGGAGTCTCTGTGTCTCTCGGCTCTGATTGGCTCTACCGGTCGCCTACAATTCCTCTTTGGACAGCGGCGATCGTTTAGAACGGCGACACCATGTGATGTGTCCTGGAAATCCTCCCATCTGAAGGTGCCTTGGGGGGGGGGGGGGTACACTGCATTTCTCGACATATTCCGCGTCACTCCCGGTTTGTAAAAAAAAAAATTCGGACTTTTTTTTTTTTTTTTTTTTCGCTTTTATTCGTTCGCCTTGAGGCTGCAACCTTCAGTGACACGGAACATTACAGCTGAATTACCGCTTACAATTCAGCTGAACACATATTATATGACTGCTATTACTGGCCGGGCTTGTTGGTGTTAAGTGAGTTTATTGCGGCGGCGTGAAAAAAATGTCGATCCCGGGATCGTTCTAGAAGCGCGCCGTCATTTCACTTCATGGTGCGCTTTTTTTTTCCGCTTAAAGTGGAACTTCACTCTTTCAATCACAGGGACTCAGTGTAGTCCGGATGCTGCTAGCATTAGTAAATAGATACAGTGAGGGGGGCGGGGGACAAAGTATTCGATCGGCTGCTGATTTTGTGACAAAGAAACGATCGGTCTATAATTTTATTGGTCGGTTTATTATAACAGCGAGAGACAGAATAACAACAAAAATATCAGGAAAAAACGCATTTCGAAAAAGTTGATTTGCATTTTAACCACTTTAAGACCCCGTACACACGGTCGGAAATTCATACGGAAAATGTCCGATCGGAAAATCCGACCGTGTGTGGGCTCCAACGGACTTTTTCTGTCAGAATTTCCGACGGAAAAAAATTGAGATCCTGCTCTCAAAATTTTCCGACAACAAATTCCGATCGGACTTTTTCCGATCGTGTGTAGAGAATTCCGACGGACAAAGTGCCACGCATGCTCAGATCACATTACGAGACCAAAGCTATTGGCTACTAGCCTCTACGTAGTTCCGTCGTACGCAACGAACGTCACCACGTTCAGAATGATCGGATTTTCCGACAACTTTGTCCGACCGTGTGTACGCAACACCAGTGTCGGACTAAATCCGTCGGAAAAAATCCGACAGATTTTGTGGTCGGAATTTCCCACCGTGTGTACGGGGCATAAGACCAGACTTGTTTTGGATTTTAGGTGTTTACATGTTTAAAACAGGTTTTATTGCTAGAAAATTAGTTAGAACCCACAAATATTATATATTGTTTTTTTTTTGTTCTAACACCCTAGAGAATAAAACGGCGGTTGTTGCA
Organism: Lithobates sylvaticus; assembly: GCA_028564925.1. Taxonomy (NCBI): domain Eukaryota; kingdom Metazoa; phylum Chordata; class Amphibia; order Anura; family Ranidae; genus Lithobates; species Lithobates sylvaticus. The sequence goes on along the minus strand of CM053029.1, from coordinate 605,362,693 downwards.
ATACTTTTTTTTCACACCGTATTTGCGCAGCGGTCTTACAAGCGCACTTTTTTGGGGAAAAAAAAAAAATTTTTGAATAAAAAAATAAGACAACAGTAAAGTTAGTAAAATTTTTTTATATCTCGTGAAAGATAATGTTACGCCGAGTAAATTGATACCCAACATGTCACGCTTCAAAATTGCGCCCGTTCGTTGAATGGCGTCAAACTTTTACCCTCAAAAATCTCCATAGGCAACGTTTAAAAAATTCTACAGGTTGCATGTTTTGCGTTAGGCCTCATGCACACGGACGTTTTTGCAGCCGCGTTTTTTGCAGCTTAAAAACGCTCGTCCATGTTAGTCTATGGCTTCATGCCCACCTAGGCGTTTTTGAGCTGCAAATGGCATAGGCGTTTTTAAGCTGTAAAAAAAAACCCAGAACCAATGCGTTCCGTGGCGCGGCGCTAGAGCATGTAAAAACGGAAATCACGCAAAAACGCGCACCGGCGTTTTTGAGCTGCAGCGTTTTTTTGCTGCAAAAAGTTGATTGGACACTGTAATCCCTGTATAGGAAATTGGAGATGTGTAAAACGCTAATTAACGCTGACGCTAAAAAACACGCAAAAACGTGCAAAAACGCCAATGCAAAACACAGTAAAAGTCAAGTTTTTTTAGGCTGCTTTTTCCAGGCGTCCGACCTAGCTTTACAGCCCGTTTTTGAAAACGTCCGTGTGCATGAGGCCTTAAGCCCCATACACACGTTCGGATTATCCGAGGACCAGGTCCGTCGGATCATGTCCGTCGTACTTTGTCCGATGTTGGTTTTGCGTACACACGGTCGGACAAAGTTGTTGGAAAATCCGATCATTCTGAACGTGGTGACGTTCGTTGCCTACGACGGGACTACGTAGAGGCTAGTAGCCAATAGCTTTGGTCTTGTAATGTGATCTGAGCATGCGTGGCACTTTGTCCGTCGGAGTTCGCTACACACGATCGGAATTGGTGTGATCGGACTTTGTTGTCAAAAAATCTATCCAGCAGGAGATAGAATTTTGTCCGTCGGACAATCCGATGGAAACCGTCCGATGGTGCCTACACACGGTCGGAATTTCCGACAACATTGTCCGATAGGACAGAATCCTTCGGAAAATCCGACCATGTGTATGGGGCTTTACAGATGAGGTCTAGGGCTAGAATTATTGCTCTTGCTCTACCGATCGCAGCAATACCTCACATGTGTGGTTTGACCACCGTTTTCATATGCGGGCGCTACTCACGTATGCGTTCGCTTCTGCGCGCGAGCTCGTCGGGACGGGGCACTTTAACATTTTTTTTTTCTTATTTATTTTACTTGATTTTATTTATTTTTACACTGTTTTTTTTTAAAAAAATTGGGTCACTTTTATTCCTATTACAAGGAATGTAAACATCCCTTGTAATAGAAAAAAAAAGCATGACAGGTCCTCTTATAATATGAGATCTGGGGGGTCAGAAAGTCCTCACATCTCATATTTGGACTTGAAAAAAATGACATTGAAAAAATGTGCCTTTAAGAGGTATGGGCGGATGTGACGTTTTGACGTCGCTTCCGTGCTGCTATGGTATAGAGACGGGTGGGGGCCATCCAGGGGCGGACTGACCATTCGCCCACTCGGGCACTGCCCACGGGCCCCGGGCCACTAGGGGGCCCCATCAGGGTTGCCAGCCTCAGTAAAACCAGGGACAGTATGTGTTTTTTTTTACATCTGTTTCTGAAATGTCCCTTACCGACATCCTTTTGGTCTAAAAATCCCGAGATTATAGCTGCCCCACCTCTCCAGTACCTTCTCAGCCAATAGAAACATGTCTGTGTATACTGTGTGTACATGTATGTGTATACCGTGTGATTGTATACTGTGTGTGTGTATACTGTGTGGCCCCATAATCTCTGATTGCCTGGGGGCCCCATAATCTCCTATTGCCCGGGGGCCCCATGAGTTGTCAGTCCGCCTCTGGGGCCATCTTAGCCTCACTCGTCTCCATACCCAGCAGTGTGAAGGACCCGATCGCCGGGGGCACCTCTCCCGCCGCCGATAACGGTGATATCGCAGCGAAGCCGCCATGGAGACCACCATTATCGTAAACACAACTGAAGAGATGGATATCTCGGTTGTGGCGGCAGCTGCTGCCGTTACCGCGATATCCCTTTTCAAAAAAGGGACGTACATCGCCGTGCGCTGGTCGTAAAGTGGTTAATGAGTAAAATAAGTATTTGATCCCTTCACAAAACATAATTACATAGTAGGTGAGGTTGAAAAAAGACACAAGTCCATCAAGTCCAACCTCTGTGTGTGATTATATGTCAGTATTACATTGTATATCCCTGTATGTTGCGGTCGTTCAGGTGATTATCTGATAGTTTCTTGAACCTATCGATGCCCCCCGCTGAGACCACCGCCTGTGGAAGGGAATTCCACATCCTTGCCGCTCTTACAGTAAAGAACCCTCTACGTAGTTTAAGGTTAAACCTCTTTTCTTCAAATTGTAATGAGTGGCCACGTGTCTTGTTAACCGCTTGCCGACCGCCTCACCCCGATATACGTCGGCAGAAGGGCTCGTATAGGCAAACTAACTTACCTGTACGTTGCCCTTTAAGAGGCGGCCTGCGGGCGCGCGGCAAGCTCCGTGAGTCGGGTCGCGGGTCCTGAGGACTTGATCGCCGCAAGGATACCCGCGATCCCGCTCATGGAGAGGAAGAACGGGGAGATGCTAATGTAAACAAGCATCTCCCCGTTCTGCCTAGTGACAGGACACTGATCTCTGCTCCCTGTCATTGAGAGCAATGATCACTGTCCTGTGTGTTGAAGCCCAGCCCCCACACAGTTAGAATCACTCCCCAGGACACACTTAACCCCTTAACTGCCCTCTAGTGTTTAACCCCTTCCCTGCCAGTGTCATTTACACTGTAATCAGTGCATTTGTATAGCACTGATCGCTGTATAAATGACAATGGTCCCAAAAATGTGTCAAAAATGTCCGATGTGTCCGCCATAATGTCGCAGTCACAATAAAAATCGCTGATCGCCGCCATTACTAGTAAAAAAAAAATTGCCATAGAACTATCCCCTATTTTGTAGACGCTATAACTTTTGCGCAAACCAATCAATAAACGCTTATTGCGATTTTTTTTACCAAAAATATGAAGAATGCGTATCGGCCTAAACTGAGGGAAAAAAATGTTTTTATATATTTTTGGGGGATATTTATTATAGCAAAAAGTAAAAAATATTGCGTTTTCTTCAAAATTTACACTCTTTTTCTTTTTTGTAGCGCAAAAAATAAAAACCGCAGAGGTTATCGAATACCACCAAAAGAAAGATCTATTTGTGGGGAAAAAAGGACGTCAATTTTGTTTGGGAGCCGCGTCACACGACCGCGCAATTGTCAGTTAAAACGACGCAGTGCCGAATCGCAAAAAGTGCTCTGGTCAGGAAGTAGGGGGTAAATTCTTCCAGAGCTGAAGTGGTTAAACTCCCTTCTGCAAAAAAGTTTTCTCCCCATTGTGGGGTCACCAGTCCGGTATTTATATATTGTGGGGTCACCAGTCCGGTATTTGTATATTGTGGGGTCACCAGTCCGGTATTTATATATTGTGGGGTCACCAGTCCGGTATTTGTATATTGTGGGGTCACCAGTCCGGTATTTATATATTGTGGGGTCACCAGTCCGGTATTTATATATTGTGGGGTCACCAGTCCGGTATTTCTATATTGTGGGGTCACCAGTCCGGTATTTATATATTGTGGGGTCACCAGTCCGGTATTTATATATTGTGGGGTCACCAGTCCGGTATTTCTATATTGTGGGGTCACCAGTCCGGTATTTATATATTGTGGGGTCACCAATCCGGTATTTATATATTGAAATCATATCCCCTCTCAAGCGTCTCTTCTCCAGAGAGAATAAGTTCAGTGCTCACAACCTTTCCTCATAACTAATATCCTCCAGACCCTTTATTAGCTTTGTTGCCCTTCTTTGTAGTCGCTCCATTTCCAGTACATCCTTCCTGAGGACTGGTGCCCAGAACTGGACAACATACTCCAGGTGCGGCCGGACCAGAGTCTTGTAGAGCGGGAGAATTATCGTTTTAACGTGACTTGGTAGTTGGTGGGGAAACCCTTGTTGGTGATTACAGAGGTCAGACGTTTCTTGGAGTTGGCCTCCAGGTTCGCACACATCTCAGGAGGGATTTTGTCCTCTTTGCAGACCCTCTCCAAGTCATTAAGGTTTCCAGGTTTCCAGGCCGACGTTTGGTAACTTGAACCTTCAGCTCCCTCCCCATATATTATTTTTGGGATTAAGGTCTGGAGACCGGCTAGGCCACTGCTATGACTGTGATGTAAAGGGGAGCTCTCATTTACTGGGGGGACCTGTGATGTAAAGGGGGCTCTTATTTGATGGGGGATCTCTGATGTAAAGGGGCACTGTAATGTAAAGGGGGCTCTGATGTAATGGGGGGCCTCTGATGTAAAGTTACATCATAGTGCCTCTTCACATCAGAGGTCCCCCCATCAAATAAGAGCCCCCCTTTACATCAGAGTCCCCCTTCACATCAAAGGCTCCCATTAAATCAGAGGTCTCTCATCATGTCAGAGGTCTGACTATCCCATCAGAGTTCTTCCTTCACCTCAGAGGCCCCCCTATACATGAGAGCTCCCCATAACATCAGAGTGTGTGGAAGACCTCTGATGTGATGGAAGACCTCTGATGTGATGGGAGGACCTCTGACATGATGAGGGACCTCTGATGTGATGGGGGACCTCTGACATTATGGGAGACCACTGACATGATGGGGGACCTCTGACATGATGAGGGACCTCTGATGTGATGGGGGGACCTCTGATGTGATGGGGGACCTCTGATGTGATGGGGGACCTCTGATGTGATGGGGGACCTCTGATGTGATGGCAACCTCTGACATGATGAGGGACCTCTGATGTGATGTGGGGACCTCTGATGTGATGGAGGACCTCTGATGTGATGGGGGGACCTCTGATGTGATGGGGGACCTCTGACATGATGAGGGACCTCTGATGTGATGGGGACCTCTGACATTATGGAGGACCTCTGACATGATGGGGGACCTCTGCAATGATGAGGGACCTCTGATGTAATGGGAGGACCTCTGATTTCATGGGGGACCTCTGACATGATGAGGGACCTCTGATGTAATGGGGGGACCTCTGACGTGATGGGGGTCCTCTGATGTGATGGGGACCTCTGATGTGATGGAAGACCTCTGACATGATGAGGGACCTCTGATGTGATGGAAGGACCTCTGATGTGATGGAGGACCTCTGATGTGATGGAAGACCTCTGACATGATGAGGGACCTCTGATGTGATGGAAGGACCTCTGATGTGATGGGAGGACCTCTGATGTGATGGGAGGACCTCTGATGTGATGGGGGGACCTCTGACGTGATGAGGGACCTCTGATGTGATGGGTGGGACCTCTGATGTGATGGAAGACCTCTGACATGATGAGGGACCACTGATGTGATGGGAGGACCTCTGATATGATGGGTGACCTCTGATGTGATGGAGGACCTCTGATATGATGGGTGACCTCTGATGTGATGGAAGGACCTCTGATGTGATGGGGACCTCTGATGTGATGGGAGGACCTCTGATGTGATGGAGGACCTCTGATGTGATGAGGGACCTCTGATGTGATAGTGGGACCTCTGATGGGATAGGAGACCTCTGACATGATGGGGAACCACTGATGTAATGGGAGGACCCCTAATATGATGGGTGACCTCTAATGTGATGGAGGACCTCTAATATGATGGGTGACCTCTAGTGTGAAGGGGAGCTTCTGATGTGATGGGGACCTCTGATGTGATGGGAGTACCTCTGATGTGATGGGAGGACCTCTGATGTGATGGGGACCTCTGATGTGATGTAAGACCTCTGACGGGATGAGGGACCTCTGATGTGATGAGGAACCTCTGACGTGATGGGGGGACCTCTGATGTGATGGGAGGACCCCTAATATGATGGGTGACCTCTAATGTGATGGAGGACCTCTGATGTGATGGAGGACCTCTAATGTGAAGGGGAGCTTCTGATAAGTTAATTTCATCAGGGGGATTCTTTGCATCATCCCGGGTTCAGGTTTCCCATTGATAACATTGACATTTTAGATTGGGGTGCCCTGAGATTTTGCCTCCTTTTAAAGGTTGACGTGTAGACCCCGTCCTATCCAAGTTGGGTCCTTCTTATCCCGGGTAACCCTCCTGCTATGCCGGGTCCGGGGATAATCAGCAGACTGCAGATAAGAGAACACTTCTTTAGCATCTCACAGGCTCTCTACACATCTTTGCTTCCCTTCATTTCTCTTGGTTCTCCTGGAAATGATAGATTTATATATTTCTGATCATTTCTTTTTTTTTTTTTTGCCCGTCGGTCGCTGACATTTTTTTTTTTTTTGCAGTAAGCCATTCATTTATTTTCACATTTCCCTTAATGTGCCCTGACTAAGTTCTTCTGCACAGTGCTTAATTCAGCGGCTTTTGCTCCATTTTAATATCACCATCAACATCTGCAGTAATGCGCATTAAAACGCCGGCATTAAAATGCTGCTTTTCCCTTCCCCCCCACTAGAGGGCAGTAAAGCCTCTGCTATCGGCGCGCTCCTCACAGCAATGCTAATATTTGGAATTATATTAAAATCCTCCAAATGCAACATTAAAATATAATATAAAGTCAATTTTGCAAGAAGTTTATAAAAATTGCAAAGAGCTGGGAAAAAAAAAATAAAAAAAATAGAGTCAACATTATTGCTCCAACTGATCTGTTTTAGAATTTCAGCTCCCACTGTAGGACTTGCTTTGCTACAGAAGACTCTGCAGACGCCGAGCGATCTGGTTATTAAAGCCCCCGAGCGATCGCTATTACAATAAGTCCTTTATTAGTTTCCAGTATATTTTTCTCCGATGGGGGGGGGGGGTCTAACGCCCGGCGACGTCTTCCCTTTCACAACAATGAAAATATTTTTGAAGACAAAGCGGGACGTTGAATAACGATGGCGCCGCGCTTTATAAAAAGTCCATGTATTTTAGGTCGGTGGGTTTGAATTATTGAAGATGACCGGTCATTACTTTCTTGGGAAACCGCCGGTCTCTTCGGAGAACAGATTTGACGCTTTTAGCGACTTGGTTTTAAAAAGGTTAAGTCCGCTAATACAGATGTTTCCTTGTAGTTTCTTGTGTCTTTTGGGACTGTTCCATATAAACGCTGTCCTAGACATTGAAGGGAAGTTGGATGTGCAGGTAGGCGCCTAGGGTGACCACGTGTCCCGGATTGCCCGGGACAGTCCCGCATTTTGCAGGTCTGTCCCGGGTCCTGGACAACTTCATTCTGGGATGAAACGGACACTGGGAGCAGTCTGGGATACAGGGGACAGGGGCGGACTGACTCTGTGCATGTCCCTGAGCATGATGGGACCATTCCCATAGCTCCCAACTGTCCCGGACTTCAAGGGAATGTCCCTGAGCATGATGGGACTAATTCCATAGATCCCAACTGTCCCAGATTTCAAGCGAATGCCCTTGAGCGTGATGCAATCATTCCCATAGCTCCCAACTGTCTCGGATTTCAATGGCATGTCCCTGAGCATGATGGGACTATTTCCATAGCTCCCAACTGTCCCTAAATTCAAGGGAATGTCCCTGAGCACGATGGGATCATTGCCATAGCTCCCAACTGTCCCTGATTTCAAGGGAATGTCCCTGAGCACGATGGGACCAATCCCATAGCTCCTAACTGTCCCTGATTTCGAGGTAATGTCTCTGAGCACGATGGGACCATTCCCATAGCTCCCAACTGTCCCTGATTTCAAGGGAAGGCCCCTGAGCGTGATGGGATCATTCCCATAGCTCCCAACTGTCCCTGATTTCAAGGGAATGTCCCTGAGCATGATGGGACTAATTCCATAGATCCCAACTTTCCCAGATTTCAAGGGAATGTCCCTGAGCGTGATGGGATCATTGCCATAGCTCTCAACTGTCCCTGATTTCAAGGGAAGGCCCCTGAGCATGATGGGAACCTTCCCATAGCTCCCAACTGTCCCTGATTTCAAGGGAATGCCCCTGAGCGTGATGGGACCAATCCCATAGCTCCCAACTGTCTTGGATTTCAAGGGAATGCCCCTGAGCATGATGGGAACCTTCCCATAGCTCCCAACTGTCCCTGATTTCAAGGGAATGTCCCTGAGCATGATGGGACTATTCCCATAGCTCCCAACTGTCCCTGATTTTGAGGGAATGTCCCTGAACACGATGGGACCATTCCCATAGCTCCCAACTGTCCCTGATTTCAAGAGAATGTCCCTGAGCATGATGGGATCATTCCCATAGCTCCCAACTGTCCCTGATTTCTAGGGCATGTCCCTGAGCACGATGGGGCCATTCCCATAGCTCCCAACTGTCCCGGATTTCAAGGGAAGGCCCCTGAGCGGGATGGGATCATTCCCATAGCTCCCAACTGTCCCAGATTTCTAGGGCATGTCCCTGAGCACGATGGGACCATTCCCATAGCTCTCAACTGTCCCTGATTTCAAGGGAAGGCCCCTGAGCATGATGGGAACATTCCCATAGCTCCCAACTGTCCCTGATTTCAAGGGAATGTCCCTGAGCATGATGGGACTATTTCCATAGCTCCTAACTGTCTCGGATTTCAATGGCATGTCCCTGAACATGATGGGACTATTTCCATAGCTCCCAACTGTCCCAGATTTCAAGGGAATGCCCCTGAGCATGATGGGAACCTTCCCATAGCTCCCAACTGTCCCTAATTTCAAGGGAATGTCCCTGAGCATGATGGGACCCTTCCCATAGCTCCCAACTGTCCCTGATTTCAAGGGAATGTCCCTGAGCACGATGGGACTATTCCCATAGCTCCCAACTGTCCCGGATTTCAAGGGATTGTCCCTGAGCATGATGGGACCATTCCCATAGCTCCCAACTGTCCCTGATTTCAAGGGAATGCCCTTGAGCGTGATGGGACCAATCCCATAGCTCCCAACTTTCCCAGATTTCAAGGGAATGTCCCTGAGCATGATGGGATCATTCCCATAGCTCCCAACTGTCTCGGATTTCAATGCCATGTCCCTGAGCATGATGGGACTATTTCCATAGCTCCCAACTGTCCCTGAATTCAAGGGAATGTCCCTGAGCATGATGGGACCAATCCCATAGCTCCCAACTGTCCCGGATTTCAAGGGAATGTCCCTGAGCCTGATGGGACCATAGCTCTCAATTGTCCCTGATTTAGAGGGAATGTCCCTTAACACGATGGGACCATTCCCATAGCTCCCAACTGTCCCTGATTTCAAGGGAATGTCCCTGAGCACAGTGGGATCATTCACATAGCTCTCAACTGTCCCTGATTTCAGGGGAATGTCCCTGAGCACGATGGGACCATTCCCATAGCTCCCAACTGTCCCTGATTTCAAGGGAATGTCCCTGAGCATGATGGGACCATTGCTGTTTAGTCTATGGAGTGAGGTGAAGCACTGCAGACATTGCTGCAATACCACCAGGATCGCAAAGGTCTGGACCCTGGAATGCCACCACTGGGGGGGGGGGGGGGGAGACAGCAGGGAGAGAGTCCCCTTTAGAACAGGGGGTTCTACAGTTGTGGGACAATAAGGCTCCATTCACACTGCTGCAACCCCAGAGTTTTGCGACTTGTGTAGCACCCTCTAGTGTGCTAGAATAGGTTGTACATAGTTAGTGATAGTGTAGGTAAATTTTGGCTTGGCTGGCAGCCAAGCCGGGGGGTTGAATCTGGGTCAGGGAGAGTGACTCAGTAAAGCTGGATGACTCATCAGGCAGCACCTCTGGTATCTCCCCCTACTGGCTGAAACCTTGGAGAAGCTTCCAGAAGAATGGGAGGAAGGTTAGGAGGAGCTGCCTGGAGTACTGAGGAGGAGAAATTGGTCTGGCAGAGGGTGGGCACTTCTTAAATACTCTGAGTCGTGCCAGGAGGGGGGGGAGTTGGGTGGAAGCTGGAGATGGAGTACTGAGGAGGCTGTCGGTGGCCCTTGAGGGTGCCCCCTAGTCTGAGGGGGGGGGGGGGGCGACGTCGGGCCTGGGGCTTGGGAGGGATCCTCCTACAACACACAGAGGAGTCCTGTCCTGAAGGCACAGGAGCAGGAGCGAGGACAGTGGGAGAGAGTCAGCGCGTCCAGGAGATCTCCAAGGAGAAGTCAGCCGGGTGGGCTGGTGAGTGTGCAGTCTCGGAGGACTGTGGGAGATAGCCGGGTGGGTTAGTGGAAGGGGCAGCTGCAGCCAGGGCTGAAGAGGTGGTGCTGGGATCGGTGACCACAAGGATGTAGCTGGACACTGAACTTTTCTCTACACACCAAAGGCTCCAGCGGTCCCTGCCTGTAAAGGACTTTTGCTGATCTGGTTGAGTGCTTTTTGCCAGATTTACTAAACTGTCCCAGCTGGGTCTGTGTTTCCTGTCAGTAAGTGCTGTAGGAAGAGGAGTGTATATAGCTGTATATAGAAAGAGTTGTCCCTTGAAGTTTCTAAAGTCGAGTGGGCATCCCATAATTTCCCTAATCCCTATCCAAGTGTAGCAAGGCCCCAGGCCTCCTCCAGTCTAATGAGAACCTCCAGGGCCAGGGATAGCTGACATCCTTCTGTATATGGTGGGTTGCAAGGCATAGTGGGTGCAGTACGAGGTATATTGGTTGGGCGCCAGACACTTCTTGAATACAAGAGATTTTATTTCTCTTAACAGAACTTTGGGAGAGAGGGTTAGGGCCAGGACACCCCTAAGTAGTTGCAAGGTTAATTGGCAGACTCTGAGACTCTGAGACTTCAACAGAAGAACAGCCATGCAGGGAAAGGCCTCCAGCAAGATGCCACATCTGCATGTCTAGGAATGCTGTCTCCTATGGCAACAGTCTTTAACAGTTTCTAACACAAAGTGTAACAGTTCCTTCACTTCCACTACAATCACTTCTTGTAGTTCTTCAACTCTCTGAGCTCCTCCTGGTCTCTCACTAGACTAGTTGATTCACTGCCACGGAATCCCTTGAGCTCCTCCAATCTTCATGGTAGTATCTTCCTCAAGCGTCACCCCCGCCTCTCTACTGGGTCCCTAGCTGGGCACTCCAGATACCTCTCAAGCGTCACCCCACTGACCTGCTCTGTCCCTGGCTTGACACACAAGGCTGCTCTGCAAGCGTCACCCCACTGACCTGCTCGGTCCCTGGCTTGACACACAAGGCTGCTCTGCAAGCGTCACCCCACTGACCTGCTCGCTCCCTGGCTTGACACACAAGGCTGCTCTGCAAGCGTCACCCCACTGACCTGCTCGGTCCCTGGCTTGACACACAAGGCTGCTCTGCAAGCGCCACCTCCACTGGCTGGGTCCCTGGCTTGATACCTGCTGAGGTTTCCCAATTCTTCACCGTCCCCGGTTGGTGAGAATACTGCTTCAATTACTCACGGTGGTCCCTGGTAATAAGGTGGATGGTCCCTTAGTGGGGACAGCTTCCCCTCTACCACCGACCATGACAGCTTCCCCTCTACCTCTGACTACAATAGGTTCTCAGGCCAGCACTTCTGATTGGACTGCAAGCCACAATCCCAACCCTACGCTGCTCTCTTGCTTCTGGATAGGCCCTCAGACAGCCCAGCAGCCAGATGTGCCCGGGATAGGCCCAAACTCCGGCCTAGCAGCCCGGGCAATACAACACGCATCCACCCAGACAGCTGTCCAGGTGGCACAGAACCCCGACCAGCTGACTCCACCCAAATAAATAGGTTCTCCCAGCAGGCCAAGGGATTCAAGAAAATCCCCTGTCCATTGGCTGAGATACCCCATATACCCATAACCTGACCTTGCACTGCCCTTCTCATGTCTAATGCCACCAGGTACCCGGCCACCTAGCGACAGCAGAGAAAAGTGCAACAATGCCAGACTTCGAGAGAAATCAGTTGATCCCTAACAATTAGCCAAGGTAGCTATACCTACTTACCTAGCAGGTAAATTTAGAAGCAACACGGCCTAAACACCAGGGTGCTACACAAGTTGTATCCCCTCAATAAATACAAAAAACGGAGTGCTGGACTGTTCACTGACTCCTAGTGTGCCTGTGAAGAATCGCTGTGCCTGGCTGTGCAGGGTGGGGGATCCCTATTCACCAGCGGCTCCTACGTGGGGTGCGCTACACTTGCTTGCAATTTCCTTGAGACTTCCTTGCAACTTACTAGTGATTTCCATGTGGCTTCTGACATGGTAAAAATCTGACTGTCTGAATAGCAAACAGCCAGTTTTTCTTGTTTCTAATATAAATACCCATTTCCGTCTTAATGATATAATGCCTTAACCTTACATATCTTCCATTACCTTCCAAACCCCTTCATCCATCCATTCATCCTTACCTCAGCCCCCTCATTCAAACCTCACCAGCCAAGCATTGCATACATCACCGCCCCAGCCTAACGTCCTCCCAGCCAGGTCGCATTGAAACAGCCATCACACGTATTCTTACAGCCTCATCTTTACCTTGGTTCGTCAGCCATCCTTGGCCACCCTAGCCAGCATGGCCTTTTATTATCACAAAAGCTTTCACAAACAGGAAGTGCCTGCCTCCAACAGCCAGGCACTCCCTCAATACAAAATGACATCACAGGAAGTGACATGGAGCAAAGGGGAGGGCACTCACAGGAGGAAGTGCACATGATTAAATCAGACACAGGGAAACAGATGACAATCTATAAAAACACACATCCTAGAATAAAATGTCCACATAAATTTTATACAATATAATTTCCACAACACTTCCTTGCGAACTTTGTGATTTACCGTTGCAGTCTATGGCGCACAAATCGCACCAAAGTCGCTGAAAAGTAGTGCAGGTAGTCGCTGCCACTTGAGTCGCAATGATTAAAACTGCACCCATTGAAATGAATGTGTTCTGACTTGTCATGTGACTTCATGTGTCGTGGGTTGAATGATAAGTTAGAGAAATGTGAGCTGGGCTTATAAAGGGCACCACAACGGGAGTAAAGGGCCGGAGATCAGTGGGAAGGGCCCCAGGCTTAGAGGGAAGGGCCCTGGGCTTAGAGGGAAGGGCCCTGGGCTTAGAGGGAAGGGCCCTGGGCTTAGAGGAAAAGGCGCCAGGACCAAAGGAAAGGGCTCCAGGACCAGAGAAAAGGGCCCCAGCGGGGCACCAGGGGCCCTGAAGGTTCTAGTCACACCTCTGCATCTCTGGCACACTGAGAAGAGAATGGTTATGATTGGACAAGGCTTCCCAACCTCTGATCAATTCTCCATCTGACCAGTCCTTGGCGGTTGCATCTGTTAGAGACGCATAGACATGAAAACATATCATTTAGTAATCTGTAGCCCCCGGCTGGCGGCCCCTTTAAAGTGGAACTTAAAGCGGAGTTCCACTCAAAAATGGAACTTCCGCTTTAACCACTCCTCACCCCCTTACATGCCACATTTGGCATGTAATTTTTTTTGGGGGGGGGAGGGAGTGGGGGCTTCATTAGGAGGGGGACTTCCTGTCCCACTTCCTCCTTCCGCCCAGGAACCGCCTAGGCGACTCCTCCCTCTAGGCGATCTCCTGGGACACGTGACCGGTCCCAGGAGATCGCCTATCCAGTCCGGGAGCGCAGCGCAACTCGCGCATGCGCCGTGCGTGCCCGGCTGTGAAGACGAAAGCCGTCACGGCCGGGTGCCCTTAGTGGAAATGGCGGCGCCGGCGAAGAGGAGGGGGAGAGGAGCGACACCCCTTTCGGCCGCATCGCTGGACCGTGGAACAGGTAAGTGTCTGTTTATTAAAAGTCAGCAACTACACTTTTTGTAGCAGCTGACTTTTAAAATGCCTGGAACTCCCATTTAACTGTATCTGAGCACCACAAACTGAAAATTATATTGAATAAATTTTTTAATATTCAAAGCAAACTCCTACCATCCATCCACATCTCCATCCATCCATTCACTCCCCCATCCATCCATTCATTCCCCATCCACCCCCACCCCCCCCCCCCCCCTATTCCCATGAAGAATCCAGAGATGCATGAGACAATTTTGGCATAGGCCAGAAACCAGGAATACACTGAAGAAATGCTTTATTTTGTTGAGAAACCACTTTCGCATTTCTAGCTGTGGCCATCTTGAGTAAGGGCAGATGTATCGTGTAGCATTTACTTCCTGCAATTCATCTGCCCTTAGCCCAGGCATGCAGGAAGGAGGGTGTGCTTAGAGGAGAAAGCTCCCCCTCCCTTGAAGGCTCCTGGCGTGTATGACATAATTTTGACCTAGGCCAGAAACTAGGAAGCAAATTAATAAATCACTAAGAAAAAACACCCTGCCTAGCATTTCTAGTTGCGGCCATCTTGAGTAAGGGCGGATGATTTGTGGAACCAGGGAGCAACTGAAAAAAATGGCGAAAAAAAGGTTACAACAAGTAAACATATTCTGCCTTCATATCTAAAATATATATATATATATTTTTTTTTTTAGATATCCTCCGATTCCTCCTGATGAAGCGAAAATACTCTGAAAAACATGTAGAGAACCATATGTCCCATGATGACCTATTACATTTGTCTCCATCCTGTAGCATACTAAGTATCAGCTGGGGAAGACCCGACTGTCATGGTGCACGTTGTCACCAATGACAAAGTCAGAGGCAGATGGAGTGAAAAAAGACCGAAAATTTTGAAAAAAAAAGCATTTTTCTTTGTTTCTGTGATAAAATTTTGCAAATTAGTAATTTTTCTTCATAAATTTTGGCCACAATTTATACTGCTACATATCTTTGCTAAAAATAACCCAAATTAGTGGATATTATTTGGTCTTTGTGAAAGTTACAGACTCTACAATCTGTGGTGCAAATCATAAAGAAATTAATCACACCTGATGTACTGGTGGCCGATCTCATTTCTTGCAACCCAAACAAGCCAGGAAAGTACAAATACCCCCCAAATGACCCCTTTTTTGAAAGTAGACATTCCAAGGTATTTAGTAAGAGGCATGGTGAGCTTTTTGATGTTGTCATTTTTTCCCACAATTCTTTGCAAAATTAAGATTTTTTTTTTCCCCACAAAATTGTCATTGTAATAGGTTATTTCTCTCACATGGAATGTGTATACCACAAATGACACCCCAAAATAAATTCTGCTACTCCTCCTGAGTATTACGATACCACATGCGTGGGACTTTTCCACAGCCTGGCCACTTAGAGAGGCCCAGGGAGCGCCATCAGGTGTTCTAGAAGCATAAATTACACATCTAACTTTTTGACTACCTAGTACACGTTTGAAGGCCCTGGAGCACCAGGACAATGACACGAGAAACTGATGTGGCACTGATGACAGATGGCACTGATATGTGGCACTGATGACATGTGACACTGATGTGGCACTGATGACAGATGCCACTAATACGTGGCACTGATGACATGTGACACTGATGACAGATGGCACTGATGACACGTGGCACTAATATGTGGCACTAAGGACAGATGGCCCTAATATGTGGCACTGATGACAGATGGCACTAATACATGGCACTGATGACACTTGACACTGATGACAAATGGCACTGATACCTGGCATTGATGACACGTGACACTGATAACAGATGACATATGGCACTGATATGTGGCACTGATGATAGATGGCACTAATATGTGGCACTGATGACACGTGACACTGATAATAGATGGCACTATGTGGTACTGATGACACGTGGCACTGATGTGGCACTGATGACAGATGGCACTTATACGTGGCACTGACAACAGGTGGCACTTGGGACAGATGGCACTGGGGACAGGTGGCAGTGGGGCCAGGTGGCAGTGGGGACAGGTGGCACTGACATTTACTTGTCTTTACTTTACTTTTTTTTTTTACTTACGGCGCTGCAGCGGTTCATCTCTCCCTCCTCACACGCTGTCTCTGTGTGAGGAGGGAGAGCCGGCGATGAGAGATGATCCCATATGTTTACATATGAGATCATCTCTCAATGGACACGCCGATCGCGCTGTAAACATCCGCTTTGATTGGCCATTTACAGTGATCTGTGACTGGCTGTGTCCAAGGGACACGGCCAGCACAGAACTTCCATGATGCGCGCTCGCGGGAGCGCGCATTGCGGAACTAAACAGGAGGACGTCCAGGGACGCCCTCCCAGCAATTGGCGTCCGCGCTGCAGCCGTCATTCGGCTATAGCGCAGGCGCGCAAAGTGGTTAATAAAATGGCCGGTACGCCCAAGTTTACTCCAAAAGGGTGTCATCTGGTTATTTAAGATGGTAAACATAATAGCAAGGTATGCGCAAAGGTATCAGGCCAGCTTGCACCTGTCTTACCATAGTCATGTATATACCTTTATCACCCATAATGAATCGGTATGCCTGGAAGGCCGGAAGGCCGGAAGGGTTGTTTTCTTGTCGCTTCCTATTCTCGCTTTCCTCCGTTCAGCATGGGATTGGATTACACGCCTTTTGGAAAACTATAGAATTCGGGACACAAAAGCATCTGAAAGTAATGGCTGACAATAGCCGGAGTTGTTATAGAGAGGAGCACGCCGACCTCTTCACTCTCCTTCCATCGCGTGTTTGGCAAAAGGCGAGGAAGTGGCGGAGCAAAGACATATATTGTGCGGCACCACAGCGGAGAGAACAAAAGTTCTTTATACAGCGAGAGATCTCTTCTCCCCGCTAATGCAAGACTAAATGGAGAGCAAACCCCCCCCCCCCCCCCATGGGAAGAGCGAGAGTCGCTGAGAGCCTCTCTGTTATCTGCCTTCCCTCTCTGTACTCCCCTGACTGAGGACATGAGGTCCATCGCTCTACACAGAAACAATCGATCACTATGCTGTACTGCCTTGGAACACCTCTGTGAACCCCCCGCCTTCCCCCTTTTTACCCAAAACATGGCGGGTGAAAATTTAGGCAAACCTATCTGTATGCAGCCAGTTCACACAGTAAGTCAGTGCATACTTACATACACTATATTACCAAATGTATTGGGACGCCTGCCTTTAAACACACATGAACTTTAATGACATTCCAGTCTTAGTCCGGAGGGTTCAATATTGAGTTGGCCCTTTGCAGCTATAACAGCTTCAACTCTGCTGGGAAGGCCGTCCACAAGGTTTAGGAGTGTGTCTATGGTAATGTTTGACCATTCTTCCCATAGACACACTCCTAAACCTTGTGGACGGCCTTCCCAGCAGAGTTGAAGCTGTTATAGCTGGAAAGGGTGGGGCCAACTCAATATTGAACCCTCCGGACTAAGACTGGGATGCCATTAAAGGTCATGTGTGTGTAAAGTCAGGCGTCCCAATACTTTTGGTAATATAGTGTAGTTGGTAAGGTTGAATAAAGTCCATCCAGTTCAATCTGTGTGTGTTTATGTCAATAGCATTCCCCATATCCCTGTATATTGTGTTCGCTAAGATGCCCATCTAAGGTTTTTTTTAAATTATCGACACTTCCCACTGACACCTTCGATTGTGGAAGGGAGTTCCACATCCGTACCGCGCTGACAGTAAGGAAACCCCTTTGCAGTTGAAGGTTAAAACAGTTCTCCTCCAACTTCGTTGAGTGGCCATGTGTTCTAGAGCTCCCTGAGATTTTATATTTTTTTTCCTATGCTAGAATCACTGTTGAGATATTTGTATATCACTATCAAATGTCCTCTTAAGTGTCTCTTCTCCAGGAAATATATGTTTAATGCTTGTATTAATTCCTTGAGTGGTCCTCTATGCCCCATAACTGAGCTCCTCCATCCCCCATAATGGAGCTCCTCCATCCCCCAAAACGGAGCTCTTCCATCCTTCATAACTGAGCTCCTTCATCCCCCATAACGGAGCTCTTCCATCCCCCAAAACTGAGCTCCTCCATCCCCCATAACTGAGCTCCTCCTTCCCCCGTAATGGAGCTCCTCCATCCCCCATAACTGAGTTCCTTCATCCCCCATAACTGAGTTCCTTCATCCCCCATAACGGAGCTCCTTCCGTCCCCCATAACGGAGCTCCTCCATCCCCCATAACAGAGCTCTTCCATCACCCAAAACAGAGCTCTTCCTTCCCCGATAACGGAGCTCCTCCATCCCCCATAATGGAGCTCCTCCATCCCCCATAACGGAGCTCCTCCATCCCCCATAACGGAGCTCCTCCATCCCCCATAACTGAGCTCCTTCATCCCCCATAACGGAGCTCCTCTATCCCCCATAACTGAGCTCCTTCATCCCCCATAACGGAGCTCCTCCATCCCCCATAACTGAGCTCCTTCATCCCCCATAACGGAGCTCCTCCATCCCCCATAACAGAGCTCTTCCATCACCCAAAACAGAGCTCTTCCATCCCCCATAACGGAGCTCCTCCTTCCCCCATAATGGAGCTCCTCCATCCCCCATAACGGATCTCCTCCATCCCCCATAATGGAGCTCTTCCATCCCCCATGACTGAGCTCCTCCATCCCCCATAACGGAGCTCTTCCATCCCCCATAAAGGAGCTCTTCCATCCCCCATAAAGGAGCTCCTCCATCCCCAATAACAGAGCTTCTCCGTCCCCCATAACGGAGCTCTTCCATCACCCAAAACAGAGCTCCTCCTTCCCCCATAACTGAGCTCTTCCATCCCTCATAAAGGAGCTCTTCCATCCCCCATAAAGGAGCTTCTCCATCCCCAATAACAGAGCTTCTCCGTCCCCCATAACGGAGCTCTTCCATCACCCAAAACAGAGCTCCTCCTTCCCCCATAACTGAGCTCCTCCATCCCCCATAACGGAGCTCCTCCATCCCCTCTAACTAAGCTCCTTCATCCCCCATAACAGAGCTCCTCCATCCCCCATAACAGAGCTCTTCCATCACCCAAAACAGAGCTCTTCCATCACCCAAAACAGAGCTCTTCCATTCCCCATAACGGAGCTCCTCCTTCCCCCATAATGGAGCTCCTCCATCCCCCATAACGGTTCTCCTCCATCCCCCATAACGGAGCTCTTCCATCCCCCATGACTGAGCTCCTCCATCCCCCATAACGGAGCTCTTCCATCCCCCATGACTGAGCTCCTCCATCCCCCATAACGGAGCTCTTCCATCCCCCATAACGGAGCTCCTCCATCCCCAATAACAGAGCTTCCACATCCCCCATAACGGAGCTCCTCCATCCTCCATAACGGAGCTCCTCCATCCCCCATAACGGATCTCCTCCATCCCCTATAACGGAGCTCCTCCATCCCCCATAACGGAGCTCCTCCATCCCCCATAACGGAGCTCTTCCATCCCCCATAATTAAGCTCCTCCATCCCCCCATACTGTAAGTCAGATGCTCCTCTATACCTTGAAATACATTATATTCTTATTCCTCCCGGCAGTTGAATGGAGTGGCAAGAGTGCAAAGGAAAGTTGACCACTATTATCAGAAACCAGACCGCCCGCCGAAAAAGAGGATACCAGGGTTATGGCAGCTGCTGCCATAACAAAGATATACCTCTTCAAAGTGCCGATGTATAACGGCGTGCGGCGGTCCGGAAGTGGTTAGACATGTGCAATTCGTTAATTTTTTTAACAAATTTCGACAAATTTAAAACCCATTTAACAAATTTTTCTGAATATTTGTAAATTCGAAAATTCGTAAATTTGTAAATTCCGAAAAAATTCGTAAACTTTGAAAATTCATAAATTGGAAAATTCATTAATTCGAAAATCTGTAATAACTAACTAATAAATTATAGGTATTGGAATTTCCTTTAAAATTTGTCTGTTAGCGAACGTAACGAATTTGAATTTATCCAAAGTTACGAATTATCCGAAATAAGGAATGTTGTATCTAAACGAATGGAACGTAACAAATTAATAAATAACAATAATAATAAAACCTTTTTATTATTATTATTTATTATGAAATCGTTCCCTTCCATTCGTTTAGATGCGCCATTCGTTATTTCGGATAATTCGCAACTTTGTATAAATTTGTATTGGTTACATTCATTAACAGCCAAATGTGAAAGGAAATTCCAATACCTATAATTTATTAGTTAGTTATTATTAGTTAGTTAATTATTCTTTTGAATTTTTCGGATTTTCGTTCTTTAAATTTTTTTCTTATTTTCGGATTTTCGAATTTACGAAATTACGAAATTATGAAATTACGAATTTTCTAAATTATGAAATTATAAATTTTCTAATTTACGAATTTTCGAATTTACTAATTTAAAAATTGCAATCATAACGAATGTCCCCAGAAGCTAAAAAAAAAAAATGAATGACACGAAAACAAAAAAATTTTCGGCAGTGCACATGTCTAGTAAAACTGCTATAGGGTGGACCCTAAACCCTAGGCGCCGAGCGCACCCCAATATGCAGCCTCTCAGTGGCCGGGCCTTGGGGCCGACGAGGTCGCATGTTTTTGCTTGCATTACCGCCGATAGAGCTGTGCAGAAAACGGGCGCCCTGCGCGCTCCCGGCACAGTGGCCGGCGGGCCCACGAAAGGCTCCCGATTGCCTCCTACAATCTGTAGTATTTCAATCACGGCGGTCACATGGTCATAAGCTCCGCCCCGGTCAGGGAAATTTGTCTGTATGCTATGCCCACACCATATCCCCTGTGCTAATAAGCACACATTTCGTCTAATGATATAATGCACCTTACCTATCATTCTATTTCCCGTATATCTCCAAGTAAACAGACATTACCATAGCTTACATTCTCAGCTCCATCAGCATGACTTTACACACACACAAAGGAAGTCACAAACTGGAGGGTTTGCCTCCAACAGCCAATCACCTCCTACACAGGATGTGACCTCACAGGAAATGACCAAATAAGGATATGACAACACAGTATATGAATGTCAACACAGGAAATGACCAAATAAGGATATGACAACACAGGATATGAATGTCAACACAGGAAATGACCAAATAAGGATATGACAACACAGGATGTAAATGTCAACACAGGAAATGACCAAATAAGGATATGACAACACAGGATATGAATGTCAACACAGGAAATGACCAAATAAGGATATGACAACACAGGATGTAAATGTCAACACAGGATAAATTAATCTATATGTAACACGCCCATACCCCTGAGGGGCGGCTATGATTTTCTGGGCTTTCCGATTACCTCCTCCTTGTAGCTCGTCGTTCGTTGTCTAGGGGTTCCCAGGGTTAGTACCCAGTAATTTTTGAGACTGACACTCAAAGTCCTTTTGAGGATTTTTATTTGCAACAAACTGTTGAAATTGAACACAGTCTCTCAGTTGGGAATAGAGGGTACGGGTGATAAAGCTCAGGCACTTTAGAACTGCTGACACTCAGATAAATGTCTCTCTAGATGATCCAGGGAGTAGCCACTCGCAACTGGACACTTCACTGTTGGATAAACCCCTGTCTGTAGATCTAGCAGCCAACAAGTGATTCGAACTTGGCAAAGTCTCTGCCACAGACTTGGTTGTGAAACTTCAAGTGAACATGTAAAAGTCTCTGCCACAGACTTGGTTGTAACCGAAGGATGGGTTAGGAACTTTTCCTATGGTACCTGTATTTTTCAGCCGTTCCGGCGATACCGTAGGAGATGCGGATTCAACTAGTGTCCATACATCTCAGCTCACAGGCTCTTACCGAGCAGCCAGCCTCGTGGGTGGCCCTCCTCCGAAGAGTCCTCCCCTGGTCGCTTGTTGAGTTGCTGTGCCTTTCCAATCCTGAGAGGACACCGGGACACTTCAGAATCCTCCTTCAGTTACTGCGCCTCGAACTAGCCAGTTCCGAGGCTCGGGAATGAACGGATCCCCACCCCAGACCATGAGGGCCTCTGGGACTGGTCAGGATGACCAGGCTTACGGGGTCAGCACACACCCCTGGGTCTGGGACCCCTCACGGGGCTGGACCGGAGCCAGAACCGATGAGGAGAATCCGACCACTCACACGTGACTTCAGCACCTTGAGTACCCCTTCCCGGGATACGCAGCGGAGCCAGACGCACCCACTGATTGGCTCCGGGAAAAGATTGGTACCCAATGGGTCCAACCAGACTGCGTTCTCAGCCTGTCACAGGTGCTCACCTCACCTATGACCAGGCAGAACTCCAGCACAGCCCAGCCAGACTGATGCCAAAGCATGACCTAAAATAATTAACCCCAAAACTCAGTTACAGTTCTGGGAAAAACTAAATTTACAAGAATAGCGCACACTTTGAAAAAGTGTCGGCGCTACATATACAACAACCAATGAACGATGACTACAACTCCTGCTGATGGGAGCTTACCTGCAGGTGTACGTCATGGCACCTCAAATACGTTGATCAGGCATACAGGGGTGACAGGAGCGCACATCCGCTAAACCGATAATGTGTTTGAAGAGCGAACACATCCCCCCCCCAGACGATCGTTCTGTGCATTACACAGGGGCCCTTCGCTGGCGGACATATCCCCACTCTGCAAACACCTCTCTCCAACCTCAGGAAGTTTTCCACTACCTAACGGATCTCAACCAGCGTCAGTCTGCCCCAGGCAGCTCTTTAGAGCGGGTTGCGGGAGAACTAACACTGGGAGACACTTATGACAATACATATTAAAATACATCTTCATAAAATTTCCACAACAGCCCCGCCCCCTGGCTAAAAAAAGACTCTGGCAGCGAAAGTGTTAACTGCTTGCCGACCGGCGCATGACGATGTACGTCGACAGAATGGCACGGAAAGGCATAAGGGCGTACAGGTACGTCCCCTTTAAGATGCCGCCGCGCCGGTAGGGACCCCCGTGAGGCCGGTCGCGGGTCCCGCGGACTCTATCGCCGCGGGGACACCCGCGATCGTCTCACGGGAAGGCTGAACGGGGAGATGCGGAAATAAACAGCATCGACCCGTTCTGCCTAGCAACTAGTGACGCCGATCTCTGCTCCCTGTGATTGGAGCAGAGATCAGCATTCACTAGCTGACAGCCACGCCCCCCCCACAGTTAGAAACACGCCTCTAGGCACATGTAACCCCTACACTGCCACCTAGTGTTTAACCCCTTTACTGCCAGTGCCATTTACACAGGAATCAGTGCATTTAAATAGCATTGATTGCTGTATAAATGACAATGGTCCCAAAAATGGGTCAAAAATGTCCGATGTGTCCGCCATAATGTCGCAGTCACAATAAAAATCGCTGATCGCCGCCATTACTAATAAAAAAAAATTATTAATAAAAATGCAATAAAATCTCCCCCATCTTGTAAACGCTATAACTTCTGCACAAACCAAACAATAATCGCTTATTGTGATTTTTTTTACCAAAAATATGTAGAAGAATACGTATCGGCCTAAACTGAGGAAAAAAAAATGTTTTTTTATATATTTTTGGGGGATATTTATTACAGCAAAAAATAAAAAAGAATGCGTTTTTTTAAAAATTGTCGCTCTTTTTTGTTTATAGCGCAAAAAATAAAAACCGCAGGGGCGATCAAATACCACCAAAAGAAAGCTCTATTTGTGGGAAAAAAAGGACGTCAATTTTGTTTGGGAGCCACGTCGCACGGCCGCGCGATTGTCAGTTAAAGCGACGCAGTGCCGAATCGCAAAAAGGGGCCTGGTCCTTTGGCTGCAAATTGGTCCGGTCTGAAAGTGTTAAAGGGGCTGCAAACGATTAAATGCATTTGTGGGGGGGGGGGGTGGATTAAATTGAACTGGTTACTTTTGCCTCCACAGGTTTACTTTAATCCGGTGCCAAGGTGCGGGTTGCGGGAGAGAAAATTGCATTAAGATACAATGCGGAATAAAAGGAACTAAAAAAATGGTAGCGGGGGAGGGGACCGGGGGGTGCGTCAGTGAGAAATGTGTCAGCGTTCTCTTCTTTTACGTCTTTATAAGTTGCGTCCATGAGACGTTGACAACGTATGATCTTCGGAAGACAATGAGCAAACAGGTAACGCCGACATGCCGGGATTTTAATCATATAGAAAGATACAAAAGAACACAAAAAGGTTTCATTGTATTTGTTTCCTTGTCAATTCTTTACATGTTAATGGTTCAAAAAAATAAAAATAATATAAAAAAAATATATATATATATAAAAATAAATCTCTGGCAGGCTCATTCACACGGGGGAAAAGTTGATAGATTTCTGAGTGCGCCGATTTTCTTTGTGATTTCCAATATTTTGGTGTTTTCAATTTATTAGGAATATTTATACACAAAAAAAAAAAAAAACATTTCTGGTTCAAACAAAGAAATGTCAAATTCACAGAACACAAGGTTATATTTCAGCTGAGCTGTCACTGAAATTGCGTTCCCATGGTTACTGAAAGAATAAACACATCGGGATAATTCACCGTTGCAACAAGCCAGCGACTATTATATTATTGTAACAAATAAAAAAAAATAAAAAAAGACTCTCCCGTCACTCGCTCAATTCCCGCGCTCACCATCCAAGGAAAAAAAACACACAACAACGCACGTCCTATTTTTATGGCTCATGTACAAAACCGGCACAGCTTGGTTAGTACATAAAAGCGATGGAACCTTGTGGATATTATATTTATTTAACCACTTCCTGTCTAGAGCAATTTTTTGATTTTTTCACATTAAAATCAGTATTTTTTTATTTTTTTTATTTATTTTTTGCTACAAAATTACTACTTTAAAACATTATACATTTTCTGAAAGCAGAGGCCCTGGAGAATATTTTTTTTTATATATCATACATAACCAAATTTATACAAAAAATCTGCTAAATTTAATTTTAGTTCACACAAACACAATATAATATGCATTTTTTTTTTGGTAAAATATAAAAAGATGATGTTGCATTGAATAAATTAATACCAAACATGTCAAGATTTAAACTGAAGCATAACTGTGAAATGACAACAAACTACGACTCCTGGAATTGTCTATAGGTGACGCTTTAAAAGCCTTTGCAGATTACCAGATTAGAGTTATTTATGGCCCCAGAACTATTGCTCTCGCTCACATTAGCAGCCATATCTCTTAAGCCCCATACACACGGTCGGATTTTCCGATGGATTCTGTCCTATCAGACAATGTTGTCGGAAATTCCGACCGTGTGTAGGCACCATCGGACAGTTTCCATCGGATTGTCCGACGGACAAAGTCCTATCTCCTGCTGGATAGATTTTTTGACAACAAAGTCCGATCACACCAAATCCGATCGTGTGTAGCGAATTCCGACAGACAAAGTGCCACGCATGCTCAGATCACATTACAAGACCAAAGCTATTGGCTACTAGCCTCTACGTAGTCCCATCGTAGGCAACAAACGTCACCACGTTCAGAATGATCGGATTTTCCGACAACTTTGTCCGACCGTGTGTACGCAAAACCAACATCGGACAAAGTACGACGGACAGGATCCGACGGACCTGGTCCTCGGATAATCCGAGCGTGTGTATGGGGCTTTAGACATGTGCACAAGAAAAAAAAAGTGTTTATTTTCGTTTCGTTTTTTTCGTCTCCGTTGATTCGTAACGATTCGTAAATTCGTACGCCGTCAGTGTTCGTATTTGGAACGATTCGTATTTTCGTTAGAGTTTTTTTTCGTTTGGACGCATTCGTATTTATTCGTACATTCGTAACATTCGTAACATTCGTAGATTCGTAATCGGAGCATAATTCATAATGTTATGTAATGTGTATGCTATTATTACATTTTAAGAGACACGGAAAAATCACAAATCGAAAAAAAAAAAAAGTTACGAATGTAGGAATTTTTTCGTTCAATCCATTCGAGGCAGGTTAAGCAGCGCCATTGTAAGAGACACGGAAAATTACCAATTCAACAACAAAAAAAAAAAGTTACGAATGTACAAATTTTTTCGTTCATTTTGATTTTCGTTGTTCCTGTTTTCGTTTTTCGGATTTTCTTCATTCGTAGATTCGTTGTTTCTAATTAGTTTTTTTCGTATTTTTGTTGTTTTCGGATTCGTTCGATTCGAACGATTCGTTATTCGTTAAAAATGTTACCGAATTGTTCGTTCATTCGTACGAAAACGAACGAACGAAAATAACAAAAAAAAACGAAAAATGAAACAAACGAAACGAATTGCACATGTCTAATATCTCTGTGTGGTGCACCGTGTACATATGCGGACCAGACACATGCACACATTTACATTTCTGTTTATACTCAGGGAAAGGGTGGGTGCTTTTCATTTTTTTATTATTATTTTTATTTATTTTTTTTACACTTTTTTTTATTTTCTCATTTAACTTTATAGCTATCAAAAGGGGGGTGAGAAAGCATTAGCTCTTTCTAGCTACTGTAAGGCGTAATGCAAATATCCACGGGATTCAAGTAGGCAATAACACCCATAAATACGCAGCATATGCAGACGATATTTTATTTTTCACTCAACAACCTCACATCTCACTCCCTAACCTAATGACGGCCTTCTCCACCTTTCAGACAATATCTAACTTTAAAATTAATTTATCGAAGTCCGAGATTTTGAATATTAACTTACCCAGCAGGGAAGCAGAACGACTAAAACCCCTCTTCCCATTTAGATGGGTACACCGAAGTATGAAGTATTTGGGAATATATCTCACACCCAACATCTTTAAACATAACTACATTCCTTTACTGAACAACATTAGGAATGACCTCACAAAGTGGAACACGTTAGCACATTCCTGGCTGGGCAAAGTGAGCATAGTTAAGATGAATATCCTCCCCAGAGTGCTGTTCTACTTCCAAATGATTCCGTTGGGTGTTCCCATAGGGTTCTTCTCTATATTGCAGACCATGATCTCCCGCTTTATTTGGAGGAACAGCCACCCTAGAGTATCCAAGGAAGTGCTTTTTCGCTCCAAGGGTTCTGGGGGACTGGCTCTCCCAAATTTTAAAGCATATTATAACGCTGTAGTCTTGTCCAGGGTCTCAGAATGGAAGTATGCCGCTAACTCTAAACTATGGGTGAGTCTGGAAAACGCTCTATGCCGCACAGACCTAGCAGTCTCTCCTTGGCTCCCACGCCCATACAGGCACCTCGCCCCAACTACCTCCTCGTTGACCACCTCCACCCTTGATATTTGGGACTCTCTACATAGGAAGTTTTCATGGTCATACACTTCACCATTATTACCGCTTCTGGGCAATGCCTTTTTCCTCCCTGGTCAACTTGATCCGGGATTCCAGACTTGGTCCCCAGGCAAACCCCTGTTACTACACCATGTTCTTCAGGCCAACATTCCCAAACCCCTAAGAGATATCCTTGGCCCCAAGCCACCTGTTTACCTGGATAAATGGAGGTTCAACCAACTGCAACACTTCCTCAGATCTCTTCCGCAGCCTCTAAGAGGGTTACAAGACTTAAATGGTATCGAGGAAGTACTATACCCTACAGATCCGCCGGATCACTGTATCTCACTTTTTTACAAAGCACTCATTAAGCTCCAGGATGACAAACATCCTCCCTTCCTCGCCAGGTGGGAGGCAGATCTGGACTCCTGCCTTCCACACAGCCAAAAGGATAAAGTACTACAACTGACTCACATCTCTTCATTAGCATCAAAAATGACAGAGGTCAACTACAAACTGCTCACTAGATGGCACTATACCCCATCAAAGCTCCATCGGATGTTCCCAGCTAATTCCCCGTTGTGTTGGAGGAATTGTGGGAACAAAGCAACCCACGCACACATATGGTGGTCGTGCCCACTAATTCGCCCTTATTGGGACAAGGTTATCCAAATAATACAGCAGATCTCCAATGTCCTCCTCCCCTCTGACCCGTGGATTATCCTTTTCCACGCTACCAAGGAACCGATCGGCAAATACAAGCGTTCTATAGTCCCGCACCTACTCAACACAGCCAAGGCATTAATACCTGCACAGTGGGGCCAGCCGGAGATTCCACCAATGAAAACGTGGTTTCGAAAAATTTCTGAAGTCGCCCTTATGGAAGAAATCACTCACCGAGACAAGGACACCTCTGAACGTCACAACCTGTCTTGGTCCCAATGGACGGACTTCAAAAACACCACGACTTATAAGGAGATAATCACACACCTGTGTTGAACCCAAATTTACATTTATAGACAGGCCTCATACGCCCTAGGCCGAATCCGTATGGCTATTGTTTGATTGAATGTATATCACCTTCTCTTAGAATAACATAATTTGAGATAGCTAGCACACAGTGTATCATGCATGCCAACCACCCCCCCCCCCCCCCCCCCCACTCCTCTTCTTCCTTTCTTGCACCCTTGCATTTCCTTGCACTTTCCTCCTGTACTTGCTATTTCTCTAAATAACTTGTGCCAAGACGGTGCACTTTATCCGCCCTAAGTGTTCACTTATTGTCCTTTTTGAAGGAAAGACCAAGTGCTTCTTTTTACCTTTGATGGTCTAGAAGCAAATTGATAAGGAAGTGGTCCTTTAGCTTAGCGTGGGGTTAACACTGGTAGCATTACGTTCTTAAATGCATTCTGTAATCCCCCACAACTTTAGCACAAAATTGCATAGTCTGTTTTGACGGTTTATTTCGACGGTATTTGTATTTCTTTCTGTATTTCTTCAATAAACATTTATTAAACAAAAAAGAAAGCATTAGCTTTGGGCAGTTGATAGGTATTTAACCACTTAAGGACCGAGCCTCTTTGTGAGATTTGTTGTTTACAAGTTAAAAACATTTTTTTTTTGTTAGAAAATTATTTCGAACCCCTAAACATTATACTTTTTTTCCTAACACCCTAGAGAATAAAATGGCGGTCGTTGCAATACTTTCTGTCACACCGTATTTGCTCAGCGGTCTTAGAAGCACACTTTTTTTGTAAAAAATAACATTTTGAATAAAAAAAATAAGACAGGGCGGCACAGTGGTGTAGTGGTTAGCACTTTCACCTAGCAGCAATAGGGTCACTGGTTCAAATCCCGACCACGACACCTTCTGCCTGGAGTTTGCATGTTCTCCCTGTGCCTGCGTGGGTTTCCTCCAGGTTCCTCCCACACTCCAAAGACATGCAGGTAGGTTAATTAGATCCTGTCAATAAAAAATTGGCCAAATATGTGTATGTTGTATGTGTTTGTAAGCGTGTCAGGACCCCACAAGGCAAGGACCGCACTATACCACAGATGGACACCAGTGGAAAAAGTGCCCTGAGGCGATTCAGTTCGCATAGGTAGCGCTATACAAGTCATTCAGACAACAGTTAGCCCAATTTTTTTTTATATTGTGAAAGATAATGCTATGCGGAGTAAATTGATACCCAACATGTCACGCTTCAAAATTGCGCCCGCTCGTGGAATGGCGACAAACTTTTACCCTTAAAATACTCCATAGGCGACATTTTAAAAAATTCTACAGGTTGCATGTTTTAAATTAAAGAGGAGATCCAATGCTAGAATTGTTGCTCTCGCTCTACCGATCGCGGCGATACCTCACATGTGTGGTTTGAATACCGTTTTTATATGCGAGCGCTACTCACATATGCGTTCGCTTCTGCACGCGAGCTCGTCGAGACGGGGGGGGGGGGGGGCGCATTTAAAAAAATATATATATTTTTTTCTTATTTATTTTACATTTTATTTTTTATTTTTACACTGTTTTTAATAAATAAAATAATAAAAAATAAAATGGCCCTTTAAGAGCTATAGGCGGGAAGTGAAGTTTTGACGTCGCTTCCGCCCTGCAATGTTATGGAGACGGGTGGGAGCCATCTTCCCCTCACTCATCTCCATATCAGGCTAGGGAAAGGATCCAATTGCCTCCGCCGCTGCCGACGGCTCCAGTAAGCGGCGGAGGGCACCGGAGTGCGGCGGGAGGGGGGGGCCCTCCTGTCACTGATAACAGTGATCTTGTGGCGAATCCGCCGCAGAGACCACTTTTATCTGAAAGCAGACCGCCCGCTCAAGAAGAAGATACCGGGGGTATGGCAGCTGCTACCATAACAACAATATTCCTCTTCAAAGTACCGACATATAACGACGGTGGGCGGTCCGGAAGTGGTTCATTTAAATAGTTTTTTTTTAAACTTTTGTTTTCATTTAACTTTATTCATATCCCAAAGGGGTGAGCAAGTGATCGCTTTGGGCAGGTGACAGGTATTTATTTTATTTAAATAATTTAACTATATTGCTATCACAATGGGGCAACAAGCCATAGTTTTGGGTAGGGATGGGGCCGAACGACCCCCTGTTCGGTTCGCACCAGAACTTTCGAACACCGCGAATGTTCGGACCCGAATAACAAACCATATTAAAGTCAATGGGACCTTAACGTCAAAAAAAGCCATTTTGAAGGCTTATATGCAAGTAATTGGGCATACAATGATTATAGGGGTCCGGGTCCTGCCCTGGGGGACATGTATCAATAAAAAGAAAGTTTGTGAAAAACGTCATTTTTAACCGCTTCAGCACCGGGCGATTTTACCCCCTTCCTTACCAGAGCACTTTTTGCGATTCGGCACTGCGTCGTTTTGACTAACAATTGCGCGGTCGTGCGACGTTACACCCAAACAAAATTGACGTCTTTTTTTCCCACAAATAGAGCTTTCTTTTGGTGATATTTGATCACCTCTGCGGTTTTTATTTTTTGTGCTATAAACAAAAGAAGGGCGACAATTTTGAAAAAAAACACAATATTTTTTACTTTTTGCTATAATAAATATCCCATTTTTTAAAAAAAAATATTTTTTACTCAGTTTAGGCTGATACGTATTCTTCTACATATTTTTGGTAAAAAAAATTGCAATAAGCGTATATTGATCGGTTTGCGCAAAAGTTATAGTGTCTACAAAATAGGGGATAGATTTATTGCATTTTTTATTTTATTTTTTTACTAGTAATGGCGGGGATCTGCGATTTTTTTTTTGTGACTGCGACATTGCGGTGGACACTTCGGACACTTTTGACAAATTTTTGGGACCATTCACATTTACACAGCGATCGTTGCTATAAAATTGCATTGATTAGTGATTGGCAGGGAAGGGGTTAACACTAGGGGGCGCTGCAGGGGTTAATATGTTCCCTAAGGTAGTGATTCTAACTGTGGGGGGAGGGGACTCACAAGGGGAGGAGACCGATCGGTGTTCCTCCGTACTGGGAACACATGATCGGTCTCCTCGCCACTGTCCCCCACGGTCCCGCTGTTTTAACGGGCAATCGCGGGTGCCCGGCGGACATCGCGGCCGCTGGGCACGCGCACCGGGTCCCGAGCGACGCCGCGCGCGCGCCCCTCTAGGCGGCCGGGAATGGGAGGACGTCATATGACGCCCACCCAGGATGGGAGATCCACCTTGTGGGCTTCATATGTACATGGGCGGGTATTGAAGTGGTTAAATGAGCAGTGATTTTTAGATTTTTTAAAGTGAAAGCATAAAAATTTTAAATTCCTTCCAATATAGTGCCTGGGGGGGTCCCCTTAGTCTACCTGTAAAGTGGCAGATCGGTACCATGTCTAGAATCTGCTGCAGCAATAATTGCATTTAGAAAGCCAAAGAAAATTAAATTTCCCCTGCAAGCTGCCTTTATTTTGCTCAGCAACAGCTGGGGAGCCGCTGTGTATGATGAGGCCACAATGTAGAGCACGGGGAACAAGATTAGAGATTTTTTGGATACATTCTGGTGTCACTTTGACTTTGGATAGAAGTAACGGGTGCGTAAAAATTGGTCTTGGTGTGTCGGTGGCGCCTTCCCACCGTAACCCTATAGAGGTGCTTAATTCCGAATTCTTCAAATTTTCAAATTTTCTGAAATTTCACATTTCCGAAATTTTGGAAATTCAAAATTTCGTAAATCCGAAATTTTAGAAATTTTAATAAATTTGAAAATTAAAAATTTAGAAAATGAGAAAATCCAAAAGTAAGAATGAAATTCTGAAAATTAAAAAGAAACGAAGATCTGAAAATGCGATAACCCGAAAATCGGAAATAATAACTAACTAATAATAAATAATACATTTTAGGTATTGGAATTTCCTTTCAAATTGGGCTGTTGGGCAGTGAAAGTAACGAGTATGAATTAATCCAAAGTTACAAATGATCTGAAATAACAAATACCGTATCTAAACAAATGAAACGTAATGATCTAATAATAATAAATAACAATAAAAATTATAAAAAAAAATTTTTATTTATTATTAATTTGTTCCATTCCATTAGTTTATATACGGCATTCGTTATTTCGGATAATTCGTAACGTAGATAAATTTGTATTCGTTACGTTCATAGCCAAATTTTAAAGGAAATTCCAATACCTATAATTTAATAGTGGACAGATTCTCCCCCTGAGCTGTGGATCTCTGCAGCTCCTCCAGAGTTACCATGGACCTCTTGGCTCTTCTCTGATGAATGCTCTCCTTGCCCGGCCCGGTCAGTTTAGGTGGACGGCCGTGTCTTGGTAGGTTTGCAGTTGTGCCATAGTCTTTCCATTTTCCGATGATGGATTGAACAGAGCTCCGTGAGATCTTCAAAGCTTGGGAGATTTTTTTATAACCTGACCCTGCTTTATACTTCTCCACAACT
This sequence comes from Lithobates sylvaticus, assembly GCA_028564925.1. Taxonomy (NCBI): domain Eukaryota; kingdom Metazoa; phylum Chordata; class Amphibia; order Anura; family Ranidae; genus Lithobates; species Lithobates sylvaticus. Next base: position 605,330,216 of record CM053029.1, on the reverse strand, counting down.
TTATCCCTGACCTGTCTGGTGTGTTCCTTGGCCTTCGTGATGCTGTTTGTTCACTAAGGTTCTCTAACAAACCTCTGAGGGCTTCACAGAACAGATGTATTTATACTGAGATTAAATGACACACAGGTGGACTCTATTTAGTAATTAGGTGACTTCTTGGTTCCACTAGATTTTAGTTAGGGGTAGACATGTGCACAACAAAAAAATGTGTTTATTTTCGTTTCGTTTTTTTCGTTTCCGAAAAAAAATCGTTTTTTTCGTTTCCGTCGATTCGTAACGATTCGTACATTCGTAAGTCGTCGTTGTTCGGATTCGTAACGATTCGTACATTCGTAAGAGTTATTTTTTCGTTGATTCGTTTTTTCGTTAGTTTAATTTTCGGACGCATTCGTATTTATTCGTACATTCGTAACATTCGTAACATTCGTAGATTCGTAATCGGAGCATAATTCATAATTTTATGTAATGTGTATGCTATTATTACATTTTAATCATTTACGAATCGAAAAAAAAAGTTACGAATCGAAAAAAAAAGTTACGAATCGAAAAAAAGTTACGAATGTACGATTTTTTTTGTTCAATAGAGACACGGAAAATTACAAATCGAAAAAAAAAAAGTTACGAATTGAAAAAAAAGTTACGAATCGAAAAAAAAGTTACGAATGTACGAATTTTTTGGTTCAATAGAGACACGGAAAATTACAAATCGAAAAAAAAAAAAAAAAAAAGTTACGAATCTAAAAAAAAAAGTTACGAATCGAAAAAAAAGTTACGAATGTACTATTTTTTTTGTTCAATCCATTCGAAGCACGTTTAGCAGCACCATTGTAAGGGACACGGAAAATTACCAATTCAACAAAAAAAAAAAGTTACGAATGTACGAATTTTTTCGTTCATTTTCGTTTTTCGGATTTTCTTCATTAGTACATTCGTTGTTTCTAATTTGTTTTTTTCGGATTTTCGTTGTTTTTTGGATTCGTTCGATTCGAATGATTTGTTAATCGGATTCGTACGATTCGAACGATTCGTTACGATTCGTTATTCGGATTCGTACGATTCGAATGATTTGTTCATTCGTACGAAAACGAACGAACTAAAATAACGAAAAAAAACGAAAAACGAAAAAAAACGAAACGAATTGCACATGTCTAGTTAGGGGTATCAGAGTAAAGGGGGCGCCATACAAATGCCCCCCCCCCCCCCACACACTTTTCACATATTTATTTGTATCATTTATCATTTTCTTTCCACTTCACAATTATGTGGCACTTTGTGTTGGTCCATCACATAAAATCCCAATAAAATACATTTATGTTTTTTGGTTGTAACATGACAAAATGTGGAAAATTTCAAGGGGTATGAATACTTTTTCAAGGCAGTGTACGGAAGGCCCCCATTAAATCTCCTGGTAGTACCGGCTGTGAGTAATGTCCCGGCTTCTCCCGGTGATCCGCCCCTCCTTCCGCCTGTCTCTGATTTAATGGAACCCACCGGCAGTATATTGTATTCTAGGAAGATCCATACATTATTATGCACACCCTCTTCCAGCGGAGTGCCATTTATTATTAAAGGACGGAATGCATTTCTCTTCTGTGAGATGCGAGTCCCAGGGATTTACATTACGAATGCCGCCTTCCCCCCGGTGCGGATACCTATTTACGGTCATGTAGCAAATTAAACATTTATAAAACCGGCACATGTTTGGTGATGCTGAGCGAACCCCCCCCCCCCCCCCCCGCCAAACCGCCTGCTAATTCTACACCGACTCTGCTAAACTCTTCTCCTTCTCTTCTCTGCATTGGGTAGAGATTGTGCCGAATATGTGACAAAGGCCGGGAAGAACCCGGGAAATGATGAACATAGTCCAGAGGGTAGTATTGGGGGCATTAGTGGTAGGTTGACTAAAGCACATAAACCCAAGGTAAGTAAGTCACAAGTCCTGGTTGCAATCTCGGGAAGACACCCAATATGGGACCGGTCTAAACTACATGGCATGTTCACTTGGGATGAGCCGAACACCCCCCGGTTCGGTTCGCACCAGAACCTGCGAACGGACCTAAAGTTCATGTGAACTTTAGAACCCTATTAAAGTCTATGGGACTCGAACGTTCGAAATCAAAAGTGCTAATTTTAAAGGCTTATACGCAAGTTATTGTCATAAAAAGTGTTTGGGGACCCGGGTCCTGCCCCAGGGGACATGTATCAATGCAAAAAAAAGTTTTAAAAGCAGACGTTTTTGTCGGGAGCAGTGATTTAATAATGATTAAAGTGAAACAATGAAAGTGTAATATTCCTTTAAATTTTGTACCTGGGGGGTGTCTATAGTATGCCTGTAAAGGGGCACATGTTTCCCGTGCTTAGAACTGTCCCTGAACAAAGTGTCATTTCTGCAGGAAAAAAAGTAATTTAAAATCACTCACGGCTATAATGAGAACAGTCATTGAAAGTCATTGATAAAAAAAAAAAAAGTGTGGGGTTCCCCCCAAATTCAATTACAAGGCCCTTCAGGTCTGGTATGGATATTAAGGGGAACCCCGGGTCAAATAAAAAAAAAATGACATGGGGTTCCCCCCAAATATCCATACCAGACCCTTCAGGTCTGGTATTGATTTTAAGGGGAACTCCACGCCAAATTAAAAAAAATATATGGCGTGGAGATCCCCCAAAAATCCATACCAGACCGTTATCCGAGCGCGCAACTTGGCAGGCCGCAGGAAAAGAGGGGGGGACAAGAGCGCCCCCCCCTCCTGAACCGTACCCATGTTGATGAGGATAAGGGCCTCATCCCCACAACCCTGGCCGGTGGTTGTGGGGGTCTGCGGGCGGGGGGCTTATCAGAATCTGGAAGCCCCCTTTAACAAGGGGACGCCCAGATCTCGGCCCCCCCTGTGTAAAATGGTAAGGGGGTACAAAAGTGCCCCTACCATTTCACCAAAAAAAGTGACAAAAGTGTTAAATAAAGGAATTGTCAAAAACTGGCTCTTGTCATTTTTAAGTCTTCTTCTTTCCATCTTCTTCCTTTTTCTTTTATTCATCCTTCGGTTTCTTCCTCTATTTTCTTCTTCCTCCATCTTCTTCTTCCTCCGATCCTCTGCTTCTTGCTCCGGTGTTCTCATCTGGCATCTTCCTCCACGGTGTCTCTTCTTCCTCGCTTCGTTCTCGGGCTGCTCCGCTCAATGGGAGGCTCCCGCTGTGACGCTTCTCTTCTTCTGCCGCGAACACCCAAAATTGTTTGCTATTCGGCGAACGGGCGAACAGGCAATGTTCGACTCGAACTCGAAGCTCATCCCTAATGTTCACCAATGCCAGGAGCCTGGCGGACAAGATGGGAGAACTAGAGATACTGTTGTACGAGGAGGATTTGGATTTTGTGGGAACTTCAGAGACCTGGTTCAACAGCTCTCATGATTGGCTGGCAACCATTTAAGGGTATTCCCTTTATTGCAGGGATAGAGAGGGTAAAAAAGGGGGAGGGGTATGCCTATATATCAAGAATAATGTGAATGTGAGAGATGGGAGGGGTTCCCCAGGGTTCTGTGCTGGGACCAATCCCATTTAATTTGTTCATAAACGACCTGGAGGATGGGGATGGGGGAAATAGTTCAATCACTGTATTTGTGGACGATACTAAGCTAAGCAGGGCAATAACTTCTCCCCAGGATGTGGAAACCTTGTAAGAAGATCTGAACAAATGAATGGGGGTGAGCAACTACAGAAAAATGTAAAATAATGCATTTGGGTGGGTCATCAGTACTCACAGGACTGGACTCTCTGTAGTCACCTCCTCCATAGGTACACCTCTATTTGGACCCTCCAGGGAAGCCGCCTCACCCAGGGAACTCTTGGCCTTTTGCAATCTGCCCTACCCCCCCCCCCCCCAACCTCAATAAGGCTCAGAAAGTCTACAGCCGCCTCTTCCAGTGCGCAGGTCTACTCTTCCTCAGCCTCCTGCCCTATACAGGGCCTACACGTTATATCCACATAGGTGTGGGGTGTTAAGCTCCTATGTCCCAAGAAGTGTCTGTGCTCCTCCCTACAGGACTTATATATGGGTGCCGACTTCACTGCAGGAGGGCTCCACCTTAAAAAGGTTGTAAACCTCCATTGGGAAGTTGTACCTATTGGTAAGCCTAGAATAAGTCTTACCTAGACTCATCTACAGGTACTGTAAATATCTCCTAAACGTGCGCCGTACAAGAGATATTTACCGTTTACTGCGCCAATGATGTCATTGGCACATGAGCTCTGAAGGAACATCTGCTGGTGCAGTTTCTTCAGGTGAGTGTGCCGAGACCAGCGACTCCATCCAGTCACAGAGCCGGAGTCCGTGGCCTCGGAAAGGAATACGGGCCAAGATGGATTAAACAGGGGCTTTGTTTACATTCATTATAGACCCCAGATCTCTCCATAAAGAGGACCTGTCACCTCCTATTACTGTGACATGGGATGTTTACATTCATTATAGACCACAGATCTCTCCATAAAGAGGACCCGTCACCTCCTATTACTGTCACATGGGATGTTTACAATCATTATAGACCCCAGATTTCTCCATAAAGAGGACCCGTCACCTCCTATTACTGTCACATGGGATGTTTACATTCATTATAGACCCCAGATCTCTCCATAAAGAGGACCTGTCACCTCCTAGTACTGTCACATGGGATGTTTACATTCATTATAGACCCCAGATCTCTCCATAAAGAGGACCTGTCACCTCCTATTACTGTCACATGGGATGTTTACAATCATTATAGACCCCAGATCTCTCCATAAAGAGGACCTGTCACCTCCTATTACTGTCACATGGGATGTTTACAATCATTATAGACCCCAGATCTCTCCATAAAGAGGACCTGTCACCTCCTAGTACTGTCACATGGGATGTTTACATTCATTATAGACCCCAGATCTCTCCATAAAGAGGACCTGTCACCTCCTATTACTGTCACATGGGATGTTTACAATCATTATAGACCCCAGATCTCTCCATAAAGAGGACCTGTCACCTCCTATTACTGTCACATGGGATGTTTACAATCATTATAGACCCCAGATCTCTCCATAAAGAGGACCCGTCACCTCCTATTACTGTCACATGGGATGTTTACAATCATTATAGACCCTAGGTTAGGGGTTATGTGCCACTTTGTGTTGGTCTATCACATAATTCCCAATAAAATACATTTGCGTTTTTGGTTGTAACATGACAAAATGTGGAAAATTTCAAGGGGTATGCATACTTTTTCAAGGCGCTGTATATATATATATTCCCTCTCAGTTTGGGCATGGTGCTGTTTGTAGAGTAATGGACTCTAGGAACAGGGGACCCCAGAAATAGTGACCCCATTGTGGGGGTAAGCATTCCATTCCTCCATGACAAGATGCAGCAAAACACAGAATGGTCACGGGTAGACTAGACATGTGCAATTCGTTTAGTTATGAATTTGTTTTCCGTTCAAATTCGTTATATTCGTTCATTCGTAATCGTACGAATGAACGAATGGATTACTAAAAATTCTAACGAATAACGAACTATCGAAAAGAACGAATATGAAAAACAACGAAAATACGAAATAATTCAATTAGAAACAACGAAACTACAAAAGAATGAAAATCCGAAAAACGAAAACAGAAACAACGAAAATACCGAACAAAGATTCAAAAATAACGAAAATCAAAATGAACGAAAAAAATCTAAATTTACGAATATTTGGAAAAAGGAAATCAAAACAACGAAAATTTGAAGTAACAAAAATTCTGCTGATCGAGAATTCGAAAGAACGAATGTTAGTTCTGATTCTGAAATATTCCATCCAGGGGCCAGATAGGGTGTGGTTGGGTGTGGTTGGGTGTGGTTGGGTGTGGTTGGGTGCGGTTGGGCGTGGTTGGGTGTGGTTGGGTGTGGTTGGGTGTGGTTGGGTCGGAGGCACTGTGTTTTCGTGGATTTTTGAGTTAAGTTCTGACTTGTGAGAGAGAAATTCTTTGTTTCTTAAACATATAAATAGCATACACATTACATAACATTATGAATTATGCTCCGATTACGAATCTACGAAAACAATGTTCCGAAAGTACGAATAAATCAATCTCACGAAAGTACGAATGTAACTAAATCCACGAAAATACGAATTTCGAATCTACGAAAATTAGATTAACGGAAATACGAATCTTTTTAAATCAACGAAAATATAGCTCTTCCGAAAATACGAATGCGTCCGAATACGAAATATAACGAAAATACGAATTTCGAATAAACGAAAATTAGACTAACGGAAAAACGAATCAACGAAAAAATAACTCTTACGAAAATACGAACGAGTCCGAATACGAACACCGACGACTTACGAAATTATGAATCGTTACGAATCAACGGAAACGAACAGAAACTAAACAAATTTTTCTATTGTGCACATGTCTACGGGTGACACATGTGCCACCTCGGATTCCCTGCTGAGACCCATTGGGCGGCGCCCATGTGAAAGCCATCTAACCGAATGCCAGAAATATAAAATAAAGATTTCACTTTTTTGACATTACAGAAGAATTTGCATTATCAGCATATTTTAAGTCTATGGGTTTATATGCAGCAGCATTGCCGGAGCTGAGAGGTAGCTAATTACTTCCCAGCAGATCTGCGCGGATCAGACGAGGAGCTCCGGCCGGATTTAACCGCATTTTGTATAATGATTAGATTGGAAGCAGAACTTTGTCTTCATTTACTACTACAGGCCCCAAAAAACTTCTACAGTTTGACTTTTTCTTCAAAAAAAAGGTAAAAAAACGGGATCAGATAAATATTTATGTATTTATTATCAAATATTCATTCTTTGACTTGGAGGCTTTCCTGAGGGATGAAAGGAACATGTGAAGTTTGTAAAAAAAAAAAAAAAAACATTTTTGGCGTTGTGGTTAGGCAAGGCTTGGAAAGGGTTAAATCTAGACGCGAGGAAAAAGAGCTGAAAGTATCAATCAAGTCATCAAAGCGAGCAATCTCCCTAACTAGATCTCCATGTCTGTGAAGAGCTTGGTGTAATCAAGTCTCCGGCTCTTGCCGTGAGAAATCAGGGGGTATTATGAGCAAGAAAAGGAGCAGGGCTACCCAAAGCTGCATAATCTCCATGTCTAATGGCCCACTCCAGCCGTGAAGGGCATGAGAGTGAGGGCAGGCGGAGAGGGTGGAAGATTAGCAGCGAGATGAGAGTAGGCCCTCTGCCAGAGCATTGGCAAGCAAAGCCCAACATCTTTTGCTCATCACAAATGTAATTACGGCTGACAAGCTTTGGGATAATTTTAGCAAAAAATTGGTAGATGAGCCATTTTAGGAATTACACGGGAAGACAGGTACAGATGCGACCTGCGTTACCTGCTGCTCGTTTACCGGATGGAACCGTATTTCGGGACGTCACGCTACATGGGTTCTCCGTTGGGCTTCGCTTGTCCTGCGGCATTGGCTTCTGGAAGGTGGCCGGGGTCACCGCGAGGAAGGGGCGAGGTGACGCTCTACACAAATGCTTCACGTGTGCGTGAAATCCTTCTCCATGTGCTCCAGATTGTTGTTAGATCAAGAAATGCGCCAGGCCTGGTAACCAACACGCTAACCACTGACAACTGTATAGAAGGCAGTTCCCGCCCAGGCCAATTCTCACAATTCTCTCCTACATGTAAGAATCATTTTCTTTTTGCTAGAAAATGACTCAGAACCCCCAAAACATTATATATATATATTTTTAGCAGAGTCCCTAGGGCGGTGGTTCTCAACTCCTGTCCTCAGGACCCACTAACAGGCCAGATTTTAAGTATTGAAAAAATATACAGTATAATCAGCACAATAAACAATGTGATTGTGAAAATATAAATAAAATATTCAATGTAATAGCCTACTAATAGGCTTGCCGTGATTGCTGCCCACACCACTTAGAATGTATCCGCTTGTGACTCTCAATAAGTAATAAACAAAATATGATAAATATAGTGTAGCGCAACCAAAAACTCATAAATCAAGTCCAAATATTTAACAAAATTCCACCGTAGTGCAACCTTCAGTGACAATTCATTGATATCCAGTGACTTCAGTGACCACCACCTCTAGCTGGAATGTCTGCTCACCTCCCAATGCTGACCCCACTACAGAGTCACACACGCCTGAAGTAATATCTCTCAGGATGCCTCAGGGAAACCCTTCCTCCTCGTGGTATTCCTGGACAAGACAGACCTCCTCTCGGGTTCTCACGATATATGGACCCCACTACAGAGTCACACACGCCTGGTGAAATATCTCTCAGGATGCCTCAGGGAAACCCTTCCCGGTGTTTCTGGACAAGGTAGACCTCCTCCCGGGTTCTCACGATATGGACCCACTACATAGTCACACACGCCTGTAGTTATATCTCTCAGGATGCCTCAGGAAAACAACTCCTCCTTCTGGTGTTCCTGGACAAGACAGACCTCCTCCCAGGTTCTCACGATATGGACCCACTACAGAGTCACACACACCTGTAGTATTATCTCTCAGGGTGCCTCAGGGAAACCCTTCCACCTCCTGGTGTTCCTGGACAAGACAGACCTCTTCCCAGGTTCTCACGATATCAACCCCACTACAGAGTCACACACGCCTGGTGAAATATCTCTCAGGATGCCTCAGGGAAACCCTTCCTCCTCCTGGTATTCCTGGACAAGACAGACCTCCTCCCGGGTTCTCACGATATCAACCCCACTACAGAGTCACACACGCCTGGTGAAATATCTCTCAGGATGCCTCAGGGAAACCCTTCCTGGTGTTTCTGGACAAGGTAGACCTTCTCCCGGGCTCTCACGATATGGACCCACTACATAGTCACACACGCCTGTAGTTATATCTCTCAGGATGCCTCAGGAAAACAACTCCTCCTTCTGGTGTTCCTGGACAAGACAGACCACCTCCCAGGTTCTCACGATATGGACCCCACTACAGAGTCACACACACCTGTATAGAAGGCAGTTCCCGCCCAGGCCAATTCTCACAATTCTCTCCTACATGTAAACATCTTTTTCTTTTTGCTCTCGGGTTTTTGCCTTCCTCTGGATCAACTGTGGGGTATATGGGATTGTATGGTATATATATATTTTTTTTATTTGTGGTTGAACTGGATGGACTTGTGTCTTTTTTCAACCTAACTAACTATGTAACTATGTAACACTTGTAGTATTTTCTCTCAGGGTGCCTCAGGGAAACCCTTCCTCCTTGTGGTATTCCTGGACAAGACAGACCTCCTCCCGGGTTCTCACGATATCGACCCACTACAGAGTCACACACGCCTGTAGTTATATATCTCAGGATGCCTCAGGAAAACAACTCCTCCTCCTGGTGTTCCTGGTGGACAAGACAGACCTCCTCCCGGGTTCTCACGATATGGACCCCACTACAGAGTCACACACACCTGTAGTATTATCTCTCAGGGTGCCTCAGGGAAACCCTTCAACCCCCTGGTGTTCCTGGACAAGACAGACCTCCTCCCTGGGTTCGATTCGAACCCATGTTCGAATCGAACATCGGGCGTTTGCCCGTTCGGTGAGCCCAGAACTATTTGGGCCGCTTGCATCACATTTGTGTAATGCGAGCGGCCCGCAATTCATTGCGCCAGTCGCAGTGCAATGCTGGCTGATGATTGGCCAAGCATGCACTGTGCCCCCTGCATGCTTGGCCAATCACAGCGCCGGCAGCGAGGAGAGCCATAATTGGCTACAGGCAGGATGCCTGTAGCCAATTATAGCTCAGGGGCTTTAGTACACGCCCCACGGTATAAGAGGCCTCGCATATTGTGTTTCAGTGTCAGCGTGTCAGTGTGCTGCTGACTGCTGAGAATATGTGCTGTATTTCTGGGGATTTGTGTGTGCGTGCTGTTAGTACAGCATTGCAGTATCACATCTGGGGGGTGTCTATAGGTTGCCTGTGAAGGGGCGCATGTTTCCTGTGCTTAGAACTGTCCCTGCACAAAGTGTCATTTTTGCAGGAAAAAAGCTATTTAAAAGCACTCGCGGCTAATGAATTGATGGCTCCCGTAACACAGAGAACTATCATTCATTGATAAAAAACAAAAAAAAAGCGTGGGGGTCCCCCCAAATTCAATAACCAGGCCCTTCAGGTCTGGGATTAATTTTAAGGGGAACCCCAGCCAAAAAAAATGGCGTGGGATCCCCCTCAAAATCCATACCAGACCCTTATCCGAGCACACAACCTGGCAGGCCGCAGGAAAAGAGGGGGGGACGAGAGCGCCCCCCCTCCCGCCTGAACCGTACCAGGCCACATGCCCTCAACATCGGGAGGGTGCTTTGGGGGTCTGAGACCCCCAAAGCACCTTGTCCCCATGTTGATGAGGACAAGGGCCTCTTCCCCACAACCCTGGCCGGTGGTTGTGGGGGTCTGCGGGCGGGGGGCTTATCGGAATCTGGAAGCCCCCTTTAACAAGGGGACCCCCAGATCCCGCCCCCCCTGTGTGAAATGGTAAGGGGGTACAAAAGTACCCCTACCATTTCACCAAAAAAGTGTCAAAAATTTTAAAAATGACAGGAGACGGTCTTTGACAAATACTTTATTAAAATCTTCTTTCTTCTTTCTTCATCCTTCGGTTTCTTCATCTTCTCCTTCCAGTCATCTTCTTCCATCTTCTTCCATCTTCTTCTTCCTCCGATCCGCTTCTTCTTGCGCTGGTCTTCTCGTCCTTCTCGTCCTTCTTGGTGACCCCTCCCCCTCTGACGCACGGGGGCGTCATGGGGAATTCTCTATGGCTTTCCCCATGGCGTCGGAGGGGGGCAGGGTCACCAGGTGCCCTCCGTTATAAAAGACCTGTCAGACGGAGCGAAGCCTCACACAGCGGGAGCCTACCATTGCGAGGAGCGGCCCAAGAAGAGACACAGACGCCGACGACATGGAAGAAGATGCCGGACGAGAAGGACGAGAAGACCAGCGCAAGAAGAAGCGGATCGGAGGAGGAAGAAGATGGAATAGGATGGAAGAAGATGACGGAAGGAGAAGATGAAGAAACCGAAGGATGAAGAAAGAAGAAAGAAGATTTTAATAAAGGAATTGTCAAAGACCGTCTCCTGTCATTTTTACAATTTTTGACACTTTTTTGTCACACAGGGGGAGGGGGGCGGGATCTGGGGGTCTCCTTGTTAAAGGGGGCTTCCAGGTTCCGATAAGCCCCCCGCCCGCAGACCCCCACAACCACTGGCCAGGGTTGTGGTGAAGAGGCCCTTGTCCTCATCAACATGGGGACAAGGTGCTTTGGGGGTCTCAGACCCCCAAAGCATCCTCCCAATGTTGAGGGCATGTGGCCTGGTACGGTTCAGGCGGGAGGGGGGGCGCTCTCGTCCCCCCTCTTTTCCTGCGGCCTGCCAGGTTGCGTGCTCGGATAAGGGTCTGGTATGGATTTTGAGGGGGACCCCACGCCATCTTTTTTGGCTGGGGTTCTCCTTAAAATCCATCCCAGACCTCAAGGGTCTGGGATGGATTTTGAGGGGGACCCTACACCATTTTTTTTTTTGGCTGAGGTCCCCCTTAATATCCATCCCAGACCTGAAGGGCCTGGTTATTGAATTTGGGGGGATCTCCACGCTATTTTTTTTTAATTTTTTTTATTTTTTATCAATGACTTTTTTTTATGAATGGCTTTCAATGAATGACTGTTCTCTGTATTACGGGAGCCGTCAATTCACATTAGCCGCGAGTGATTTTAAATTACACTTTTTGCAGGGACAGTTCTAAGCACAGGAAACATGCGCCCCTTTACAGGCATACTATAGACACCCCCCAGGTACGAAATTTAAAGGAATATTACACTTTTATTGTTTCAATTTAAGCATTATTAAAATCACTGCTCCTGAAAAAACGGCCGCTTTTCAAAAAAAAATTTGCATTGATACATGTCCCCTGGGGCAGGACCCGGGTCCCCAAACACTTTTTATGACAATAACATGCATATTAGCCTTTAAAATTAGCACTTTTGATTTCGAACGTTCGCGTCCATTGTAACTAATAGGGTTCTAAAGCTCGCACGGACTTTAGGTCCGTTCGCGGGTTCTGGTGCGAGCCGAACGGGGGGGGGATGTTCGGCTCATCCCTAATAGTCACACACGTCTGGTGAAAAATCTCTCAGGATGCCTCAGGGAAACCCTTCCACCTCCTGGTGTTCTCATAGTCACACAAGTCTGGTTAAAAATCTCTCAGGATACCTCGGGAATGCGAATCCTCATCACCTAGACAGCTCAGACTTCCTCCCGGGATCTCATTCAGTCACAAAGATAAACCATAGTGCTCTCTGCTAATCTCATTTCATAAAACTTAACTCCAGGATAAAATACTCACATAAAAATTTGAAAAACGTGCATATCATCAATATGGGTGAAAACAGAGGAAAACGTCCTGAATGGCGGCACCTCGCACCTGCACGTACGCTGCGCTCTCTGATGAGTTGTACGCGTTACACTCTCGAATGAGCTTCTTCAGCAGGTCACCTGCTGAAGAAGCTCATTAGAGAGTGTAACTCATACAGGTACGAGGTGTCGCCATTCAGGAAGTTTTTCTCAGTCTTCATAAATATTGATGATATGCACGTTTTTAAAATTTGTATGTGACTATTTTATCCCGGAGTTACGTTTTATGAGGTGTTATTAGCAGAGAGCACTATGGTTTGCCTTTGTTTTATATGACCACATATGACTGAATGAGATCCCGGGAGGAGGTCTGAGCTGTCTAGGTGATGAGGATTAGCATTCCTGAGGCATCCTGAGAGATATCTCACCAGGCGTGTGTCACTCTGTAGTGGGGTCCATATTGTGAGAACCCGGGAGGATGTCTGTCTTTTTTAAATTATTTAGGATTTATATAGCACCAAAAGTTTACACAGCGCTTTGCAATATCTACTTGCCAATCGATATATATATATATATATATTAGGGCTGTTACTGATTACAATTTTCGTGTTCAATTAATCAATTTTTTTGAAATCGATTAATCGACTAATTACGATTAATTGTAACGCACATACAGATCCAACTACTTTTAGCTGATCTCCTTGCATTGCAACTCTGCATTAGTCAGTGGTAAATGTGGTATACACTATATACAATCACCCGACACTAGTTCGTTTCCACAATCCATGACTTAACTTCACAGTTCACACAAATACGTTTTAAATTCAAACTGTAGCACTGACGGAAGCCATTTTTCTTTCCACAGTAGCGTGGCAATCCCTCCACCTCCGGTCTAACTAATCACTCTCCCTTATGGCATGGACCCCTGTGGCCATGCAAGCGGGTATCAAAAGGGTATAACACGGACCATAAACTTCTCTCACGTCTCCTTAGATCTCAGCAAGGACGCAGGTCATGGGTAGAAAGAAAAGATCTAAGTGCTCACCGCTTAAGTATAAGATTTCATTTTTGTGTTCAAACACAAACTACTCACATAAAGAGGATAAAAACACAGCATGTAAAGCCGACAATCGTGTTAGTTCCGTAGGGCAGCAGCGGGTGACGTCCTGCGTAGCTCCTCCCCCGTACGCGTTACGTTCAATCAGAACTTCAACGTCACCGGACTCCTCCCCCTTCCCTTCTTTAGCAGACGGAGGCACTTGGGGAAGGGGGGAGGAGTCCAGTGACGTCGATGTCTGTGACGTCACCGGATCTCCGACGGAACTCCCTGAAGGCCCGGAAGTCGGCAGAGAGGCGAGTACAGATCAAGATAACTTTGATCGATTAAAAGAATTTTGATCGATCAAAAAAGTTAAAGATTAATCGAGGAATTAATATTTAATTTTCACAGCCCTAATATATATATATATATATATATATATATATATATATATATATATATATATAAATATAGTATCTCACAAAAGTAAGTACACCCCTCAGTGACATTTGTGTAAATCTTTTCTTCTTTCTTTTCATGTGACAACACTGAAGAAATGACACTTGTCTACAATGTAAAGTAGTGAGTGTACAGCTTGTATAACAGTGTAAATTTGCCGTCCCCTCAAAATAACTCAACACACAGCCATTAATTAACCGAGGGGGGTTGTTGGGACTTTGTATGAAGCCCGGCTAAGGGAATTGAATATGAAATCACGTTAATGGATTGGAGACAAATATGCATAAAATAATAAGGATAACAAGATAAACAGAGGAAACACCATAACAATTTATTGTACATAATGACAGTAAAATGGTAACGCAAACGCTGCGTTTTTTCTTACGTCTCGTGGAGGACTAAGGCCGCGTACACACGAAGGGACAATCCCGCGGGATTATCCTCTGGACTCAAGTCCAGCGGATAATCCCCTCGTGTGTGGTCGCCGGCGGACTTTTTGGCGCCAAAGTCCGGCGGACCAAAGTTTTAAGTTTGGTTTTAAAATTATCCGCTGGACTTGGCAGTCCAGCGGACAATCCCACCGTCAGTAGGCTAGTCCGCCGGACTTTTTAAATGAACGGACTTGCCGCTCATCGGCAAGTCCGTTCATTTAGCACGTGACTTCAGGTTACGTAGCTAGCGTAGGCAGTAAATGCCGCCGCGCTAGCTCCGTGACCTGGCATGGATTTAAAAGGAATCCCCACGCCGAAAAACGGCGTGGGGGTCCCCCCCAAATCCATCTCAGACCCTTATACGAGCACGCAGCCTGGCAGGCCAGGAAAGGGGTGGGGACGAACGAGCGCCCCCCCTCCTGAGCCGTACCAGGCCGCGTGCCCTCAACATGGGGGGTGCACTGGGGAAAGGGGGGCCGTGCGGCCCCCCCACCCCAAAGCACCTTGTCCCCATGTTGATGAGGACAAGGGCCTCTTCCCGACAACCCTGGCCGTTGGTTGTCGGGGTCTGCGGGCGGGGGGCTTATCGGAATCTGGGAGCCCCCCAGATCCCGGCCCCCCACCCTATGTGAATGAGTATGGGGTAGGATGTACCCCTACCCATTCACCTAAGGTGTAAAATGTAAAGTACAAAAACACACACTTTTGAAAAAATATTTTATTGCACTGCTCCGGGGGTCTTCTTCCGTCTTGGGGGGGTCTTCTCGCCGGACTCCTCCGCCATTTACCTAGCTCTTTTACCGAGCGGAGAAGTCCGGCTACCTTCTTCGTAGTCGCCGCCGTCGTCTGGGGGTCTCGATCCGCCTTCGGGGGTCTTCCGGGGGTCTCTTCTGTTCTTGCGGCGGTCGTCGTCTTCTGCGCCGCCGGCGCCTTCTTCTTCTTGTTCTTCTTCTTGTTCTTCTTCTTGTTCCGATGTTGACACGTCGCTCCCTCTGCCCGGAATGGCAGAGGCGCGCTGCGCTGGGACTTATATAGGGACATGGGGACAGGGTCACATGCTCATGTCACATGGTGACCCCGCCCCCTTGTGATGGCGCCGCAAGAACAGAAGAGACCCCCGGAAGACCCCCGAAGGCGGATCGAGATCGAAGAAGGTAGCCGGCCTCCTCCGCTCGTGAAAGAGCTAGGTAAAAGAGCAGAAGAGAGCGGAGGAGTCCGGCGAGAAGACCCCCAAGACGGAAGAAGACCCCCGGAGCAGTGCAATAAAATATTTTTTCAAAAGTGTGGTTTCTTTACTTTACATTTTACACTTTAGGTGAATGGGTAGGGGCCGGGATCTGGGAGCCCCCTTATAAAAGGGGGCTCCCAGATTCCGATAAGCCCCCGCCCGCAGACCCCGACAACCAATGGCCAGGGTTGTCGGGAAGAGGCCCTTGTCCTCATCAACATTGGGACAAGGTGATTTGGGGTGAGGGGGCCGCACGGCCCCCCTTTCCCCAGGGCACCCCCCATGTTGAGGGCACGCAGCCTGGTACGGCTCAGGAGGGGGAGGCGCTCGTTCGTCCCCACCCCTTTCCTGGCCGGCCCAGCTGCGTGCTCGGATAAGGGTCTGAGATGGATTTGGGGGGGACCCCCACGCCGTTTTTCATCGTGGGGATTCCCTTTAAATCCATGCCAGGTGACGGAGCTAGCGCACCGGCATTTACTGCCTACGCTAGCTACGTACCTGAAGTTACGTTCGAAATGAACGGACTGCTCCGTGTGTGGGCAAGTCCGTTCATTTTCAAAAGTCCCGCGGACTTTGTCCAGCGGATTGTCCGCCGGAGAAGTCCGTGCGTGTGTGGGCAAGTCACACGCTCGGAAGTCCGGCCGTGTGTGGGGAAGTCCCGCCGGACTAGGACCAACGGACAATCCGCCGGACTAGGTCCGGCGGACTTTGGTCCGCACGTGTGTACGCCGCATAACAGTTACCCAGTCAGCTACAGCTTGAATTCTTATGCCAAGTCTGGTGCCTGGAAGCCCCTCCCCCAATATTCAGAGGCTGGATTAGCGGGATAGCGGTGCTGGACAGGGGAGGAGACTAAAAAAAATTGTTTCTTTTCAATTTGTTATTTAAATATTTTTGTTTAGTTTGGTTTTAGAAAATTCCAATCAGCATTCAAATTCAAATTTATTCCATTTGAAATTCAGATATTCTTTCTATTTTTTTTTTCTATTCTATTATATTCTTTTCTCTTCTTTTCTATTGTATTCTTTTTTATTCAAATCTATTCTTTTTTAAAATTAAAATTTTAGAAGACCGTTATATTCTTTCTTTTTTCTCTATTCTAGTCTATGGTTTATTCTATTCTCTTCTAATCTTTATATTCTATTATTTTCTCTTCTGTACTATTATATTCTATTCACATTCAAATTTATTCTATTCGAAAATTAGAATTTCGGAACGTGGTTATATTTCGTTATATATTATTCTGTTCTTTTCTAGTCTATTGTTTATTCTATTCTCTTTTATTCTATTCTCTTTTATTTTATTCTCATATTTCTATTCTATTCTTTTCTCTTATTTTCTATTCTAATCTATTCTATTCAAAATTCGAATTTCAGAAGATGGTTATATTCTTTCTATTTTAATTAATTCTATCCTATTGTTTTTCTCTATTCTATTTTATTCTAAACTATTCTATAAAAATTGAAATTTATTGTATTCGAAATTCAAATTTTCGGAAGACAGATATTTTCTTTCTATTCTAGTCTATTGTTTCTATTCTATTATTTTATTTTCCATTTTAATCTATTCTATTCACATTTGAATTTATTAAGATGGTTATATTATTTCTCTTTTATTCTATTGTTTTTTCTATTCTATTCTACTATATTCTATTATTTTCCATTATGTCCTAAACTATTCTACACAAATTCAAATTTATTGTATTCAACATTTGAATTTTCGAAGATGGTTATATTTTTTCTATTCTATTGTTTTTCTATTCTATTCTTTTATTTTCTATTCTTGTTTTCAAATTCAATTTCAAATTTCAGTTGAATTTTTTATGTTATTTTGGAGACATGGATGGAGACATGGATAGATGGATGGAGACAAGGATGAGTGGATGGAGGCATGGATGGATGGATGGAGACATGGAGACATGGATGGATGGATGGATGGAGAACTGGATGGAGACATGGATGAATGGATGGAGAACTGGATGGAGATATGGATGGGTGGAGACATGGATGGATGGATGGAGACATGGATGGAAGGATAGAGACATGGATGGATGGATGGATGGAGACATGGATGAATGGACAGAGACATGGATGGAAACATGGATGGATGGGTGGAGAACTGGATGGAGACATGGATGGATGGAGACATGGATGGATGGATGGAGACATGGATGGAAGGATAGAGACATGGATGGATGGATGGATGGAGACATGGATGAATGGACAGAGACATGGATGGAAACATGGATGGATGGGTGGAGAACTGGATGGAGACATGGATGGATGGAGACATGGATGGATGGATGGAGACATGGATGGAAGGATAGAGACATGGATGGATGGATGGATGGAGACATGGATGAATGGACAGAGACATGGATGGAAACATGGATGGATGGGTGGAGAACTGGATGGAGACATGGATGGATGGAGACATGGATGGATGGATGGAGACATGGATGGAAGGATAGAGACATGGATGGATGGATGGATGGAGACATGGATGAATGGACAGAGACATGGATGGAGACATGGATGGATGGATGAAGACATGGATGGATGGAGACATGGATGGATGGATGGAGACATGGATGGAAGGATAGAGACATGGATGGATGGATGGATGGAGACATGGATGAATTGACAGAGACATGGATGGAAACATGGATGGATGGGTGGAGAACTGGATGGAGACATGGATGGATGGAGACATGGATGGATGGATGGAGACATGGATGGAAGGATAGAGACATGGATGGATGGATGGATGGAGACATGGATGAATGGACAGAGACATGGATGGAAACATGGATGGATGGGTGGAGAACTGGATGGAGACATGGATGGATGGAGACATGGATGGATGGATGGAGACATGGATGGAAGGATAGAGACATGGATGGATGGATGGATGGAGACATGGATGAATGGACAGAGACATGGATGGAAACATGGATGGATGGGTGGAGAACTGGATGGAGACATGGATGGATGGAGACATGGATGGAAGGATAGAGACATGGATGGATGGATGGATGGAGACATGGATGAATTGACAGAGACATGGATGGAAACATGGATGGATGGGTGGAGAACTGGATGGAGACATGGATGGATGGAGACATGGATGGATGGATGGAGACATGGATGGAAGGATAGAGACATGGATGGATGGATGGATGGAGACATGGATGAATGGACAGAGACATGGATGGAAACATGGATGGATGGGTGGAGACATGGATGAATGAATGGAGACATGGATGAATAGATGGAAACATAAATGGATGGGTGGAAACACAGAGACATGGATGAATGGATGGAAACATGGATGGAGACATGGATGAATGGATGGAGACATGGATGAATGGATGGAGATATGGATGAATGAATAGAAACATGGATGGATGGAAACATATATGGGTGGAGACATGGATGAGTGGATGGAGACATGGATGGATGGATGGATGGAGACATGGATGGATGGAGACATGGATGGAAGGATAGAGACATGGATGGATGGATGGAGACATGGATGGAGACATGGATGGATGGATGGATGGATGGATGGAGACATGGATGGAGACATGGATGGATGGATGGAGACATGGATGGATGGATGGATACATGGATGGATGGATGGATGGATACATGGATGGATGGAGACATGGATGGATGGATGGAGACATGGATGGATGGAGACATGGATGGATGGATGGAGACATGGATGGAGACATGGATGGATGGAGACATGGATGGATGGTTGGAGACATGGATGGATGGATGGAGACATGGATGGATGGAGATATGGATGGAGACATGGATGGATGGAGACATGGGTGGATGGAGACATGGATGGAGACATGGATGGATGGAGACATGGATGGATGGATGGAGACATGGATGGATGGATGGAGATATGGATGGATTGAGATATGGATGGATGGATGGAGACATGGATGGATGGATACATGGATGGATGGAGATATGGATGGAGACATGGATGGATGGAGACATGAATGGATGGAGATATGGATGGATGGAGATATGGATGGATGGATGAAGACATGGATGGATGGAGACATGAATGGAAGGATAGAGACATGGATGGATGGATGGAGACATGGATGAATTGACAGAGACATGGATGGAAACATGGATGGATGGGTGGAGAACTGGATGGAGACATGGATGGATGGAGACATGGATGGATGGATGGAGACATGGATGGAAGGATAGAGACATGGATGGATGGATGGATGGAGACATGGATGAATGGACAGAGACATGGATGGAAACATGGATGGATGGGTGGAGAACTGGATGGAGACATGGATGGATGGAGACATGGATGGATGGATGGAGACATGGATGGAAGGATAGAGACATGGATGGATGGATGGATGGAGACATGGATGAATGGACAGAGACATGGATGGAAACATGGATGGATGGGTGGAGAACTGGATGGAGACATGGATGGATGGAGACATGGATGGATGGATGGAGACATGGATGGAAGGATAGAGACATGGATGGATGGATGGATGGAGACATGGATGAATTGACAGAGACATGGATGGAAACATGGATGGATGGGTGGAGAACTGGATGGAGACATGGATGGATGGAGACATGGATGGATGGATGGAGACATGGATGGAAGGATAGAGACATGGATGGATGGATGGATGGAGACATGGATGAATGGACAGAGACATGGATGGAAACATGGATGGATGGGTGGAGAACTGGATGGAGACATGGATGGATGGAGACATGGATGGATGGATGGAGACATGGATGGAAGGATAGAGACATGGATGGATGGATGGATGGAGACATGGATGAATGGACAGAGACATGGATGGAAACATGGATGGATGGGTGGAGAACTGGATGGAGACATGGATGGATGGAGACATGGATGGATGGATGGAGACATGGATGGAAGGATAGAGACATGGATGGATGGATGGAGACATGGATGAATGGACAGAGACATGGATGGAAACATGGATGGATGGGTGGAGACATGGATGAATGAATGGAGACATGGATGAATAGATGGAAACATAAATGGATGGGTGGAAACACAGAGACATGGATGAATGGATGGAAACATGGATGGAGACATGGATGAATGGATGGAGACATGGATGAATGGATGGAGATATGGATGAATGAATAGAAACATGGATGGATGGAAACATATATGGGTGGAGACATGGATGAGTGGATGGAGACATGGATGGATGGATGGAGACATGGATGGATGGAGACATGGATGGAAGGATAGAGACATGGATGGATGGATGGAGACATGGATGGAGACATGGATGGATGGATGGATGGATGGATGGATGGAGACATGGATGGAGACATGGATGGATGGATGGAGACATGGATGGATGGATGGATACATGGATGGATGGATGGATGGATACATGGATGGATGGAGACATGGATGGATGGATGGAGACATGGATGGATGGAGACATGGATGGATGGATGGAGACATGGATGGATGGAGACATGGATGGATGGAGACATGGATGGATGGTTGGAGACATGGATGGATGGATGGAGACATGGATGGATGGAGATATGGATGGAGACATGGATGGATGGAGACATGGGTGGATGGAGACATGGATGGATGGAGATATGGATGGATTGAGATATGGATGGATGGATGGAGACATGGATGGATGGATACATGGATGGATGGAGATATGGATGGAGACATGGATGGATGGAGACATGAATGGATGGAGATATGGATGGATGGAGATATGGATGGATGGATGAAGACATGGATGGATGGAGACATGAATGGATGGATGGAGACATGGATGGATGGATGGAGACATGGATGGAGACATGGATGGAGACATGGATGGATGGATGGAGACATGGATGGAGACATGGATGGAGACATGGATGGATGGATGGGGGAGAATACGCTGAATATTAAAAATGAATGAAATAGTGTATTCAGTTGTTGGTGCTCAGATACAGTTGCGTAGGGACCCATGTTGCCCTTAGTGTTCGCCGTCGGTGTAAATTTACTAGTTGGGGGTCTGATGATATGAAAAGATGAAGTGTCTCCGGATACTCTTCCCGTTGGAGGCACAGTTGGTGGCCTCTCTCCTGTCTCTTCCTATGTGAAGGATCCTGTACTGGAAGATGGATGGACTGATTTGCATTCACAATATCGGACGGAGGGGGTGATTGATTGGTGAGAGCGCGGTTATAATGTACGATCGGATCATTGTAACACCGCCGTCAATGTCAGTGGTAGGAAACCTGAAATTTGTTAAGCAGACAATGTGCTGACACTGCAGGATACCATCCCCCTCCCCCTCCCGGAGATATCGGTTTTGTCACGCCGTTTCATGTATATAAATGATGGTCTGACCCGCCACTTAGATCTTATCCATAAAGATTTTTCTAGCGGCTGATTTAGTACGGGAAGGAGTTCGTCATTTTACATCAATTTCAACAGAATTATCAGTCAGGGGACGCGGCGTGCGCAACGTTTCATCCGAACGCCTCGTTCCTCGCGTGAGAACAGGCCAGACCTAAACAATGTCCCAACACAACCGGCGGGCCTACAAGGAGGAACAACGGATGAAAACTAAATGACATGAAGAGAATTTACTCTTTAAAAGTGGAATGATTAAACTATATATAGTATACAGTATATATATATATATATATATATAGGTTCCCTTTTAGATAAGAAAGTGTTACAAGCCGAGTCCTTTTTGGGGGGGGGGGGGGTCCTTGATGTAAGGTGTCCAAGTTCTGAAGGGCCCAGGATGTTGCTGTGCAATGGCCACCAGCAACAGTGGAGGCAACTTGTAATGTGCCTCTCAGAGAAAGCCTTGGGTGTAGCAAGAAAGGGGTAAAGGTGTCTGTATGCAGTGTCCTTGAATAATGATAATGAAGGGCTTCTGACCGCTCACTACTCCTGGAGATATCAAGCTCTTTGATGTAGAATGTCCAGAACTGGCTCTTGTCGAACCTGCAGCCGGATGAGAGATGTCTGACTGGTCACCCCGACAACCCAAGGATTCAGCGGTGTCTGTGTCAGTGTAGATGAAGGTGGCCCCCGGATGGCCGCACTGCTGAAGGAAACCAAGTAGTGGAGGGTCTGCCTTCAGGGATAAGGCTCACTCATGGAAAGCACACCACACCGTCCAGGCTGTGGGGCCCAATCACATCTACCAGAGCGGCCAGGTCCCTGCTCTGTAGCTGTAGGAAAAGGTCCCAAGAGAGCGAGCCCCATTGTTGGTGGAGGTAGGAGGAATAGTACCCCATCATTGGTATCAGTGGAAGGAATAGTGTCCCATCATTGGTATCAGTGGAAGGAAAAGTGTCCCATAATTGGTGTCAGTGGAAGGAAAAGTGTCCCATCATTGGTGTCAGTGTGATGAATAGTGCCCCATCATTGGTATCAGTGGGAGGAATAGTGTCCCATCACTGGTGTCAGTGGGATGAATAGTGCCCCATCATTGGTATCAGTGGAAGGAATAGTGTCCCGTCATTGGTGTCAGTGGGAGGAATAGTGCCCCATCATTGGTATCAGTGGGATGAATAGTGCCCCATCATTGGTATCAGTGGGAGGAATAGTGCCCCATCATTGGTATCAGTGGGAGGAATAGTGCCCCATCATTGGTATCAGTGGGGAGGAATAGTGTCCCATCATTGGTGTCAGTGGGATGAATAGTGTTCCATCATTGGTGTCAGTGGGATGAATAGTGCCCCATCATTGGTGTCAGTGGGATGAATAGTGTCCCATCATTGGTGTCAGTGGGAGGAATAGTGCCCCATCATTGGTATCAGTAGGAGGAATAGTGTCCCATCATTGGTATCAGTGGGATGAATAGTGCCCCATCATTGGTATCAGTGGGATGCATAGTGCCTCATCATTGGTATCAGTGGGATGAATAGTGTCCCGTCATTGGTGTCAGTGGGATGAATAGTGCCCCATCATTGGTGTCAGTGGGAGGAATAGTGCCCCATCATTGGTGTCAGTGTGATGAATAGTGCCCCATCATTGGTATCAGTGGGAGGAATAGTGCCCCATCATTGGTATCAGTGGGATGCATAGTGCCTCATCATTGGTATCAGTGGGATGAATAGTGTCCCATCATTGGTGTCAGTGGGATGAATAGTGTCCCGTCATTGGTGTCAGTGGGAGGAATAGTGCCCCATCATTGGTATCAGTGGGATGAATAGTGCCCCATCATTGGTATCAGTGGGAGGAATAGTGCCCCATCATTGGTATCAGTGGGAGGAATAGTGCCCCATCATTGGTATCAGTGGGAGGAATAGTGTCCCATCATTGGTGTCAGTGGGATGAATAGTGTTCCATCATTGGTGTCAGTGGGATGAATAGTGCCCCATCATTGGTGTCAGTGGGATGAATAGTGTCCCATCATTGGTGTCAGTGGGAGGAATAGTGCCCCATCATTGGTATCAGTAGGAGGAATAGTGTCCCATCATTGGTATCAGTGGGATGAATAGTGCCCCATCATTGGTATCAGTGGGATGCATAGTGCCTCATCATTGGTATCAGTGGGATGAATAGTGTCCCGTCATTGGTGTCAGTGGGATGAATAGTGCCCCATCATTGGTGTCAGTGGGAGGAATAGTGCCCCATCATTGGTGTCAGTGTGATGAATAGTGCCCCATCATTGGTATCAGTGGGAGGAATAGTGCCCCATCATTGGTATCAGTGGGATGCATAGTGCCTCATCATTGGTATCAGTGGGATGAATAGTGTCCCGTCATTGGTGTCAGTGGGATGAATAGTGCCCCATCATTGGTGTCAGTGGGAGGAATAGTGCCCCATCATTGGTATCAGTGGAAGTAATAGTGTCCCATCATTGGTGTCAGTGGGATGAATAGTGTCCCGTCATTGGTGTCAGTGGGAGGAATAGTGTCCCATCATTGGTGTCAGTGGGAGGAATAGTGTCCCATCATTGGTACCAGTGGGATGAATAGTGCCCCATGATTGGGTGTCAATGCAGGAATAAAGCCCTACTGTTGTAGGAAGAAAGGCGCCTCATATCAGTAGGAGGAATGGGGGCCCCAAGGACTGGATAAATACAATCAAAGGGCCGAATCTGGCCCTCAGGGAAGAAATGTGGAGAGGACTGACTTGAATCCATGCAAAGTTTTTTTTCTTTCCCTGCCAGCCTTACAATCCTATTTGAATTGGCAGAAGCCTCTTTGCTATGAACCTGTGCCAGTCGAGTTTGGCAAGATACGGTCTCCAGATCAGAACCCGCTTCCTCTCATGCCTCGTTGTTTTCTTTCATCACGACTTGAGAAAACAGACGACACCTTTTTTTTTTTTTTTTTTAACTCTTGTTGGCCACACAATGAAAAGCCTGGTTATCTCAGGTCTTGTGTGTCCCGCCGTTCCACGGGAAGGACGTCCGGGCGCCGGCGGTGACCTTCAATGTCAGCCTTGTGCCAGAGAACGGCTCTCACAATGCTCCTCGCTTCTTCTTCACCTATCATATCTTCCACGTGGCCCATTCATCAAGACGTGTCATTATTTGAAAGACTTTAATGAGTATGCCCAGCAGAATACCGTTTTTTTATTTATCTCACGTTAGAAAAATAGGAAACCTTTTGATGAGTACGCCCTATAGTGTGAAGGCGGGCAATTAGTAGCGCTTGCGAGAGTACGAATAGCCCAAAAAAAAAAAAAAAGCCCCAACGCCTCCTGTTCTGAAGTGATTCCAGGACACGTTGAAGATTAAAACTGTGTTAGCGTGGCCCAGGGGACCAAAAGTAATTAGTTGTACATTTTCATTGAGTCAATAAAGCTTTGTGAGAGGAACAGGAAGACCAGAAGTGATTGCATGTTGGTACGGGGAATGAAATATTTATGTTTTCATCGGGTTACAAAAAGTCTTTTGAGGAAATTAAGACACATTAATAAAACTTGACTGTAGCTTTGTGCTGAGACCCGAGAAATGTTCATGAAGGTGCGTTCATATCCAAAGATCCTTATTTATATCTCGTCTGGATTCTTCGATTCCTCATTAACCACTTTCAGCCCCGGACCAATTGGCAGCCAAAATACCAGGCCCCTTTTTGCGATTCGGCACTGCGTCGCTTTAACTGACAATTGCGCGGTCGTGCGACGTGGGTCCAAAACAAAATTGGCGTCCTTTTTTTCCCACCAATAGAGCTTTCTTTTGGTGGTATTTGATCTCCTCTGCGGTTTTTATTTTTTGCGCTATAAACAAAAATAGAGCGACAATTTTGAAAACAATGCAATATTTTTTGCTTTTTGCTATAATAAATATCCCCAAAAAATATATAAAAAAACATTTTTTTCCTCAGTTTAGGCCGATACGTATTCTTCTACATATTTTTGGTAAAAAAAATTGCAATTAGCGATTATTGATTGGTTTGCGCAAAAGTTATAGCGTTTACAAAATAGGGGATAGTTTTATAGCATTTTTATTAATATTTTTTTTTTTACTAGTAATGGCGGCGATCAGCGATTTTTATTGTGACTGCGACATTATGGCGGACACATCGGACATTTTTGACACATTTTTGGGACCATTGTCATTTATACAGCAATCAATGCTATTTAAATGCATTGTTTCCTGTATAAATGACACTGGCAGGGAAGGGGTTAACCACTAGGGGGAGGGGAGGGGTTATGGGCTGTGACGTGTTGTGTTTTTTTTTCACATTAGGGGGCGGGGCTGACGTCTGACGTCATTGATCGGCTTTCCCGATGACCGGGAACAGCCAATCAATGACAGGCAGAGTAGGAAGCGCGGGGAGAGGTTTGTTTACACAGACCTCTCCCCGTTCTTCAGCTCCGTAACCCGATCGCGGGACACCAGCGGCGAACGGGTCCGCTGGTCCCGCAGCCGGGGTCACGGAGTTCCCGACCGGGTCGCGAGCGCGCCGCTGGCGGCGCGCGCGCGACCCACAGGCAGGCACATGCACGATCACGTACAGGTACGTGATTTTGCCTGCCCGTGCCATTTTGCAGACGTATATCGGCGTTAGGCGGTCGGGAAGCGGTTAATTGTATGCATGAGTTTACTTCATACAAAATTCACAGGGCTGGTAATGGGAGGAAGATATACAATCTTAGGGGTTTTTATGATGTGCTTTGGGCAAATTTAGACAAAGCTTTATTGAAACATTGTTCAATCCAATGCCAAGTCTCCAGCGCCGAGCCAAGCGACGTGTTCGTAAATACACGGAAGTGTCATGATTAGCGCGTCGTCTGGCTGTTGTGGCCACAAACTCGTTTTCGAAATTCTTTTTCCGTTGCTGTAGGCTTAGAAGAACACGGCGTAACAATATCAACGGAAAAGCATTTGTAGCAAGGTCCCAGGCCTCCTTTAGTCTAATGAGGACCTCCAGAGCCAGGAGCTGCTGACATCCTTCCATACAGAGTGGGTTGTAAGCAGTGGCGTCACTAGGGGGTGGCTTTTGGGGCTATAGCTCCGAATCTGGGGCCCATAGACCCAAGCCTCTGCAGGGGTCCCCAAGGGCAGGGGGGTTCTCTGGGGACCCTGGTGTAAGTGGGGGTCTCTCTGGAGACCCTGATGCAAGGGGGAGGCTCTCTGGGGATCCTAATGTAAGGGGGGCTCTCTGGGAACCCTGATGTAACTGGGGGCTCTCTGGGGGCCCTGATGCAAGGGGGAGGCTCTCTGGGGACTCTGGTGTAAGTGGGGGTCTCTCTGGAGACCCTGATGCAAGGGGGAGGCTCTCTGGAGACCCTGATGCAAGGGGGAGGCTCTCTGGGGACCCTGATTTTAAGGGGAGGCTCTCTGGGGACCCTGATTTTAAGGGGAGGCTCTCTGGGGATCCTAATGTAAGAGGGGCTCTTTGGGAACCCTGATGTAACTGGGGGCTCTCTGGGTACCATGATGCAAGGGGGAGGCTCTCTGGGGACCCTGATATAAGGGGGGCTCTCTGGGGACCCTGATGTAAGGGGGGCTCTCTGGGGACCCTGATGTAAGGGGGGCTCTCTGGGGACCCTGATGTAAGGGGTGCTCTCTGGGGACCCTGATGTAAGGGGTGCTCTCTGGGGATATATACACACACACACACACGCGTATATTACTGTATATACATGTGTATGCCCGCCCAAGCGTATGACTTTGTTTACTACGCTGCTGTGGGCTCTAGCCCCAGATCTTTTGTAGACCTAGAAACGCCCCTGGTTGTAAGGCATAGTGGGTGTAATGCAAGGTAGATTCATGGGCGCCAGACACTTCTTGAATGCAAAGAGATTTTATTTCTCTTGAACAGAACTGTGGGGGAGAGGGTTAGGGCCAGGACACCCTTAGGTAGTTGCAATGTTAGTTAGCAGACTCCAAGACTTCTATAGGTAGACAGCCATGCAGGGAAAGGCACTCAGCTGGACACCACATCTGCATGTGTAGGAATACTGTCTCCTATGGCAACAGTCTTAGAACAGTTCCTAGCACAAGTTGTAACGAACTCCTTTACTTTCTCTACAGTCACTTCTTGTAGGTTCTCAGCCCACTGAGCTCCCAGTCTCTCTGACTAGACTTGCTGATTCACTGCCACCGAATCACTTGAGATCTTCCAATCTTCACTTAAGTTTCTTCCACAAGTGTCACCCCCACTTCTCTGCTGGGTCCCTGGCTTGGCACTCCAGATACTTCTCAAGCTTCACCCCACTGGCCTGCTCTGTCCCTGGCTTGACACACAAGGCTGCTCTGCGAATGCCACCTCCGCTGGCTGGGTCCCTGGCTTGACACCTGCTGAAGTTTCCATATTCTTTACCACCACCAGAATACTGCTCTGGTACTTGCTTCAGCTACTCACTGTGATCCCTGGTAATAAGGCGGGTGGTCCCTTAGTGGCGACAGCTTCCCCTCTACCTCCGACCACGGCAGGTTCTCCGGCCGGCAGAACCGTCACTTCTGGTTGGTCTGCAAGCCGCAATCCCAACCCTACGCTGCTCTCTTACTTCTGGATAGGCCCTCAGACAGCCTAGCAGCCAGATAGATCCAAACTCCGGCTTAGCAGCCCGGGCAATACAACACACGTTCACTCAGACAGTCGTCCAGGTGGCACCGTACACCGATCACCTGACTCCACCCAAATATATAGGTTCTACCAGCAGGCCAAGGGATTTAAGAAAACCCCTGCCCATCATCTTAAGGTTAGGGTTAGGAGAACGATGATCCTTGGGTAGGGTCTTCCATGATGACCCGTCCCAAGGATCATCTTAAGGTTATAATTAGGGGAAAGGTGATCCTTGGGCAGGGTCTTCCATGATGACCCGTCCCAAGGATCATCTTAAGGTTATAATTAGGGGAAAGGTGATCCTTGGGCAGGGTCTTCCATGATGACCCGTCCCAAGGATCATCTTAAGATTAGGGTTAGGAGAAAGATGATCCTTGGGTAGGGTCTTCCATGATGCCCTTGCCCAAGCATCATCTTAAGGTTATAGTTATGGGAAAGGTGATCCTTGGGCACAGTTTTCCATGATGTCCCTGGCCAGGGATCATCTTAATGTTAGGAGAAAGGTGATCCTTGGGCAGGGTCTTCCATGATGACCCGTCCCAAGGATCATCTTAAGATTAGGGTTAGGAGAAAGACGATCCTTGGGTAGGGTCTTCCATGATGCCCTTGCCCAAGCATCATCTTAAGTTTATAGTTAGGGAAAGGTGATCCTTGGGCACGGTTTTCCATGATGTCCCTGGCCAGGGATCATCTTAATGTTAGGAGAAAGGTGATCCTTGGGCAGGGTCTTCCATGATGACCCATCCCAAGGATCATCTTAAGATTAGGGTTAGGAGAAAGACGATCCTTGGGTAGGGTCTTCCATGATGTCCTTGCCCAAGCATCATCTTAAGGTTATAGTTAGGGGAAAGGTGATCTTTGGGCACGGTTTTCCATGATGTCCCTGGCCAAGGATCATTTTAAGATTAGGGTTAGGAGAAAGACGATCCTTGGGCAGGGTCTTCCATGATGCCCTTGCCCAAGCATCATCTTAAGGTTATAGTTAGGGGAAAGGTGATCTTTGGGCACGGTTTTCCATGATGTCCCTGGCCAAGGATCATCTTAATGTTAGGAGAAAGGTGATCCTTGGGCAGGGTCTTCCATGATGACCCGTCCCAAGGATCATTTTAAGATTAGGGTTAGGAGAAAGATGATCCTTGGATAGGGTCTTCCATGATGCCCTTGCCCAAGCATCATCTTAAGGTTATAGTTAGGGGAAAGGTGATCCTTGGGCACGGTTTTCCATGATGTCCCTGGCCAGGGATCCTCTTAATGTTAGGAGAAAGGTGATCCTTGGGCAGGGTCTTCCATGATGACCCGTCCCAAGGATCATCTTAAGATTAGGGTTAGGAGAAAGACGATCCTTGGGTAGGGTCTTCCATGATGCCCAAGCATCATCTTAAGGTTATAGTTAGGGGAAAGGTGATCCTTGGGCACGGTTTTCCATGATGTCCCTGGCCAGGGATCCTCTTAATGTTAGGAGAAAGGTGATCCTTGGGCAGGGTCTTCCATGATGACCCGTCCCAAGGATCATCTTAAGATTAGGGTTAGGAGAAAGATGATCCTTGGGTAGGGTCTTCCATGATGCCCTTGCCCAAGCATCATCTTAAGGTTATAGTTAGGGGAAAGGTGATCCTTGGGCACGGTTTTCCATGATGTCCCTGGCCAGGAATCATCTTAATGTTAGGAGAAAGGTGATCCTTGGGCAGGGTCTTCCATGATGACCCATCCCAAGGATCATCTTAAGATTAGGGTTAGGAGAAAGACGATCCTTGGGTAGGGTCTTCCATGATGCCCTTGCCCAAGCATCATCTTAAGGTTATAGTTAGGGGAAAGGTGATCCTTGGGCATGGTTTTCCATGATGTCCCTGGCCAGGGATCATCTTAATGTTAGGAGAAAGGTGATCCTTGGGCAGGGTCTTCCATGATGACCCGTCCCAAGGATAATCTTAAGATTAGGGTTAGGAGAAAGACGATCCTTGGGTAGGGTCTTCCATGATGCCCTTGCCCAAGCATCATCTTAAGGTTATAGTTAGGGGAAAGGTGATCCTTGGGCATGGTTTTCCATGATGTCCCTGGCCAGGGATCATCTTAATGTTAGGAGAAAGGTGATCCTTGGGCAGGGTCTTCCATGATGACCCGTCCCAAGGATCATCTTAAGATTAGGGTTAGGAGAAAGACGATCCTTGGGTAGGGTCTTCCATGATGCCCTTGCCCAAGCATCATCTTAAGGTTATAGTTAGGGAGAGGAAGGGTGATCCTTGGGCACGGTTTTCCATGATGTCCCTGGCCAAGGATCATCTTAATGTTAGGAGAAAGGTGATCCTTGGGCAGGGTCTTCCATGATGACCCGTCCCAAGGATAATTTTAAGATTAGGGTTAGGAGAAAGACGATCCTTGGGTAGGGTCTTCCATGATGCCCTTGCCCAAGCATCATCTTAAGGTTATAGTTAGGGAAAGGTGATCCTTGGGCACGGTTTTCCATGATGTCCCTGGCCAAGGATCATCTTAATGTTAGGAGAAAGGTGATCCTTGGGCAGGGTCTTCCATGATGACCCATCCCAAGGATCATCTTAAGGTTATAATTAGGGGAAAGGTGATCTTTGGGCACGGTTTTCCATGATGTCCCTGGCCAAGGATCATCTTAAGATTAGGGTTAGGAGAAAGATGATCCTTGGGTAGGGTCTTCCATGATGTCCTTGCCCAAGCATCATCTTAAGGTTATAGTTAGGGGAAAGGTGATCCTTGGGCACGGTTTTCCATGATGTCCCTGGCCAAGGATCATCTTAATGTTAGGAGAAAGGTGATCCTTGTTCAGGGTCTTCCATGATGACCCGTCCCAAGGATCATCTTAAGATTAGGGTTAGGAGAAAGACGATCCTTGGGTAGGGTCTTCCATGATGCCCTTGCCCAAGCATCATCTTAAGGTTATAGTTAGGGAGAGGAAGGGTGATCCTTGGGCACGGTTTTCCATGATGTCCCTGGCCAAGGATCATCTTAATGTTAGGAGAAAGGTGATCCTTGGGCAGGGTCTTCCATGATGACCCGTCCCAAGGATAATTTTAAGATTAGGGTTAGGAGAAAGACGATCCTTGGGTAGGGTCTTCCATGATGCCCTTGCCCAAGCATCATCTTAAGGTTATAGTTAGGGAAAGGTGATCCTTGGGCACGGTTTTCCATGATGTCCCTGGCCAAGGATCATCTTAATGTTAGGAGAAAGGTGATCCTTGGGCAGGGTGTTCCATGATGACCCATCCCAAGGATCATCTTAAGGTTATAATTAGGGGAAAGGTGATCTTTGGGCACGGTTTTCCATGATGTCCCTGGCCAAGGATCATCTTAAGATTAGGGTTAGGAGAAAGATGATCCTTGGGTAGGGTCTTCCATGATGTCCTTGCCCAAGCATCATCTTAAGGTTATAGTTAGGGGAAAGGTGATCCTTGGGCACGGTTTTCCATAACCAAGCTACTTCGGTTTGTAAATGAATGGGAAACAGAGCTATTCCAAATATTCTGTGCAGATCTGTCTCTGTCTCAAAGGTGAAACATCAGAGGTCGGTTTAGACTGCTGAAATCTCACCAAAGCCCCACAACGGGGCTCCTAAAAAAATTTTTTAAAAAAATTATAAAAAATACAATCGTAAAAAAATAAATAAAATAAAATAAACAATAAATAAATAAAATAACAAAAATAAAAAACGACTGACATGAATGGAGGAACTACCAGGGTCAGAAAGGTCATACTTGCGACCGGGTCCTGGTGTTCTGCCACCATGGGGGGGGGAGCCCTAGGAAAGCAGAAAGGGGGACTGGTGCGGGAGCATAATAAAGGACCCTGACCAAGCGGGGGGCCCTTCATGGTTTCATGCACCGGAGCCCTGAAGGTTCTAGTTACATCTCTGGTGTTGACTCGTCCTCTCCCCTCCTAGTCTGGGTGTTGTACAGAAGATCACCGGGGGCTAAAATAAGGACATAACTCAGGTACTTACACTAGTGTTAATGATTTCTGCTGAACACTTAACTGGATGAAATTGTGTGTTTTTTTTATATCTGCCTGGAGTCAGTTTTATACCGTGCTTGCAAAAAAGAAAACAGAATTGTAAGTCAGCAGTGTTTTAGAAGATTTACTGGTACATATTTACTCTCATCACTCTAAAAATACCATCTGTTTTTATAGCTACGACTTTCCCTCTCAGCTGTTATTACTGTAATTTTGGATTTGCTGTAATAATCAACGTTGGAATGTAGATTACTTCAAAAAACTCTGTTCATTGTAAGAAGCGCCATGTGGTCAGGAAGAGATGGCGGCTCTATGTGATCTACCAATGCAGCAAAGTGAGGGGCCGCGTGGCCCCATCGGAGGCAGAAGTCATAAGACGGGAACAGATGGGGGGACGTGGTAATTAAACAAGATTGTGTGTGTGTATCATACAAAAAGAAGCCAGTCTGATAAATGGGACATGCCCCATTCATTCATCCCCGCTAATAAACATTGCCCCGATCATGGGTAAGTGGTACCTCTTGGAGCAGATTTTCACTTCTGGTCTTTCTCACTGGAATAGCAGGAAATGAATCTGTGCATGTTTACTATTCTATATACTGCGAAAGTTGGACCATAAGGAGGGCTGAACGAATGTTTTTGAAGTATGGAAGACTCCTTTGAAGACTCTTGGAAGTCCCAAGGACGACAAGAAGATCAAACCAGTCAATCTTGAAGGAAATCAACCCTGAATATTGACTGGAAGGCCAGATCCTGAAGCTGAAACTCGATTAGTTAGCCCTCCTAATGCGAAGAGAAGACTCATTGGAAAAGGCCCTGATGCTGGGAAACATGGAAAGGAAAAAGGAGAAGAGGACAACAGAAAAAAAGATGGATGGATAGTGTAGTATATTATATCTAATATATATATGTGTATGCATGTATATATATATATATATATATATATGTTGTATATATACATATTTATATATGTGTTGTATGTAGTATATTGTATCTAGTATGTATATATGTATACATATATATGTATGTATATATGTATTATATATATACATGTTTATATATATGTAGTGTTTTTTATGTAGTTCGTATAGGCATTCTATTTAGGCATTCTAAGACAAATTCATTATGCAAGAATATAGATTGGGGATTCAAGTCTATTCTACACCTCAAAAGGGTGTCCAGGTGTCATCTCTTAATCTAATCAGTAGTCGCACACATCAAAGACAATGTTATCTGTTACCCTTTGATGTGTAAATCTTATGCAAGTTGTGTGTGTGAGGGATAGCCTTTTAAACCTAGTATTTACTGATGGTAATTAGAATTGAGGGGGGTATTCATGGTAAGCATTTGGTTGACCCCCCCCCCCAGTGTCAGATCAGTATATGAGAAGACAGGCAGGTTGTCAGCTAGTCTAGAGAAAGACGGGTCTAGGAGAAGATATTCTTTGTCATGTGCTCTGTTGGATTTTGTCGTCTGTAAGAATGTTCTGTTTTGGAAGTCAATAAAATCTCTCTCTGGGAGAATCGGGTTTTGCTGCGGGAAGTACTTTTCAATAACTATATACCATCTACGAGGAAGGAACGATTATAGATTAGATCACTACAGATAGCATCACCAAAAACAATGAACATGAAGTTGAGCAGTTAAGCAAGCTGCGGGAGGCAGTAGAGGACGGAAAAGCCTGGCATGCTATGGTCCTTAAGGTCACTAAGAGTCAGACATGGCTAAATGACTGAACATCAACGATACTGTATGTTAGTTTCCTTTGTGGATTGTCATGAAATATTTTGTCATGAGGTATCAGGGAATTATTAGACCAGACTGTGTGGACTGCACAGAGGAAACCCAAAACACATGTAAGTGAAATAATAAGTGTTTATTTAAATAAATGACAAGAAGTGAAAACAAACAGTGCACTACCAACCACAAACTACAAACAAAAAAATATATACAATAAATGGGCAATACCAGAATCGTAAACGAAAAGCCCGGCCGAGGTCATACACAAGGGGGTCAGTAGATGGGTAAGGATGGGGAACCAGCAGGAGAGGGAGAGGACGGATGGATGGGCTGCAGAGCAGGGATCCAAAGTAGGCAGGAGACAGGAGGGACAGGTCCAGGATGGGATTGGGATAGGTCGGGTCAGATACAGGCTCAGGTACAGATAATACGGCCAGGGCCACCTGGAGAGAGCGATACCAAGGCAAGCATGTATGGGCTTTCCGGGTATTTATAAGAGTGAACTAATTGTCCTCAAGTGACACCTGAGCGCAGGAGGTGCTGTCTGTCCCATACTGCCAGGATCCATCCGCTGGTGGATGCCAGTACTGCAGCCCAATGATGACACAGCAGCAGGGAAAGGCTCTCCTGACAGTTCCAAACTGCCAGGAGACACCTGCTGGTGGACCGCAGTACTGCATGCCAAAAGGCAGATATTACCAGCGGATGGAACATTTCCTGACATGAGGGCATGTGTTGACCCATTATGACGAACCTGGTGAAGACTGGAATGTTGTGGAGGCCTCTCTTGCACCTCCTGCCCAACGCTCCTGAAGGTGGAGACAGGGAGAGTAAGGACAAGGAATGGCACGAGTGCCATTGCAGCTAGCTGGTGAGGTCCACTCTGCAGGTGGGTAGAGCTGGTAGTCGCAGGATGCAGGAACAACTTGGCACCAGATTAAGGGATGGAAGCAGAACCAGGAGACGAGCACCAGTCAGTGGCAACCAGGCATCGAGGAACTGCAGGCCAAGGTGGCAGGCAAAGGTCATTAACAGCCGGGCAACATGGAACAGAGTCAGCAGGCAGATCAGGTCCAGTAAACAAGCCAAGGTTGAAGTATTTAGGTAGCAAAACTAGAGTTAGAGCAGAAGTGAAGTCCAAAGGCAAGCTGGGTCATACACGAGTAAGCAGGTACAGCAGATCAGGTCTTGGGAACCCAGGAGCAATCTGAAGGCCATTCAGCAACTGTTCAGTATAAATAGGCCACTGGGCAACAAGTGCTAATTGGTATGGGCACGAATGCACAAATATGTGCACAATGAACTGGCACTGCATAAGTAACATTGGGCCTTTGCTCAAAAACATGAGTATGGGCTCATTTACACTTGCTTCGTCTTCAACACACATTAACGGCTAGTTTACACTTTGCTTCAAAACAAGGCTTCGGACAGGCTTTGTTAAAGCTCTCTGAACGCCAGTCAAAGCTCCTGTCACTAAATAAAATGGTTAGCTTACAGTCCTGTTTACACCTTGCTTTTGCTTTGCTTTGCTTCAAAAATTATACCCCATGTAGCTTTAGTGCTGCTTCAAAGCGTCTTCAAAGCTTTCACAGAAATCTATGGCAAAGCTCGCTTTAAGTCCCACTGCAGCCCCATCGAAGCCTCATCGAAGCCCCACGAAGCCTCACCGAAGCCTCACCAAAGCCTCACCAAAGCCCCACCAAAGGCTCACCGAAGCCCCATCGAAGCTCCACCAAAGCCTCATCGAAGCCCCACCGAAGCACCAAGCAAAAGCAAGGTGTAAACAGGACTGTAAGCTAATCATTTTATTTAGATACAGGAGCTTTGACTGGCGTTCAGAGAGCTTTAACAATGTCTGTCTGAAGCCATGTTTTTAGGCAAGTGTAAACTAGCCCTTAGTGTGCAATGTGCATGGGCATGGGCATGAGCATGAATCCACACTGGCTTTTTGATGCAAGAAATCAGGTTTACCTTACACCTGTTTTCACATGAGCCTACCTGGAAGCAACAAAATTCCCCACCAGGGTGAAGACAAAGAAATAGCTGGTGTACCACCAGGGACTACCTCATTAGAGTTTGGGTTTAGGTGCGGGCTACTCTCAAGTCACCCTAAAGGGAACTCTTGGGCATGACGGTGGACTGGTGCCCATAGAGCCGATGAGGTATTTGACTATAACAGAGTTAATGATGGCTGATTATAGCAGCCTGGTAAAGACTGTATCAGACACATATAAACTATAGAGGACTGGAAGAGACTGCAGAAGACTGGAAGGATCTCTAGCAGCCTGGTAAAAAACTGTAGCAGACTGGTAGAGACTGTAGAAAATAAGTAGAGACTGTAGCAGACTGGTAAAGACTGTAGTAAATAAGTAGAGACTGTAGCAGACTGGTAAAGAGTGTAGTAAATAAGTAGAGACTGTAGCCGACTGGAAAAGACTGTAGTAAATAAGTAGAGACTGTAGCCGACTGGAAAAGACTGTAGTAAATAAGTAGAGACTGTAGCAGACTGGTAAAGACTGTAGTAAATAAGTAGAGACTGTAGCAGACTGGTAAAGACTGTAGTAAATAAGTAAAGACTGTAGCAGACTGGTAAACAACTGAAGCAAACTTATGGAGTATATAAAAGACTGGTTAAGACTATAGAAAATTTGTAAAAATCTGTAGTAGACTTGTAGAGACTATAGAGCAGTGGTCCCCAACCGTTTTGGTACTGGGGACCGGCTGGGTGGAAGAAATTTGTGCCAATGCCCGTGGGGGGGGGGGGGGGGGTACGCACATGCGGGGGTTAAAATTTTGTGGGCAATTTATCGGGGCAATAGCTGGTGTTCTGCTGTTGGTACTTCAATCATCACGGCACCATGGTTGGTATGGTGTCAGAATGATTGATTTACATTGTAATATAAATGAAATAGTTCAACTCACCATAATGCAGAATCAGTGGGAGCCCTGAGTGTGTCACTTTCCACGTCGCCTGCCACCAGATGAGGAATGCCACTTGCCACGCTGCCTGCCACCAGATGAGAAATGCCACTTGCCACGCTGCCTGCCACCAGATGAGAAATGCCACTTGCCATGCTGCCTGCCACCAGATGAGGAATGCCACTTGCCACCAGATGAGGAATGCCACTTGCCACGCTGCCTGCCACCAGATGAGAAATGCCACTTGCCACGCTGCCTGCCACCAGATGAGAAATGCCACTTGCCACGCTGCCTGCCACCAGATGAGGAATGCCACTTGCCACCAGATGAGGAATGCCACTTGCCACGCTGCCTGCCACCAGATGAGGAATGCCACTTGCCACGCTGCATGCCACCAGATGAGAAATGCCACTTGCCACGCTTGCCTGCCACCAGATAAGGAATGCCACTTGCCACGTCACCTGCCTGTGCCACCAGATGAGGAATGCCACTTGCCACGCTTGCCTGTGCCACCAGATGAGGAATGCCACTGGCCACGGTTGCCTGCCTGTGCCACCAGATGAGGAATGCCACTTGCCATGTCACCTGCCTGTGCCACCAGTTGAGGAATGCCACATCACCTGCCTGTGCCACCAGATGAGGAATGCCACATCACCTGCCAGTGCCACCAGATGAGGCTTGTCACTGCATTGGTGACACTGGTTTAGTGGTCTTGCTTCAGTAAGGGGAGCAGAGATGCGGGGCGGGCGGTGAGAGATGATATCATCTCTCTGCTCCCTGCCGCACCTCCGACATTCTTTATGCTGTGAGGGCGGAAGAGCGGTAAAACCAGGCGGGCAGGGAGAGATGATGTCATCTCTTTGCTCCCCGCCGCACCGCCGACATTCCGCACGCTGTGAGGGCGGAAGAACGGTGATGCTAGGCGGGCGGAGAGAGATGTCATCTCCGCTCGCCAGCCCGCTTGTCTTATTCGCCTGCCCACTTTCCTCTCTGATCCATCGGTGCCTTACAGCCCACGCCGCGGCCCGGCTGCAAAGACGCTACGGCCCGGGGGTTGATAAACCCCTGCTATAGAGGACTGGCTAAGACTCTAACAGACTGACAGAAACTTGTAGAAGAGTGGAGTGGACTGTAGTGGACTGACAAGGAAGGTAGCAGACTGGTAGAGACTGAAGCAGACTGCAGAGACTGTAGCCACCTGGGAGAGTCTATAGAAGATTGGTAGCGACTATTGCAAACTGGCAGAGACTACAGCAAACTGGTAGAGACTGTTGTGGATTGATAAAGATTGTAGCAGACTGGTAAAGGCTGAAGCAAACTGGTAGAGTCTATAGAAGACTGGTAAATACTATAGCAGACTCAAAGAGGCATTAGCAGACCTGCGAAGACTGTAGTAGACTTGTAGAGACTATAGCAGACTGGTAGACTCTGTTGAAGCCTGGTAAAGACTGTATAATACCAACAGAGAATTCGGAGGACTGGTAAAGACTGTAGCAGACAGGTAGAGACTGTTGTGGATTGGTAAAGATGGTATCAGACTGGTAAAGACTGAAGCAAACTGGTAGAGTCTATAGAAGACTGGTAAAGACTATGGTAAACTCAAAGAGACTTTAGCAGACCTGCAAAGACTGTAGTAGACTTGTAGAATCTGTTGAGGCCTAGTAAAGACTGTAGAATACCAGCAGAGAATTTGGAGGACTGGTTAAGACTGTAGCAGACTGGTAGCAACTTGTAGAAGAGTGGACAGGACTGTAGTGGACTAGCAGAGACCGTAGCAGACTGGTAGAGTCTATAGAAGACTGGTAGCAACTATAGTGGACTGGCAGAGACTATAGCAGAATGTTTGAGACTGTAGTGAACTGATAAAGACTTAGCAGACTGGTAGAGACTATTGCAGACTGGTAGAGACTATTGCGGACTGGTAGAGTCTATAGCAGATTGGTGGAGACTATAGCTGACCTGCAAAGACTGTAGCAGACTTGTAGACACTGTAGCAAACTGGTAGAATATTTTGAAACCTGGTAAAGACTGTATAATACCAACAGAGAATTTGGAGGACTGGTAAAGACTGTAGCAGACAGGTAGAGACTGTTGTGGATTGGTAAAGATGGTATCAGACTGGTAAAGACTGAAGCAAACTGGTAGAGTTAATAGAAGACTGGAAAAGACTATAGCGAACTCAAAGAGACTTTAGCAGACCTGCGAAGACTGAAGTAGACTTGTAGAATCTGTTGAAGCCTGGTAAAGACTGTAACAGACTGGTAGCAACTTGTAGAAGAATGGAGTGGACTGTAGTGGACTAGCAGAGACTGTAGCAGACTGGTAGAGTCTATAGAAGACTGGTAGCAACTATAGCCGACTGGCAGAGACTATAGCAGACTGGTTGAGACTGTAGTGAACTGATAAAGACTTAGCAGACTGGTAGGAACTATTGAAAAGACTATTGCGGACTGGTAGAGACTATTGCGGACTGGTAGAGACTATTGCAGACTGGTAGAGACTATATACGACTGGTAGAGATATAGCAGATTGGTAGAGACTATATATGACTGGTAGAGACTATTGCGGACTGGTAGAGACTATATACGACTGGTAGAGACTATAGCAGATTGGTAGAGACTATTGTGGACTGGTAGAGACTATTGTGGACTGGTAGAGACTATTGTGGACTGGTAGAGACTATATACGCCTGGTAGAGACTATAGCAGATTGGTAGAGACTATTGTGGACTGGTAGAGACTATAGCAGATTGGTAGAGACTATTGTGGACTGGTAGAGATTATATACGACTGGTAGAGACTATTGCGGACTGGTAGAGACTATATACGACTGGTAGAGACTATATATGACTGGTAGAGACTATAGCAGATTGGTAGAGACTATTGTGGACTGGTCGCATTTATATTCAACTGGTAGAGACTATAGCGGACTGGTAGAGTCTATATACGACTGGTAGAGACTATTGTGGACTGGTAGCCTCTATATACAACTGGTAGAGACTATTGCGGACTGGTAGAATCTATATACGACTGGTAGAGACTATTGTGGACTGGTAGCCTCTATATACAACTGGTAGAGACTATTGCGGACTGGTAGAGTCTATATACGACTGGTAGAGACTATTGTGGACTGGTAGCCTCTATATACAACTGGTAGAGACTATTGCGGACTGGTAGAATCTATATACGACTGGTAGAGACTATTGTGGACTGGTAGCATCTATATACAACGGGTAGAGACTATTGCGGACTGGTAGAGACTATTGCGGACTGGTAGAGACTATAGCAGATTGGTAGAGACTATTGTGGACTGGTAGCGTCTATATACGACTGGTAGAGACTATAGCAGATTGGTGGAGACAATTGCTGACCTGCAAAGACTGTAGCAGACTTGTAGACAATGTAGCAAACTGGTAGAATCTGCTGCAGCCTGGTAAAGACTTGGAATGCCTCTAGAGACTATAAAGGACTGGTAAAGACTGTAGCAGGCTGTCAGAGACTTTTAGATGACCGGCATAGACTGTAGCATACGTGGGGAGCTGAGATGTGCTAATGGCTGTCAGACTTAAAGCAGAACTACAGGCGAAACTTTTTCTTAAATTTTTGATAGAGTAAGGGAGGGTTATAACCCCTGTCAGATTTTTTCCCCCCGCCATTTGTGTCCAATTGCAGAGATTTTCCTTCACTTCCTGTCCCATGGCCAAACAGGAAGTGAGAGGAAGTTCAAATTAAGGGAATTCCTTGGTGACCCCCCAGGTCTCCAGAACTAGTGTCCTCATTGGAAGATTTCTATTGTTTTCCTTTTCTGTGGACAACCCACAATCTGGGATTTTCTTTTACTTTCACTTTCAATGATTATGGTAAACATGAGAAATAGGGGGGGGGGGGGGATCTCCCTAATGGGGGTACGCAGACATCAAAAATAACTGACAGGGGTTCTTATCCATCTCCATCCTTAAAAAGACACTAAAGTGACTTGCGCCCGATGTTTCTTAATTCCCCCATTTCTGCCCTGCCACTGGGGGGCGCTTACATGCTTCTGAGGGGGGTGCTGGGTTTGTTACATTTTAGTCATCAAACATCTACTTCTTGCTGCTTGTTATTTTGTTAATGAAGAATTAAACTTTGCATAAAACACAAAAGGATAAATGCAATCAAGTAAATAGTCTATTAATGTGGAAGGATCGTTTTCTGCGGTTGCTGAACGAATTGTGTAACTGCACCAGGAAGATAACAATAGTGCGTCCTTGTGCCTATTTGCAGATAAGCCGCCATCCCAAGAGCATGGCGAACGGCGCGCCGCAAATTGGTTGCATATGCAACACATAATCATTCCGAAAACAATATAAGAGCTAATCAAATGTTTTAAAGTGTTCAGAATGTATTATAGAACATTTACAAGGAAATATTGTGTCTAATTACACCCCTGGGCTCTGTTATTTTATATTGTAGACACTATGTAATATCCAGGAACGGGATTCTCCAGGAACGGGACTATCCAGGAACGGGATTATCCAGGAACGGGACTATCCAGGAACGGGACTATCCAGGAACGGGATTATCCAGGAACGGGACTATCCAGGAACGGGACTATCCAGGAACGGGATTATCCAGGAACGGGACTATCCAGGAACGGGATTATCCAGGAACGGGACTATCCAGGAACGGGATTATCCAGGAATGGGATTCTCCAGGAACGGGACTATCCAGGAACGGGATTATCCAGGAACGGGACTATCCAGGAACGGAACTATCCAGGAACGGGATTATCCAGGAACGGGACTATCCAGGAACGGGATTATCCAGGAACGGGACTATCCAGGAACGGGATTCTCCAGGAACGGGACTATCCAGGAACGGAATTCTCCAGGAACGGGACTATCCAGGAACGGGATTATCCAGGAACGGGATTATCCAGGAACGGGACTATCCAGGAACGGGATTATCCAGGAACGGGATTATCCAGGAACGGGATTATCCAGGAACGGGATTCTCCAGGAACGGGACTATCCAGGAACGGGATTATCCAGGAACGGGACTATCCAGGAACGGGATTATCCAGGAACGGGATTATCCAGGAACGGGACTATCCAGGAACGGGATTATCCAGGAACGGGATTATCCAGGAACGGGATTATTCCTTCTCCAGTCCCATAAATATTCAACCAAGATTTAAAGTGTTTGTTCGCCCCGCATTTCCTATTCCTGATATGTGGCCGCTGCACCATGTACTGGTACGAGAAAGTCTTCCTTATTGCTTCCTTTATGTCAAATCCCCGGTGTTCCTGCCA
The DNA here is from genome assembly GCA_028564925.1 of Lithobates sylvaticus. Classification (NCBI taxonomy): domain Eukaryota; kingdom Metazoa; phylum Chordata; class Amphibia; order Anura; family Ranidae; genus Lithobates; species Lithobates sylvaticus. The sequence continues at coordinate 605,287,717 of CM053029.1, read as the reverse complement.
GTCCTCCTGCTTTCCAATTTCAAACTGACCACACTAGACATGAGAGCACATCCATTCAGGCGTGGTCAGTTTTCTTTGCATTCTACTGGGAAACACATCCTGCCTGTACTCCATTGGTTAGACTTCTGAAGACACGCCCCCTGCACAGCCTGCCTGTACTCCATTGGTTAGACTTCTAAAGACATACCCCTCGGCACATCCTGCCTGTACTCCATTGGTCAGACTTCTGAAGACATGCCCCCTGCACATCTTGCCTGTACTCCATTGGTCAGACTTCTAAAGACATACCCCTTGGCACATCCTGCTTGTACTCCATTGGTCAGACTTCTGAAGACACGCCCCCGTGCACATCTTGCCTGTACTCCATTGGTCATACTTCCGAAGACATGCCCCCTGCACAGCCTGCCTGTACTCCATTGGTCAGACTTCTGAAAACACGCCCCCCTGCACAACCTGCCTGTACTCCATTGGTCAGACTTCTGAAGACACACCCCCCTGCACAGCATACCTGTACTCCACCAGCCTGAGTTAGGGATTAGTTTAGGGAAAGACTGTTGCCTTTGTTTGTCTGATATACCAAGTTATTTAAGTAAAGCTTTTGAAGCTTCGTCTTTGCCTGGTCTGAAGTTGCTCAAGGGGTGTAATGCAAGTAACCAGCATTCATAGCCTACAGTTTGGGGCAGTTTGCAATCTCCACTTTAATTCATCCCAAAGGTGTTCTATCAGGTTGAGGTCAGGACTCTGTGCAGGCCAGTCAAGTTCCTCCACCCCAAACTCCCCCATCTATGTCTTTATGGACCTTGCTTTGTACACTGGTGGGCAGTCATATTGGAACAGGAAGGGGCCGTCCCCAAACTGTTCCCACAAAGTTGGGAGCATGAAATTGTCCAAAATGTCTTGGTATGCTGACGCCTTAAGAGTTCCCTTCACTGGAACTAAGGGGCCAACCCAACCCCTGAAAAACAACCCCCACACCATAATCCCCCCCCCCCCACACACACACACACACCATAATCCCCCCTCCACCCCTCCCCCCACACCATAATCCCCCTCCACCAAATGATTTGGACCAGTGCACAAAGCAAGGTCCATAAAGAAATGGAGTGAGTTTGGGGTGGAGCATCTTGACTGGCCTGCACAGAGTCCTGACCTAAACCCGATAGAACACCTTTACGATGAACTAGATGCGAGCCAGGCCTTCTCGTCCAACATCAGTGCCTGGCCTCACAAATGCTCTTCTGGAAGAATGGTCAAACATTCCCATAGACACCCTCCTAAACCTTGTGGAAGGCCTTCCCAGAAGAGGTGAAGCTGTTATATCTGCAAAGGGCCAACTCAATATTGAGCCCTCCGGACTAAGACTGGGATGTCATTAAAGGTCATGTGTGTGTAAAGGCAGGCGTCCCAATACTTTTAGTAATATAATGTATGTAACAGACCCATATAGCAAATAGGAGTCCATTGTAATGGCGCGTACACACGGTCGGAATTCTCGTCGGAAAAAGCTCTGATGGTTTTCCCGTCGGAAATTCCGACGGAATTTCGCTCAAACTCTCTTGCCTACACACGGTCACACCAAATTCCGACGGTCAATAACACAGCGGCATAAAACACGTTTGACGTCACTATAGAAGGGAAGTTTAATGCTTCCGAGCATGCGTCGAATTGTTTCCGAGCATGCGTCGGAATTTTGCGTGACGGAATTGCATACACACGATCGGAAAATCCGATAGAAAGGTTCTCAATCCAAAGTCCGTCGGAAATTCCGACAGAAAAAGACCGTTGGGCATACACACGGTCAGAAATTCCGATGAAAACCTCCCTTCGGACTGTTTCCATTGGAAATTCCGACCGTGTGTATGCCGCATTAGGGTTGCAAAAGACTGATGAGAGCTTTTGGTTGGAAATTCCGACCGTGTGTACGCTCCATCGGACTTTTGCTGGCCGAATTCCAGCCAGCAAAAGTTTGAGAGCAGGTTCTCAATTTTTCGGTCGGAAAAAGTTCCGATTGGAAATTCCGATTGTCTGTAGCAATTCCGATGCAAAAAAATCCTACGCATGCTCGGAAACAATTTGACGCATGCTCGGAAGCATTGAACGTGATTTTCTCGGCTCGTCGTAGTGTTGTATCGACATGTGCACAATAGAAAAATTTGTTTATTTACGTTTCGTTTCTGTTTGTTTCCGTTGATTCGTAACGATTCGTATTTTCGTAAGAGTTATTTTTTCGTTGATTCGTTTTTCCGTTAGTTTAATTTTCGTCTATTGGAAATTCGGACGCATTCGTATTTTCGTAGATTTAGTTACATTCGTACTTTCGTTAGATTGATTTATTCGTACTTTCGTAACATTGTTTTCGTAGATTCGTAATCGGAGCGTAATTCATAATGTTATGTAATGTGTATGCTATTATTACATTGTAAGAGACACGGAAAATTACGAATCGAAAAAAAAAATTACGAATGTACGAATTTTTCCGTTCAATCCATTCGAAGCACGTTAAGCAGCGCCATTGTAAGAGACACAGAAAATTACGAATCGAAAAAAAATAAAAAAAGTTACGAATGTACAAATTTTTTCGTTCAATCCATTCGAAGCACGTTAAGCAGCGCCATTGTAAGAGACACGGAAAATTACGAATCGCAAAAAAAAAAAAAAGTTACGAATGTACAAATTTTTTCGTTCAATCCAGTCGAAGCACGTTAAGCAGCGCCATTGTAAGAGACACAGAAAATTACCAATTCAACAAAATTGGCGATGCCGATGAGCGTCCCTTCGTGTGTACGCGGCATTAATCAATCTAACGAAAGTACGAATGTAACTAAATCTACGAATGCGTCCGAATTTCGAATAAACGAAAATTAAATTAAATTAAATTAAACGAAAAAACGAATCAACGAAAAAATAGCTCTTACGAAAATATGAATCGTTACGAATAAGAACACCGACGACTTCCGAATTTACGAATCGTTACGAATTAACGCAAACGAACAGAAACGAAACGAAAATAAACACATTTTTCTATTGTGCACATGTCTAATAAAATCATAAAGTCACAATGGCCAGCCTTATCCTGGAGGAGCAAAGGATTCTGGGACCAAGACACACAAAGACGCCAAGGTTAGCGGCACAGCACAGGCAGAGGATTCAGGATTCATGATGGAGAAAGTTAGAAGAAAAGGAAGAAGGTTCTGGAGCTGAGGAACCTAAAGAGAACCTGTCACAAAACCTTATTCTCAACCCATGGGACACACGCTTGTGTGAAGTCCCCAATTCAGAACCAGTACGTGACGGCAAAGGACGGCTGCTGACATTACTGAATCCGAGAAAGTGAGATCGCTCCATGGCAACTTCTCTTTAAAGTCGCAAAATCTAATTCGGCAAAAACAAAGGCTGACGTGTGACAGAAGACGGAGGAAGCCATGGTGGCAGAGATCTGCAGGACGCACTGTTAATTGGCATCCAGGTACTAAATCTGGATCCGCTAATGATAATAATAATGGGACCATATGGTGTTTTGATGATATTTAGTTGGGCATGTTTTTTTATTGCGCTAAATTTCCTTTAACCACTTGTCTACCAAGGTCCATTTATAAATGGCAGACAATTGGTGAAATAAAGCTCACGGCTGTTAGCTTGGTACTGGCTTTAATAGCTGGTGAAGGGCTTTTTGATAAAAGTGATCCAAGTAGACATGTGCATTCGTTTTCGTCCGAATTTCAGGTATTTTCGTTATCGTTTTAACAAACGATAACGAAAGTGCAGAATCCGAAAAACGAAAGATCCGACATAAACAAATGCTTTATTTTCGTTGTGACAACAGTTCGATATAGATGGGAGATTCGACGCTGACAATAACAATCTGTGTCCATTGAACCTGTGGTCGAATGGGCCTAACCATAAATCTATTAGTCCAAGATTATTCTACATAGAGAGAAAAGATTTGACGTAGAAAGAAAAGATTCGACTTAGAGAGGAAAGATTTGCCGTAGAAAGGAAAGATTCGACTTAGAGAGGAAAGATTCTACGTAGAAAGGAAAGATTCGACGTAGAGAGGAAAGATTCGACTTAGAGAGGAAAGATTCGACGTAGAAAGGAAAGATTCGACTTAGAGAGGAAAGATTCGACGTAGAGAGGAAAGATTCGACTTAGAGAGGAAAGATTCGACTTAGAGAGGAAAGATTCGATGTAGAAAGGAAAGATTCGACGTAGAGAGGAAAGATTTGACGTAGAAAGAAAAGATTCGACTTAGAGAGGAAAGATTCGACTTAGAGAGGAAAGATTCGACTTAGAGAGGAAAGATTCGACGTAGAAAGGAAAGATTTCGACGTAGAGAGGAAAGATTCGACTTAGAGAGGAAAGATTCGACGTAGAAAGGAAAGATTCGACTTAGAGAGGAAAGATTCGACTTAGAGAGGAAAGATTCGACGTAGAAAGGAAAGATTCGACGTAGAGAGGAAAGATTCGACTTAGAGAGGAAAGATTCGACTTAGAGAGGAAAGATTCGACGTAGAGAGGAAAGATTCGACTTAGAGAGGAAAGATTCGACTTAGAGAGGAAAGATTCGATGTAGAAAGGAAAGATTCGACGTAGAGAGGAAAGATTTGACGTAGAGAGGAAAGATTCGACTTAGAGAGGAAAGATTCGACTTAGAGAGGAAAGATTCGACGTAGAAAGGAAAGATTTGACGTAGAGAGGAAAGATTCGACTTAGAGAGGAAAGATTCGATGTAGAGAAGAAAGATTCGACGTAGAGAGGAAAGATTCGACGTAGAGAGGAAAGATTGCTGCTGGAATTGGGTGGAATTGCAGCTAAACTATACAGAGTCATACAGTTTAGCTGCTCCGTCGAATCTTCTTTGAACTTTCGACAGACACCATAAGCCTTCAATGACAGATTCGATCTTAATTCATTTGGATTTTCGGACGAATGCAATTTTTAACGAAAAACAAAATAAATAAAAACGAATTTCGGGAGTAACTAAATAAATTTATTTTTCGGACGAAAACGAAATTCCAAAACGAAATATTTCAGTGTGAACATGTCTAGATCCAAGTGGCTCTGGAGGGGCCTCAAAGTACCCCCCACCCCCCCCTCGTTCCTGCCGGTGGCACCTGCGGTTGTTCCTGGGCTTTCCCATTCCTTTGGGGTGCCTGAGACCGTAGGAAACAGCGAGGGCAGGAGCAACTTGGAGAACATCCGTTCCCCGATCCCTCCTGTAACTAATGTGAAGAAATGTCATCAGCACACCAAGGATTCCTCAAAAGGGTCCAAAGCTTTATTTCACATGGTCACACGGTACACATGGGGCAACGTTTCGGAGCCATGCTGGGCCCCTTCATCAGGCACTTGCCTGTCGAAGGGGCCCTGCGTGGCTCTGAATTGTTAAACATGTGAAAAAAGCTTTGGATCCTTTACGGGAAGCCTTGGTGTGCTGATGACATTTCTTCACTCCGATTGTCTACGGCAGGGTTTCTCAACCAGGGTTCCTCAAGAGGTTGCTAGGGGTTCCTTTTTTTGAATCAAAAAGGTTTTTATTTAACCACTTCAGCCCCGGACCAATTTGCAGCCAAAGGACCAGGCCCCTTTTTGCGATTCGGCACTGCGTCGCTTTAACTGACAATTGCGCGGTCGTGCGACGTGACTCCCAAACAAAATTGGCGTCCTTTTTTTCCCACAAATAGAGCTTTCTTTTGGCGGTATTTGATCGCCCCTGCGGTTTTTATTTTTTGCGCTATAAACAAAAATAGAGCGACAATTTTTGAAAAAAATGCAATATTTTTAACTTTTTGCTATAATAAATATCCCCAAAAAATATATTAAAAAAAAACATTTTTTTTTCCTCAGTTTAGGCCGATACGTATTCTTCTACATATTTTTGGTAAAAAAAATCGCAATTAGCGATTATTGATTTGTTTGCGCAAAAGTTATAGCGTTTACAAAATAGGGGATAGTTTTATAGCATTTTTATAAAAAAAATTTTTTTTTTTACTAGTAATGGCGGCGATCAGCGATTTTTATTGTGATTGCGACATTATGGCGGACACATCGGACATTTTTGACACATTTTTGGGACCATTGTCATTTATATAGAAATCAGTGCTATTTAAATGCACTGATTCCTATGTAAATGACACTGCCAGTGAAGGAGTTACCCACTAGGGGGCGGGGAGGGGCTAAGTGTGACGTGTTGTGTTTTTTTTTTACAGTAGGAGGCGTGGCTGTACGTCTGACGTCACTGATCGGCTTTCCCGATGACAGGGAACAGCCGATCAATGACAGGCAGAGTAGGAAGCGCGGGGAGAGGTTTGTTTAAGTCCTATGTAGAGCTGGCTAAGTTGCAGCAGGGGCCTAGATGGCGTGCCTGGGGGGTATCCCAGCTATCCCACATATTCGCAAATGGTAAACTGCTAACCTTCCCTGAACTACGGGCTAAGTTTAATTTACCCGCTAATATGCACTATTATTACCTACAACTCCAGAATGCAGTCGCGGAACAAGGAAGCGCGGTGAAATGGGCATAGTCGCCTACCCCCGTGTTTCACGTAATGCATACAAGCACTGAAACGAAGGGGTTCATTTCTCAATGTTACCAAATGCTGCTGGTAAAACACCTGCAAGCATTTCCAAGTAGGGCTGAGGATATGTGGGAAAGAGACCGAGGCCAACTAACAGGAGATCAGTGGGAAGAAGCGATGCAGTTCGTAACCACTTTCAGCCCCGGACCAATTGGCAGCCAAAGGACCAGGCCCCTTTTTGCGATTCGGCACCGTGTCGCTTTAACTGACAATTGCGCGGTCGTGCGACGTGGCTCCAAACAAAATTGGCGTCCTTTTTTTCCCACAAATAGAGCTTTCTTTTGGTGGTATTTGATCGCCTCTGCGGTTTTTATTTTTTGCGCTATAAACAAAAATAGAGCAACAATTTTGAAAAAAATGCAATATTTTTTGCTTTTTGCTATAATAAATATCCCCCCAAAAAAAAAACATTTAAAAAAAAAAAAAAACATACGTATTCTTCTACATATTTTTGGTGGAAAAAAAAAAAAAAATCGCAATTAGCGATTATTGATTGGTTTGCGCAAAAGTTATAGCGTTTACAAAATAGGGGATAGTTTTATAGCATTTTCATTAATATTTTTTTTTTTACTAGTAATGGTGGCGATCAGCGATTTTTATTGTGACTGCGACATTATGGCGGACACATCGGACATTTTTGACACATTTTTGGGACCATTGTCATTTATACAGCAATCAATGCTATTTAAATGCATTGATTCCTGTATAAATGACACATGCAGTGAAAGAGTTAACCACTAGGGGGAGGGGAGGGGTTATGGGCTGTCACATGTGTGTGTTTTTTTTAACATTAGGGGGCGGGGCTGACGTCTGACGTCATTGATCGGCTTTCCCGATGACAGGGGACAGGCAGAGTAGGAAGGGCGGGGAGAGGTTTGTTTAGACCTCTCCCCGTTCTTCAGCTCTGTGACCCGATCGCGGGACACCAGCGGCGGTCGGGTCCGCTGGTCCCGCGGCCGTGGTCACGGAGCTCCCGACCAAGTCGCGAGCGTGCCCCCGGGGGCGCGTGCGCAACCCATGGCTAGGCTTTTAAAGGGCCACGTACCTGTATGTGGTTTTGCCTAGCCGTCCCATTCTGCTGACGTATATCGGCGTGAGGCGGTCGGGAATCGGTTAAGAGAGTTCCAGGTGTTAATTTTATCTCTGAACCTAGATAATAAAGGGTGTACATTAAGGGGCACAGTAGTCCCCAAGCCTGGGTGACACCTGCACCCCCAGGTACTTGAAACTAGACACCACCAGGATGGGGCAAGAGTCCGGGAGGCAGTTAGGGGTTCCTTGAGCAAGGAGCGATTTCTGCCTCTCAGGTAAGTTCCCACTGACACCATTGATCTTTAAAGGTATCTATGAGGGGGTAGGTCTTCCCAATGACCTCAAGTGTGAGGAACATTCTTCCCACTGACCATCACACCAACATATCATAAGTTGGAGATATAGCCATTTTTAGCAGAGGTTCCCTGAGACCAGAAAGTTATTTCAAGAGTTCCTCTGTGTTGAAAAGTTTGAGAAACGCTGGTCTGCAGTGTTCATTGCAGCATCACTACAGCAATCTTCAGGAACGTGTGTGTCTGAGGATGCAGCTATTCAACCAGAGTCTGTGCTTGAATAGCTGCATTGGAGGGCAGGGGAAATATTGGGGGTCTTGTAAGCCCCCCCCCCCCCCCCCGTGATAGCAATTAAATACACACCCCCCAGCTTACCACGTGTATGTAAACATTACTGCACCACTCATGTGAGATATCGTCGTAAAATTCAAGCAATAATTCTAGGGCAATATTTCATGATTACCGCTACACTGACAACCTGTCAAGGCTTCTAAAGCATTGCCTATGGAGAATTATGGGTACCATTTATCTTCCGCAATCCCACGGCTGTGCACAGTTTTAGGATTTGCCACGTTTGGTGTCTATTTTCTCATCGCAAACCAATCTTTCATATTTTACCCAAAAATTTGGTATAATATGTTTGTGTGCACTAAAAAAATGTTTTAAATAACTGCACAAATATTGTACAACAAAACAAAATTGCAACTACTGACATTTTGTTTTTCCTCCAGGGTCTCTGCTTTCAGAAAATATATATGTAGCACCCTCTAGAGTGGCAGCCAAGCCTGTGTTTTGAAACTGGGTCAGGGAGAGCGATCCGGGGAGACTGATGGACTCATCAGGCAGCCCCTCTGGTACCTTCCCCTACTTGCTGGAACTTTGGAGAAGCTTCCAGAAGAATGGGAGGGAGGTTCGGAGGAGTTGCCTGGAGTATTGATGAGGGCCCCAACCAATCCCCTGAGTCAGCCTAGCAGGTACAGTGTGGAGTTTGGGTGGAAACTGGAGATGGAGTGCTGAGGAAGTTGTCGGAGGCCCTTGAGGGTAGCCCTGATGTCTGAGGAGGTGACCTCGGGCCTGGGACTTGGGTGCTGGAGGGATCCTCTTAAGACACATGGAGGAGTCCTGTCCAGATGCATGGGAGCAAGGACGGTGGGAGCAAGGTCGGCGGGAGCCAGCTAGCACATTCAGGAGATCTCCAGGGAGAAGACAGCCAGGTGGCTGGAGAGTGAGCAGTCTGAGAGGCCTGGTGAGTGAGCAGTCTGGGATGGCTGAAGAGTCAGTCTGGGAGGACTGGGGAAGATTAGCCAGGAGGGTTAGTGAAAGCTGCAGCCAGGTGGACTGTCAGTGCTTAAAGAGGTGGTGCTGGGATCAGTAGACACAGGAAGGTAGCTGGACACTGAGTTTTTCTACACACCAAAGGGGCCCACGGTCCCTGCCTATAAGGGGCTTTTGCTGGATCTGGCCAAGTGCCCTGTCAGATCCCCCAACAGTGTTCCAGCTGGGCCTGGGTGTTTCTACAAGCAAGTGATGTGCTAGAGGAGGAGGAGTGTACATCGAGTGTATATATTAGTGGCAGCTGGTGTTTTTGTATTGGGGGGTGGCAAACATCCAACCCCTCCATGGCAACTCAAACCCCCCCGCCCGCCGGCACTTACCCCATCTAGGCGGTAGGCATCAGCGGGCTTTCGAGGAGCAGCGGCGGGGATCAGGAATCTGAGGAGCGGCGCCGCAGATCTGTCAGGGCTGAGCTCAGCCCTTCCTTCTGTGAAGCTGAGCATCCAGCTCCTATCTCTCTCTCCACAGTTACTCAGCTGTTAATGATATCCTGCTCGTCAGTCCTGCCTACTTAAGCCGTCCAGTGCCGAGGTTCTCTGCCTTCGCCTTGGTCAACATCACAGAGACTATCTCCTGCGATCCTGTTCAAGACTTGCTTTGCTGACATCTCTTCTGGCTCCAGATCCTGCTTGCTGTTCCACTACATTGATCCCTGACTTCTGGCTTGGCTGACTATCTGTTCCAGTTACTGAACTTTGGCTATGTTTTGACTACTTTTGTTCTTTTTACATTTATTATTAAACAAGTGTGATTTAACTGTACTTCTGGTACGTCTTGGCCTGTTTTAATGGTTTCTGACAGGTTCGAGCATCCAGGCATCGGCCAGGATTGGGCGGCTCTTCTCCTCCTTGCTTAAGCTGTGAATCTCCTTTCCTCCTCCTAGGCATCCAATGGGATTACCTGTCTTTTCGGACAATCAGGGGATGGGTATCAGACCCGCCTCCCGATTGGCTGGGAGGAGGATCAGTGTTGCAACAGCGAATTTTCATTTGCTGTTGCAACACACCTGGGTGGGCTCCAGACGCATCCTCAGCGTCCCGAGCCCATCCTATTTTGAAGCCTATTAGAGCCTCTGGCTCTAATCAAGTGCTTAAAAAAAAAAAAAAACACCTCTGTAATTCATGCGCCAGTGCCCTAAAAGGGGCCGGACACATAAATAGGGGGTAACCGCGGCGGACATAGATAGGTTCATGCTATGCATGAATCTATCCATTATGCATATAGAGGGTGGTGAGGAGAGAGGGGGCGGTGCCCGGGCGCCCCTAATGGACAGGCCACCACTGGTATATAGTTGAGTGTCACTGAAAGTGGTTGTAAACTCTCCCCCACAACTTTGTCCCATGTAAATCAGCATAAAAAAACCTAATGAACACTGCTTGTATATATCTCCTTACTTGCTTAGTATTGTTGTAATCCTTTTTGTTCTGTAGAATGACGTCACTGAGCATGCCCAGATCTCCCCTGATTTACTGCACACTCTGTGTGCTCGTCTGCCTATTATCAGTACTTCCTACGGCACAACACTGAAATCCCACAAGACTGCATAATCACTCAGAGCTTCCTACTACACCCCATGTGACAATGCGACATCCCATGGAGTGTAAACCTGGGCATCGGACAGCATTACTGCAGTCTTATCAGCTGAAGCTGATAAGACTGACATAGGCAAACACTAGATAATCGGCATAAGTAAATACTATGAAATAAAACAAGTCAGCTATGAGCAGGGAAGCAGGGTTGCCATAGAAATGTTGGATTGAGAAGGAGGCTTGGTTAACAGTACAGGAAGTGCTCAATGTAAGGGCGGAAATACTCTACTGTGGACTCAGAAAACAATACTTAAGATGGTGCTGCCTTACCTAATGGACTAAATGAAAAGAAGCATCAAAGTGGCAGAGTTTACTTCCTGTTGAAGGGACTTTGTTCCAGTCTAGTGGACATCCCATAATACCCCTATCCCATCCAAGTTATTAACCACTAAATAAAAAAATAAAACAAAGCTGCATGATTCATGTCTCAGTAAGCCTGTGGAAAACTCGGTGTGCCTGGCTGTGCAGGGTGGGGGATCCCTATTCACCAGAGGCTCCTGCGGGGGGGGGGGGGGGGGGGCAGCGCTATACAGTGCCTCGCGAAAGTATTCGGCCCCCTTGAACTTTTCAACCTTTTGCCACATTTCAGGCTTCAAACATAAAGATATTACATTTTAATTTTTTGTGAAGAATCACCAAGTGGGACACAATTGTGAAGTGGAACAAAATCTATTGGATTGTTGAAACTTTTTTAACGAATAAAAAAATGAAAAGTGGGGCGTGCAAAATTATTCGGCCCCCTTGCGTTAATACTTTGTAGAGCCACCTTTTGCTGTGATTACAGCTGCAAGTCGCTTGGGGTATGTCTCTATCAGTTTTGCACATCGAGAGACTGAAATTCTTGCCCATTCTTCCTTGCAAAACAGCTCGAGCTCAGTGAGGTTGGATGGAGAGCGTTTGTGAACAGCAGTTTTCAGCTCTTTCCACAGATTCTCGATTGGATTCAGGTCTGGACTTTGACTTGGCCATTCTAACACCTGAATACGTTTATTTGTGAACCATTCCTTTGTAGATTTTGCTGTATGTTTGGGATCATTGTCTTGTTGGAAGATAAATCTCCGTCCCATCTCAGGTCTTTTGCAGACTCAAACAGGTTTTCATCCAGAATGGTCCTGTATTTGGCTGCATCCATCTTCCCCTCAATTTTAACCATCTTCCCTGTCCCTGCTGAAGAAAAGCAGGCCCAAACCATGATGCTGCCACCACCATGTTTGACAGTGGGGATGGTGTGTTGAGGGTGATGAGCTGTTTTTGCTTTTACGCCAAACATATCGTTTTGCATTGTGGCCAAAAAGTTCAATTTTGGTTTCATCGGACCAGAGCACCTTCTTCCACATGTTTGGTGTGTCTCCCAGGTGGCTTGTGGCAAACTTTAGACGAGACATTTTATGGATATCTTTGAGAAATGGCTTTCTTCTTGCCACTCTTCCATAAAGGGCAGATTTGTGCAGTGTACGACTGATTGTTGTCCTATGGACAGACTCTCCCACCTCAGCTGTAGTTCTCTGCAGTTCATCCAGAGTGATCATGGGCCTCTTGGCTGCATCTCTGATCAGTCTTCTCCTTGTCTGAGCTGAAAGCTTAGAGGGACAGCCAGGTCTTGGTAGATTTGCAGTGGTCTGATACTCCTTCCATTTCAAAATGATCGCTTGCACAGTGCTCCTTGGGATCGCTTGCACAGTGCTCCTTGGGATCGCTCGCACAGTGCTCCTTGGGATGTTTAAAGCTTGGGAAATCTTTTTGTATCCAAATCCAGCTTTAAACTTCTCCACAACAGTATTACGGACCTGCCTGGTGTGTTCCTTGGTCTTCATGATGCTCTCTGCGCTTTCAACAGAACCCTGAGACTATCACAGAGCAGGTTATACAGAGACTTGATTACACACAGGTGGATTCTATTTATCACCATCAGTCATTTAGGACAACATTGGATCATTCAGAGATCCTCGCTGAACTTCTGGAGTGAGTTTGCTGCACTGAAAGTAAAGGGGCCGAATAATTTTGCACGCACCACTTTTCAGTTTTTTATTTGCTAAAAAAGTTTAAAATATCCAATAGATTTCGTTCTACTTCACAATTGTGTCCCACATGTTGGTGATTCTTCACAAAAAATTTAAATTTTATATCTTTATGTTTGAAGCCTGAAATGTGGCAAAAGGTTGAAAAGTTCAAGGGGTCCGAATACTTTCGCAAGCCACTGTATATACAGTAATTTCTATCAAAAAATGCAAATTTTAACATGTGTGTAAAAATAGTTAAAAATTGCCCCGGTAGGCAAGTGGTTAAGGAGTAATAAAGTGGATCCCCCCATGGGCGTGTTGCTGCCAAATGACATTTACATGACCCGTCTCTAACGGGAACCTTAAGCTGTCATGCCTAATGAATCCAGAAGACGAGGAATGTGATAAATATAGGGGCATGATGAAAAATACACAAGAAATTCACAAAGTGGGAAGTTACATCCCAAAGCTGCCGAAATGTGGACAGTCCCTCCGAGTGCTTCGTCTTGTCTCTGCCATTATCCTGTCTAGAACATTTTATATACTGGCAAAGAATTCTGACAACTTTACGCAAAGGACTTTAAATATTAACAGCAAAAAAAAAAAAAAAGTTGAAACTTTAATTGAAAGCAGATAAGCAGCCGTCAAGCCGTAAAACTCTGGCAGTGATATAACTGGAGTCCCAGGTAGCTGCTCAACCACTGTGAAAACCTCCTTTAACTTCCTCTTAATCCCAGTAATCCAAAAGCAATCTTGTTAGAAATGTAATTGCATTTTCCAAGAAGAGCGTGCAATAACAAAGTGTTTGTTTAATTGGCTGTTTATTTGTTTCACCTGCCGGGAATTCTCCTGGGTCCACCTGTTTTTTCGAGAGTTGGGGGGCCTCTCGTCAGATGGGAACTCAATGCGTCAAGTTCTGGAGATAACGAGAATCGATAGTCCTTTAAAAGTTTGTAGGATGGTGACAGCCTGTGCTTATCTGTCTCAGAGGACTGTATGTAGCGCTACAGGTACTCTCAAATATGAAGGTTCTGGAATGTATGCGTTTTACTGAAGGAACAAAGGAGCAGCTAAATAGTACATAGCCAACGGAGCTCCAACTCTAAAGAGCAAAGGAATGGATAAAAAGTACATAAAGAAAGAAGGTTGGGACTTTAAATTAGGTATGCATGAGAGGACTCAATGATAAGGTAGTGTACAGGACGCCAAGGTTGGGTCCTGGACGGGTGCTATATAGCACCAGTATTTGGGCTGTGGTCCCTTTAAAAGAGTCGCAGCGTTGCTCAGGGGGTCACCCAAAATGGGTGAGGGGTTCCGGGAGTAGCCGAGCAGGAGAGGACTGACTTGCAGTCCTCTCTAAGTTAATAATAGTTATTTGGGACCCGGAATTTGGGAGGCTCTGAAGAGATATTCGGGTGGGAAAAGAGCCTCCCTCCCTGACCACAATGATTCAGCGCACAGGGGGTTAAGGGCCTCCAGGAAGACAGCTCAAAAGACAGGAAGTAGGGAAGAGTTGTTGGTGTGAGGAGGAGTAGGTGATTACACCTGTTAGCTGAGCTGTGTGGATGTCTGGAGGCTGCTAAAAGAACCTGCTGCAAAAACTGTATGTGTTTTCCTTAAACTTTGTTTTGTGCTGAAGATAAGCTGTTTTTTTTGTTATGCTGAAGATAAGCGGACTTTGTTTTTGTACTTTACCTGTGCGCTGAAGAAAGCCTTATTTTGATTTTTCTTTCAAATAAATGTCTTTTATTTTACAACTGACGGTTTATGCACTTAATCCCGTGGAGCTATTGTCCCCAAAGTTCACAACTGGTGGAGAATGCGGGCAAAAGTGCATTTGCAGCCGCAAAAACCGTTTAAAACTAAACTGACATTTAAAGAGACAGTGTACAAATGGCATGTCGTGGGTGAAGTCAGCTCAGACGCTGCAAACAGCAGGTAAAGGCATGGAGGAGGTCATCAGGGCTTTGGCGCAAGCCACCGTGACCCAGCAGCAAGCTTCAGCAGATGCAAACCGTCGCCATGAGGAAGCGATGGCTCAGCAGCAGCAGGCCCTGGCACAGGCTATAGCTGCACAGCAGGAAAACACACGGTTGCTAGCCGCCCAGTTTACTGCTCAGCAGGAGTCCACTCAAACACAGGTGACTGCCTTACAGGAGGCAGTGCAGCGGCTGGCTCAGGGACGAGAACAATCGGTCGTTGCCGTTGGCAACCAAGTGTCTGTGAGAGCCAGCCATTTCTTACAAAAACTGACACCCAGCGATGACGTAGAGGCCTTTCTCACCACCTTTGAGAGGATAGCGGAGAGAGAGGGGTGGCCCCGTGATCAATGGGCCGGCATTATCTCTCCTTTTCTCACCGGTGACCCGCAAAAGGCCTACTTTGACCTCCCAACTGAACATATCAGCAACTATGAGCTTCTGAAGACAGAGATCCTGGCCCGCCTAGGAGTGACCATGGCTGTCCGGGCTCAGAGGGTGCATCGCTGGCGGTACAAACCTGACCGACCACCCAGGTCCCAAATGCATGAACTGATACAGCTGGTTAAAAAATGGCTACAGCCAGAAAAACTGTCAGGCCCACAAATGGTGGAACGGGTGGTGATGGACTGGTACCTGCGGTCCCTGCCAGATGACCTACAGCGCTGGGTAAGCCATGGAGACCCTGCAACCGCTGACCAGCTGGTTGAGTTGGTTGAAAGATACACCGTGGTAGAGGACCTGCTTGGGCCTGCCAAACGTCGGGAACCCACACCAAGGGCAACAAGACCGGCCACAGCACCTAGGAGAGAAGCCCTGCTAGACATTGGAACCCGCAACCCTGCACCATCTTCTGCAGAACCTCGAAGGTTGGTTCCTGTCCCTAGGATGGGAGGCCTACAGTGTTGGCGATGTCGGTCCTGGGGTCATACCCGGGCACAATGCCCACTTCAGGAGGAGCCGATGGATGGCGGGACTGGTCGTAGAAGCTCCTTCTATGTACAAAGAGCGTGTACCACTCATCTTGATCTGGCTGAAGGACGGTTCGAGTGTGAAGTGTGGGTGAACCACCTTCCTGCCAGGGCCCTACTAGACTCCGGGAGCATGGTAACACTGGTACATGCCAGGGTGATTGGGAGACTTGGCCCCGTAAATAAAACTCTGCGCGTAGTGTGCATCCATGGGGATACCAGGGAGTACCCCCTGGTTCCTGTGACGGTTTCTTATGGACGTACCTCAGTGACACAAGAGGTTGGGGTAGTAAATAGTCTAATACATGATATTATAGTGGGGCGGGACTGTCCGCTATTCCTCGAACTGTGGAACCAGGCACAGGTGGGGCTGCCAGGAGAACTGGGGACACTGGGCCTGGAAGAGATGGAGTCTGAGGGGTCTAGGTCTGAAACCCCACAACACACCCCTCTAAAACAGAGATACCTGTCACTAATAAGGATATTGCAGAGAATGTTAATTTGAATGACAATGTTTCTGTTTCAGGCCTCAACACCGAGTTGACTTCTGAGGGGGGGGAAGCCTTCCCATTACAGGTTATGCTGGGGGAGGATGATGAGGAGCTCTCCCCGTTACAGTTCCCAGTTGAGGAGGATGAAGGGGAAACATCCTCAAGGTCAGTGCATCCAGACCTGGACGTACCCAGGGGTGCGTTTGGCTCCGCCCAGTTGCAGGATCCCACCTTGGTCAATGCTCGAGAGCAGGTTTCTGTTGTTGATGGGGTCCCACAAATACCAGGGGCAGATCAAAGGTTTCCTCATTTTGCATTAAAGGGGGATTTGGTTTATCGAGTGGCTGAAAGCCGAGAGGAAACTGTAGAGCAGTTACTGGTTCCCCAACCATATAGGCGGATGCTACTTGACCTAGCCCACAATGACGCACTGGGAGGACACTTGGGGGCAGAGAAAACGGAGGCCAGGATAACCGACCGGTTTTACTGGCCAGGGGTGAAGGCCGAGGTTAAAAGATATTGTGCATCTTGTCCCATTTGCCAGTTAACTGCCCCAGGGCCACACTATAGAAGCCCTCTGGTACCCTTGCCGATTATTGAGGTTCCGTTTGAGCGGATCGCCATGGATCTCGTGGGACCCCTGGTAAAGTCGGCAAGGGGGCACCAATATATATTAGTCATCCTAGACTACGCAACCAGGTATCCAGAAGCAGTTCCTTTGAGGAAAGCCTCCTCTAAGGCCATTGCCAAGGAGTTATTCCAAATGTTTTCACGAACTGGATTCCCCAGGGAGATACTTACGGACCAGGGCACCCCTTTTATGTCAAAGGTGATGGCTGACTTGTGCAGACTATTTCAGATCAAGCAGTTGCGGACGTCCGTCTATCACCCGCAGACCGATGGCCTAGTTGAGAGGTTTAATAAAACTCTAAAGTCCATGTTAAAAAGAGTGGTCCAGAAAGACGGGAAGGATTGGGATATGTTACTCCCTGCCCTCTTGTTTGCCATCCGGGAGGTTCCACAAGCGTCCACGGGTTTCTCAACGTTTGAGTTAGTGTATGGACGAAGGCCCCGGGGGTTGCTTGACCTAGTCAAAGAAACATGGGAAAGTGAATCCTCACCACACAAGACCGTGGTAGAGCATATCTCTCAAATGCGAGAGAGGGTGGCTAAAGTGATGCCGCTGGTGAGGGAGCACATGCAGAAGGCTCAGGATGCCCAAAGAAGGGTGTATAACAGATCGGCTAAAATTAGACAGTTTCAAGTAGGAGACCGGGTGGCTGTCCTAATACCCACAGTGGAGAGCAAGTTCTTGGCCAGGTGGCAAGGCCCGTTTGAGGTAATAGAAAAAGTGGGTGAGGTGAACTACAAGGTACACCAGCCAGGGAAAAGAAAACCATACCAGATCTATCACGTAAATCTGTTGAAACCCTGGAGAGACAGAGAACAGGTATCCGCTGTGGTAGCGGTACAGTCAGGGGACCATGCAGGAATCGACCTGGTGCAGGTGGCTGCTACCCTAACTAGGCCCCAAACCCAGCAAGCAAAAGAGTTTCTGCAAAGAAATAGGGACATGTTTTCAGGGTTGCCGGGTCTCACCAACGTCATCGAGCATGACATTGTGACGGAACCCTGTATAAAAATCCGGTTAAGGCCTTACCGTATCCCAGAAGCTCATAGAGTGGCAGTGTCTGAAGAGGTCAAGAGAATGCTCGAGCTTGGAGTCATTGAAGAGTCGCAGAGCGAGTGGTCGAGTCCAATCGTGTTGGTACCCAAACCCAACGGCACCCTCCGCTTCTGCAACGACTTCAGAAAACTTAATGAAATCTCCAAGTTTGATGCTTATCCAATGCCACGGGTAGATGAGCTAATTGAGAGGTTAGGTCCAGCCAGGTATATAACCACGCTAGACCTCACAAAAGGGTATTGGCAGATTCCCCTGACCAAGAAAGCCAGGGAGAAAACAGCTTTCTCTACCCCGGAAGGCCACTTCCAGTACAAAAGAATGCCATTTGGTCTACACTCTGCCCCCGCTACATTCCAAAGGGCCATGGACAAAACTTTGCGTCCACATCAACGGTATACTTCGGTTTACCTAGATGACATAGTCATTTTTAGCACTGATTGGGAGTCCCATCTTCCCCGAGTTCAGGCAGTCGTAGACTCCTTGAGAAGAGCAGGATTCACCATCAATCCGGAGAAGTGCGCGATTGGAGTAGAGGAAGCCAAGTACCTAGGGTACATTGTGGGTAGAGGACTGGTGAAGCCCCAAATGAGTAAGGTAGAAGCCATACAGAACTGGCCCCGCCCCCTATCCAAGAAGCAGGTCAGAGCGTTTTTGGGCATAGTTGGCTACTACCGGAGGTTTGTCCCCAACTTTGCCACCATTGCTGCACCATTGACGGACTTGACCAAAGGCAGAAAGTCAGTGATGGTACAGTGGAATGACGATGCCGAAAAAGCTTTCCAGAAGCTTAAGACGGCATTGTGCCGGGATCCGGTGCTTGTGGCTCCAGATTTTTCTAAGGATTTTGTAGTACAGACAGATGCTTCAAGTGAAGGGCTAGGAGCAGTCCTGTCTCAGGTGATCAATGGGGAAGAGCACCCCATAGTTTTTCTAAGTAGGAAGCTGACGGCAGCGGAGAAAAACTATGCGGTGGTGGAGCGGGAGTGTCTTGCCATCAAGTGGGCTTTAGACTCTTTACGCTATTTCCTCCTAGGTAGAAGGTTCCGCCTAGTGTCCGACCATGCCCCACTGACCTGGATGAGACAAAACAAAAACACCAATGCCAGGGTGACAAGGTGGTTCCTTTCTCTCCAGGAGTTCAATTTTGTGGTAGAGCACAGACCAGGGAGACAGCATCAGAACGCCGATGCCCTCTCCCGGGTCCATTGTATGATGTCGAGTGGTGCCTCCAACACCTCCGCGTTGGGGCAGAGGGGGGGGATATGTACAGGACGCCAAGGTTGGGTCCTGGACGGGTGCTATATAGCACCAGTATTTGGGCTGTGGTCCCTTTAAAAGAGTCGCAGCGTTGCTCAGGGGGTCACCCAAAATGGGTGAGGGGTTCCGGGAGTAGCCGAGCAGGAGAGGACTGACTTGCAGTCCTCTCTAAGTTAATAATAGTTATTTGGGACCCGGAATTTGGGAGGCTCTGAAGAGATATTCGGGTGGGAAAAGAGCCTCCCTCCCTGACCACAATGATTCAGCGCACAGGGGGTTAAGGGCCTCCAGGAAGACAGCTCAAAAGACAGGAAGTAGGGAAGAGTTGTTGGTGTGAGGAGGAGTAGGTGATTACACCTGTTAGCTGAGCTGTGTGGATGTCTGGAGGCTGCTAAAAGAACCTGCTGCAAAAACTGTATGTGTTTTCCTTAAACTTTGTTTTGTGCTGAAGATAAGCTGTTTTTTTTTTGTTATGCTGAAGATAAGCGGACTTTGTTTTTGTACTTTACCTGTGCGCTGAAGAAAGCCTTATTTTGATTTTTCTTTCAAATAAATGTCTTTTATTTTACAACTGACGGTTTATGCACTTAATCCCGTGGAGCTATTGTCCCCAAAGTTCACAGTAGTGTAATATGGATGTGTTTATGTGTCTAAAACACACAGCAGAGCATGCATTGTAAAGTATATACAAAATAGTAAACATAAAAAGCATAATGCAAAAAAACATAAACATTGTATAATGACTATTCATGGCATTGTTAGAAAATTCTCTTTCAAATGGAATCCTTAAACCCAAGGTTTGGTCCTGAGAATGAAACATATTGCATCTGTGTAAGCTTGACGCGTTTCATGAGTGGCTGCAGAAGCTTGGATGTGAACTTTGGATCTCACTGAAGTATGAGGAGCCATGGAGGACCTCCAGATCTGACGAGGGGCTGGATGTAAAGTTTGGATCTCACTGAAGTAAAAGGAGCCATGGAGGACCTCCAGATATGATGAGGGGCTAGAGAAGCTTTAATGTGAATCCTAGATCTCACTGAAGTATGATGAGCCATGGGGGATCTCCAGATGTGATGAGGGGCTGGAGAAGCTTGGATGTGAATTTTGGATCTCACTGAAGTATAAGGAGCCATGGGGACCTCCAGTTGTGATGAGGGGCTGGAGAAGCTTGGATGTGAAGTCTATATCTCACTGAAGTATAAGGAGCCATGGGGACCTCCAGTTGTGATGAGGTGCTGGAGAAGCTTGGATGTGAAGTCTATATCTCACTGAAGTATGATGAGCCATGGGGAACCTCCAGATGTGATGATGGTCTGGTGAAGCTTGGATGTGACGCTTGGGCATCACTGAAGTATGGGGAGCCAATGGGGGACCTCCAGATGTAATGAGGGGCTGGAGAAGCTTGGATGTAAAGCTTTGATGTCACTGAAGTATGAGGAGCCATGGAGGACCTCCAGATGTGATGATGGTCTGGTGAAGCTTGGATGTGATGCTTGGACATCACTGAAGTATGGGGAGCCAATGGGGGACCTCCAGATGTGATGAGGTGCTAGAGAAGCTTGGATGTAATGCTTGGAGATCACTGGAGTATGGGGAGCCAATGGAGTACCTCCAGATGTGATGAGGGGCTGGCGAAGCTTGGATGTGAATTTTGGATCTCACTGAAGTATAAGGAGCCATGGGGACCTCCAGTTGTGATGAGGTGCTGGAGAAGCTTGGATGTGATGCTTGGACATCACTGAAGTATGGGGAGCCAATGGGGGACCTCCAGATGTGATGAGGTGCTAGAGAAGCTTGGATGTGATGCTTGGAGATCACTGGAGTATGGGGAGCCAATGGAGTACCTCCAGATGTGATGAGGGGCTGGCAAAGCTTGGATGTGATGCTTGGACATCACTGGAGTATGAGGAGCCATGAAGGACCTCCAGATGTGATGAGAGACTGGAGAGGTTTGGATATTAAGCTTGGACCTCACTGAAATAACATTTTTTCTCCCCGGGGTGTTGGCAGCTGGTTTACAGTCAGAAGGTTCAGTCACAGAATGCCGGGTCAGCTTCAAAGTTTTCTATCTTAAGACTGTAAGTACTTTGGTTTCCCTTTTCTGAAGTCGGGAGGCTGGGGGGGCCCTTACCCCTCTCTCTGGAGTGTTCATGAGAGTCTATACATTCTTTTTTTTTGCATCTAAAAGTGATGTACTCTTTTTCCTCTATTGCCTGAGGACTACACCCTGAGGTGAGATGCTAGTCCATCGTGTCTCTGGGATACTCCACTTGTCTCCAGGGGTCGGGGGGGGGGGGGGGGGGGCTCTATATAATCTGATTATCACACCTCAGCACAGTGATGATTCGTTTTCTGATGTTTAGAAAGACAAGCGTTTTTTCTGCGCCTTCACCACCCGTTACCCGATTTCTTGTCTCGTGTTTTGAAAGTTTTGAACATAACAAGCAATTCAGCTGAGACATCCAGTCTGTACACCGCCGCCATCTGCAGACAATCATCGGCAATGCGCTTTTGATTTCCTCTGCACTTGCCAAACAAAAAAATCTTGTTTAACAAGAAAGACGATACACATTAGAATTGCATGATTGGCAATTTAAAAAAAAAAGGACTTTAATTATCATGAACTCCGGGGACAAATTAAATTGATATGATGTTCAAGTGTGACAGATTTGTAAAGTGCTTTTAACAAAAAGTAAAGCCGCTTTTTATAGGAATATTTTCTGAATAGCTTTTTGGATAGATATGGATATAAAGGATATTAATGGGAAAAGAAGACACATTTCACGCGGCTCCCGTCCTACTGACTGCATGTCTGCTGAAGGCAATTACCATGGGAATATATAATGAGCACATTAAATGTCATTGTGCTAACCGGGAATGTTACATTGTTTATTTTTGAACATAAACATAGAATACATTTTGGTGGCTCATTTGCTGTTGTGTCTGTAGCACACCCCCCGTAGGGATTGATGATCAACTTGGATCCCCCCACTCCTACACAGCCAGGCACACAGACTTTTCACATCCACTCCAGAGTCAGAGAACAGTCTGTGACTTTTTTTGTTATTTACTAGAGGGTTAATAACTTGAATAGGGATGGGAGGTTATGGGATGCCAACTTGACTTCAGCAAACCTTCAGGTACATCTTCCTATATACAGCTATATACAGTCTCCTTCACATTCCTCCGGCGCGGCTCTTGTTTGCTCCAGGTTGTAATACTTTTTAGAAATATATAAATATATGTGCAATATGGGGGAGCTGTTAGATGCCCCAGTTGAAGTCCCTCTAGGACGAAACGTGTAGGGCTTGGTTTTCTCCGCTCCTCATATTGCCCTTTTACTTTCATTGTGATCACATTTTACTTGTTACTGTTTTTTATTAAAATAAAAAACCTATAGTTTTTTACCTGCACCATTGGAAGTGCTTTCCTTCTTTTTCACCTATTTATGGTCCATTTTCCTGTTTGACTGCCCCTTTCCATCATCCATGGTTCGTGTGCCGTCCCTGCCAGCGTGATCCCATCAAAAGTTTGTTTCGGCTTCTGAGGACTCCCGAGGACCCCCTGGATTATCTGCTGCGGAACCGTTGATCGTGGTATCCATGCCTGTTTGACCTGGTGCCGCTGGCATCCAGGTCCACGTGATCTGGTAAGAGTAACCATTTCTACCGTTCTTGGATATTATTGTTCTGCTGATGTTACATCTTCCCAGCTGTAACCCCATTTCTAGTTCGCGTTGAACTGCCACTAGTATGGACTGACGAACTTATTCTTCATCCTCACACTTATTTAGTTGGGACTTATTTATATACCATATTTATATACCCCTTTCTTTGTGTCATATTATTCACTGTTCAATATTTTATATTATTGTTTGATTTCATCAGCCCTACACGCTATTGTATTACATGAATGATAACCAATTAAATCTAAGATTCACTGGACACCATGATATGGTGTCCATTGAGTTTTTAGATGTGGTGTTAACTGGGGACGGTGATAGAATCTCTTCCAACTTATATAGGAAACCCTCTGCAGGGAATACCCTTGTTGAGGGCTGACTCTAGTCATGCAGGACACACAGTAAAAAGTTTTCCAGTAGGCCAATTTCCCAGGCTGAAACGTTTGTGCAGCAAAGATGTGAACTTCAAACAGGAGACAAAATTGGGGTCGGTCAGCTGACTTCACAGGGTTTGGGAGAAATTAGAAGATGTGTGCCACATCCGATATTGAAAAGAGCGAAAAAAGGGGTTTGTCCCCTGGGTTTGTGGACTTTTGATTGGCACTACTATGCTTTCCCAAAGAAAAGTGTATAAATTGTAAAGGTAGTAACAAAATGTTTATTAAAGTATAGAAAATTTAAAAAGGAACATAGGGGTCATATATGACATACACAATAAAATTGCATCAAAACAGTATATATAGCCTTATATGTAACATTAGACTAATGTTACATATAAGGCTATATATACTGTTTTGATGCAATTTTATTGTGTATGTCATATATGACCCCTATGTTCCTTTTTAAATTTTCTATACTTTAATAAACATTTTGTTACTACCTTTACAATTTATACACTTTTCTTTGGGAAAGCATAGTAGTGCCAATCAAAAGTCCACAAACCCAGGGGACAAACCCCTTTTTTCGCTAACTTCAAACAGGAGGCCATTCATATGGCCTCCAGGTTTGAGGCAAGAGGGTACACCAAGTCCGTCATCAATAGGGCTATAAATATCGCTGATAAAACTCCTCAATGTAAATTATTAACAGATAACCCCTCTTTGAAGGGTAAACATAAAAATGGGTAGTTTGATCAGTCTACTTGCATCCCCGTTTTCTCTACACCATACAGTGCAGAATTTAATCAAATCAAGAAGGTCTTCGTTAAGTATCTTCCTGTACTGTCAAGTGATCACGTTTATGCTCAGATATTTTCCAATGGGATTCGGACTCTAGGAAGGCAACCTCGGTTGGTAGATGGCTATCACCCAGTCTTTACACAAGTACATCAGGGCCTACACATTGGCTACAATTTAAGGGCACAGTATTAACAGTTG
The DNA here is from genome assembly GCA_028564925.1 of Lithobates sylvaticus. Lineage (NCBI taxonomy): Eukaryota > Metazoa > Chordata > Amphibia > Anura > Ranidae > Lithobates > Lithobates sylvaticus. Next base: position 605,263,447 of record CM053029.1, on the reverse strand, counting down.
TGCATATTGTCCTTTTATTAAAAGGGGTGATGCAGTCCTTTCAGTTACAGCAGGGAAATCTTACAAAATCTCGTCCTTTATTAATTGCAACACGTGCTATTTAGTGTTTATGTTATTACATGCACATTATGCCCCATTCAATATGTGGGAAGGACAACACGTAGGTTGAGGGAACGTCTCTACCATCATCTCCAATGATATTGAGAAAGATCCTTCCACCAATGTGGCCCGTCATTGGACTGACCATCACCACAAAGATGTCCCCACTCCCCATTGAAAACATCTACTGATGACGAAACGCGTTTAAGAAGGAGGAAGGGCTCTATATTGACGCCGGCCGGGGTTTTCCTCAATAATCTTTGGATTTTATCTGCTTACCTTTTCTAACAAAATTGTGAGTAATATTTTATTCTAATAAAGTCAACCCAGTTTTACACAGTATCACGCGATGGTCTGTCCTTTATCCTTTGCATGTTAATCCCTGGACGCACCGCTGAGTGCTGAATCTGTCTATCCATATATGGTAACGTGCCCCCCCCCCCCCTTGGAGTTCCAGTTTGAAACAGCAGACCCTTGGAGGATATGTGTTGAGGTGTAACTACATCTGGTGTTCGGAATCCTGGCTCAAGGCTACATTTTGAGTGCTGGTTTTATCTGTTCATCTGGTAAGGAGCCTACTTACTGGTGGTGGCACTCCGTTAGAAGTGGAGCACAGTGGTGTGGTGGAAATTGCTATGCATATAGGGATTTACTTATTGCTTTGAGGACTATCTGCTACAAGCACCCTGAGAATTATCTAACAGCCTTTAGTTCCACTGCTTGGACATTTCTTTGTGAACATCTTGATGTGCATGTTTATCTGACCTAAGAACATTTTTTTTTTGCTTATGCCTATGTTAATTTGTATGCAAATTATATTCCTTTTGTCAATAGTACTAAATAATTGGATACATACATTGTCAATGTGTATTGTATTGGTTTTCCTCTTATTCACTCTTTAGATTAGTCGTTTTTACCTGGCGCAGTTTTATTTTCCTATACCACAAAGATGTGTCCAGATTGGTTATCCGGGGTACGGAAAAAATAGTTAAGTCACCCAGATGTGGCTACAAATTCAGAATTTTGTGTAAACAAGAAGTTTACTGGATCTTCAATTTAAATACTAGAAAACCAGCCGGCCTTTTGAGTGGGACGCGTCTCACTTTTACGAGTGGGACTATCAGACACCATTAAATCAGGCCGAGACAGAAGTACAGTTAAATCACACTTGTTTAATAATAAAAGTACAAAGAACAAACGTAGTCAAAACATAGCCAAGGTTCAGTAACCGGAACGGATAGTCAGCCAAGCCAGAAGTCAGGGGTCAACGTAGTGAAACAGCAAGCAGGATCTGGAGCCAGAAGGGATGTCAGCAAAGCAAGTCTTTAAACAGCAACGCAGGAGATAGTCTCAGTGATTTTGACCAAGGTGAAGGCAGAGATCCACTGGGCTGAACGTCTTAAGTAGGCAGGACTGACGAGCAGGATATCTCTTCGGTTCTTCTTGCCGGGCCTCCGCTTTCTTCTTCCAGCTCTTTTACTAGCGCTGGCCAGGTCTTCTGTCGCTGTCGCCACCGCCTTCTGCTTCTGCTTCTTCTTCTTCTTTCTTCTCCCGATGTTGACACATGGTGACCCTGCCCCCTTATGATGTCACAGTCCCGAAGGATGCTGGGACTGTGACATCATAAGGGACGGATCACCATGTGACATGAGCCGGTGACCCTGCCCCTTGTCCCTATATAAGTGGCTGCGCAACACGTCTCGGCCATTACAAGCGGAGACAGCCTCGTGTTAACATCAGCAGAAGAAAGAAGAAGAAGCAGAAGGCGGCGGGGACAGCGACAGAAGACTGGGCCAACGCTAGTAAAGATCTGGAAGAAGAAAGCGGAGGCCCGGCAAGAAGAACCTAAGAGCGGGACAAGACCCCCGAAGTCGGAATTCAATGTGATTTGGTATAATATTGGTTTAAATCTTTACTTATTTCGTTATGAAAGCATTATTTACTTATGGTCTTGTTGTTTTATGTGGGATGTTCTCTGAAGGGGATGCAGACTGCGGATGGTTTTCTTGATAAGGTGCCCCACATGCACTGCACCTGCTTCGGAGTTCTCCTTCATGTGTTCCTTGTTTTGACTTGATTGTGCGGGGGGGGGTGGGGGGGGGGGGGGGGGGGTGGTTTTGATGAAAATTCTTTTGATTGGCCATTTACCCCTATTTATATGCACAAACAATGCCACACTAGCTATGAATAACTGATTGCTGACCAGCCGCCGCAATCTTACTGCGGCAGAATGGCACGGTTGGGCGAAATTACGTTATGTTATGTCGCTTTGACTTTTGGCCACTAGGGGGGGCGCTCTGCCTTAGGTGTGCGTGCGCGTCTGCAGTGCGTGGCCCGACCCCAATGCGAGGGCCCCTGCGATTGCTCCTGACAGAGCGATAAACGGGATCTGTGTGTGTAGAGATCCCGGTTCTTTCAGGGGAGAGGAGACAGATCGTGTGTTCATACTAAGTATTAGACATGTGCAATTCGTTTTTCTTTTTTTTTCGTTTTTTGCGTTCGTTCGTTTTCGTACGAATGAACGAATCCGAATAACGAATCGTTCAAATCGTACGAATCGTTCAAATCGTACGAATCGTTCGAATCGTACGAATCGTTCGAATCGAACGAATCTGAAAAACAACGAAAATCCGAAAAACGAAAAAAGAAACAACGAAAATGAACGAAAAAATTCGTACATTCGTAACTTTTTTTTGTTGAATTGGTAATTTTCTGTGTCCCTTACAATGGTGCTGCTTAACGTGCTTCGAGTAGATTGAACGAAAAAATTCGTACATTCGTAACTTTTTTTTTCGATTCGTAACTTTTTTTTTTTTTGTTGAATTGGTCATTTTCCGTGTCCCTTACAATGGTGCTGCTTAACGTGCTTCAAATAGATTGAACGAAAAAATTCGTACATTCGTAACTTTTTTTTTTCGATTCGTAACTTTTTTTTTTTTCGATTCGTAACTTTTTTTTTTCGATTCGTAAATTATTAAAATGTAATAATAGCATACACATTACATAAAATTATGAATTATGCTCCGATTACGAATCTACGAATGTTACGAATCTACGAATAACTACGAATGCGTCCGAATTTCAAATAAACGAATGAACGAAAATTAAACTAACGAAAAAACGAATCAACGAAAAATAACTCTTACGAATGTACGAATCGTTACGAATACGAACACCGACGACTTACGAATGTACGAATCATTACGAATCAACGGAAACGGAAAAAAACGAAACGAAAAAAAAAAAATAAAAAAATTTTTGGAAACGAAAAAAGGAAACGAAAATAAAACAAATTTTTTTGTTGTGCACATGTCTACTAAGTATGAACACCGATCTCTGTTTCCTCCTAGTCAGTCCCCTCCCCCTACAGTTGGAACACACACTAGGGAACTCAGTTAACCCCTTAATCGCTCCCTAGTGTTAACCCCTTCCCTGCCAGTGACATTTACACCGTAATCAGTGCCTTTTTATAGCACTGTTTGCTATATAATTGTCACTGGTCCCAAAAATGTGTCAAAAGTGTCCGACACAATGTCACAGTTCCGATAAATTGATCCCCTATTTTGTAGACGCTATAACTTTTACGCAAGCCAATAAATATATGCTTATTGCAATTTTTTTTACCAAAAATATGTAGAAAAATATGTATCGGCCTAAACTGAGGAAACATTTTTTTTTTTTAATAAGAAAATGGGGGATATTTATTATAGCAAAAAGTAAAAGATATTGTGATTTTTTCAAAATTGTCTCTCTTCTTTTGCTTATAGCGCAAACAATAAAAAACGCAGAGGCGATCAAATACCACCAAAATAAAGCTCTATTTGTGGGGGAAAAAAGGACGTCAATTTTGTTCGGGTACTGCACAATTGTCAGTTTAAGTGACGCAGTGCCGAATCGCAAAAGAATTTCCTGGTCATCGAGCAGTCAAATCTTCCAGGTCCTGAAGCGGTTAAGCACCAACCTACAGTGTGAAACGTGTTAGCTATTTGCTTCAACCTCTGCATAGCATGGACTGACTGTTTTGGATTTTATATTTCACAATAAAGGTGTTGTATCGGTGTGCGGCCATCCAGGATTTTTCCTCCTCCACACTGTATATCTCCATCTTCCACCTGACTGTCCCTGCTGGCATGCCCCATGACTATTTATGAGGTGTGCCCTGCCCCCTGCCAGCCCACTATTGGGGATTGGCCTCATGCAGTGGGGGGAAATAATTATTTGCTCCGCTGCAGATTGTGTAAGTTTGTCCACTTACATACAAATGAAGGGTCTATAATTTTTATCATAGGTGTATTTTACATGATAGAGACAGAATATCAACCAAGAATCCAGAGAAAAACACTCTCAAATCCCACTCCATAGCTCCACGCAGCCAGGTACGCTCCCTGCAGTCATCCTTCTGATCCCGGAGTCATCAGTTGTCACTCAGGGGGCTCTGGCTTGCCCATTAGGCTTTAGGTATCCAGGCTCACAAATTTTCTTTAGTCTTTCCAGGGACAGAATTTCTGCAGTTGCTCCTACTGAACTCAGTGACCCCCTTTTTAGGGGGGGTCTGATAATGCGAAAACGGGTCACACTCAGGTCACAGAATCATCCACAAATGTCCAGGTGCCGATCTCCCGGGGGTCCTCCAGGTGTATCAGGAATCTCGTATTGGAAAACTCCTATTAACAGGAGCTATTCAGTGGTTCACTGCAAATGTCCTCAGCGTGTCACCAAAAAATAGAAAAAAACTCCAAATCGTGTAATACGATAGTACCAGGGGTTTATTTGTGCTTAAACAAGCACTAAAAACAAATTACATGTAGTAAAATCGAGCTTGAAAATATTAAAAAATATTTAAAACAGCAAACAGCCAGCGATAGGAAAAAACCTTAGTGAGGGTTTTAAATTCGAATCGCACATGCGCAAATGGTGTGGGCGTGGCTACCCGATGATCGTTTCGTCAAACGTGTGACGTCATCAGGGGTCAACCCTGATGACAAGACAAGATTATTGATGAATGTCCTGCTACAGAAGATCAAAAGATCAAACGCATTGAAGATTAACCAGGGTACATAGACATGGACAATGCTGCCCCTAGAGGCCAATTCAGCAGGACGGACAGTAATATAATCCCCATAAGTACTGTGATTTGTCAAAATTCTAGAGGGGATGGCAATGGGGTTGGGACTGGATGGCGTATGATTGATAAAAGGACTGAACGAGTCCAAGAGCCTCTCTCTGTCTCTACCCTTTTCGCTCTTGGTTCAAGCCTGGTGGCTGCCTGAGCCACACGGCTATCCATGGGCGTCCGCAGGTAGGGGCAAGGGGGGTCAAGTGCCCCCCCTGGAATCAGGGATTGGATCTTAAATTTTGCACAGTTGCGTCGCTATCGGGGTGCAGGCAGCCCACACCTGGGTGCCACCCGCCAGTGGGGTGACACCATCAAGGTGCTGTCAAGCCCCCCCTATCAGCAGGGAAAAGAGCCGAAGTGTGACTTTAGCTGCCAAGCCCCCCCATCAGCAGGGAAAAGAGCCAAAGTGTGACTTCGGCTCTTTTCCCTGCTCAGTCCAGCAGAGAACTCGGCGGAGCTGTGACAGGAGAAAGGCGAGCTGCGGGCTGTCAGAGGTTTCCCCTGCTCGCCCCTCCCCCCACCTTCTCCTGTCAGGGAGAAGAGACGGCGACTCTCACCAGGTTCCCCACCCAGCTTCCTGCCCGCTCCGTTCCTTCCCTATTGGCCATAACTGAGGGCCAATCAAAGGAGACTAGGAGAGGAGAGCATCATGGGACATGTAGTCCCAAAGATTGGTGGCCCCATTTTCCACAGGGAGGAGGCTACAGCTCGATCAAAAGAGAGATTGAGAGACTGCAGCCTGGAAAAAAGCTGAGGGAGAGAGCGCTACAGGACAAAGAACGAGTAGTTTTCTGGGCGGAAGCCAGAGAGAGAGCCACGCTGCCCAGCACCACTAGAGAGCCACGCTGCCCAGCACCACCAGAGAGAGAAAGACTGAGCCACTACCAGGGTACAGACATGCTACACTACTGACCAGAGTCGCCCCCGGGGAACCCAGAGTGAGCAATCGTTCAGCCGGAGGGATCACTGCTGTAGTTTTGCTGGGTCTGGTAAGAGGGCCTGTTGGCCATTATCCATTACTTATCCTAGGGACTGTACTACGGCTGCAGTCTCTGACCATGATAATGACATTGTCGAAAAGGGGCGGTGCATGGGTAACCCAAAATGATGCCCCCCCTGTTCTGCGGACGCCCATGCGGCTATCTCTTGGTCATCTGAGCCCAGCTAGAAGAAACAAAATCTTTGTGATAAGTATCTTTGATATTCTTGTATTATATGTTCTGGTTATATGATTTGTAATATTGTAATATCTTTCTTTAGTATTCTCATGTTGGTGTTTTCCTATTTTCTTGGGAAATAAATAAGACTTTGTTTTATTAAGCCGTGTGCTTGATTTCATAGCTAACCTTGTATTATAGTGATATCAACAGTAACATGTGATCAGCGTTTTAATAGACTAGCTAACTAAGGGAATAGACAAGTTAATATATAGGTGCAATAGATATAGGGAATAACCATCCCCTTTCCTGACCTGCCAGGTCGCATGCCCTGGTAAGGGTCTGGTATGGATTTTAGGGGGAACCCACGCTGTTTTCTTTTTTAATTTTGGCGTGGGGTTCCCCTCCAAATCCATACCAGATCTGCAGGGCCTTTATTTTTTTTACTGTTTTATTGTTCAGCTTCCCGGCCCCACTCCTTAACAACCAGCTTACACTGCACCAAAGCTTTGCCCAATCAGGGTGCACCCTGCAAATTCGGCTGTTCGGCGAAAGGCTGAACAGGCAAATGTTTGGCCCAAACTCATGCTCGGACCGAACTATTCCCCCATCCCTAATGGCTTGGGTCTATTGTTGCTGGGGTAGGTCTACTGTTATGGAGAGTCTATTGTTACGGGGGGGGGGGGGGGGTATATTGTTGCTGGCTGCAGATGATCTATTTTACTGCTTTTACTACTATCAGTAACAAATTCTATACAACTTACTTAGCACCACAAAATTAAACTTAGTTCTGTATTCTCTAAATGGGGTGGTGCAGGGAGGTGAGTAGGAGGTGAAACCAAGGGACGGTACTCAGAGGTGGGTAGGGGCGGAGGCAAGGGTTGTACCTGCACATATTCTTTGAGAAAAAAAGCCATATACCAATATATATATATATATATATATATATATATATATATATATATATGGCATTGATGACATTTTGATTAATTTTGGGAAGTTCTTGGTCACCTCATGCAATTCACCAATTCAATGACTCTGTTGCCTGCAGTCTGTTGAGGATTGCATTGTGCAGCTCAGGTTTGTAAATGCTTTATCATTTCATCAATACAGAACAATAGTATTAACTCCTTGAGGGGGGTAAGATTTGACTTTCCTTACCGTGTTCCAGGCCGATCGTATCCCCGCCACTCTTCTCTATGGGCTTTTAATCTTGTAGACACCACAATGCCGGGAGAAGCCGTACCCTGATCTGTTTTTGCATAAGACAATCTGTCATCAGTAATATAAGCACTTCTCTTTCCTAGTGTTTGCCCTGGATTTACAACAACGCATAAAATTTTTACAAACAACATATATTATCATAAGGACTGGAGGGAGATGAAGAATTATTCAGGAGCTCTCAAAAGCCAGATAGTTTATAGCAGGGAAAGTCTATTTTAGACCTAAGGCTATTCATATAGGTCATCAGAATAGATGCTATTAAAGCACAAGACCAGTTAATAAAACAAATCAATCAGAAAATTACAATTTGTAACAATGAATTTCAGCTAGGGCTTTTTTTTGCATAGATACATTGGTCTAGCTTGGGCTAATGTAAGAATGCCGGCACCATACCTGGTCCATTGCTGTGGAAACTGAAAAACATTATAGTAGTAACTGCTACTGATCGATCCATTGGTAGCTCAGCCTGTTCACCCTTAACAGTACATGACGTCCAACCTCTCCTCGATCAGAGAACACTTTGCATTTATTGAGTGTGACAGAACCGATTGGCACTCCGACTAGGTGCTTCCAACAGACACTGCCACCTGCCCTCCAAACCGATCCAGCAGACCGAGAGCTAATACCAGCCTTTACCCCAACTATTGTACACAGAAAAGGTGTGTCATGGTTATGCGATAGAGTTGTCTGCTTACCTGTCTCCATGTGTTCATCTCTAGAGACCAGCCGACCATCACCTGACTGCTTTTATAATCCCTCCTCTGGCAGGGCTCCACCCTAGCTCCTATCAGAGGACTCTATATTAACCTGTGCACTGCAGGCCAACCCTGCTGATCAACCTTTGTGTGTTTGGCTTTCTGTTACCTGCCGTGTGCTCTTCAGTTGTTCTGTTAACGACTTTGGCGTGTCCCTGACTATCCCTGTTTGCCTGTGACCCTGACCTTCTGGCGTGTCCCTGACTATCCCTGGCTGCCTGTGACCCTGACCTTCTGGCATGTCCCTGACTATCCCTGTTTGCTTGTGACCCTGACCTTCTGGCGTGTCCCTGACTATCCCTGGTTGCCTGTGACCCTGAACCTTTGGCGTGTACCTTGCTGTCCTTGTCTGCTTGTGGCCCTGACCTTGGCTCATCCCTCACTATCCCTGTCCTCCTGTTGCCTACTGTGGGTGTGAGCTGGGGCACCCTGGGGGTCGCGACCTGGAGCCAGTTGCAGCCCAGTCCATCCCCACCACTAGAGGCTCTGGTGAACACCAGCTGGCTCTTAGACTCCGCGCCCCAGGGAATCTTATGCTCTAACCCCAGTGGGATCCGTCTTGGTGTCCGGCGGCCCTGTCTTCTGTATCACCTTGACTCCCGTCCGCTGCAGTCAGCCATAGGGTCCACTACCTTGCGGTGCACTCCTGATCCCTACGGTGTGCATCTGTCACCTAGCCTCAGGGTGACCTGACAAGGTGTTGGGATAGAGCCAGATGAATGACTGTTTATTGAACAGAAATACAGGTTTTTATACACTTCAAAAGTAGGTCAGTCACCACATCAACAATAAAACCAAACATTACCCAAAATATGACACAATAGCTATATACTGTGTAATGAAGTAGAGTTGACACAAGGCTAATCCCATCATGTAGGATCCTCCAAGAGTTAGCTCAATTAGCCAACAGACAGAAACAATAGGTGACTCAATTAACTTATTTAACAGTGGGAATGCACACCTAGGAGGCACACAATGGGAGAAAGACACTTAACACATAACACCTTAAAGCGGAGTTCCACCCAAAAATGGAACTTCAGCTTTTTGGAATCCTCCCCCCCCCTGCGGTGTCACATTTACCACCTTTCAGGGGGGAGGGGGGGAGCAGATACCTGTCTAATACAAGTATTTTGCTCCCACTTCCGGGCATAGATAACCAAGCCACCCGCGGGTATCTATCTGTCCTTCAGATAGAGATTCAAATGAAGAAAATATAAAAAAAAATTATAATTTTTATTAAAGTCAGAGTTAAAATAGTTTATACATAAAACATAACAGTGGTTTACATATCGGTGGTCTTTGAAATCAAAAAATTAATTTGAAAGAAGATGTTTGTTGCACATTAAACAGTTTGATATTCCATGCTGCTAAAATGTGATTGTTGTATATGATTCATGTGTCACTGTGTATGGCCATTTTATGCTTATGGCTTATGCCCCGTACGGTCGGAATTTCTGACGGAAAATGTCCGATCGGACCATGTTGTCGGAAAATCCGCCCGTGTGTGGGCTCCATCGGACTTTTTCCTTCGGAATTTCCGCCGGAAAAAAATTTGAGATCCTGCTCTCAAATTTGCCGACAACAAAATCTGATTGGACTTTTTCCGATCGTGTGTAGAGAATTCCGACGGACAAAGTGCCACGTATGCTCAGATCAAACTATGAGCCCAAAGCTATTGGCTACTAGCCTCTACGTAGTTCCGTCGTATGCAACGAACGTCACCAGGTTCGGAATGATCGGATTTTCCGACAACTTTGTCCGACCGTGTGTATGCAACACCAGTTTCGGACAAAATCCGTCGGAAAAAAAATCCGACGGATTTTGTGGTCGGAAATTTCCGACCGTGTGTACGGGGGCTTATATATTATATACTTATATATATATATATTTTTATAATTCTTTCTTTATCAAAGTCAAAACAAAAACAAGACTGGCCTATTCGTACATGAGATACATTTGCCAACATTCCATATGTGGCCAGAATACCCACATCACACACCACATTTTATAATTACAGTAAATTCCAACTAATGTAAAACAAGGCCATCATAAAATAAGTAGGCCCAAAAAAAAAACATCAAGAAGTAAGCAAACAAAACTTAAAACACAACAAGAAAAAATAAATAAATGAAATTACTAAATATGTATAGATATGTGCACAATAGAAAAATTTGTTTAGTTTCGTTTCGTTTCTGTTCGTTTCCGTTGATTCGTAACGATTCGTAATTTCATAAGTCGTCGGTGTTCGTATTCGTAACGATTCGTAAATTCATAAGTCGTCGGTGTTCGTATTCGTAACCATTCGTATTTTCGTAAGAGTTATTTTTTCGTTGATTCGTTTTTCCGTTAGTTTAATTTTCGTTTATTCGAAATTCGGACGCATTCGTATTTTCGTAGATTTAGTTACATTCGTACTTTCGTTAGATTGATTTATTCGTACTTTCGTAACATTGTTTTCGTAGATTCGTAAATCGGAGCATAATTCATAATGTTATGTAATGTGTATGCTATTATTACATTGTAAGAGACACGGAAAATTATGAATCGAAAAAAAAAGTTACGAATGTATGAATTTTTTCGTTCAATCCATTCGAAGCACGTTAAGCAGCGCCATTGTAAGAGACACGGAAAATTCCGAATCGAAAAAAAAAAAAAAGTTACGAAAGTACGATTTTTTTCGTTCAATCCATTCGAAGAACGTTAAGCAGCGCCATTGTAAGGGACACGGAAAATTACCAATTCAACAAAAAAAAAAAAGTTACGAATGTACGAATTTTTTCGTTCATTTTGATTTTCGTTGTTCCTGTTTTCGCTTTTCGGATTTTCTTCTTTCGTAGTTTCGTTGTTTCTAATTTGGTTATTTCGGATTTTCGTTGCTTTTCATATTCGTTCGATTCGATAATTCGTTAAAAAATTTTAGCGAATCGTTCGTTCATTCGTACGATAACGAATATAACAAATTTTAACGGAAAACGAAAAAAAGTAAACGAATTGCACATGTCTAAATATGTAAATATATTGATAGAGAGACAATGTCCCCATTAAAGTCCCTTACTTGCTTCCCAACAATGTTTTATATACGGTACCTAACTATACAGAAAGGTCATATATTTTGCTTTTAATTTTGCTTTTAATGTCTGCATCTAATAAATATTGTTTTTACTTTACAGTCTTTGTTGCGAATGTGGTCCCCTGAGGTCCATCCGAATTCCATAGTTTACCCATCATGCTTATCACAAGGGTCTTCTTACTTCATTACAAGTTGTTAAACTCTTTCGGAGAAATGTGATATTAAAACAGAAAGTTATTTTGTTTCTTTTTTGCCATTAAGGAGAAAGTTGATGCCATAATCAGAGTGGAAAACCCTTGGAGGCACATAATATTTACAATCTATACAGTATATAGTTACAATGTGGCAGTGCATTGATGGACTTCCTAGATGTTGTCTCCTGAGACATAATAGAGGTCAATGTCGGATTCTTCATCCATTTTGGCACTTAGCAAAGGATTCTGGTCCCTGGCCTAAAGACCCGGCTCCTGCTTAGCTCTGCAAATTCATTCAGGAAGGCCATTTTAAAGTTTAAAAGAACGATCCCCCCTGCTTTGAAACGGATCCTCCAGCCATAATGGATTTATATTTTCCGCTCTGTCTCCATCTCTTTGGCTTATTTGGGGAAGGGCGTAATTGAATCTCACCCTAATACAAAGTTACATGAAGGACGTAGTCCAGCTCACAGGGCTGTTCTAAGCCTCCACCGGCGGTGGTATTTCTAACCTTCACTCAATGTAAGCCTGGGAAGAGCATTTTATTTCCACCGACCCTGACATACGGCCCCTGCAGAGCTATGGACGCCATTCCGGCTTTTATCACTCCACCATGTACTGCGCAATTAAAGTTCATTTTTAATGTTCATATAACGTTTTTAGTTTTTTCTTTCTTTCTCTTCTGCTGGAGGAATTCCACAAGGCTTAGAGGCTAGATGCCCATTTTTCTTTGCTTGTAACATAAGCCCAATGACTCGATCATTGGCCGGCTGCCCTCACGATATTGATTAGCCACACAACCTTACTGGGCGTTCTGCAAAGACCAAAGTGGCAATCCGTTTACGTTCGAGGAAAGAAGTCTGACAGCGTGATAACAACTTTAACACCCTCTGGGTCTTTTTATTACCAACTTGGTGGAAGCTTCATTTCACGGGCTTGGTAAATAATTGTCTCAGCTTAATGGTCGTGTAGTTAAAGAGGTCTCTAACAAGTTTTATTTGCTGAAGAAATATGCCCTTCAGTTCTTATTTACACACGCTCTCTGCTCTAATGCCAAACGGATATTTTTCCGGGGGAATTTATTTTGGAAGGAAAAAAAAAAAAGGGCAAAGAGACGGCACGGCAAAGTTAAGTGCTTAATTCGTCTGAATAACAAGTGAGGTTATAGGTCTGCCGAGTGATCTGCCAAAAAACCTTGATGTATGTGGAGGAGCCGAGACGGCACAAGTAAATCCCACACTTACTCTTCTTCCAGATTGGGCAGTTTTTATTTTTTTTTTTTTTTTACAGCAATTCAGTCTTCTGCAAACGCTCCTCATTACATATCAAAACCAACTGGAGTCTGCAGAAAGAAAGGCATACCTTATATCAGGTGAGGGGCCCAAGCCAACAGAGGATGATGTCTAGGCTCTACATCTGTTTTTAAAGTAGAAAAAAACTCCTATCAGTTTATTTGCCCTCTCTGTCCCATTGGGGAATTTTCCTTCCACTTCCTGTCTCTTGAGGAAGTGTGAGGGAATACCTGGTTGTCACCAGGGTCAGTAAAGTTAGTGTCCCTGTTCTGCCCCACTTTCATGTACTTTTTTATATCTTATATTGAACCAGATGAAGTTAACATTTTGCTGTGGTATGCTGACATCTACTGACCGTTTCTGGCCACTACGACTTGTTTACTATGTGATGTTGGTATCTTCTTCTGTATCTGAGCACCACAAACTGAAAACGGTATTTAATTCATTTTTAATATTCACAGAAAACCTCTGTGTTGCTATGGCCATTTTAGTGTTTTTTATAGCTTATATATATATAGGTAGATGTTAAGATTAATCTATCAATATGCTAATTAACTTGTTGGACTGGTTCATGAGCTTAGGAGACAAGAAATAAGATGTTGGTAGGAAGTAGGGGGAGGGAGCAAAGGACTGGGGCACAGCCATATGTTGCATAAAGGAAGCACTGGTAGTTTCTGCAGTACTTCAAGAAGCAAGGAACAGTCTGGAGAGATCTTGACTAAAAGGAAGAAGACTCCATCACGAGGAAGAACCACATTACATTAAGGGCTTAATTTGTCTGAATAACAAATGAGGTTATAGGTCTGCCGAGTGATCTGCCAAAAAACCTTGATGTATATGGAGGAGCTGAGACGGCACAAGTAAATCCAACACTTACTATTCTTACAGATTGGGCAGTTTTTCTTTTTTCTTTTTACAGCAATTCAGTCCTCTGCAAACGCTCCTCATTACATATCAAAACCAACTGAAGTCTGCAGAAAGAAAGGAATGCCTTATATCAGGTGAGGGGCCCGAGCCAACAGAGGATGATGTCTAGGCTCTACATCTGTTTTTAAAGTAGAAAAAAACTCCTATCAGTTTATTTGCCCTCTCTGTCCCATTGGGGAATTTTCCTTCCACTTCCTGTCTCTTGAGGAAGTGTGAGGGAATACCTGGTTGTCACCGGAGTCAGAAGCATTAGTGTCCCTGTTCTGCCCCACTTTCATGTACTTTTTTATATCTTATATTGAACCAGATGAAGTTAACATTTTGCTGTGGTATGCTGACATCTACTGACCGTTTCTGGCCACTACGACTTGTTTACTATGTGATGTTGGTATCTTCTTCTGTATCTGAGCACCACAAACTGAAAACGGTATTTAATTCATTTTTAATATTCACAGAAAACCTCTGTGTTGCTATGGCCATTTTAGTGTTTTTTATAGCTTATATATATATATATATATATATATGTGGAAGGCCAACATGGTGGCCTGAATTTATGGGAGGAGCCCGGGAGGGTATTTAACCGGCCCACTCACCTGTGGTCTTCGTCGGTTCCGGTGCGCGATATACTACGTCACTAAGCCGACTACTCGATTTCACTAGCGTTCGTGAGTGCCAGACGTCTCGTGGATTGCTCTCGTTCGAAGGTTTTGTACACTGTATCTGGCTCGGCTGCCGCAGGTAGGGGTCTCGTTTGACCACCATTTCACTTATGAACGTTACTTACCTTGTCACGAATCTCGCTGTTCACATACGCACAAGTCATTCCATTAGTACCCGTACGTTGCATCCGTACCGCTATCTGCATACAGTAGCCGGTCGCTTACGCATCACCTGATTCGGAATCAGTCGCAGTATCATGCCATACGGTCACATTTCAGCCATTTCAAAAACATTTCAGTCATTTCACCATTTCACGGTCCTGCACCGACACGCCGTTCGAATCTAGCCACATCCGATTCGTCCCGGCATGTCCCAGCAGTGGAACCCCATTTCAATACATGACCCAGGGAGCGGCCGTTAGCCGCAATTTCTCGACTCACCGGTCGAAAAAACACCTCTGTCATGGCATCATTTCACTGTCACGTATTACGTTCCGATTCAAGTCTAGGCGCACCCCGGTGCCTCGATTCGTACCGGCACGCCCCAAGGTGCTCCCAGGCCCCATTTCATTCCGTGCTCCAGAAGTACGGTCGCTGTCAGTCGAAAAGTTTTTAGGCTCACCGCTCGGCGCCTCTGTCACGAGGAAAACATTTCACCTCACGAGTCACGTTTTGATTCGAAACCGGTCGCACCTTTGCGGATCGGTCTTCGCCTCCAACGTACCCCAGGTTTGTCGGCCCCATTTCAGTAACCACCCCTGAGTCTGCTCGTCGTCGGTCGTGAGACCCGACCGACCGTTCAGCACCTCAGGGAATGGTTCCCCTCATTTCTCTCACCGCCAGGCCGCACCTCGCTTCGAACCCAGTCGCGCTGCGCACCGGTTCGGACCGATGCGCCCTGAACATCCGTTGGCCTCATTTCAGTACATGCTCCAGAAGTCTGGTTCGTCTACAGTCGCCATCGCGGCTCGACCGTTTCATACTTCTGTCATGCCGATCAGTTCGCTGTCACACAAAAACGTCCTGATCCGAATCCGATGGCATCTACCATGCATCAGTTCGCCTCAACGTACCCCAGTCGAGTTGGCCTCATTTCATTCCAAAATTCTCGGCAATCAGCAGTCACACTCATAAAACGACACCTTGCGCCCACGACATGGCACAAACGTTTCTCATTTCACTCAAAAAAAAAAAAAAAAAAAAAAAAAAAAAAAAAAAAAAAAAAAATAAGTAGTGTATATGCACAGTTCTCTTTATTTTTCCTTCCCTAGGTCAGTCCAAGTTCAGTAGGTCCACCCTGCACAGGTTGGACGGTGTTTCTCCAGGTAAAATATAAAAACTTACCGTGTACGCACGTCCACGTACGTACACACACTTGTCCTTTCCAGAGCACAGCAGTTGGGTACGTATGTTTACACAAGGAAAGAAACAGTCTTGGCTTATCTCATCCCCTTAAACAGCTCCGGTCGACCTTCTTACGACCTCAGACGCCTCAAGACATCGCCTCAGGGCACAGCCCATCCGAGGACCATGTCGCAAGCGGGCAGCGAGGATCTCACCGCCCCCTTGTCACGTTCCCCAGTGTCCATGAGTGACAGCATCCAGTCCCTCAGGGGATGGACCATCCCCAGACTGACGGCAGAACTTAGACGCAGGGGCGTGCCGTTCCCCGCCACGGCCAGGAAGGCGGAGCTCTTCAGGCTCTTGTTTCCTCCTCCTGCCATGGCAGGGCCCAGCACTCAGCAAGCCTCCCTCCAGTCTATATCTGCGGCCATAACACAACTCCACACCATGGTGTCGTCCTTGGCGAAACACAGTCACGGACGTCCAAGCCAGAGTGACTCTCCTCGAATCTCACCCGGCCCCGGCCGTCCCCGCCGCGATACAGCCACCTACAACAGTCGCCACAGGTACCGCAGGGACATGTCCCCTGGTCTGCCCAGCACACCTGGTTCCAGCCAGCATTTAAGAAGGACATACTGGATGGCAAGGACGTCAACCTCGCCTCCCTTCTCATTTCAGTCCACGACCTAGCCGAAAACAAGGCCTATACCTGGGGAGATGTCTCGGTGGTCCTCAAAGCTAAAGACCCCAGACTCAACCGCAAATTGTCCGTCCCAGAATTTGCGTTGTCATTTGGGATGCTTAGAGACATCATATGCTCAGCTTCCCCCGGCAGAAGGGAAGAGCTGGATTCATATCTCCACACCGTGGTAGATTTGGGCTACAAATACGGCGGGTTCTCATTTTATGACTACCACCGCTCCTTTTCCGCAAAGCAGCCGCCAGGATGGCGCAATTCCAGTCACCCACAGATTGGAGCCTAATGGACACAGAATTATTCTGTCGCCATTTCGCCGGTCTGCGCTCACCATTGTGCGCAGTCTGCCAATCCTCCACGCACACCGCCGCCTGGTGCTCCAGTGCAACACTCCGCCACTCGGTCGAGTTTCCCTCGACCTCGGCTCCAGCACAAAACCCGCCAGCACCGACACAGAAACCCCAGCTCGACAAACTCGGACGCCCCGTCCGGACCATGGGAGGAGCGGCCATCTGCAATAATTACAACTACGGCTCGTGTAACTTCAGCCAATGCAGGTTGCTCCACGTGTGCGTCGTATGCCACAGGGCGCACCCGAAAAATCTATGCGAGCTCAAACCGAAAAATCTGTGACTGAGCCGCATAAACACCCCATGGTTAGGAGTCTATCTGGACTCACACCCCATCCCCTCACTAGCCACGTTCCTCATACAAGGATTCACGGCGGGCTTCCATACCGGCCTTGTCTCCCTGCCCCACACTACTTACGAGTGTAGGAATCTCAGATCAGCGGCCACCGACGAGCAGGCCATAGACCAACTACTCCTAGCCGAGCTGGAGCGAGGTTTCGTCATTGGTCCCTTCACACAACCCCCCTTCAACACCTGGAGAGTCAGCCCTATTGGGCTTGTCAAGGGCAAATTCTCAAATAAAGTTCGCTTGGTGTACGACCTGTCTGCGCCTCATTCTTGCCACGTCCCCAGCCTCAACTCCCTAATTCCCTCCGAGGAGTTCTCCTTAAAATACGCCTCCGTCGACTTGGCGATCCAGGCCATCCTCAAAGCAGGCACAGGGGCCTGGCTATCCAAAGCCGACATATCGGACGCCTTCAAACTTCTGCCGATTCACCCGTCTCTTTGGTGTTGGCACGGTATCAGGTGGAGAGACAGGTACTACTTCGCCACCAAGCTCACGTTCGGCTCCAAAAGTAGCCCCTGGCTCTTCGACACGTTCGCTCAATCCCTCACCTGGATTCTCCTACACAAGGCCCAATGCACAGAAGTCATCCACTACCTAGATGACTTCCTACTGATAGAGCAGCCTAACGTTTCACCAGTAGACCTCGACAAATTAAGAGTCGTCTTCCAGAATATCAATGTCCCCATAGCCGAGCACAAGGTCGACGGACCCGCACACTCCATCACCTTCCTCGGAGTTGTCTTGGACACATGCTCCATGCAGGCCAGCCTACCCTCGACAAGCTGACCCGCATCAGGGCAGTTCTTCAGGACTTCACCCGCACGAGAGGGTGCACGAGACGACAGCTCCAGTCACTACTTGGCATGCTCAATTTTGCCATGCGGATCGTCCCTCAAGGTCGTTCCTTCATTTCACGACTCTTAGTCCACCTGTCACAGGCACAAGACCCCGATCAGATCCTCAAACTGGACGCCACGGCCATAGCAGACCTAGCGATGTGGGAAGAGTTCCTTTCCTCGTGGAACGGGATATCCATGTTTATCCCGGCCGTCTCACCCTTCTCACCACAGGTGGTGACAGATGCCGCGGCCTCCACGGACTTTGCAGCCATATTCGGCCTCCATTGGTTCGCTGGCCCTTGGCCCCCGCAGATACTTTCAATTATACCTGGCCGGCATACAGCACTTTTTGGCCCTTCAAGATCCTACTAGACCGTCTGTCTTCTCGTCCCACGCCGTCCGAGCCGTCTTACGCGGCGTCCAGAAGCAGCAACCAGCAAACAGAACCAGACGTCGCCCCATCACTGGCGCCATCTTCCGCGAGATGTCCGCCATACTCGCTGGTTCCCCCTTTGGTGTCCTCCTCAGCCAGGTCATACAAGCCGCCATCTACCTGGCCTACTATGGGTTCTTACGTCCCAGCGAATTCACCCGTAACAGCTCGACCAGCCAAACCCTGTGCAGACGCCACCTAGTTCGCCATCAAGACCACTTCGTGCTCCACCTCAACGTCTCCAAGACTCAGCAAGCTGGCCACGGGGTGGACATCCATCTATACAGAACCGGCAATGCCTGGTGCCCAGTAACGGTTCTCAACCGCCTGCTCTCACTCCTGCCAGAACAAAGGGACACCGATCCCCTTCTGCCTTTTCCAGTCAAACCCTTGAGCACCTGTCAGTTCATGACACACGTAAGAATTCTCCTCTCAACCTACGCCTCAACCCCAGCGAGTACTCCGGTCACTCTTTTCGGATCGGGGCCGCCTCAGCCGCCTCACAGCAGGGGGTCCCAGGCCACATCATCCAGAGACTCGGCAGATGGAAGTCAGCCTGCTTCACCCGGTATATACACGACCCACAGGCGGAAATGTCACGGGCCTTCGCCCAGCTCACGCAGTAGTCAATACTAAAAGGCAATAAATATCTTCAAACCCTACCTCAGTTTTTGCCCCCTTATTTCTGGCGTACCGGCCATAGACCAAGGCACACTTCAGGTCTCCCTTTTCATGTTATAGATCTTATTGGTTAAGTTATTTCCCTTCAGATACGTGTCGGCCATAGGGCTTCAACCATAAGTGGAAGGCCAACATGGTGGCCTGAATTTATGGGAGGAGCCCGGGAGGGTATTTAACCGGCCCACTCACCTGTGGTCTTCGTCGGTTCCGGTGCGCGATACCCACCCTCCCATTCCCCCTTTTAAGGGCATTTCTCACAACATCACCCCCATCAAATACTCATTTCTAATCAGGGTATGCCCCCTTATTTCTGGCGTACCGGCCATAGACCAAGGCACACTTCAGGTCTCCCTTTTCATGTTATAGATCTTATTGGTTAAGTTATTTCCCTTCAGATACGTGTCGGCCATAGGGCTTCAACCATAAATATATATATATAGGTAGACGTTAAGATTAATCTATCAATATGCTAATTAACTTGTTGGACTGGTTCATGAGCTTAGGAGACAAGAAATAAGATGTTGGCAGGAAGTAGGGGGAGGGAGCAAAGGACTGGGGCACAGCCATATGTTGCATAAAGGAAGCACTGGTAGTTTCTGCAGTACTCCAAGAAGCAAGGAACAGTCTGGAGAGATCTTGACTAAAAGGAAGAAGACTCCATCTCGAGGAAGAACCACATTCCGTTAAGGGCTTAATTTGTCTGAATAACAAGTGAGGTTATAGGTCTGCCGAGTGATCTGCCAAAAAACCTTGATGTATATGGAGGAGCTGAGACGGCACAAGTAAATCCAACACTTACTATTCTTACAGATTGGGCAGTTTTTCTTTTTTCTTTTTACAGCAATTCAGTCTTCTGAAAACTCTCCTCATTACATGTCAAAACCAACTGGAGTCTGCAGAAAGAAAGGAATGCCTTATATCAGATGAGGGGCCCGAGCCAACAGAGGACAATGTCTATGCTCTACCTCCGTGTTTCAAGTAGAAATTAATTTTTTATAAGATAAGGGAGGTTTATAACTCTATCAGTTTATTTGCTCTCTCTGTCTCATTGGGGAATTTTCCTTCCACTTCCTGTCTCATAGCCAAATGAGGAAGTGTAAGGGAATACCTGGTTGTCACCAGGGTCAGTAAAGTTAGTGTCCCTGTTCTGACCCACTTTCATGAATTTTTTTATGTCTTTTATTGAACTAGATGAGGTTATCATTTTGCTGTGATATGCTGACATCTGCTGGCAGTTTCTGGCCACTTCGACTTGTTTACCATGTGATGTTGGTATCTTCTTCTGTATCTGAGCACCATAAACTGCTATTTAATTCATTTTTAATATTCACAGAAAACCTCTGTGTTGCTATGGCGATTGCAGTGGTTGTTAAAGCAAATATAGGTAGAAGTTAAAATTCCTCTATTTGTAGCTAATGAACTTGTTGGACTGGTTCATGAGCTCAGGACAGAAAATAAGATGTTGACAGGAAGTAGGGGGAGGCGGCAAAGGACTGGGACACAGCCATATGTTAAGTAAAGGAAGCACTGGTACTTTTCTGCAGGACTCCAAGAAGCAAGGAGCAGTCTGGAGAGATCCTGAATAAAAGGAAGAAGACTCCATCACGAGGAAGCACCACATTACGTTAAGGGCTTAATTCGTCTGAATAGCAAGTGAGGTTATAGGTCTGACGAGTGATCTGCCAAAAAACCTTGAAGTAAATCCCAGATTGGGTAGTTTTTCTTTTTTACAGCAATTCAGTCCTCTGCAAACTCTCCTCATTACATATCAAAACCAACTGGAATCTGCAGAAAGAAAATAATGCCTTATATCAGGTGAGGGGGCCGAGCCAACAGAGGATGATGTCTAGGCTCTACCTCAATTTTTAAAGTAGAAAAAAACTTTTGTTTTTCATTTTGGATATAGTAAGGGAGGTCTATAACTCCTATCACTTTATTTGCCCTCTCTGTCCCATTGGGGAATTTTTCTTTTCACTTCCTGTCTCATAGGGAAATGAGGAAGTGTGAGGGAATACCTGGTTGTCACCAGGGTCAGTAGAGTTATGCCGCGTACACACGACCGGACTTTCCGGCAGACTAGGTCCGACGGGATCAGTCCGTTGGACAATTCGATCGTGTGTGGGCTAGTCTGATAGTTTTTCGAAAAAAAAAAATCAGACTAACCTAGAAATAGGTATCTATTTCTATCCTATATCCTATATCTATATCTATATCTATCCGATGGACTCAATTCCGACAGACTAAAATCTGTAAAAACGTTCGTCTGTGTGCTGTTCCGACAGACCAAATACGACGCAAGGGCAGCTACTGGCTACTGGCTATTGAACTTCCTTGTTTAGTCCCGTTTACGTCATCACGTTCAAAACGAACGGACGTTCGAACGGACTTAAGCCCCATACACACGGTCGGACTTTTTCATGGATTCTGTCCGATCGGACAATGTTGTTGAAAAATCAGACCGTGTGTAGGCACCATCGGACAGTGTACGTCGGATTGTCCGACGGACAAAGTCTTATCTCCTGCTGGAAAGATTTGCCGACAACACGGTCCGATCACACCAAATCCGATCGTGTGTACGGTTGTCCAACCGGACAAAGTGCTACGCATGCTCACATCACATTACAAGACCAAAGCTATTGGCTACTAGCCTCTACGTAGTCCCGTCGTAGGCAACAAACGTCACCACGTTCAGAATGATCGGATTTTCCGACAACTTTGTCCGACCGTGTGTACGCAAAACCAACATCAGACAAAGTATGACGGACAGGATCCGACCGACCTGGTCCGCGGATTGTCCGACCGTGTGTATGGGGCTTTAGTCCGTTCGTGTGTGGCCAAGTCCGTTCGTTCGGAAAGTTCGTCGGAACTCCGCCGAAAGTCCATCGGGAAGAGCGTCGGACCTAGTCTGCTGGGAAAGTCCGGTCGTGTGTACGCCGCATTAGTGTCCCTGTTCTGCCCCACTTTTCTGTATTTTTTACTGTATGTCCTGTATTGAACTAAATGAGGGTATCATTTTTCTGTGGTATGCTGACATCTACTGGCAGTTTGTGGCCACTACGACTTGTTTACTAAGTAATCTTCTTCTGACAAATCCCCCCCCCCCTCCATTTAGGGCTAGTTGCTTTAGTCCTAGCTAGATACTCTGTTGGGAAAATCATGGCAGCCAGGCATAGAAGTCTAACTAAATGTGCATCATTAAGCACCTCTACGAGCATGCGTGTGCGCAAACCTGCGTGCGCGTCTACTGCCGCCAAGCAGGTTATTTAAACCTAAACTCTGCACAAGCTCCTTGCTGAATGGACCCTCCTCTCTCTTCCATGTTCACTCAATGGCATCATGAATGACGGCCATGAGGTGCATCCCCCCAAGAATGATGCCTGCCTGGCTGGCTACATATGTGCAGTGGCCGGGTGGGAAGCCGCTAACGTGGACACAATGCTTGAGTCGGTCAGTGATGTTGTCCTCCTCCCAAACTTAGTGCAATGATAAGTGATTTCTGTTTTCCCTGGAAATTCCCTTTAACCACTTGCCGACCGACGCACACACATATACGTCGGCAGAATGGCTCGTACAGGCAAATGGGAGTACTTGTACATTGACATGGACATTGCCCAAAGGTCCCACGGAGTCGATGTTCGCCGGTGGCCCGCGATCGTGACACGGAGAGGCAGAACGGGGAGATGCCTATGTAAATAAGGCATTTCCCTGTTCTGCCTAGTGACATGACAGGGATCTACTGCTCCCAGCCATCGGGAGCAGTGATCGCTGTCATGTGAGTTAAAGCCCACCCCCCCCACAGTTAGAATCACTCCCTAGGACACACTTAACCCCTTGATCGCCCCCTAGTGTTTATCCCCATCCCTGCCAGTGACATTTATACAGTAATCAGTGCATTTTTATAGCACTGATTGCTGTATAAATGACAATAGTGTCAAAAGTGTCCGACGTGTCCGCCATAATGTTGCAGTCTCGATAAATATTGCAGATCGCTGCCATTACTAGTAAAAAATAATAATAATAAAAATACCATAAATCTATCCCCTATTTTGTAGACGCTATAACTTTTGCACAAACCATTCAATATATACCATTTTTTATACCAAAAATATGAAGAAGAATACGTATCGGCCTAAACTGAGGAAAAAAAAATTTTTACATATTTTTTGGGGATATTTATTATAGCAAAAAGTAAAAAATATTGCTATTTTTTTCAAAGTTGTCGCTCTTTTTTTTGTTTATAGTGCAAAAAATTAAAACAGCAGAGGGGATCAAATACCACCAAAAGAAAGCTCTACTTATGGGAAAAAAAGGACGCCAATTTCGTTTGGGTGCAGCGTCAAAATACCGTGCAGTTGTCAGCTAAATAGACGCAGTGCCGAATCGCAAAAAGTGCTCTGGTCAGGAAGGGGGGTAAATCCTTCCGGGGCTGAAGTGGTTAAAGCAGAACTAAACTGTATCTGAGCACCACAAACTGAAAACGCTATTTAATTTATTTTTAATATTCACAGCAAATATCTGTGTTGCTATGGCTATTTTAGTGGTTTTTATAGCATAATGATAGCTAGAAGTTGCAGTCTGCGCACATAATTTGTGATAAAACATCTTTGCACAAAAAAAGGGAGAAATACAGTAATAATAAAGTCTCTCCCCCTCCTTCTCACCCCCCCCCCACCCCTCCACATACAGTTACATACCGTCCCAAGATCCTAAGAGCTAAACGGTGTCATTTCCCTCAACCCTCTGAATCCTCAACAATGAGAGTCTCTCCCTCCTCGGAGCTGATAAAGTGGTTCCAGAGGGACCCTATCTCTCTATATTTCTCTTGTTTCTGCCTTCCTGTCCACACCAGGTTCTCTAATCCGTTCAGCTCGTCCACCTTCCTAAGCCACATACCCACCGAAGGTGGTTGTGTCTTTTTCCATCCGAGCGGGACCAGGCCCCTTTTTGCGATTCGGCACTGCGTCGCTTTAACTGACAATTGCGCGGTCGTGCGGCGTGGCTCCAAAACAAAATTGACGTCCTTTTTTTCCCACAAATAGAGCTTTCTTTTGGTGGTATTTGATCGCCCCTGCGGTTTTTATTTTTTGCGCTATAAACAAAAAAGATCGACAATTTTGAAAAAAAACGCATTCTTTTTTATTTTTTGCTATAATAAATATCCCCCCAAAATATATAAAAAATTTTTTTTTTCCTCAGTCTAGGCCGATACGTATTCTTCTACATATTTTTGGTAAAAAAAAAATCGCAATAAGCGATGATTGATTGGTTTGCGCAGAAGTTATAGCGTTTACAAGATAGGGGATAGTTTTATAAATTTTTATTAATTTTTTTTTTTTTATTAGTAATGGCGGCGATCATCGATTTTTATTGTGACTGCGACATTATGGCGGACACATCGGACATTTTTGACACATTTTTGGGACCATTGTCATTTATACAGCAATCAGTGCTATTTAAATGCATTGATTCCTGTATAAATGACACTGGCAGTGAAGGGGTTAATCACAAGGGGGCAGTGTAGGGGTTAAGTATGCCTAGGGGTGTGTTTTCTTACTGTGGGGGGGGCGTGGCTGTCAGCTAGTGAATGCTGATCTCTTCTCCAAGCACAGGGAGCAGAGATCGGCGTCACTAGTTGCTAGGCAGAACGGGGAGATGCTGTTTATTTCCGCATCTCCCTGTTCTGCCTTCCTGTGAGACGATCGCGGGTGTCCCCGCGGCGATCGAGTCCACTGGATCCGCGACCGGCCTCACGGGGGGTCCCGACCGTCGCGCTCCTGATGGCACGGACGGCATTAAGGAGGGACTTATATATACGCCCTCCTGCCTGTCCGTGCCATTCTGCCGACGTATATCGTCGTGCGCCGGTCGGGAACCAGTTAACTGGTGTTTTTTGGTCATGCAACAAAAAAAAGGGTTGGGTCCTCCGGGACCACATAGTCACAAAACTTTTGGGTGATCCTTCCTACCTCCCCTCCAATAGCTCTTAATTTCGTTGCATGACCAAAAAATGTGTAATGCTGCATACACATGATCGGACTATCTGGCGGATTTGTCTGCCGGACAATCCGCCCGTGTGTGGGGCTCCGGCGGGATTTTTTCTTCCCAAAAGTCCGGCGGACTTAGAAAGAAGTTTTGAGTCAAAATTATCCGCTGGACTCGGCAGTCCGGCGGACAATCCGGCCGTCTGTGTGCTAGTCCGTGGGACTTTTGAAATGAAAACACACGGAGTAAAGTCCGTTCATTTATTTTTTTTTGGAAAATTCTTTTTATTCACAGTTTTTTAAACAACAGTAAACAACCATAACAGAAACCCACATAAATTCCCCCCTCCCCCCTCCCCGTTGTGCAATGTCCCAATTATAACAGGAATGTAAACACAGTCACGTGCCCTCCGGGCTACTCAAATCATATTACAGTACATGCTCAGGTAAAACAATAAACACAATCACCTAGTAGCTATACCGCCTGTCTCGTCGTTTCAAGCAGTGCATGTTTCTTTTGTGTAATATTTAACCCATTACTCTTGCAGTAACTCAGACAGTACCATCCGAAGAGAGCCAGCACTGCCATACCTTCTCAAATTTTTTGGGGCACCCCCTACTTAAGTAGGTGGCTTTATATAAGGGTAGTTCTCTATTCACTATGCCTTTCCAGAAGGCCAAGGATGGGGCCTCAGGTTTTTTCCAGCATAACAGGATGGCTTTGCGTGCATAAAATAAGGTGAGAGAGATCATGGTTCTTTGTGCCCTAAGTGGTGCTACTTCCTCCACCAGGCCCAACATACATACTGATATCGTCATGGGGACAGGTAGCAGGATCAGTTCCTGGATGGTCTTTGTGACCCCTGTCCAGAATACCTGTATGGACGGACACTGCCAGAATACATGATCGAAGTCCGCCCCTGTCGCGTTACAACGCCAGCAGGTGGCGCCATTCAAACCATAGATGCTGGCTAGTCTTGCTGGGGTATAATATACCCTGTGAAGTATCTTAAATTGGATGTACCTGTCACGGGCCGATACTAGGACCTGAAAAGGGTGGTCCCACATATCGTCCCAGTCATCTCCTTGGAAATTGGGAACAAGTGAGCTCCATTTCTCCCTACATTTACTAAGTGCCGGAGGCCTGTCTGCAAATAGCTCCTTATAGGTTTCCGATAGCGTCTTCCGCACAGACTCATCACAGAGCAACTGTTCTAAAGGTGAGGATTGCAGTAACACTGCTCCTGTGCCAAACTGTGCAGAAAAAGCATGCCTCAGCTGCAGATAACGGAAGAAGTACCAGTTTGGGAGATCATGTTTATCTTTCAATTGATTAAAGGAAAGCAGCTTCCCCCCCCCCTACTATGTTCTTTAATTGTTTGATGCCAACTCTGGCCCATATTACCGGATCTGGGATATCGTTAAAATGGGATAACCTGGAATTGAGCCACAATGGTGTGTCTGGTGACCAGGCCTCCGTGTCTGTGTGCATTAGTATCTTTGCCCTGTCCCACGCGCGAATAGTAACACGCATGGAGCCAGTCAAAGGCGCCGCTGCCTGTGGCCCTCTAAACATTAAATAGTAAAGACTCTCATAGGATCCCACTAGAGCAGCCTCCAATACTGTCGCTGCATCCCCGTCGTCCCTTGTTAACCACCGTCTGGCAAATACCATCTGTCCTGCAATAAAATACTTAAACAAGTCCGGAAGGGCCAGCCCTCCCTGTCCATAGGGTTCCTGTAATGTACGGAGACTCACTCTGGGGTGTCCAGAGCTCCATAGAAACGAGCTAAAGAGGCTGTTTACGCGCCGAAAGAAGGAGCAGGGGACCCACACGGGAGTATTGCGCAAAAAATAGAGGAACACTGGCAGTATCTTCATTTTAAGTAGATTCACCCTACCAATTAAGGAGAGTGGAAGATGCTTCCAAGCCTCTAATTGTATTTTAACCTTCGTGATAAGTGGCATTAGATTAAGCGTCAAGTAGTCCTTGACTTGGGGGGATATACGTATACCCAAATATTTTATTTCCGTAACCCAGGCAATGGGCACCAAGGGGGATGCCCGTGCCTGAGCCCCATCATCAATGGCCATGATATTGGACTTTTCCCAATTCACCCGCAAGCCTGAGAAATTTGCGAATGTGCTTAAGATCTCAAATACTGCCTCCAAGGATGAACCCGGGTCTTCTAAAAAGAGAAGCATATCATCAGCATACAGAGCCGTGCATTCTCGAATGCCGCCTACCTGAAGGGCTTTAACCTCTGTGGATGCTCTCAGAGCAATGGCTATAGGCTCTATGGCCAAGGCAAATAAAGATGGGGAGAGGGGGCAGCCTTGCCGCGTTCCCCTACCCACCGAAAACTGTGCGGAAACTTGAGTACCTATCTTAATTGCTGCCTTGGGCGAGCTGTATAGGAGGGATATCCATGTAAGGAACACCTCTCCAAACCCCATATGCCGTAATACAGTGGACATGTAACACCAGTCCACCGAATCAAAGGCTTTAGCCATATCTAAGGAGACAATCACCCTGGCTCCGGGATTAGCATGGTCGATCTGTAGGTGCGCAAACAGCCTGCGGAGATTTGTATCAGTGGACTTCTGGGGTATGAACCCGGTTTGGTCTATGTCTACCAGTGTGGTTATTACCTTTGACAATCTTGTGGCCAATATTTTAGTGAGAATTTTAAGGTCCTGGTTAAGGAGGGCTATAGGTCTGTACGAGGAGCAGGTCAAGGGATCCTTGCCCGGTTTCGGCAATAAGACCACCTGAGCCTCCATAAGAGAATCCGGTAGCGTCTTGTGTTCCAAGCAAAAGTGAAACAGTGTCTTAAGTCTTGGCACAAGAGTCTCCAAGTGTGACCTGTACCATTCAATACAAAAACCATCCGGCCCTGGTGATTTGTGTGGAGGAAAGGATCTGATGGCTTTTTCTATTTCCTTTTCAGTGATCTCCCCTTCTAGACTATGTTGATCTGACTCTGACAGTTTTGGTATGCATAGGGAATTAAGCAGGGATTCAAGATCCTCTTTGTTATATGTCGGTATGGGCATGTAAAGAGTGCTGTAATAATCTACAAAAGTATCAAGGATGTCACTGGGGTCTGTCAATAGGGTACCCTGAGAGTCGGTAATACAAGGTATACTAGTCTGAAGTCCGTTCATTTATAACGTGACTCCAGGTAGACGGGACTAGCGAAGGAAGTCAATGTCGCCACCTCGATCGGCGAGATTGACACCTTGCTAGCCCCGTCACCTAGTATAGATTTAAAGGGGAATCCTACGCCGAAAAAACGCTGTGGGGGTCCCCCCCAAATCCATATCAGACCCTTATCCGAGCACGCAGCCCGGCCGGCCAGGAAAGGGGGTGGGGACGAGCGAGAAGACCGGGCCAACGCTAGTAAAAGAGCTGCAGGAGGCCCGGCAAGAAGAACAGAAAAGCTGGACAAGACCCCTGAAGTCAGAACAAGACCCCCAGATGGCGGCGGCGATGAAAGAGAAAGCCGGGCTCCTCCGCTAGTAAAAGTAGCTAACAGAGGAGTCCGGCGAGAAGACCCTCCCCAAGACGGAAGAAGACCCCCCTGTTTTTTATTTACACTTTTTTCACCAGGTGAATGGGTAGGGGTACATCATACTCATTCCCATAGGGTGGGGGCCGGTATCTGGGGGCCCCATTATTAAAGGGGGCTCCTGGATTCCGATAAGCCCCCCGCCCGCAGGCCCCGACAACCAACGGCCAAGGTTGTCGGGAAGAGGCCCTTGTCCTCATCAACATGGGGACAAGGTGCTTTGGGGTGGGGAGCCGCAGGGCACCCTTTCCCCAAGGCACCCCCCCCCCCATTTTGAGGGCATGCAGCCTGGTATGGCTCAGGAGGGGGGGCGCTTGCTCGTCCCCACCCCCTTTTTTGACCGGCCGAGCTGCGTTCTCGGATAAGGGTCTGATATGGATTTGGGGGGACCCCCACGCCGTTTTTTCGGCGTAGGATTCCCCTTTAAATCCATACCAGGTGACAGGGCTAGCAAGGTGTCAATCTCGCCGATTGAGGTGGCGACATTGACTTCCTTCGCTAGTGCCGTCTACCCGGAGTCACGTTATAAATGAACAGACTTTACTCCTTGTGTCGGCAAGTCCGTTCATTTCAAAAGTCCCGCGGACTTCCACCAAAACTTCGGAAAAGTCCGGGCATGTGTGGGCAAGTCCGCACGTTCGGAAAGTCCGGTGGATTGTCCACCGGATTAAGTCCGCCGGATAGTCCAGCATCTAGTGCCAGCATCTAAATCTGAGGTGTCTGAGAAATATCTATGAAGCAGGGCCGGGGGTTCGGTACCACTGAGACCGGATCTTATCATTTGTTTCTTTAGTATTTTTGTACATACTGAAGATTCAGAAGCAGAGTGTATTATCCCATTCCGCTGCTTTTCAAAGAAGTTTATGTCTAGATCCTGCTCCCACGTTTGTGGAAATCACCCCGGGGAGCTACCAGAAAAGAATACATCTTCAAGATTGTGCTGGGTAGAAAATTCCCTCTCCACACAGTATTCTTCGAAAGGAAGTAAGTTTCGATCGCTATCCGGGGTGTTTAGGGAGCATAAAATATGTTTAAGCTGGGCGGCTCGCCAAAGGTCCAGTTGAAGGCGGACGTTTCCAGCTGTCAACTCCTGGAATGTTGGCCCTTCTCCTGATATCATGAAGTGCGACACCGGTTATGTCCCCTGTTTCATCAAAGCTTCAAAAATTCCCGGACGTATGCCTGGAGCAAATTGTGGATTTCCCAAAATAGGGAATAATGGAGATTCTAATGATGAAAGTCTACCTCTGGGGAAAAAAAAAAACACGTATTGACGCAATGTAGGTCCAATCAATGGATGTCTTTTAATTAGACATGTGCACAATAGAAAAATTTGTTTAGATTTGTTTCGTTTCTGTTCGTTTCCGTTGATTCGTAACGATTCATATATACTTAAGTCGTCGGTGTTCGTATTCGGACTCGTTCGTATTTTTGTAAGAGTTATTTTTTCGTTGATTCGTTTTTCCGTTAGTCTAATTTTCGTTTATTCGAAATTCGTATTTTCGTTATATTTTGTATTCGGACGCATTCATATTTTCGCAGATTTAGTTACATTCGTACTTTCGTAAGATTGATTTATTCGTACTTTCGTAACATTGTTTTCGTAGATTCGTAATCGGAGAATAATTCATAATGTTATGTAATGTGTATGCTATTATTACATTGTAAGAGACACGGAAAATTACGAATCAACAAACAAAAAAAAAGTTACGAATGTACGAATTTTTTCGTTCAATCCATTCGAAGCACGTTAAGCAGCGCCATTGTAAGAGACACGGAAAATTACGAATCGACAAACAAAAAAATAAAAAAAGTTACAAATGTACAAATTTTTTCGTTCAATCCATTCGAAGCACGTTAAGCAGCGCCATTGTAAGAGACACGGAAAATTACGAATCGACAAACAAAAAAAAAAAGTTACGAATGTACAAATTTTTTCGTTCATTTTGATTTTTGTTGTTTTTGTTTTAGTTTTTCGGATTTTCATTCTTTCATAGTTTCATTGTTTCTAATTTAATTATTTCGTATTTTCGTTGTTTTTTATATTTGTTCGTTTCGATAATTCGTTATTCGTTAAAATTTTTACTAAATCATTCGTTCGTTCGTACGATAACGAATGAACGAATATAACGAATTTGAACGGAAAATGAATCGTAACTAAACGAATTGCACATGCCTACTTTTAATATAGGGTGGGAGGTCCCTGTAACACCGGGGTGCTCTTTGTAGCAATACTTTGCTCTGTTCTTGCTCTGGGCTCGGCCATATTTTTAGGTCTCCATATCGGCACCAATCAATCAATCGTCCTAAATGTACTGCAAAAAGTATTCACCCCCCTCTTGGCATTTTTCGTGTTTTGTTGCCTCACAACCTGGAATAATATGGATTGTTTGAGGATTTGCATCATTTGTGATACAGAACACGCCCACAACTTTGAAGATTTTTATTTTTTTTATTGTGAAGCAAACAACAAATAGGACAAAATAACAGAAAAAGTCAATGTGAATAACTATTCACCCCCCTAAGTAGTCAAAAGATCCACCTTTTGTGGCCATCACAGCTCCAAGTCACTTTGGATAAGTCTCTATGAGTCTCACCACTGGGATTTCTGCCCATTCCTCCTCCTTGCAAAACTGCTCCAGCTCCTTCAAGTTGGATGGTTTTGCGCTTGTGAACAGCAATCTTTAAGTCTGACCACAGATTTTCTATTGGATTGAGGTCTGGGCTTTGACTAGGCCATTCCAACACATTTACATGTTTCCCCTTAAACCACTCAAGTGTTGCTTTAGCAGTGTGTTTGGGGTCATTGTCCTGCTGGAAGGTGAACCTCCGTCCTAGCCTCAAATCACACACAGAGTGCTACAGGTTTTTCTCAAGAATATCCCTGTATTTAGCACCATCCATCTTTCCCTCAAGCCTGACCAGTTTCCCAGTCCTGACTGCTGAAAAACATCCCCACAGGACGATGCTGCCACCACCACCATGTTTCACAGTGGGGATGGTGTTCTTTGGGTGATGTGTTGGGTTTGCGCCAGACACAGCGTTTTCTTTAACCGCTTCCCGACCGGTGCACGCCGATGTACGTCGGCAAAATGGCACGGACAGGCATAAGGGCGTATATATAAGTCCCTTTTTAATGCCGTCCGTGCCGCGCCGGTCGGGACCCCCATGAGGGCGGTCGCGGGTCCCGCGGACTCGATCGCCGCGGGGACACCCGCGATCGTCTCACGGGAAGGCTGAACGGGGAGATGCGGAAATAAACAGCATCTCCCCGTTCTGCCTAGCAACTAGTGACGCCGATCTCTGCTCCCTGTGATTGGAGCAGAGATCAGCATTCACTAGCTGACAGCCACGCCCCCTCACAGTAAGAAACACACCCCTAGGCATACTTAACCCCTACACTGCCCCCTTGTGGTTAACCCCTTCACTGCCAGTGTCATTTATACAGGAATCAATGCATTTAAATAGCAAATGACAATGGTCCCAAAAATGTGTCAAAAATGTCCGATGTGTCCGCCATAATGTCGCAGTCACAATAAAAATCGCTGACTACTGATTACTAGTAAAAAAAAAAAAAAATATTAATAAAAATGCTATAAAACTATCCCCTATTTTGTAATCGATATACCTTTTGCACAAACCAATCAATAATCGCTAATTGGGATTTTTTTTTACCAAAAATATGTAGAAGAATACGTATCGGCCTAAACTGAGGGAAAAAAAAAAATTTTATATATTTTTTGGGGATATTTATTATAGCAAAAAATTAAAAAGAATGCGTTTTTTTTCAAAATTGTTTCACTTTTTTGTTTATAGCGAAAAAAAATAAAAAACGCAGAGGCGATCAAATACCACCAAAAGAAATCTCTATTTGTGGGAAAAAAAGGACGTCAATTTTGTTTGGGAGCCACGCCGCACGACCGCGCAATTGTCAGTTAAAGCGACACAGTGCCGAATCGCAAAAAGGGGCCTGGTCCTTTGGCTGCAAATTGGTCCGGGGCTGAAAGTGGTTAATGCCAAAAAAGTTCAAAAATTGGCCTTTAAGGCCCATACACACAATCAGATTTTTTGAAAACAAACATGCAAATTAGCTGTTTTAAGGCAACATCCGACCGTGTGTACGCTCCATCGGACAAACTTTTTTGGTTTTCATTGGACTTTTGTTGGCTGTGCGAATGGCCAAACTTTCCAGCAAAAAAAGTCTGATAGAGCAAAGTCTGATCGTGTGTACAGAAAGCCATCGAACCTTTGTAAAAAGTACAAACACGCATGCTCACAACCAATGCAAAAGATCAGACAACAATACAGAAGTTGACCAAAGGGTGGCGGTAAAGAGCAGAAAAACCACGTGATTTGGTGAAAGTTGGCTGAAAAAGTCCTGCGGTGTGTATGCAATACAAGTCCACGGCCAACGCCCTTTGTACAAAAATCCACGGGAAAGTTTGTACAAAGTCCTATCGTGTGTATGAGGCTAAAGAGTGCTTCCCAGAGCTAAACCTTTCATCTGATTCCTAAATTGCTGCATTTGTAAATTCCAAAAGCCGATATAAAGGAATATTAGTGGTAAAAAAAAGCACTTTTGGGTTTAACCAATCTTGTTTTTTTTTGTACAATTCTCCTTTAATCACTTTACGACCAGCGCACGACGATATACGTCCCTTTTTTGAAGAGGGATATCTCAATAACGGCAGCAGCTGCTGCCACAACCGAGATATCCATCTCTTCAGGCGCCGGTCGTATTTACGATAATGGTGGTCTCCGTGGCGGATTCGTGCCCCCACCCCTCCCGCCGCTCTCCCACGCCCTCCGCCACTTCCCGGAGCCGTCGGTAGCGGCGGAGGCGATCGGGTCCTTTCCTCTGCTGGGTATGGAGACGAGTGAGGCTAAGATGGCCCCCCACCCGTCTCTATACCACAGCAGGGCGGAAGCCACGTCACTTCCGCCCATACCTCTTAAAGGAACATTTTTTCAATGTCCTTTTTTTAAAAGACATTTTTTTTTTTTGCATTTAAGTCTAAATATGAGATGTGAGGACTTTTTGACCCCCCCGAATGTCATATTTAAGAGGACCTGTCATGCTTTTTTCTATTACAAGGGATGTTTACATTCCTTGTAATAGGAATAAAAGTGACCCAATTTTTTATTTTTTTTTAAACAGTGTAAAAATAAATAAAATCAAGTAAAATAAATAAGAAAAAAAAAATGTTTTAAAGCGCCCCGTCCCGCCGAGCTTGCGTGCAGAAGCGAACGCATACGTGAGTAGCGCCCGCATATGAAAACGCTGGTCAAACCACACATGTGAGGTATCGCCGGGATCGGTAGAGCGAGAGAAATAATTCTAGCCCTGGACCTCCTCTGTAACACAAAACATGCAACCTGTAGAACTTTTTAAACATCGCCTATGGAGATTTTTGAGGGTAAAAATTTGACGCCATTCCAGGAGCGGGCGCAATTTCGAAGCGTGACATGTTGGGTATCAATTTACTCGGCGTAACATTATCTTTCACGATATATAAAAAAATTGGACTAACTTTACTGTTGTCTTATTTTTTTATTCAAAAAAAGTGATTTTTTCCCAAAAAAAGTGCGCTTGTAAGACCGCTGCGCAAATATGGTGTGAAAAAAAGTATTGCAATGACCGCCATTTTATTCTCTAGGGTGTTAGAAAAAAAAAAAACAATATATAATGTTTGGGGGTTCTAAGTAATTTTCTAGCAAAAAAAAAATGTTTTAAACATGTAAACACCTAAAATCCAAAACAAGGCTGGTCTTAACCGCTTCCCGACCGGCGCACGCCGATGTACGTCGGCAGAATGGCACGGACAGGCATAAGAGCGTATATATAAGTCCCTTTTTAAATGCCGACTTGCCATCGGGAGCGCGCCGGTCAGGACCCCCGTGAGGCCGGTCGCGGGTCCCGCGGACTCGATCGCCGCGGGGACACCCGCGATCGTCTCATGGGAAGGCTGAACGGGGGAGATGCGGAAATAAACAGCATCTCCCCGTTCTGCCTAGCAACTAGTGACGCCGATCTCTGCTCCCTGTGATTGGAGCAGAGATCAGCATTCACTAGCTGACAGCCACGCCCCCCCCACAGTAAGAAACACACCCCTAGGCACACTTAACCCCTACACTGCCACCTAGTGGTTAACCCCTTCACTGCCAGTGTCATTTATACAGGAATCAATGCATTTAAATAGCATTGATTGCTGTATAAATGACAATGGTCCCAAAAATGTGTCAAAAATGTCCGATGTGTCCGCCATAATGTCGCAGTCACAATAAAAATCGCTGATCGCCGCCATTACTAATAAAAAAAAAATATTAATAAAAATGCTATAAAACTATCCCCTATCTTGTAAACGCTATAACTTCTGCGCAAACCAATCAATAATCGCTAATTGCGATTTTTTTTACCAAAAATATGTCGAAGAATACGTATCGGCCTAAACTGAGGAAAAAAATTTTTTTTTATATATTTTTGGGGGATATTTATTATAGCAAAAAATAAAAAAAGAATGCGTTTTTTTTTCAAAATTGTCGCTCTATTTTTGTTTATAGCGCAAAAAATAAAAAACGCAGGGGCGATCAAATACCACCAAAAGAAAGCTCTATTTGTGGGAAAAAAAGGACGTCAATTTTGTTTGGGAGCCGCGTCGCACGACCGCGCAATTGTCAGTTAAAGCGACGCAGTGCCGAGTCGCAAAAAGGGGCCTGGTCCTTTGGCTGCAAATTGGTCCGGGGCTGAAAGTGGTTAAGGGGGCGTGGTAAGGGGTGTGTCCTGTGCCTGCCTACTTTTGCTGATAGGTGTCCCTCATTCCCATCTCAGGGAAGGTGTGATGAAGATGATGTGACGGTGTGTTCTTAAATACCAAGTTCCTTTGATAAGTTCCTGGGATCCCGGCGTCTCGGTAATTATTATGCAGATCAGGCAGAAGATCTGTAAGGTGTTTATTGATTGGTTGGCTCGGCACGAACAATGACATAAATACACAATACAAGCATTCCTCTTACAAGCATTTACAGAATCTTTTTCAATAATTGGATGTTTCATTAGAAAATATTTTCCCCCATTAAGGAATCTCATTAAGCTTAATCTGCGCAGTACTTTAAAGAATCAATGATTAAAATAACTTACTGTTTGTATTCGCCAAAGAAATCCCCGGCACGTTCTCCGCGGCTCGCCCGCTTCTCGAAAATAAATAAATAAAAGAAGTGGAACGAGTTGCGATGAGATGTTTGCATTGTCAAATGGATTTATAATTTATTGTTTGCTTTCCCAATCAGTCCATTTAAGGCTATTTAGAAAAGGGGGGGTGGGGAGCCTCAGGGCTCTTTATATGGAAATGGCGTCATGACGTCACCAGGCGCGTTCTCGGAGGGCCTGTCTCTGTAACCAGTATGGGGGCTAATTTAAATACCAGAACCAATAGAACTCCACCGAACGTTACCGGGAGCAGCCAGATCAAAAAAATGACACAAAATATTTAACGCAATAAAACACGGCGACTTTAAAAGCGCTCAGCCGGTAAATTAATAATCATAATTAGCATCTCAATTTAAAAAAAGGTCAAGAAGAAAAGGAAGAGAGCGGCAAAGGATGTTTTTTTTTTTCGTGATAAATTTTAAATGAATGCAATCATGTTTATTAATTAAAAACTAATTATAGAGATTCATACACTTTCTACTTTACCTACAGAATCTGACAAAAGTAAGTACACCCCTCAGTCACATTTGTGTAAATCTTTTCTTCTCTCTTTTCATGTGACAACACTGAAGAAATGACACTTGTCTACAATGTAAAGTAGTGTCAGGGCTCTTTATATGGAAATGGCGTCATGACGTCACCAGGCGCGTTCTCGGAGGGCCTGTCTCTGTAACCAGTATGGGGGCTAATTTATAACAGTGTATGTTTTTTTTTTTCGTGATAAATTTTAAATGAATGCAATCATGTTTATTAATTAAAAACTAATTATAGAGATTCATACACTTTCTACTTTACCTACAGAATCTGACAAAAGTAAGTACACCCCTCAGTCACACACAGCCATTAATGTCTAAACCGCTGGCAACAAAAGTCAGGACACCCCTAAGTGAAAATCTCCAAATTGGGCCCAAAGTGTCAATATTTTGTGTGGCCACCATTATTTTGCAGCACTGCCTTAACCCTCTTGGGCATGGAGGTCACCAGAGCTTCACAGGTTGTCACTGGAGTCCTCTTCCCCTCCCCCATGATGACATCACAGAGCTGGTGGATGTTGGAGACCTTGCGCTCCTCCACCTTCCGTTTGAGGATGTCCCACAGATGATCAATAGGGTTTAGGTCTGGAGACATGCTTGGCCAGTCCATCACCTTTACCCTCAGCTTCTTTAGCAAGGCAGTGGTGGTGTTGGAGGTGTGTTTGGGGTGGTTATCATGTTGGAATACTGCCCTGCGGCCCAGTCTCTGAAGGGAGGGGATCATGCTCTGCTTCAGTATGTCACAGCACATGTTGGCATTCATGGTTCCCTCAATGATCTGTAGCCCCCCCAGTGCCGGCAGCCCTCATGCAGCCCCAGACCATGACACTCCCACCACCATGACACTCCCACCACCATGACACTCCCCCACCATGCTTGTCTGTAGACAAGACACACTTGTCTTTGTCCTCCTCACCTGGTTGCCCCCACACACGTCTGTCACCATCTGACACCAAATACGTTTATCTTGGTCTCATCAGACCACAGGACGTGGTTCCAGTAATCCATGTCCTTAGTCTGCTTGTCTTCAGCAAACTGTTTGCAGACTTTCTTGTGCATCATCTTTAGAAGAGGCTTCCTTCTGGGACGACAGCCATGCAGACCAATTTGATGCAGTGTGTGGCGTATGGTCTGAGCACTGACAGGCTGACCCCCCCCCACCCCCACCCCTACAACCTCTGCAGCAATGCTGGCAGCACTCATACGTCTATTTCCCAAAGACAACCTTTGGATATGACGCTGAGCACGTGACCTCAACTTCATTGGTGGACCATGGCGAGACCTGTTCTGAGGGGAACCTGTCCTGTTATACCGCTGTATGGTCTTGGCCACCGTGCTGCAGCTCAGTTTCAGGGCCTTGGCAATCTTCTTAAAGCCTGAGTGCCCAAACTACAACACAAAACCAGACATATTACAAGATTGGATCGCTTCTGAACGTTACCTGACCACTGTGGCTACAGTCCTCAGCATTACCCGAGCACTGCGTTTACAGACCAAAAACGTTACCCGACCGATGCGTCTACATTCCTCAACCTTACGTGCCCACTGCCTCTATGCTCCTCAACATTACCCGACCACTGCGTCTACGCTCCTCAATGTTGCTTTATTAATAGTGACCAATTCTGTCATATGCCTTTTCTGCGGGAGCTCCAGGAGAATAATCCAGTTGAATTTCGGAATTATCTCAGGATGATGGGACCCCTGCTTTCACAAACTCTTGGCATTGTTGACCCCCTATATTAAAGAAGCAGAACACATGCATTAAGGTCTTTTATTTTATTTTTTGGTTGAATAATAATGATTTTATTTGTTATAGTTTCTATATTTTTGGATGCATAGAATGTACTTTTTGGTTAAGTTCTATTGGCAGATATCATGTCTAATTTTATTTGTTTTGTTTTTTTAATGTACAATAAATATATTGTGGAGAATAATACTTGGCTATGTGTTTTACTTCAAATGACAGTTTTGGAGTCGGCAGTTACATTTTATAAAATACAATGTAAAATTAACAAGGGACCCCAACATAGTTGTATCTTTGATCTTAAAAACTCCAGGATAATGGTGTGTGGTAACTTGCCCAAATAAAATTTAAAAAAGCATAATAATATTATTCTTGATATCACTAGAAAAAAAAAGCCTTTGAAAATTAGTTTGCAACTCCATCAGTATCACCAGCAAATCAGCTTCATTATTATCCCATTAAAGAAGAAGAGAATTGTGCGCTGCGTTTCCAGATTTCATAATTTGCGCGTCACGAATGTTAATTCTCCATTACGAACGCAAGTTTACAAGACCGACCGTTTCCGCCTCGTCCTTGCTTCCGAGCATGCGTGTTTATACTTTGGACTTTTGTCTGACGGACTTGTGTACACACGCTCATAAAATCGGACAACACACATTAGTCCGTGGAAAATTTATAAGCCCGACTTCCAACATTTGTCCGCGGAAAATCCGACAACAATTGTCCGATGGAGCGGACACACGGTCGGATTTTCCGCCAACAGCCTGTCATCACACAATTCCTGTCGGAAAATCCGACCGTGTGTACGAGGCTTAAGAATTGATTCTGGTTTGAAGCCACGCTATATACGGATGTGATTTAGATCTTTCTTCTGTTCGCTCATTTTTACATTTTGTAAAATGATTAAAATAAACAATTAAAATATATATTTTGAAAGCAAAACTTTAGCACAGGGCTGTGTATTAACCGCTTCCCGACCAACTCACGCAGATATGCGTCGGCAGAAGGGCACATACAGGCAGATTACCTGTACGTTGCCCTCTAAGAGGCGGCTTGCGGGGGTGCGCACCGGGAGCTCCTTGACCGTGATTGCGGGTCCCGAGGACTCGATCGCTGCAGGGATACCCGCGATCGTCTCACGGAGAGGAAGAGCGGGGAGATGCTGATGTAAACAAGAATTTCCCCTGTTCTGCCTAGTGACAGGACACTGATCTCTGCTCCCTGTGATCGGGACACACAGTCCCTCCCCCCACAGTTAGAATCGCTCCCTAGAACACACTTAACCCCTCCCAGCTCCACCTAGTGGTTAACCCCTTCACTGCCAGTCACATTTACACAGTAATCAATGCATTTTTAACTACTTCCCACCCGGCCACTGTATATATACGGCCGGGTGGGAGCCGCCTACTTCTGATTGGACGTTCCCGAATGTCCATCAGAAGTAGGGGGATCGCGCGTGCACGTGCCCGCGCAGCGGCGCGATCCCGATGCGCTCGTGTCACCTGGACACGGCGCATCTCGGATTGGCAGGAGGGCTCTGTGATTGGCCCTCCTGATCACATGACGGCCGTGTCCAATCACAGCCGTCATGTGATGTAAGCATACAGCCGGTTGCTAGGCAATCGGCTCTCCTCTACTCACACGGAAGTCGTCGGTGAGGGGAGGAGAGCTGATCGCTGCAGCCGGCTGGTGATCAGTGAGTATGAGCTGTTTTTTTACTCACTGATCACCAGTCTAACCAGTAAACACCAGTAAACACACATGTCCCCAAAACATACATGTCCCCAAAACACACATGTCCCCAAATAAAAACACATGTCCCCAAATAAAAACACATGTCCCCAAATAATAAAAACACATGTCCCTGACATATGTCCCAGTAAAATCACATGTGCCAATGATTATCTGCACACATATGTCGGTGATCACCTGCACACATCTGTACATGATCATTTGCGTACATATGTCCGTGATCACGCGAACCAATTATTATACACTTAACGGAATTTTTTTTTACTAAAAACATGTAGCAGAATACATTTTGGCTTAAATTTATGACAAAATTTGATTTTATTGGATTTCGTTTAAAAAAGAAAGGAGAAAATATTGTTTTTTTTTCAAAATTTCCGCAATTTTTTCGCTTATATCGCAAAAAATAAAAAACTGAGTCGTGAATAAATACCACCAAACTAAAGCTCTATTTGTGCGAACAAAATGATAAAAATTTCATTTAGGTACAGCGTAGCATGACCGCGCAATTGTCATTGAAAGTGCGAGAGCGCTGAAAGCTGAAAATTGGTCTGGGAAGGAAGGGGGCAAAAGTGCCCCCCGGTATTGTAGTGGTTAATTACACTGTATAAATTTGAATGGTCCCAAAATCGCGCCAAAATTGTCCGATGAGTCCGCCATAATGTCGTAGTCACGATAAAAACCGCTGGTCGCCGCCATTACTAGTAAAAAAGAAGATTATCAATAAAAATGCCATATAACGATCCCGTATTTTGTAGACGCTATAACTTTTGCACAAAAATCGCTTTTTTTTTTTTTTTTTTACCAAAAATATGTAAAAGAATACGTATCGGCCTAAACTGAGGAAAAAATTATGTTTTTTATATATTTTTGGGGGATATTTATTATAGCAAAAAGTAAAAACGAATGTGTTTTTTTCAAAATTTTTGCCATTTTTTTGTTTATAGCGCAAAAAAGAAAAACCGCAGAGGTGATCAAATACCACCAAAAGAAAGCTCTATCTGTGGGACAAAAAGGACGTCAATTTTGTTTGGGTGCCACGTCGCACGACCGCGCAATTGTCAGTTAAATTGACGCAGCGCCGAATCGCAAAAAGTGCTCTGGTCAAGAAGGGGGTAAAATCCTCCGAGGCTGAACACATAAAAACCCCCAATGTTTGGCTATTATATTATAAGATAATTATAATAACTTTTCAACCTTTCATATCCGTTTTCACACTTCCTGCTGACCCAATTTCATTTGTTTAACACACATTGTTGCATTTCTATATAAGTTGTTATATTGCTTCCAAATATAAATGTTAATCGCAGTGTTAATTGCGCAATTCCTGTGATATTGCAGTTTTTATTTTTATTTTGACCTCTTGATCCTCCAAGCAATAAGTAATTGCATGTGTTTT
This sequence comes from Lithobates sylvaticus, assembly GCA_028564925.1. Lineage (NCBI taxonomy): Eukaryota > Metazoa > Chordata > Amphibia > Anura > Ranidae > Lithobates > Lithobates sylvaticus. Next base: position 605,222,075 of record CM053029.1, on the reverse strand, counting down.
GCAATAATGACCATTATTTTCATCCATGTGATGGTGATTATCAGCTCTGCTGAAAATAATGATGGTTTATGGGTATGGATCATGATTGGCATAGTGACCCCCCCTGTCCGTGTGGGAGAGAAGAAGCCCCATGTGAGCTGCAGGTCACCAACAGCCCCGATGTGATAATACTGAAGAACAAGGAGGAAGGAGCGAGTATCATATGCTTCCCAATACTCAGAAGTTCCAGGTATTTTCTGCGTTCCCAGAGGCTGAACAGAAGGCCGAGGAAGGAGAATACGTGCCACTGTATGGCGGCCACCAATGTCAATGTGTTGCTTTGCCTTGTATGTATTGTATAGTGACTTGTCCCGTAAACAGCACTAATTACCGTATTTATCGGCGTATAACACGCACCCCAAGTTTAGGAGGGCATTTTAAGGAAAAAACGTTTTAGGAGGGAAGTTTAAGGGAAAAAAAACCGTACATTTAAGCGCCATTTGCAGCCTTGCCCAGCGTGATTTGCAGCCTTGCCCAGTGTGATTTGCAGCCTTGCCCAGTGTGATTTGCAGCCTTGCCCAGTGTGATTTGCAGCCTTGCCCAGCGTGATTTGCAGCCTTGCCCAGCGTGATTTGCAGCCTTGCCCAGCGTGATTTGCAGCCTTGCCCAGCGTGATTTGCAGCCTTGCCCAGCGTGATTTGCAGCCTTGCCCAGCGTGATTTGCAGCCTTGCCCAGCGCGATTTGCAGCCTTGCCCAGCGTGATTTGCAGCCTTGCCCAGCGTGATTTGCAGCCTTGCCCAGCGTGATTTGCAGCCTTGCCCAGCGTGATTTGCAGCCTTGCCCAGCGTGATTTGCAGCCTTGCCCAGCGCCATTTGCAGCCTTGCCCAGCGCCATTTGCAGCCTTGCCCAGCGTGATTTGCAGCCTTGCCCAGTGTGATTTGCAGCCTTGCCCAGTGTGATTTGCAGCCTTGCCCAGTGTGATTTGCAGCCTTGCCCAGCGTGATTTGCAGCCTTGCCCAGCGTGATTTGCAGCCTTGCCCAGCGTGATTTGCAGCCTTGCCCAGCGTGATTTGCAGCCTTGCCCAGCGCCATTTGCAGCCTTGCCCAGCGCCATTTGCAGCCTTGCCCAGCGTGATTTGCAGCCTTGCCTAGTGTGATTTGCAGCCTTGCCCAGTGTGATTTGCAGCTTGTCAGTGTCATTTGCAGCTTGCCACATTTAAATTTGCCGCCTAGAAAGACAGCGCCCCGCCGGAAAAGCCCGAGCCGTCTGTTCGGCTCCGCTCGCAGTCCCGCCTCCCTGCTGTTTCGGAAGCGAGAGCAGGGAGGCGGGACTGCGAGCGGAGCCGAACAGTCAGATAGGTCTTTTTCGTCGGCGCTCGTTTTTTTTTGGCGACGCTCGTTTTTTTTTTTTTACGGCGGTCGCTATTTTTCGCTGCGGTTTGATATTTTTTTTGTCACTTTTTTTTGGGGATCGGCGTACAATACGCACCTACGACTTTCCCCCGGTTTTAAGGGTGAAAAAGTGCGTGTTATACGCCGAAAACATAAATGTATCTTATTGGGATTTTATGTGATGGACCAACACAAAGTGGCACATAATTGTGAAGTGGAAGGAAAATGATAAATGATACAAATAAATATGTGAAAAGGGTGGGGGTGGGGGCATTTGTATGGCGCCCCCTTTACTCTGATACCCCTAACTAAAATCTAGGGGAACCAATTGCCTTCAGAAGCCACCTAATTAGTAAATAGAGTCCACCTGTGTGTCATTTCATCTCAGTATAAATGCAGCTGTTCTGTGAAGCCCTCAGAGGTTTGTTAGAGAACCTTAGTGAACAAACAGCATCATGAAGGCCAAAGAACACACCAGACAGGTCAGGGATAAAGTTGTGGAGAAGTATAAAGCAGGGTTAGGTTATAAAAAAAATCTCTCAAGCTTTGAACATCTCACGGAGCTCTGTTCAGTCCATCATCGGAAAATGGAAAGAGTATGGCACAACTGCAAACCTACCAAGACACAGCCGTCCACCTAAACTGACCGGGCCGGGCAAGGAGAGCATTCATCAGAGAAGAGCCAAGAGGTCCATGGTAACTCTGGAGGAGCTGCAGAGATCCACAGCTCAGGGGGAGAATCTGTCCACAGGACAACTATTAGTCGTGTTCTCCACAAATCTGCCCTTTATGGAAGAGTGACAAGAAGAAAGACATTGGAGAAAGAAAGTCATAAGAAGTCCTGTTTGTAGTTTGTGAGAAGCCCTGTGGGGGAGGGGAGCAAACATGTGGAAGAAGGTGATCTGTTTGTGTGTATGTGTGTGGGGAAATCTAACGCTGCACATCACCCAGAACACCCACCGTGAAACATGGTGGTGGCAGCATCATGTGGTGGGGATGCTTTTCTTCAGCAGGGACAGGGAAGCTGGTCAGAGTTGATGGGAAGATGGATGGAGACAAATACAGGACAATCTTAGAAGAAAACCTGTTAGAGTCTGCAAAAGACTTGATACTGGGGGTGGAGGTTCACCTTCCAGCAGGACAACGACCCAAAACATACAGCCAGAGCTACAATGGAATGGTTTAGATCAAAGCATCTTCATGTGTTAGAATGGCCCAGTCACAGTCCAGACCTAAATCACATTGAGAATCTGTGGCAAGACTTTAAAATTGCTGATCACAGACGCTCTCCATCCAATCTGACAGAGCTTGAGATATTTTACAAAGAAGAAGAATGGGCAGAAATGTCCTCTCTAGATGTGCAAAGCTGGTAGAGACATCCCCAAAAAGACTTGTAGAGAAAGGGGGTTCTACAAAGTATTGACCATACAAATGCCCCCCCCCCCCACACTTTTCACATATTTATTTGCATAAATTATAATTTTCCTTCCACTTCACAATTATGTGACACTTTGTGTTGGTCTATCACATAAAATCCCAATAAAATACATTTACGTTTTTGGTTGTAACATGACAATATGTGGGAAATTTGAAGGGGTATGAATACTTTCTCAAGGCACTGTAATATGTTCGAAGAACGGTGCTTCTAAGTGCAGTAGGCCAGCGATTCTAATAGAACACAATGGTTGAAAACACTTATGCCGCATACACATGACATACACATGATCGGACTATCCGGCAGACTTAGTCCCGCGGACAATCCACCGGACTTTCCAGCAGAGGTCCGCCGGACTTTCCGAACGAGCGGACTTGCCCACACACGCCCGGACTTTTCCGGCGGATAATCTTTGGCAGAGATCCGCTTGACTTTTGAAATGAACGGACTTGCCCACACACGGAGTAGACGGGACTAGCGAAAGTCAATGCCGCCACCTCCATCGGCGAGTTTGACACCTTGCTTCTCTTCCGATGTTGCCACGATACTCTCTTTGCCTGTAATGGCCGGGACGTGTTGCGTGGCAACTTAAATAGGGACAAGGGACGGGGTCACCGGCTGATGTCACGCGGTGACCCCACCCCTTATGATGTCATAGTCCCGGGGGATGCTGGGGCTAGCAAGGTGTCAATCTCGCCAATGGAGGCGGCGGCATTGACTTCCTTCGCTAGTCCCGTCTACCTGGAGTCACGTTCAAAATGAACGGACTTTACTCCGTGTGTGGGGCAAGTCCGTTCATTTCAAAAGTCCCGCGGATAATTTTGAGTCAAGACTTCTTTCTAAGTCCGCCAGACTTTTGGGAAGAAAAAGTCCGCTGGAGCCCACACACGGGCGGAGCCCACACTCTGGTCCGCCGGATAGTCCGATCGTGTGTATGCGGCATAACAGAATGTAAACGTAAAACAGGCTCATCAATCCATTAGGTGCTCCTAAAATGGTATTCCCTGTCTCTGTGCCAACCAGCAGCTGCAGAAACAAAGGGTCCATGGGAGCAAGATGGCCACCGGTATCACCGTGGAACGGAAGGGCCCTGGAAGTGACGTCAGAAAAGGGCGCCGGTGGTTTTGAAGAAGGGGCTTCTGAGCATGCTCCGAAACACATCACCGCCCCCCTTCTGATCAAAGACAGGGAATACAATCTCAGGAGCACCTAATGAATTGATGAGCCTGTTTTACTTCTACAATCTGTAAGTATTTTTAACCGCTGTGTTCCATTAAAATCTCTGGCCTACTGCTCTTAGAAGTGCCTTTCTTTGTACGTATTTGTTCAACCAGAGCCTGCTACCCTCCTAAAAGTGCTGCTCGAGTGCCCTACCAGCCTGCACCTTGGATGATCCCAACTGATTACAAGCATCCTGAGGACCCTTCTAGCAGAAGCGCTCTTATCTTCTATCCTCATCTCCCCCCGATCACATCTGGCTTTGGCCAGCAGAAGTCTTCTTCATGCATTCAAATCCTCTGAGCATCCAACAAGAAGGCCCCCAGAACAAAAGTTTACTTTACTTCTTGACCGGGTTACAAAGCCACAAACATGACATCAAAAGGACGGGGGGGGGGGGGGGATGTTGAATCAAGCCCTGACTTTTCCATTTCAATCCCGGCTATGATCAGTAATGCAGTTTATACTGCAAAGTGCCAGCGCCGGCATAATGTATCACAGAAAAGCTCTCCCTTACATCTGGGATGCATTATGTTCTGAGGTTTACAGCCTGCCTGTCATCCAGCAGGAACCCAGTGAAGAATTTATCGGCTCTCCAGTCAACGGGGTCCGACAGCCTTCCAGAAGCCAAGATTTCTCATAAACATGCTCATTGGCACCGGACCATAAAATACAGAGGAGCCGGAGCTTTACCGTGACGTACACCACTCTGCGGTACTCAATGACACTGCATGTACACATCCCAACATAAGAATCGTGCCGGGATGGTTTATTGCAAATGTTTTATATGAAGAGTTTTAAAAAATGTACATAAATAGATACAAAAAATAAAATAATTTCCCAAAAAAATGCAACGCTTTCCCTTAAATGGTGTTCGGACACCAAGAGACGGGACCACCCGCGGTGCTGCCTCTGCAGAGGGCGATTCCGTATTGATGCGTTCATTCCTGAAGACGTTGGTGCCAAAGTTTTCTTCATTTTTTTTTTGTCACATGAAAGAATTCCATTTTCACTCAATGAATGAGCTCGGTGCTCCTTGGAAAACGTCCTCCCTGATAATTACCGGCTTCTCTAGATGAGTTATCTGAAGGAGACCCGACCATCTCCCATCACCCGACCATCTCCAGCCAGATATTTGTTTATTTTACAAGTTCGGAACAGAAATCAGAAGAGTTTAAAAGAGAAGGAAAGTTTTTTGTTTTTTTTTTTAAGTGTAGCGGCCAGAACCCACTAGACTTTTGGGCTTACCGGTTACCTCCGCTTGGCTTATCGGTGAATGTCTGGGGGTTCCCAGGGTTTGTACCCAACAACTTCAGATGCTGACACATAAAAGTCCTTTTGAAGGTTTTTATTTCTGCAGTGGTAACATCCAACATAACACAGTCTCAGGTGGGAATAGAGGGCACGGGGTGATAAACTCAGGCACTTTGAACTGCTGACATCCACTGAATGTCTCTAATTAACCCAGAGAGTAGCCACTTGCAGATGGGTACTTCAGTGCTGGACAAACCTCTAGCCAGAGGTATGGCAGCCAACAATGTGATCCGGAAACTTGCTAAAAGTCTCTGACACAGAATGAACTTGCAACCGAAGGTGAATAGGATCCTTTCTCACAGTAGCTGGAACTTTCTCTGTCTCCTTGGCAGTACTGTGGGAAGTGCGGATTCTTTAGTGTCTATGCAACTCAGCTCCCAGGCTCTTCCTGAGATGCCAGCTTGTTGGCCCTCCTCCGAAGAGTCCTCCCCTGGTCACTTGTATGAGCTGTGGTGCCCCTCCAATACTGAGAGCAAACCGGCGGCTGTCAGAGAGACATGAGTCCCGATCAAGGATAGCAGCCGCCAGCTCATCTGTGCCCACCTGTTACACCTGCCAGTGCCACCTACCAGTGCACAACAGTGCTGTCTACCAGTGCCCACCAGCTCTAAATACCAGTGCCCACAGTGCCACCTATCAATGTCACCAATCAGTGCCTCATCAACAGTTCTGCCCATCAGTGTCATCTACCAGTGCCCATCAATGTTACCTACCAGTGCCCATCAATGTCACCTAACAGTGCCTTTCAGTGCCACCTGTCGGTGCCACCCATCAGTGCCATCTATCAGTGGTACCTATCAGTAACACCTATCAGTGCCCTTCAAGGCCCATCAGTGCCACCCATCAGGGCACATTAGTGCCATCTTATCAGTGGCCATCAGTGGCACCTTATCTGTGCCCATCAGTATTGCCTTATCTGTCCCCATCAGTGCCGCCTTGTCTGTGCCTAGCAGTGGCCATCAGTGCCGCCTCATCAGTGGATATCAATTAAGGAGAACAATTACTGTCTTTTTTTGTTTGTTTAGCAAAAAATAAAAACCACAGCGGTGATTAAATACCATCAAAAGAAAGCTCTATTTGTGTGAAAAAAATTATAAAAGTTTAATTTGGGTACAAGTGTTGTATGACCGCGCAATTGTCATTCAAAGTGCGTCAGCGCTGAAAGCTGAAAATTGGTCTGGGGAGGAGGGGGGTTTAAGTGCCCAGTAAGCAAGTGGTGAAAGACCTCATTTCTTTTTCTGAAAACAGTAGAAGGATGGGCTTTACCAAAAAGCTGTCATTTTGTTTCATCTGTCCACAGAACATATTACATATTATCTTCGAACATATTACAGTGCCTTGAGAAAGTATTCATACCCCTTGAAATTTCCCACATTTTGTCATGTTACAACCAAAAACATAAATGTATTTTATTGGGATTTTATGTGATGGACCAACACAAAGTGTCACATAATTGTGAAGTGGAAGGAAAATTATAATTTATGCAAATAAATATGTGAAAAGTGTGGGGGGGGCATTTGTATGGTCAATACTTTGTAGAACCCCCTTTCTCTACAAATCTTTTTGGGGGTGTCTCTACCAGCTTTGCCCATCTAGAGAGGACATTTCTGCCCATTCTTCTTCTTCTTTGTAAAATATCTCAAGCTCTGTCAGATTGGATGGGAGAGCGTCTGTGAACAGCAATTTTCAAGTCTTGCCACAGATTCTCAATGTGATTTAGGTCTGGACTGTGACTGGGCCATTCTAACACATGAATGTGCTTTGATCGAAACCATTCCATTGTAGCTCTGGCTGTATGTTTTGGGTCATTGTCCTGCTGGAAGGTGAACCCCCCCCCCCCCCAGTCTCAAGTCTTTTGCAGACTCTAACAGGTTTTCTTCTAAGATTGTCCTGTATTTGTCTCCATCCATCTTCCCATCAACTCTGACCAGCTTCCCTGTCCCTGCTGAAGAAAAGCATTTCCACCACATGATGCTGCCACCACCATGTCTCACGGTGGGGATGGTGTGTTCAGGGGGATGGGCAGTGTTAGTTTTCCCCACACATAGTGTTTTGATTTTAGGCCATAAAGTTTAATTTTGGTGTCATGTGAGCAGATCACCTTCTTTCACATGTTTGCTCCCCTCCCCCACATGGCTTCTCACAAACTGCAAACAGGACTTCTTATGACTTTCTTTCTCCAATGTCTTTCTTCTTGTCACTCTTCCATAAAGGGCAGATTTGTGGAGAACACGACTAATAGTTGTCCTGTGGACAGACTCTCCCCCCTGAGCTGTGGATCTCTGCAGCTCCTCCAGAGTCACCATGGGCCTCTTGGCTCTTCTCTGATGAATGCTCTCCTTGCCCGGCCCGGTCAGTTTAGGTGGACGGCCGTGTCTTGGTAGGTTTGCAGTTGTGCCATACTCTTTCCATTTTCCGATGATGGATTGAACAGAGCTCCGTGAGATGATCAAAGCTTGGGAGATTTTTTTTATAACCTAACCCTGCTTTATACTTCTGCACAACTTTATCCCTGACCTGTCTGGTGTGTTCCTTGGCCTTCATGATGCTGTTTGTTCACTAAGGTTCTCTAACAAACCTCTGAGGGCTTCACAGAACAGCTGTATTTATACTGAGATTACATGACACACAGGTGGACTCTATTTACTAATTAGGTGACTTCTGAAGGCAATTGGCTCCACTAGATTTTAGTTAGGGGTATCAGAGTAAAGGGGGGGGGATACAAATGCCCCCCCCCCCACACTTTTCACATATTTATTTCTATCATTTATCATTTTCCTTTCACTTCACAATTATGTGACACTTTGTGCTGGTCTATCACATAAAAGTTTTTGGTTGTAACATGACAAAATGTGGAAAATTTTAAGGGGTATGAATACTTTTTCAAGGCACTGTAGCTGTGTGGGTGTGCAATAGACCTGTTAGTGTAACTTCTAAGTGTAGCACTTACCCCCGAAGGAGCTGCTTGGTTGATTTGGGCCTGCACTCTGCTAATGAACCCCCACTGACTTGACTCAGTCCCCTTGACACAGCTGTGGTGCGATGTTATGTGTAATGAAATGGTGAGAGATAACCCCACAATACAATATACCTGTATTATTACCTTGGTGTCCACTGGCTCCACCTGCTGAGAGAAGAACAATACTCCACACAATGGGATACTTAACCAAAAGTATATTTTACTGAATTGACAAATTCGTTAATTCCGAATTTCCAAAATTCGGAAATTTGCGAAATTTCCGAATTTCAAAATTTTCCGAATTTCGTATTTCCGAATTTCGGATTTCCGAATTTTTTATTTCCCAATTTCGTATTTTCGGATTTCCGAATTTTGGCATTTCCGGATTTCGAATTTGGGATTTTCGGATTTCCGAATTTCGGATTTTCGCATTTTCGGAATTCCGAATTTTCGGAATTCGGAAATTCAAAAATTAAAAAAAAAGAAAATCTGAAAAAAAAGAAAGAAAATCAGTTTAATTCTAAATAATAACTAACTATTAAATTATAGGTACTATTGGCTTTCCCTTTCAAATTTGTCTGTTAGTGAAATGTAACGAGTACGAATTTATCTGAAGTTACGAATTATCTGAAATAACGAATGCTGCATCTAACCAAATGGAACGTAACGATCTAATAATAATAAATAACAATAATAATAATAATAAAACCTTTTTCCATTTGTTTAGATGCGGCATTCGTTATTTCAGATAATTCGTAACTTCGGATAAATTCGTACTTGTTAATTTAATAGTTTGTTATAGTTATTAATTAAACTGATTTTCTTTCTTTTTTCAGATTTTCAAATTTTGGGATTTTCAAATCTTTGAATTCCCGAATTCCGAAAAACCGGAAATCCAAAATTTGAAAATTAGAAAATTCGGAATTTCTTAAAGTTCGAAAATTTGAAAATTCGAAAATTCGGAAATCTGAAAATACGAAATTCAGAAATCTGAAAAAACGAATTTCGTATTTTCAGATTTCCAAATTTCGTATTTTCAGATTTCTGAATTTCGTATTTTCGTATTTCCGAATTTTCGAATTAACGAATTTCGTATTTTCAGATTTCCAAATTTCGTAAATTCGAAAATTCGGAAATACGAAAATACGAAATTCGGAAATACGAAAATACGAAAATACGAAATTCGAAAATATGAAAAATAGAAATGTGAAAATTCCCGAAATTTCCGAATTCCGAATTTGCGAATTTGCGAATTCCCGAATTTTCTATTTTCCGAATTTCCGAAAAAAGCAAAAAAACGAATGAAACGAAAACGAACGATTTTTTTGTCAGTGCACATGTCTACACAGTGTAACTACAAGGGAGCTCCCCCTACTTTAATAGCTATTTGCGAGATCTCGTTAAAAGTACACTGTCTTTAATCTTTTTTTCTTCTGCTAGCTATGATGGTCTTTTATAAATTGTAATCCAAAGGGCAGAGAAGTTGGGATGGACTTAAAAGTGATCCTGTTACTATCTCTTTAAATGCTCCAGTGAGTATTCCCTCAGGTATAGCACAACGTTTAGAAGATGCAATGAGAATTAGGCCTTAAGCCTGCCTAATGTCAGTTTCTGTGAGCTTCTTCCGTGGGACTACAGGTCCCACCAACCACTGTATATGAGTCTAACTGGATGCAAATGCGTAATAAAACTGTGGGCCACAACCCGCTCACCAACTGGATCTGAAGCTCTGTATAGTAGCTCTGGTCCGGTGCACTGTAGCTTGCTTCAATGCCGGCCGGCTTCATCACAGCGCTCCTCTCCGCTGAGTGAACCGGGTCCTCTGATGCTACAGACCAGAGTCTCTGGATCCTTCCCAATCTGGTCACTATGCCTCTCACACTGTCAGATCACTCACACAGTCTGTTTGAGTTGCGCTCTGCAATGGCTGTAGGCCGCTCCTTCTGGAGACCTCCTCACAGGTCCTCACAGGCAGGCCATGCATCTAGAAGAGACCTAAGATGGCCGCTCGGGGTCCTTTTATGTCCTACCTAGCATGCAGTGCAAGAGAGGGTGTCCATGGGTAGGTCACCTGGCATTCTGGGTAAGTAGGTCAAATAACCAAAGTAAATAAACAGTCACTTCCTGTATTTAGCTCAGTGCTCTTGAAAAGAAAAGTCATCCGAGTCCACTTTCTGTATTTGGCCGCTAGATGGCGCCAAATACTAAGCTATAGAATTGTCCATAGACTTTCATTATAAAATATTGACATTGCATTAATAGGCACAAATATCAGCGCGTCATAAGCAACAGACAACATGGATTCATAAAAGACAGAAGTTGTCAAAACAAACCTGATTTCTTTTTATGAGGAGGTAAGTAAAACCTTGGACAGAGGGGTGGCTGTGGATGGTGGTATACTTGGACAGAGGGGTGGCTGTGGATGGTGGTATACTTGGACAGAGGGGTGGCTGTCGATGTGGTATACTTGGGCAGAGAGGTGGCTGTGGCCGTGGTATACTTGGACAAAGGGGTGGATGTGGTATACTTGGTGTGACAGAACGTCCCTACACTCTGCTTGAGGGCTTCCGTCAGTACACCGCTTCCTAAGTCCTGGAACACGAGTCTAATGGATCTGGCTATAGGGACCCCCAAGAACCAGACAACACCAGTCTTGGAGTACATCAGGAATAGTCTTTTATTTGAGATCTCACACAAATATATACAGCAGGATGACTAAAACCTAACCTAATTAGCATGAGCTAATTATCTAATCATTGACCCAGACTAGTTGACTGAGAGATAAGACTTTTCAGGGTAAGACTTTACGTCTCCTAGCTCACTGACTGACTATTCAATACACATTACCATAAACATCAACACAGGGTTAAGTAGCACAAACAACAATGTGTGGAATACTCTTACAAGCCAGACTAGACTAATTTACACAACAGACAGGTGGCTGGAGCTCATGACATTAGCATCTGACAGTTTGTGTCCCAACAGTATGATTCAGTCTATTGCTGATATGGCAAATACATATCCAGAGTCTGTGTGTCTTAGGGGGGGGGGGGGGCAAGGACCTGAATCCAAGTAACACCACCTCAGGGGTCCCCAGGCATACAGCTTACAAAGAGCACCGTTCCCCCAAATGCCAGGGCCCATAATCACAGGGCAAGAGGCTTACATTCAGCGCTCTCCAAAAGCCTCGGTCACGGCTAGGTCTGTCACATTTGGACAGAGGGGTGGCTGTGGACATGGAATACTTGGACAGAGGGGTGGCTGTGGCCGCGGCATACTTGGACAGAGGGGTGGTTGTGGACGTGGAATATTTGGACAAAGGGATGGTTGTGGACATGGTATAGTTGGACAGAGGCGTGGCTGTGGACGTGGTATACTTGGACAGAGGGGTGACTGTGGCCGTGGCATACTTGGACAGAGGGGTGGTTGTGGACGTGAAATACTTGGACAGAGGGGTGGTTGTGGAAGTTGCATACTTGGACAGAGGGGTGGTTGTGGACGTGGAATACTTGGACAGAGGGGTGGTTGTGGAAGTGGTATATTTGGACAGAGGGGTGGTTGTGGAAGTGGAATACTTGGACAGAGGGGTGGTTGTGGAAGTGGAATACTTGGACAGAGGGGTGGTTGTGGAAGTGGAATACTTGGACAGAGGGGTGGCTGTGGCCGTGGCATACTTGGACAGAGGGGTGGTTGTGGACGTGGAATATTTGGACAAAGGGATGGTTGTGGACATGGTATAGTTGGACAGAGGGGTGGCTGTGGACGTGGTATACTTGGACAGAGGGGTGACTGTGGCCGTGGCATACTTGGACAGAGGGGTGGTTGTGGACGTGAAATACTTGGACAGAGGGGTGGTTGTGGAAGTTGCATACTTGGACAGAGGGGTGGTTGTGGACGTGGAATACTTGGACAGAGGGGTGGTTGTGGAAGTGGTATATTTGGACAGAGGGGTGGTTGTGGAGTGGAATACTTGGACAGAGGGGTGGTTGTGGAAGTGGAATACTTGGACAGAGGGGTGGTTGTGGAAGTGGAATACTTGGACAGAGGGGTGGTTGTGGAAGTGGAATATTTGGACAGAGGGGTGGTTGTGGACATGGTATATTTGGACAGAGGGGTGGCTGCGGATGTGGTATACTTGGACAGAGGGGTATATATTATATTATATATATATTATATATATTATATATATAATGTTTGGGGTTCTAAGTAATTTTCTAGCAAAAAATAGGGATTGTAACTTAAACAACAAATATCAGAAATAGGCTTAGTCATGAAAGTGTTAATAAACAAAAAAATGTCTGGAACTCCGCTTAAATGTTGCTTTCAATAGGCTCTGCCTGACCCAAGATGACAGCATCCAATGGGATAGCTTCCCCAGTGACACAGGAAACCATAGAGAAACCATGTTCCTGAAACTTCCTCTCCCCCTGCAAGGCTCTTGACCGCCACCTGCAGGGGAGAATTTAGACTGCACCCACCAACAAGTGTAATTCAGGAAGATTTTGCACTTTAATGCCGTAATTCTCTCAGGTGTTGCTGCTGTGAGCCGGTGACAGGTCCACTTTAATAGCAGGTCCAGGTGAGGCCCGGATAAAACATAAAATACACGGTGCAATGTAAACACTGGAGGCGTGCAGCGGTTGTAGATTGGCGAGGTCAGGCGGTGGCACGCACACAAGCGCTCGCTTTGTGTAAACAACATTTCTGGACAGATAGCGATCGATCAAATTACAGACATTTCCAGGCAGACTAAACACACGTTTTCATCGTGCTCGCAAACAGCGCGGAGCTCCCGCCACCTATTTTGTACCCTTCCATCGAATGACAAACTTTAGCCGTATAATTTATGCGCAATCTCTCTTTTTTTTTTTTTTTAAGAGATATCAATGTAGCAAAAAAAAAATAAAAAATTACATACTGACATTGTACGGTTACAAAAATACAACCCGGCAACAGCATGAATAACAGATATTATCCTCCAATCAGCATGCAATTAACGTAGGCTGTAATTACATCAAATTGCAGATTTTCTGCTCATAGCACGGACGGATCTTTCCGAATTGTGAGAATTGCAAAGCTCGGGGCGCACCACCCCGCAGATAAACCTTTTCCCGGTAAATCGGGGGTATCATGTACGGAATGCACTGAGACACTTCATACTAGAAACCTTTCATACAAAGCTCTGCTCCCAGCACTTCCTTCGTCCCGATCAATGTTTGTTTTACGTCTTTTCATGGCTATAATAAAGTACTTGTCTTAATTATATGTTCCTCGTGTACAGCTCAGAAGGAATGATTGTGATTTCTATGTGCAGCGCGCAGTGGCGTCACTAGGGGGTGGCTTTTGGAGCTATAGCCCCGAGTCTCTGCAGGGGTCCTCAGGTGGAGGGGAGGCTCTCTGGGGACCCTAATGTAAGTGGGGGGCTCTCTGGGGACCCTGATGCAAGGGGGAGGCTCTCTGGGGACCCTGATGTAAGTGGAGGGCTCTCTGGGGACCCTGATGTAAGTGGGAGGCTCTCTGGGGACCCTGATGCAAGGGGGAGGCTCTCTGGGGACCCTGATTTAAGGGGAGGCTTTCTGGGGACCCTGATTTAAGGGGGAGGCTCTCTGGGGACCCTAATAAAAGGGGGAGGCTCTCTGGGGACCCTAATGCAAGGTAGAGGCTCTCTGGGGACCCTGATGTAAGTGGGGGGCTCTCTGAGGACCCTTATGCAAGGGGGAGGCTCTCTGGGGATCCTAATGCAAGGGGGAGGGTCTCTGGGGACCCTAATGCAAGGGGGAAGCTCTCTGGGGACCCTAATGCAAGGGGGATGCTCTCTGGGGACCCTAATGCAAGGGGGAGGCTCTCTGAGGACCCTAATGCAAGGGGGCTCTCTGGGGACCCCAATGCAAGGTAGAGGCTCTCTGGGGACCCTGATGTAAGTGGGGGGCTCTCTGAGGACCCTTATGCAAGGGGGAGGCTCTCTGGGGACCCTGATGTAAGTGGGGGGCTCTCTGGGGACCCTGATGTAAGTGGGGGGCTCTCTGGGGACCCTGATGTAAGTGGAAGGCTCTCTGGGGACCCTGATGTAAGTGGGAGGCTCTCTGGGGACCCTGATGCAAGGGGGAGGCTCTCTGGGAACCCTGATTTAAGGGGGAGGCCCTTAAGATTCCTAGATGCCCCCTAGCTGCACCCAAAATTCTCTGGACCCAAAGGGTCCCGAAATAACATTGCTGTAGATGGTGTGTAAACTCAGTCGAACTAGTACAACATATTCAAAGATGGGGTTCCTATTACTAAGTGGCCCCGAGATACGGGGACCCAAAGTCGGTTTCGGAAAATGTCAAGCACTTTTCTGCAGCAGAGGATGACATTTTCCGAACCGACTTTGGGGCCCCGTATCTCGGGGCCACTTAGTGCTAGGAACCCCACCTGGATATGTTGTAGTGTTGGTTCCACTTGGTTTGCACACCAAATTTGGGGTTCCTAGCACCAAGGGGTCCCGAGATACGGGGTCGGAAAAATACGGTAATCATTTTTTTTTTTTACTAGTAATGGTGGCGATCAGCGATTTTTATTGTGACTGCGACATTATGGCGGACACATCGGACATTTTTGACACATTTTTGGGACCATTGTCATTTATACAGCGATCAGAGCTATACAAATGCACCGATTCCTGTGTAAATGACACTGGCAGTGAAGGGGTTAACCACTAGGTGGCAGTGTAGTGGTTAAGTGTTCCCTGGGGGCGTGTGTCTAACTGTGGGGGCGTGGCTTTGTGTTACACATCACTGATCACCGCACCCGATCAAAGGGAGCAGAGATCAGTGACACTGTTGCTAGGCAGAACGGGGAGATGCTTGTTTACATCAGCATCTCCCCGTTCTTCCTCTCCATGAGACGATCGCGGGTATCCCCGCGGCAATTGAGTCCGCAGGACCCGCTACCCGACTCACGGAGCTTGCCACGGCGCCCGCACTCCAGCAGGCCGCCTCTTGAAGGGCAACGTACAGGTATGCGATTCAGCCTGTACGTGTCCTTCTGCCACAGAATATCTGCGTGATGCGGTAAAAAAAGTGTATTTTATCCCCCCAAAAAATGTAGCTTTTAAGACCTCTGTGCAAATACTGTGTGACATTAACCACTTCAGCCCCGGACCAATTTGCAGCCAAAGGACCAGGCCCCTTTTTGCGATTCGGCACTGCGTCGCTTCAACTGACAATTGCGCGGTCGTGCGACGTGGCTCCCAAACAAAATTGACGTCCTTTTTTTCCCACAAATAGAGCTTTCTTTTGGTGGTATTTGATCGCCCCTGCGGTTTTTATTTTTTGCGCTATAAACAAAAATAGAGCGACAATTTTGAAAAAAATGCATTATTTTTTATTTTTTGCTATAATAAATATCCCCAAAAAATATATAAAAAAACATTTTTTTTCCTCAGTTTAGGCCGATACGTATTATTCTACATATTTTTGGTAAAAAAAATCGCAATAAGCGATTATTGATCGGTTTGCGCAGAAGTTATAGTGTTTACAAGATAGGGGATAGTTTTATAGCATTTTTATTAATAATTTTTTTTTTTATTATTAATGGCGGAGATCTGCGATTTTTTTTGTGACTGCGACATTATGGCGGACACATCGGACATTTTTGACACATTTTTGGGACCATTGTCATTTTTACAGCAATTAATGCATTTAAATGCATTGATTTCTGTATAAATGACACTGGCAGTTTAGGGGTTAACCACAAGGTGGCAGTGTAGGGGTTAAGTAGGCCTAGGGGTGTGTTTTTTACTGTGGGGGGGCGTGGCTGTCAGCTAGTGAATGCTGATCTCTGCTCCAATCACAGGGAGCAGAGATCGGCGTCACTAGTTGCTAGGCAGAACAGGGAGATGCTGTTTATCTCGGCATCTCCCCGTTCAGCCGCTCCGTGAGACGATCGCGGGAGTCCCCGCGGCGATCGAGTCCGCGGGGACCGCGGCCGGACTCACGGGGGTCCCGACCGGCGCCGGAGCGCGCCGCTCCCGGCGCGCTCCCGATGGCACGGACAGGCTAAAGGAGGGACGTATATATACGCCCTCCTGCCTGTACGTGCCATTCTGTCGACGTATATCGTCGTGCGCCGGTCGGCAAGTGGTTAAATATTGCAAAAATCGCCATTTTATTCTCTAGGGTCTCTGCTAATATATATATATATATATATATATATATATATATATATATATATATATTTATAGAATGATTTTCTAGCAAAAAAATACAAATTTAAACTTATCTTAAACGCTTCCCGACCGGTGCACGCCGATGTACGTCGGCAGAATGGCACGGACAAGCATAAGGGCGTACAGGTACGTCTCTTTGAATTTGCCGCTGTACCATCGTGCGCGTGCAGCTGGTCGGGGCCCCCATGAGTCCGATCGCAGGTTCTGCGGACTCGATCGCCGCGGGGATACCCGCGATCGTCTCACGTGGAGGACGAACGGGGAGATGCGGAAGTAAACAAGCATCTTCCCGTTCTGCCTAGTAACAAGTGACACTGATCTCTGCTCCCTGCGATTGGAGCAGAGATCAGTGATGTGTAAAACACAGCCACGCCCCCCACAGTTAGAAACACTCCCCTAGGACACACTTAACCCCCACACTGCCCCCTAGTGGTTAACCTCTTCACTGCCAGTGTCATTTACACAGGAATTAGTGCATTTGTATAGCACTGATCGCTGTATAAATGACAATGGTCCCAAAAATGTGTCAAAAATGTCCGATGTGTCCGCCATAATGTCGCAGTCACAATAAAAATCTCTGATCGCCGCCATTACTAGGAAAAAAAAAAATATTAATAAAAATGCTATAAAACTATCCCCTATCTTGTAAACGCTATAACTTTTGCGCAAACCAATCAGTAATCGCTTATTGCAATTTATTTTACCAAAAATATGTAGAAGAATACGTATCGGCCTAAACTGAGGAAAAAAATGTTTTTTTTTTTATATATTTTTGGGGGATATTTATTATAGCAAAAAGTCAAAAATAATGCATTTTTTTTCAAAATTTTCGCTCTTTTTTTTTGTTTATAGCGCAAAAAATAAAAGCCGCAGAGGTGATCAAACACCACCAAAAGAAAGCTCTATTTGTGGAGGAAAAAGGACGTCAATTTTGTTTGGGAGCCGCGTCGCACGACCGCGCAATTGTCAGTTAAAGCGACACAGCGCCGAATCGCAAAAAGTGCTCTGGTCTTAAGCCAGCAAAATGGTCCGGGGCTGAAAGTGGTTAAAGGGGTTCAGCCAACCAGACCAAAAGATGGATAGAAATCAATGTATGGACACTGAGGTTGTACAGAAGTCGATCCAACAATGTGGATGGGGGAATTGGGGTCCGTTCTCTTTTTTTCGTTCAACTTACTGGTTGAACGGAAAATATTTTCTCATCTATGGTCGGTCTTAGAGACTTCATTCTGTGCCTTCAGAGTGGAAAGTAGTCCGATGGGACACTGAACTCTCGAGAGGTTTTGGAGGCCATCTTGGGTGAAGGAACCTTTTAAATCCACAGATACAGACTGAACCCGGAAATAGAGCAATAAAGTCTAATAAATCGACTTTAAAAAAAGGCCGATGTATAAAAGGGCCTGTAAAATGACTTGGATGAAGTGACGGGATTTCTCAGGACATTATATGGGAATTAATTAAGTGTTTATGGAGTTCAGTAATGTTCTGAGTCCTAACAAGCCCCCGGGGGGCCCCCGAGACAAGCCCCCGGGGGGCCCCCGAGACAAGCCCCCGGGGGGCCCCCGAGACAAGCCCCCGGGGGGCCCCCGAGACAGTGAAATGTGGAATGACTCGTATTATATAGAAATGTTTACTTAAAGCGCCGCCGACCCCTAATGACAATCCAACGGTGTTTTCTGTGATAGGACGATGTTCCCGGGAGCAGAGAGAAGGGGGGAGGGGGGGTACGGCTTTAGAGTCGGCTAATTGTCAGAAGGTGACAAATCGAAGCTCATTAATTCAGCTCACGCATGCGCGTCCCTAATGTCATTATAACATTGTTACCAATAAAAGACGTGTTCTTTATAGTATACTCAGCTGGAGTCGTTTATTTCATGTTCTTTGTCATGTTTGGTTGGACTCATCAATAGACAACGGAAGGCCGGCACTCCGAGTCCGGCAATTCAGGTGAAGAGAAGAAGATGGTCACTGAATTGCTCAGTCCCCAAAACTTCCACCAATAAATGACTTAAAGGGGGCTATTTACAGAAAAAAAACATTTGTACAAATGTCTCAGCATTCCCACAAAAGTCATAAATAACATCCATCGTGTTTGTAATATGTATGAAATGTCAGTTTCTTGACTTTCACAGGACGAATGTAACATTTCCTAACATTCGATCCTAAGAGATCATACCAATGCAAACTCTTCTTCTATAGAAACTCTTCCTCTATAGTATCTCTTCTTCTATAGTAACTCTTCCTCTATAGTATCTCTTCTTCTATAGTAACTCTTCCTTTATAGTATCTTTTCCTTTATAGTATCTCTACCTCTATAGTAACTCTACCTCTATAGTAAATCCTCTTCTATAGTAACTCTTCCTTTATAGTGACTCTTCTTCTATAGTATCTCTTCCTCTATAGTTACTCTTCCTCTATAGTAACTCTCCCTCTATAGTATCTTTTCCTCTATAGTAACTCTTCCTCTATAGTAACTCTCCCTCTATAGTAACTCTCCCTCTATAGTATCTCTTCCTCTATAGTTACTCTTCCTCTATAGTAACTCTCCCTCTATAGTATCTCTTCCTCTATAGTATCTCTTTCTCTATAGTAACTCTCCCTCTATAGTATCTCTTTCTCTATAGTAACTCTTCTTCTATAGTTACTCTTCCTCTATAGTAACTCTCCCTCTATAGTATCTCTTCCTCTATAGTAACTCTTCCTCTATAGTAACTCTCCCTCTATAGTATCTCTTTCTCTATAGTAACTCTTCTTCTATAGTAACTCTTCCTCTATAGTAACTCTTCCTCTATAGTATCTCTTCCTCTATAGTAACTCTTCTTCTATAATAACTCTTCTTTTATAGTAACTTTACTTCTATAGTAACTCTACTTCTATAGTAACTCTTCTTCTATAGTATCTCTTCCTCTATAGTATCTCTTCCTCTATAGTAACTCTTCCTCTATAGTATCTTTTCCTCTATAGTAACTCTTCCTCTATAGTATCTTTTCCTCTATAGTAACTCTTCCTCTATAGTATCTTTTCCTCTATAGCAGGGGTCTCCAAACCCCGGCCTGCGGGCCAGATCCGGCCCACGGGTATGTTTTATCCGGCCCCCAGCTTGCCCAGACTCTGCCAACACAGCACTGCCGATCTGCTGGCTTTTAAAAGCAGCTGCTGTTATCGGCAGTCTATGTCTGACAGGTCCAGGACAAAAAGCCGCTTCCCGCACACCCTCCCATGCTTCCAGAGGATTGGCTGCTGTGCTGAGCTGAGGATTGGCTGCTAGGCGGTGACGTCATCAGCGTAGCGCCTCCCGGCTTCCTGCCCGTTGTTTGCATTAGGAATCCTTACAGCCTGCATGTGTAGCAGTGGGCGGGAGTGCAGGAGGTCTAAAGTCGGCTCCTACAGTGAAGAAGTCGGCTTGTACAGGCAAGCGTCAAATGGGCATAAGTCTGCACACATACATCTGCTGGGGACACTGATAATGAGGAAATCTATGCTGGGGACACTGATAATGGGGACATCTAAGCTGGGTACACTGATAATGGGGAAATCTATGCTGGGGACACTGATAATTAGACATGGGATCCGTCAAAAAATACGTTTCGTTTCGTTCCGTTTTATTTCGTATCCAAAAAAATTCGTAATTCGGGTTTCGTATACGGAATTTAATTCGGATTCGTACGAAATACGGATTTCGTACGAATCGTAAGAATCGTTAATTTGGTTAACGAATAGCGACACTCTACGAATAATATCCGAAAACGTATTAAGGTTGCATAACAACAGTCTATTGTGTGTGTGTGTACTGTGTAGACAATAGCTCTGCCTATGCCTAACGTTATTCTAATGGATTTGTAAATTCGTTACTTTTTTTGGTTTGTTGATTGGTCATTTTACATGTCTCTCTTTCTCTTACAATGGCGCTGTCTAACGTGCTTCGAATGTATTCGTACATTCGTAACTTTTTTTTTGGTTTGTTGATTCGTAATTTTCCGTGTCTCTTAAAATGGCGCTGCTTATTCTTAACGTGCTTCGAATGGATTCTTAAATTCGTTACTTTTTATTGTTTGTTGATTTGTCATTTTACGTGTCTCTCTCACAATGGCCCTGTCTAACGTGCCTCGAATGGATTCGTACATTCTTAACTTTTTTTGTTTTTGTTTGTTCAGTCGTCATTTTTCGTGTCTCTACAATGGTGCTGCCTAACGTGCTTCGAATGGATTCTTAAATTCGTTACTTTTCTTTGTTTGTTGATCTGTCATTTTACGTGTCTCTCTCTCACAATTGCGCTGTGACTGTCTAACGTCCTTCGAATGGATTCGTAACTTTTTTTATTTGTTTGTTGATTCGTCATTTTACGTGTCTCTCTGACTCTCTCACAATGGCGCTGTCTAACGTGCTTCGAATGGATTCTCAAATTCGTTATTTTTTTTGGTTTGTTGATTTGTCATTTTACGCGTCTCTCTCTCACAATAGCGATGTCTAACGTGCTTCGAATGGATTCGTAACTTTTTTTTTTTTTGGTTTACTGATTCGTCATTTTACGTGTCTCTCACTCTCTCACAATGGCGCTGGCTAACGCGCTTCGAATGGATTCGTACATTCGTAACTTTTTTCTTTTTGGTCGTTGATTCGTAAATTTACATGTCTGACACAGTGGCGCTGCGGCGCTGCATGCGTCGAATGGATTCGTACTTTTCTAATACATCGCTGTTATTCGTAACTATTCGAAATCTCGTTTATTCTTTACTTTCGTTTTTGACATGTGCCTATAGTCTCCGCCCCTGGATGTAGTTTTGAGAGGCCGGCCCCTGGATGTAATTTAGAGAGACCGTGTGACTCCGTGTGACTGTAGTGTAGTGAGGGAGGAACAGAGAGAGAGCAGAGCAGAGACTGAGAGCAGAGAGAGTGGTATTGTTGGAGTTGTGGTTGTTGTTTTTGTGTGGACTGAATTTGTGATTTGTGTGGAATTAGAATGTCTGGGAGTGAGAATGTATGTGTGAGTGAGAGTGTTGGTTTGAAAGTTGTTGTTGTGAGTGAGAGTGGAGAGGACTCAGGGGATCGGATGAGTGGAGGGGAGCGCCGGATGAGTGGAGGGGATCGGATGAGTGGAGGGGATCGGATGAGTGGAGGGGAGCGCCGGATGAGTGGAGGGGATCGGATGAGTGGAGGGGAGCGCCGGATGAGTGGAGGGGATCGGATGAGTGGAGGGGAGAAGAGTGGAGGAGAGAGGAGTGGAGGGTCAGGGGGTGGAGGGGAGCACAGGAGTGGAGGGGACTGGAGTGGGGGTGAGAGGAGGATCAGTGGGGGGTTGAGGAGAGAGGAGGGAAGAGTAGAGAAGAGGAAGCATAGTAGAGAGGACAGGGAGAGGAAGCGTAGTAGGGGGGACAGGGAGAGGAAGCGCGGAGGGGACAGGGAGAGGAAGCGCGGAGGGGACAGGGAGAGGAAGCGCGGAGGGGAGAGGAGGCGTGAAGAGGAGATGAAGAGTGGAAGGGAGCATGGCCATGGAAGTGGAGTGGAGCGGGAGCGGGAGCATGGCCAAAAAAAGAGGCGTATGCCCCCCCCCATATCAGAAGATGAAATGTCTGACACCGGCGACCACCAGCGAACCAAACGCAAGCAGCAGCAGAAGACGATGACGTCATCAACAAGGGGGCCAGTCTTTACCCCCCAGGAAAACGCTGCTCTGGTGGCTGCTGTTAGGAGGGACAAGGCCACATTGTTCAGCCTCAACGTCCCTACTGCCCAGAAGACAGCAGCCTGGGATCGAGTCCGGGACTCTGTGAATGCCCTGTCCAAGGTTCGCAGGACCACCGCTGGTGTCAGGCACAGGTAATAATTATTCAAATTTTATATCACTCTTAGAACACACCCCATATTTGTGAAAAACACACACAGTAGGCTTTGAGTAATAAACTGATTTGAACGTAACACAAATATATTTAATATATTTATTTGACACAGACAGACACAGAAAAGTAACATGTAAAATAAAAATAATATTAACGTGTGTATATTTACTAAATATACTATTTTCATTTGCAGATTTTATGATTGTCGGGCCTCTGTCCATAAAAAAATTGAGAGGCAGGCCACTGGAGGAGGCAAGACTGTCTTATTTAGACAGTGGGAGGCAGAGCTTAAGGATGGCCTCCTACTTCACGAAGATGCCCCGCCCCCTGGAGTGAGCACTGCCAGTGCCAGATCCGCCGCCAAGCACCAGAGACTGAGAGCTGGTGAGTAAAATAAAATCTATCATTATATATTGCAGTTATATGGTTGTTGTTTGCAGCTCACTATATTTTTTATGACTGCGGCATGTGAGACTTACGTTTTGCTTTACATTCATGTTTTCCAGATCGATCAATGTCATCATCCGTGGAGGAGGGAACAGGAACAGCTGCTTCTGCTTCATGCCCCCCTCAATATTCTGGCAGTGGTGAGTACCTACTACCTACCTAACCAACACAAAGCAAACATAATAACAAACATCTATTTATTGTATTTAACCACTTCAGCCCCCGATGATTTTCCCCCCTTCCTTACCAGAGCACTTTTTGCGATTCGGCACTGCGTCGCTTTAAGTGACAATTGCGCGGTCGTGCGACGTGGCTCCCAAACAAAATTGGCGTATTTTTTTGAACAGAAATAGGGTGGTATTTGGTGGTATTTATTTGATCACCTTTGCGGTTTTTATTTTTTGTGCTATAAACAAAAAAAGAGCAACAATTTTTAAAAAAAAATCAATATTTTTTACTTTGTCATAAAAATTATCCCCCAAAAATATAAAAATAAATATTTTTTTTCCTCAGTTTAGGCCGATACGTAAAATTACGTATTCTTCTACATATTTTTGGTCAAAAAAATTACGTTAAGTGTATATTAATAATTGGTTCGCGTGATCACGGACATATGTACGCAAATGATCATGTACAGATGACTGTGTGCAGGTGATCACGGACATATGTGTGCAGATAATCATTGACACATGTTATTTTACCGGGACATATGTGAGGGACATGTGTTTTTATTATTTTGGGACATGTGTTTTTATTAGGGGACATGTGTGTTTTGGGGACATGTGTGGGGACATGTGTGTTTACACTGTGGGGACACTACACTGGTGATCAGTGAGTAAAAAGCTGTAAAAACAGCTAATACTCACTGATCACCAGCCGGCTGGAGTGATCCGCTCTCCTCTCCTCACCAACGACTTCCGTGTGAGGAGAGGAGAGCCGATTGCCTAGCAAACGGCTGTTTGTTTACATCACATGACGGCTGTGATTCGACACGGCCGTCATGTGATCAGGAGGGCCAATCACCGACCCCTCCTGCCGATCCGAGATGCGCCGTGTCCGGGTGACACGGCCGCATCGGGATCGCGCCACTGCGCTGGCACGCGCGCGATCCCTCTACTTCAGAAGGACGTTCCAGAACGTCAGATCAGAAGTAGACGGCTCCCACCCGGCCGTCTATGTACAGTGGCCGGGTGGGAAGTAGTTAAGTACCGTAGTTTATCGCGATTCCAAGAGCGTTTGCAATTTTAAACCATAACATGTTCGATATCTATCTATTTTACTTGGAGTAACATCGACTATCGCAATATCCCCAAAAATTGGGCTAAATACATTTACTGTAAAAAAAAATGTTTTTAATTCAGTTAATTTCTCACCTAAAATTGCTTTTGAAAGGCCGCTGTGCAAATACACACACAGTGCACATATATATATATATATAATTATAATGTTTGTGGTTCTCAGTAATTTTCTAGAAAAAAGTTTTGATTTTAAATTGTAAACAATAACTGTCATAAATAGGCTTGGTCCAGAAGTGGTTACCATAACTCTTTATTCTATCTTAACAGAAAGCCTGAGCTGCCATATCCCAGACCCTCCAGCATCAGCTCCTTCTGCCAGGAAGCAACGCCCCATTTCTCCTCGACGTAAGTACTAGAATACGCAAGCTGCCAATATAAAGAAAAAAGGACACAAGGCACCATCATCCACACTAAGTTCACAAACACATAAAAAAAGCTACAACCATCCATTTTTAAGTTCATACACACAGCACACACCCCAAACTAGGGGTCTACCGATTAATGGTGGCCCCTTTTTTTGTAATTATCGTTGACAAACTTACCAATATAGTGCTTCAAGGTGTTGTACTCGGGTGATGCTTGCAGCGGCAGACATCACCCGTCCGGTGCTGTTTTTTAACAACCAATGTGGCTAAGCACTAGCAGCCGCTTGTCTGTTATTACAAACAGCTGGAGGGGAAGTCCTCCCCAGAAGTGCAGTCGCTGTAAATCTGAGGAGAAACTCTGAATTGAGGGGAAGCTCTGCTGATTTTATCTTCCAATCGTGTACAAACAAACATTCTGTTTTTTTTCCCTTGCATGACTGTCCCCCTCAGATCTACAGCGACTGCACTTCCAAGTGCACTTGTAGTGGAAAGTGTATTTTCCTTTAGTAAATAGACCCCACTGTTAGTATTGTAACCTATAATTGTTTATTCTATTACTACAATATTTGGAAATGCATCTGATCTTAGTATCTGAACGCCACTACAATCAGACAGCCACCAGTAACAGTAAGTTAGTAACTAGGGTGGAACTTAGAAGAGTAGTGAAAATAAATTCTTTGCTATATATTATAAAGAGAAAAACAAACCTATTTTTATTGAAAGCGTTTGTTTAAAAAAAAAAAAAGAAAACTGTTCCCTTAAAAACTTAAGGAAGGACCACCCGCCGCAGTTATATGTCGGCTGTTTGAAGAGGACCACCATTGTTATGGCAGCAGATAGCTGCCATAACCCCGGTATCTTCTTCAGCGGGCGGTCCTCTTTCAGATAAAATTGGTTACTGCGGCGGACTTGCCGCAAGTTCACTTTTATCAGGGGCCAAAGAGGCGGTGGAGACGATCAGGTCCACTTCTGCCCTCCAATCTTAAAGGGTTTTTTTTTTTGGGTGGGGGAGAAGAATATGACATTTCTTTTTATATTAATTTTTTATTGTATTTTTGTGTAGATAATATATGAGATCTGAGGTCTTTTTGACCCCAGATTTCACATT
The DNA here is from genome assembly GCA_028564925.1 of Lithobates sylvaticus. NCBI lineage: Eukaryota > Metazoa > Chordata > Amphibia > Anura > Ranidae > Lithobates > Lithobates sylvaticus. The sequence goes on along the minus strand of CM053029.1, from coordinate 605,196,515 downwards.
AAAGAGGACCTGTCATTGTTTTTTTCTATTACAAAGGATGTTTACAATACATTCCTTGTAATAGGAATATATGTATATGTTACACAAATAGTATTTATTTTTTAAAGGACAATGTCAAAATAAAAAGGAATAAAATATGTTTTTATTATAATCTCTAGAAATCAATTTCTTTGAATGCTAGCATCAACATTGGCTATCTCGTCTATTTCAGATCAACAAGAAGACCTGTCAGACGGGATTTCGCTCCGGGATGAGACCGAGCTGACCCCTTTGGCCCAGAAGCAGACTCTAGGGCCACAGGAAGCTGCCCCCCCTGTACGTCCTCCACTGCCTCACCCTCCAGAGGAGCAGCCAGTGCCGCAGTTGCCACCACCAACACCGAGTCAGACAACTGTCCTGCTGACAGAGATGCGGAGGCTGGCCAAAGCCAACAAAAAAATGCAGAGGGAGAATCGTAGGTTGAACCGGACCCTCCACCGTGCCATCAGAAACCACACTGATGATATGGAAAGGATGTGGGTCCGGTTCAACCTACAACAGAACCAGGCAATGGAGCATTGCAAATTATGTTTGCTGGAAGCAATTTCCAGACACAATGCTCCATTGCCTGGTACTAGCTCTACCACCACCATGAGCAGCCGAGAAGCCTCTCCATCATGATGAAACCAGCATCCACTGCGTGCTCCAGGACCATAGCTATTTTGTTTGTTTGTTCAAATCTAATATATTATTTTATACTTTTATTTTGTGTGTAAAAATAAAGTTGTTTTGAAGTAATAAAACCAGCAGTCTTTAGTGCTTGATTTTGTTGAGGGAGGTGTTTATGTTTACAGCACACTAGACACATAGACACACTGTGATAAGCCACATTGACACAGAAATAAAAAGTTCCCTCCTCCGCCTGCTCCGCAACTCAAAAGGAGTGTTGCAAAGCGAGCTATACATTCTGTCCCCCACCCCATCCCATTCCCCATCCAAGGTAGCCAGGCAGACATATAGGACAGAATAAGGTGACAGACACTACTGTACAACTGAACATAGAAATGTTTATTAGGTCTCTCTAAAGCATAAAGCAACTCCAACAATAAATTATTAATAACTTAACTTAATAACAGTAGTTAGTTCCCTTCTGCAATGGCAGAAAACAAAAACACTCCCCTTCCCCCACCCAAACATATTGGGGCACATCAGGGCATATTGGGGCACATCAGGGCATACTGGGGCACATGGCATATTATTGGGGCACATTGGGGAACATCAGGCCACAGCGTTTACCAGCTTGTGGATTAGTATAATTACATTTGGCACATCGAACAACAATTGAATGGGTATAAATATTTTTTGGGCATTTAAGAAACTTTGATTGTGGGGAGGGACAGGGTCCAACTAAAGAGTCTAAGACCAAGAGGCCATCTCTGCTGCAGAGTGCAGACAGTCAGTCAGTGAGTTCAAGGAATGTCCAGAGTAAGGGAGGGGTACCCCAGCTTTGGCAAATTTATTTTCAAAAATGCTAACTGCTCCATTAGCTGGGGGGACAACTGTGATCTTTGGGGTGACAGGATGTTTCCCGTCACAGAAAACACCCGCTCACTCTGGACACTTGTTGGAGGGCAGGACAGTAGCTCCTTGGCAATATCTGCGAGGGCAGGCCACTCCTCGCTCTTCTCCTGCCAAAAAGACATAGGATCTGTGGTGGGGTGCACTGGTGGGGATGACAAATATGTCATGACAACCTCCTTTGATGAAATGCGTTTCCTGGGGCGCACTATGCTGCTGGAGGTTCCCATTAGGGTGTCAAATGCCTCAGTCAAGACGGAAGAAGATGCTCCGCGACCGCTGGCAGGAGCTCTGCTGCTCACTTCAGAATCAGTAGATGCTGTTGCATGGGAGAGGGGGTTTTCAATATCTTCTTCCTCCTCTTCCTCCTCTCCCAGCTCTTGCGGCCTTACCATCTGCCTTTCCCTCTGACGCACCCTGTCAATCAGTCTGTCCCGCCATGTTGTGAGAGCACTGCACTGCACAGCCATTTTGCCCTTGCAACGAGGGTCACACATGGCAGCCAGCATCAGTTCTGGGCAAGAGGCGGTCAAATCCTGCGTGCGCCTGCCCAATTCCAAGAGAAATGTCTTGAGCAGAGCCAACACATCAGGTTGAGGGACACCACCAGGCAAAGGTTCCTGAGCTGACATGAACCGCTCCAATTTAGTCTGAAGATGGTTAAAAAGCGGCAGCACATTAGCAATGCTGGCATCCTCGCGGCTCAGATGTTCTGTCACAGAGAGGAATGGTTTGAGGACTGCCACAATCTGCCCAATTATGGCCCAGTCCTCCCTGCCTAAAGGTCTCTCTATGCCGATATTATGTTCACAGGCCATGGCATGGAGAGCCTTCTGCTGCTCAAGGATGCGTTCCAGCATTGCTAGGGTTGAATTCCACCTAGTCCCCACATCCTGTTTTAGGCAGTGTTCTGGAAGGCCTGCCTTCCTCTGTTCCAACCTGAGGAGGTGGCTGTCCCTCACACTTCGATGGAAGTGGCCAGCCATCTTCCGGCAAGAGTCCACCACTTTGGACAGCCTTCCATCGCCGCCAGAATTAGCCTCCACCAATCGGAAGCTTTCGGTTACCACCTGGTGGAGAAGGTGGGCTGAGCAGCGCACACCCACAAATCTGCCATCCCTTACAGCCTTCACCATGTTGCTGCCTCCGTCTGTCACAATATAGCCAATCCTGTAGCTGTTGCTGTCAGTGTCTGCCTGAAACCACTGCAACAACATTTTCTGCAGGGCTTGCAGGATATTTTGCGCTGTATGCTTCTCATCAAGCACCTCAGCGTGCAGCAGAAAAGAACGGTGCCCCTCTTTGACAAGTGCTGATGACGAGGATCCAGATGACACCTTGCCCTGCCACCAATGTGCCGTCAGGGACAGGAAGGCGTGTCGGGCACTAGATGCACTCCACAGGTCAGTGGTCAGGTGCACTGCCTGTCCACCTGCCTTTCTAATCTCGTCCTTCAGCACCCCAACACAAGACCTGTATAAGGCTGGCACCACAGTTTGGCTAAAGGTCTTTCGTGATGGCACACGGTACTGTGGTGCAACAGCCTGCATCAACTGCCTGAAGGGCTCACCTTCTACCATATTGAATGGTGCTCCTCCAACTGCAATAAGCTGGCCGATCAGGCGTGTAATCTTCCTAACCTGTGCCTGAGACATTCCTTTTGCACTGTGAAAGCCACCAAAATCTTCCAGGGTGGCCTGGTGGCTGGTATGGGTTGGATGTGGGGTGGTGGTGCTGGTACTTATGGTGGTGGCTGTGGTGGTGCCACTATTGGTATTGGTTCCTCTTTTGGTGTTTGGAGGGGACACAATTTTCTCCCCTAACAGCACAGCCTGGTGGTGCACACGCATGTGCTGGTTCATCCCGCTGTTGCTGAGATGCCCTATGTCTCGGCCCCGGCTGATGTCCTTGCCACAATGCTTGCATTTGGCCTTCTGACCAACGCCAATTTTGGTGAAATGCAGCCAAACGCTGGAACGGCAGCCAGCACCAATGACACTGCCCGCAGTGCCTGGTGATGGACTCACATCCACTGCAGTGGTTGGACTGTCTTTCTGAGGTTCAGCAGGAGGAGCAGGATGAAGAAGAGAATGAGATCGGAACATCACGGGTATTTTGGGTGCTGTTGCTGTGGTTGCATTGGCCGATGATGCTGGAGGCTTTGAAATAACGGCAGGGGACTTAGAAGGGGAGAAAAGTAGTGGGGAGTCAGGGGAGATATATTCTCCTGGGCTGTCGCTGGGGCCAACATGGGTAGATGCCGATGGTTGGTAATCAAAGTTCTCCATGTGAAAACTTGTTTCCATCTCTTTCTCTTCTTCTACATTGCCAGGGGAAGACTGATGATCTTTACAATGTGTTGTAAGCTGACTCTCCTCAGGCTCCTGCTTGCTTATCTCGAAGCTCCCTGGAGTGCTGATAGTGATAACATCATCATGATGAGCTTGTTCAGCCTGGGCCTTCTCACATGTTTCATGCAGCATGCTGTCCAAGATCTCCATCTTTGGCTGCACAAAGGTGTGTGCACTGGGAAGTTTCCCTTTGGTCTGCCCTCGTCCTCTTCCATAAAAGGTACGAGTGGGCATGCTAGTGCTACCAGCAGCAGTGCTTGTACAAGGTAAGTCCTCCTGGAACAGCTGGCGACGTGATGTCTGCGGTTTGGCAGGCTCTTTCACTCCTCCTGGTCGCCTCAACTTCATGGGAGGTGAGCTGAGCTCAGGGGCCGCAGAGACAGAACGTCCCACCTGCTGCTGTTCTACTTGACGCCGGCTCGAAGCTCTCCCTCTCCCAGCAGCAGCACTCTTTCTGCCTCGATCTCCTTGTTTGCTGCTCATTTTGCCTTCCAAGTCAAAAAAAGACAAAAAAAAAAAAAAAGATGAGCAGACTAAAACAAAAATCTGGAGCAAAAGAAGAAATCCAATAGCAAAATAAGCTATCAAGGATAATACTCTTGCAGACTCGAACAGATATCAGGGCAAATGAATATCAAAAATCCAAGGATCGCAACGATATTTGAGCAGATGCACTGGCACAAATAGTTGACTGTATGATCAGCTCCACAAAGAGAAGTCATATGATCAGGGCGTGCCCTCTGCCCTGCCCTGTAGGCCTCAGCATCACAAGAAAACCTCTGATGTGATTGGTCAACCAACAGTCACATGTTTCTGTAGTAAAGAAATTTGGACCAACAAAGAATTCGTTAGTATTCGTACACTGTCGATATTCGTTATACTGAATATCGAATCCATTCAAATCATTCGTTATATCCGCTATAATAATTTATTTTGTATTAGTTGAAATTAGATATTATTTGGTAGTTGGAGCCGAAATTCTAATCATTCGTTATATCCGCTATAATAATTTCTTTCGTATTAGTTGAAAATTAGAAATTCGATATATTTGGTAGTTGAATTCGAATAGTTTGGAGCCGAATTTCGAATCACTCGTTATATCCGCTATAATAATTTCTTTAGTATTAGTTGAAATTGAAATTCGATATATTTGGTAGTTGAATTCGAATAGTTTGGAGCCGAATTTCGAATCACTCGTTATATCCGCTATAATAATTTCTTTAGTATTAGTTGAAATTGAAATTTGATATATTTGGTAGTTGAATTCGATTAGTTTGGAGCCGAATTTCGAATCACTCGTTATATCCGCTATAATAATTTCTTTAGTATTAGTTGAAATTGAAATTCGATATATTTGGTAGTTGAATTCGAATAGTTTGGAGCCGAATTTCGAATCACTCGTTATATCCGCTATAATAATTTCTTTAGTATTAGTTGAAATTGAAATTCGATATATTTGGTAGTTGCCGGATTCGAATAAATTTAGAATAATTTGGATCCGAAATTCGTAAACGGAATTTCGTATTCCGTACAGAATTCGTATCCAAAAAAATTCGTAATTCGGTTCCGTACGAATGTACGAATTTAGAAAAATTCGTACGAATTTACGATTCGTACGAAACTAACCGCACATGTCTACTGATAATGGGGACATCTATGCTGGGGACACTGATAATGAGGAAATCTATGCTGGGGACACTGATAATGGGGACATCTAAGCTGGGTACACTGATAATAGGGAAATCTATGCTGGGGACACTGATAATGGGGACACTAATAACGGGGACACTGATAATGGGGACACTAATAACGGGGACACTGATAATGGGCACATCTATGCTGGGGACACTGATAATGGGGAAATCTATGCTGGGGACACTGATAATGGGGACACTAATAACGGGGACACTGATAATGGGCACATCTATGCTGGGGACACTGATAATGGGGAAATCTATGCTGGGTACACTGATAATGGGGAAATCTATGCTGGGGACACTGATAATGGGGACACTAATAACGGGGACACTGATAATGGGCACATCTATGCTGGGGACACTGATAATGGGGAAATCTATGCTGGGTACACTGATAATGGGGAAATCTATGCTGGGGACACTGATAATGGGGACACTAATAACGGGGACACTGATAATGGGCACATCTATGCTGGGGACACTGATAATGGGGAAATCTATGCTGGGGACACTGATAATGGGGACACTAATAACGGGGACACTGATAATGGGCACATCTATGCTGGGGACACTGATAATGGGGAAATCTATGCTGGGGACACTGATAATATGGACATCTGTGCTGGGGACACTGATAATGGGGACATCTATGCTGGGGACACTGATAATGGGGACATCTAAGTGGGGGACACTGATAATGGGGACATCTATGCTGGGGACAGTGATAATGGGGACATCTATGCTGGGGACACTGATAACGGGGACACCGATAATGGGCACATCTATGCTGGGGACATCTATGCTGGGGACACTGATAATGGGGACATCTATGCTGGGGACACTGATAATGGGGACATCTATGCTGGGGACGCTGATAATGGGGACATCTATGCTGGGGACGCTGATAATGGGGACATCTATGCTGGGGACGCTGATAATGGGGACATCTATGCTGGGGATGCTGATAATGGGGACATCTATGCTGGGGATGCTGATAATGGGGACATCTAAGCTGGGTACACTGATAATGGGGAAATCTCTGCTGGGGACAACTCTGCTGAGGACACTGATAATGGGGACAACTATGCTGGGGACGCTGATAATGGGGACATCTATGCTGGGGACGCTAATAATGGGGACATCTATGCTGGGGACGCTGATAATGGGGACATTTATGCTGGGGATGCTGATAATGGGGACATCTATGCTGGGTACACTGATAATGGGGAAATCTATGCTGGGTACAACTCTGCTGGGGACACTGATAATAGGGACATCTAAGCTGGGGACACTGATAATAGGGACATCTAAGCTGGGGACGCTGATAATGGGGACATCTAAGCTGGGGATGCTGATAATGGGGACATCTAAGCTGGGTACACTGATAATGGGGAAATCTCTGCTGGGGATACTGATAATGGGGACAACTATGCTGGGGACACTGATAATGGGAGACTGATGGGGACACAGATATGGGGGACATTGATATTGGGGGGACTCTGATGGGGACACAAACGCACAGAAGTTTTCGGCCCCCGAATACTTGTAAAATCTAGAATGTGGCCCTCGTGAAGAAAAGTTTGGAGACCCCTGCTCTATAGTATCTCTTCCTCTATAGTAACTTTTCCTCTATAGTAACTCTTCCTCTATAGTAACTCTTCCTCTATAGTATCTCTTTTTCTATAGTAACTCTTCTTCTATAGTAATTTCTCCTCTATAGTAACTCTTCCTTCTATAGTAACTATCCCTCTATAGTGACTCTTCTTCTATAGTAATTTCTCCTCTATAGTAACTCTCCCTCTATAGTGACTCTTCTTCTATAGCAGGCATGTCCAAAGTCCGGGCCGCGGCCCGGTTTTGAACGGCCCGCCTGGTTATCTAAACATAGATATAAAGATATATAGTCTGGCTGCCTTGGAGGGAGGAGGCGGGACGAGCGACGTGCACACAGGAGGAGTATTTCCTAGTTACACGGCTGCCTCTGTAAGAGGAAGTCCCGTCTCCGGCGCTGCCATTGGACGACTGTTCTCTCCATCAAAGGAGGCGGGGATTTCACTTAAAGAGGCCACTGTGTAAACAGGAGATTGTCCTGTAGGATATCTTTGGCGCTCGTCCTGCCCCCTCCATGTCCCCTCCAAGGCTGCACTGATGGCTAATGGTTGGGGCTGCGTTTCTTGCAATGGGGAGTGCATTTCTGGCAATGGTGGGGCGGCATTCCTGGCAATGGTGGGGCTGTATTTCTTGCAATGGGGAGTGCATTCCTGGCAACGCTCGGTGCTGCATTCCTGGCAATGGTGAGTGCATTCCTGGCAATGGTTGGTGCTGCATTCCTGGCAATGGTGGGTGCATTCCTGGCAATGGTGGGTGCATTCCTGGCAATGGTCGGTGCTGCATTCCTGGCAAGGGTGGGTGCTGCCTTCCTGGCAATGGTGGGTGCTGCCTTCCTGGCAATGGTGGGTGCGTTCCTGGCAATGGTGGGTTCTGCATTCCTGGCGATTGGTGGTGCTGCATTCATGGCAATTGTGGGTCTGCAGATGGGCACTGACCCTTATTTTGCTTCACAGTTCTTTATTTAAAATTTTAAGTTTTTTTTTCCTGAAACTTCCCTCTTAAAGTGAAGGTGCGCGCCATACGCCAATAAATACGGTATATCCAATAATACACCTAAGCTCATCTCTTTACTCACACACAGCCACAAAGGCAAGAGAACTCTTGTTGGGCCGTGTATTAGTGCTCAAACTAACACACTTAGACCGAATTCTATTGGTTCAAAGAATGTCAGGCAAAATGGTCGGCCCTCGCGCATGTTCACCTCATCAAATCTGGCCCTCTTTGAAAAAAGTTTTGACACCCCTGTTCTATAGTGACTGTTCTTCTACAGTGACTCTTGTCCTATAGTAATGTTCATGTGCGTGTAAAGGCAGTCGTCCCAATATTTTTGATAATATAGTGTATTTGCCAATGTGTGCAAACTAAACCCCTGTTTTTAACTCATACTGTTAGACAGGATAATTTGGTTGGTCGCTGGCTGGCTGCCCGTCCATGTGCTCCTTGCTGCAAAGACCAGTTATGGGTGGGGGCAGTGGCCATTTGTTTGTAATGTTGGGGCCTGCCCTGATGTCAAGGAGAGGATCTGTGGCCATGGGGTGTATTCTTCTTCCCAACCAGGGGGTCTCTCTTTGGGAGAGCACTCACCAAGTGTTTGGAGGACCTGCTTCAGTAGGTCCCTAAGGAGTGAGGGTCTACCATGGTAGACCATAGAGTGCTCTGCTCCTTCTTCGTGGTTTGTTTGTTCCTGGGGGGAGACAGTGAACCTCATGCTACTATGGCCTGTTTAAATATACCAATAGAGCCTATATAGTTATACTGACTGTGGAGAGTTCGATATATTCAGTTTGGAAGGAATATAAATCTGTCCATGTGGACTATTGTTGAAGCCCCTGTTTCTATGGACTGAAAACAGGTGAAAGGTTGTTGTTTGTTCTACCCTTCTCCTCTCTATTACTCTCCCCCTTTAATTATCTGGATACTTACGGTGTATCTCCTTCCTCCCCCGGTGAACCATATGAGTTTATATTCATATCTGTATATCTTTACGCCATCAGCCTTAAACACGGTCGCTGGTATTAGTAAGAACCTGCCTCTTGCTTTACACAGTGATTCCTGGGTGATCATCTGGGAGCTCTCCATGTGGAGATATTTCTATGCTGACAAGTGAAACCTGTTCCTTCCAACTACCCCCAAGTGTGTCCTGACGAAGCAAAACAGCGAAACGCGTTGACACACAGGGGCTCACTGCCGTTTATTTGGTGTCAACTCTCTTGTTTACACAAAATACTCATATGCCTATCGTATGTTTTTAATTCTTTTTTACTTGACCTGTTTGATATGACTTATTGTTGATAAAATATATTTTTGTACTATATCATTGTCCATCTAAAGTCCGAAATAGGGCCTTGTGGCCCTTTACTCTTTCTTTCCTTCTTCTGAGGTTGGACCATTCCAAACCCTCCTGCATTTTTTTGTGTGTCCCGTGATTTCATGGTTCACTTCTTTTATTCACGAGATCATCCTATGCCCCGTACACACGAGCGGAATTTCCGTCAGAAAAATCTTGGATGGTTTTTCCGACGGAATTCCACTCAAGCTTGGCTTGCATACACGCGATCACACAAGTTCGCTGAACTTTTGACCCTCAAGAACGCGGTGATGTACAACACTACGACGAGCAGAGACAATTAAAGTGGTGTTTCCACCCAAAAAATATAGCTTAAAAATCATTAAAAAAAATAATAATAATTGGAAAAATAAAATAAAAAAATTGCTTAAAAATCATAAAAAATAAATAAATAAAAAAATTGGAAAAAAAAGAAAATTACTCACCTCTAAATGTCTGTTGCTAGGGGGTCCCTCGTAGTCTGCCTCCTTCAGTGCCCGGGCACTGACATCACTTCCCCTCAGCGCCGCACAGTCATCTGGGACCTGTCACGTGTCCCAGATGACTGCGTGGCGTATCACGATACGCGGCGCCTCTCGCGCATGCGCAGTGGGTGCCCGGATGTGAAGCCACAGCCGGGTGCCCACAGTAAGAATGCCGGCGCCGCGAGCGGAGCGGGGAAAGAGGGGGGGCTTCGTTCCCCCGCATCGCTGGACCCTGGGACAGGTAAGTGTCCAGTTATTAAAAGTCAGCAGCTGCAGTATTTGTAGCTGCTGACTTTTACATTTTTTTTTTTTAGGGGGCACCCCACTTTAAAGTGGAGGGCCACCCTAAAAAACAAAACTAGATAGCTGTTAGCTGATAGCTAGATAGCTGATAGCTGTTCTCCCATTCCCCATTCACAAAGCGCCGCACGACGACTCGCGCATGCGCAGTAGGCCGCGCAACTCCTTGCGCATGCGCAGTAGGAAACGGGCAGCGACCGCTGCCCGTTTCCCTTACTGAGGATGGCGGCACTGGGACCGGAGCGCCGAGGGACATCTCGGCCTCCACGAGCGACATCGCGGGCGCCCTGGGAGGGTAAGTGTAATTATTAAAAGTCAGCAGCTACTTTTTTTTTAGCTGCTGACTTTTAAAAACATTTTTTTTTTACCTGAAACACTGCTTTAAGTTCAATGCTTCCGAGCATGCGTCGGAATTTTGCGCGTCGGAAATTGCATACAGACGAACGGCATTTCCGAACTTTTTCCGTCGGAAAAATAGAGAACATACTCTCAATCTTTTTCTGGCGGAAATGCCGCCAGCAAAAGTCCGATGGAGCGTACACACGCAGTCGCATTTTCCGACCAAAAGCTCACATCAGACTTTTGCTGGAGGCATTTCCGATCGAGTGTACGGGGCATTAGAACCAGACTGCAGCACAAAAGGTAAAGAATAGGAATGGGCCTGGTGTTCGAAACGAACATCGGGCGTTCGACCGCTCGTCGAGCCCAGAACTATTTGGCCCGTTTGCATCAAATTCGTGTGATGCGAACGGCCCACAATGCACTGCGCCAGTCGCAGTGCATTGCTGGCTGATGATTGGCCAAGCATGCACTGTGACCCCGCATGCTTGGCCAATCATAGAGCCAGCGGCGAGGAGAGAAATAATTGGCCACAGGCAGGATGCCTGTGGCCAATTATAGCTCAGGGGGTTTAGTACACGCCCCACACTATATAAGGCCGCCGCGCCGGCGGCCTCATGTACTGTGTTCCAGCGTGTCAGTGACATTATCTGCTGTGATCCATTCTGCAGTGCTGCTGAGTCTGACATTATCTGTGCTGTGATTATTCTGCTGCTGACTGCTGTGATTCTGGGGATTAGTGTGTGCGTGCTGTTAGTACAGCATTGCAGTATCACATTAAACCACCTTTACCCTTCTGGCCTGTTGTGTCATCTAAGGCAGCCATCTGTGGCTAATGAATTGCCGGTTCCCGTAACACAGAGAACAGTCATTCATTAAAAGTCATTGATAAAAAAAAAAGTAATTGATAAAAAACAAAAAAAAATAAAAGCGTGGGGGTCCCCCCAAATTCAATTACCAGGCCCTTCAGGTCTGCTATGGATATTAAGAGGAACCCCGGCCAAAAAAAAAATGGCGTGGGGTCCCCATCAAAATCCATACCAGACCTGAAGGGCCTGGTAATTGAATTTGGGGGGACCACCACGCTTTTTCTTTTTTTTATTTTTTATCAATTACTTTTTTTTTTATCAATGACTTTCAATGAATGACTGTTCTCTGTCTCTCGTCAGACTGTTCTCTGACGAGAGCGCCCCCCCCTCCCTCCTGAACCGTACCAGGCCACATGCCCTCAACATTGGGAGGGTGCTTTGGGGGTCTGTGACCCCTCAAAGCACCTTGTCCCCATGTTGATGAGGACAAGGGCCTCTTCCCCACAACCCTGGCCATTGGTTGTGGGGGTCTGCGGGCGGGGGGCTTATCGGAATCTGGAAGCCCCCTTTAACAAGGGGACCCCCAGATCCCGCCCCCCCCTGTGTGAAATGGTAAGGGGGTACAAACGTACCCCTACCATTTCACCAAAAAAGTGACAAAAATGGTAAAAATTAGAGGAGACGGTCTTTGACAATTCCTTTATTAAAATCTTCTTTCTTCTGGTCTTCCTTCTTCCTTTCTTCATCCTTCGGTTTCTTCATCTTCTCCTTCCGGCATCTTCTTCCATCTTCTTCTGCCATCTTCTTCTTCCTCCGATCCACTTCTTCTTGCTCTGGTCTTCTCGTCCGGCATCTTCTTCCACGGCGTCGGCGTCTCTTCTTGGGCCGCTCCGCGCAATGGGAGGCTCCCGCTGTGTGAGGCTTCGCTGCATCTGACAGGTCTTTTATAATGGAGGGCGGGGCCACCTGGTGACCCCGCCCCCTCTGACGCCACGGGGACGTCATGGGGACTTCCCTATGGCTTTCCCCATGACGTCAGAGGGGGCGGGGTCACCAGGTGGCCCCGCCCTCCGTTATAAAAGACCTGTAAGCCACCAGAGCAAGAAGAAGCGGATCGGAGGAAGAAGAAGATGGAAGAAGAAGATGGAAGAAGATGCCGGAAGGAGAAGATGAATAAACCGAAGGATGAAGAAAGGAAGATGGAAGAAGACCAGAAGAAATAAGATGAAAGAAGATTTTAATAAAGGAATTGTCAAAGACCGTCTCCTGTCATTTTTACCATTTTTGTCACTTTTTTGGTGAAATGCCTTACCATTTCACACGGGGGGGGCTGGGATCTGGGGGTCCCCTTGTTAAAGGGGGCTTCCAGATTCCGATAAGCCCCCCGCCCGCAGACCCCCACAAGCAATGGCCAGGGTTGTGGGGAAGAGGCCCTTGTCTTCATCAACATGGGGACAAGGTGCTTTGAGGGGTCACAGACCCCCAAAGCACCCTCCCAATGTGAGGGCATGTGGCCTGCTACGGTTCAGGAGGGAGGGGGGGCCGCTCTCATCCCCCCTCTTTTCCTGCGGCCTGCCAGGTTGCGTGCTCGGAGAAGGGTCTGGTATGGATTTTGAGGGGGACCCCACGCCATTTTTTTTTTGGCCGGGGTTCCCCTTAATATCCATAGCAGACCTGAAGGGCCTGGTAATTGAATTTGGGGGACCCCCACGCTTTTTTTTTTTTTTTTTATCAATGACTTTTTTTTTATCAATGACTTTCAATGAATGACTGTTCTCTGTGTTACGGGAGCCGACAATTCATTAGCCGCAAGTGATTTTAAATAGCTTTTTTTCCTGCAAAAATTACACTTTGTGCAGGGACAGTTCTAAGCACGGGAAACATGCGCCCCTTCACAGGCATACTATAGACACCCCCCAGGTACTAAATTTAAAGGAATATTACACTTTTATTGTTTCACATTAAGCATTATTAAAATCACTGCTCCTGAAAAATGGCCGTTTTTAAAAAAAAAAAATTTGCATTGATACATGTCCCCTGGGGCAGGACCCGGGTCCCCAAACACTTTTTATGACAATAACTTGCATATTAGCCTTTAAAATGAGCACTTTTGATTTCGAACGTTCGCGTCCATTGTAATTAATAGGGTTCTAATGGTCGCACAAACTTTAGGTTCGATCGCGGGTTCTGGTGCGAACCGAACCCGGGGGTGTTCGGCTCATCCCTAGTAAAGATATGAGATAAAAAATGTTTTGCAGACAAATATTTTTATTTTTTTAAGTGTAGCGGCCATAATCCCTCGGGGCGGCCTTGAATTTTCTGGGCTTACCAATTACCTCCTCGTAGCTCGTCGTTCGTTGTCTAGGGGTTCCCAGGGTTAGTACCCAGTAACTTCAAATGGTGACACACAAAAGTCCTTTTGAGGATTTTTATTTTGCAGTGGTAACATCCAACTATAGCACAGTCTCTGATGGGAATAGAGGGAGTACGGGTGATAAAACTCAGGCACTTAGAACTGCTGACATCAGTTGAACGTCTCTTAGGTAGCCCAGAGAGTAGCCACTCACAGTTGGGCGCTTCACTGCTGGATAAACCTCTAACCATAGATCTAGCAGCCAACATGTGACTCGGAAAATTTGCAAAGTCTCTGCCACAGACTAGATTGTAACTGAAGATAAGTAGGAACCTTTCCCACAGTACCCGGATCTCTCAGCCTTCTTGGCGATACTGTGAGAAGTGTGGATTCTCTAGTGTCCATACAACTCAGCTCCCAGGCTCTTACCGAGTAGCCAGCTTCTTGGCCCTCCTCTGAAGAGTCCTCCCCCGGTCACTTGTACGAGTTGCCGTGTCCCTCCAATACCGAGAGCACACCGGGACACCTCCGAATCCTCCTTCAGTTACTGGGCCTCGAACTAGCCAGTTCCGAGGCTCGGGAACGGACGGATCCCCACCCCAGACCATGAGGGCCTCTGGGGCTGGTCAGGGTGACCATGCTCACGGGGACGGCAGACACTCTTGGGCCCGGGACCCCTCACGGGGCTGACCCGGACCGGAACCAGGAATCAAAGAGCAAGCCGAACCCTGAACACGTGACTTCAGCATCTTAAATACCCCTTCCCAGACCACACAGCGGGGCCAGATACGCCCACTGATTGGCTCAGAGAAAGATTGGTACCTAACACATCCAACCAGGCCTGGTTCTCAGCCTCACAGGTGTCTCACTGCACCTATGACCAGGCAGAACCTCAGTACAGCCCAACCAGACTGACGCCAAAGCAAAAACCTGTGCAATTAACCCCCAGAACTCCGTTACAGTTCTGGGAAACTATAAATTCACATATATAGCGCACACTTTAGAAAAGTGCCGGCGCTACACAAGGTTTACTGACACATTAATATCAGATGAACATTAATCATCAATTTTCAATAAACTAAAAGTTAAAACCGCCAAAACTTTCCTAAGGACGCCTCCTTAGACTTGGCACGGTAGCGTTTCTTTGTTTGGCGGTCGGAGGATGATGCAATTCCGAATTCCCATTTGCATTCTTGCGAGGTGACACAATATCAGCCCCCGGTAGTCTTTAATACTTCTCAGCCTCTGTCTGTTGTTAAGCGCCTGTAATAAGAACATATCCTCTTCAGTCTTCTGCCCGTGTATCAAGCTGCCAGACTTGGCTGAATGCATGAACGTCTTCCAAAGCATAATTGGAAATTGCTTTGCAATTGAAAATAGCTCCATAAATTCAAGACATGATTGTATTATTCATATCATTTTGTTTTCTTTTTTTTTCATTTTCTGTTTCTTTTTCCAAGACTCTTAAATACTTCGCTCATTTATTTCTATTCAGCGTAAGCTAATAATTACAGGCCATGTTAATATCGGGTTTTAATCTCCCGTTTGATTCAGTTTAGACAACTGGAACTTTTTTTTTATTTTTTTATAAGACTCTATTAAGGTCGCCGTCCCACCTCTCGCCCGCACAAGTAGGAGATCCTCTCTTCACGCTCTCATTCTTCTCTCCCCCCCCACCCTCAGCGGTCGCTCACATTGAAAATAGTCGGCGTATGAAATTTTATGATAATTTAGCTGGTTGCTGCTAACAAACGCTAATTGCCGACATAAATTAGTGCGCCGATCCGTTTCCGACCTCTGAGAGGGGTCCTGGCTGTCAAGCAGAAGATCTCCACTAGTGCCGTTTACTGCCCCCGGCTGCTCAGAGAGGCATTTTTCATTGATGGAGGAATTGGCAGCTTACCGGGCCAGCGGGGCTCTGCGGCGTGGGCGGACGCGTTTCTTTTTTTAGGACAGGCATGCCGCGGCTCAGGTGGACCGCATTCTGTCATGTAAAGGAGCAAAAACACAAAACAAGTATGTGTTCTATACACATGTCTATACATACAGTATCTCACAAAAGTAAGTACACCCCTCACATTTCTGTAAATCTTTTCTTCTATCTTTTCATGTGACAACACTGAAGAAATTACACTTGTCTACAATGTAAAG
Organism: Lithobates sylvaticus; assembly: GCA_028564925.1. Taxonomy (NCBI): domain Eukaryota; kingdom Metazoa; phylum Chordata; class Amphibia; order Anura; family Ranidae; genus Lithobates; species Lithobates sylvaticus. The sequence goes on along the minus strand of CM053029.1, from coordinate 605,180,536 downwards.
TAGTGAGTCTACAGCTTGTATAATGGCACGTACACACGGTCGGATATTCAGATGGAACAAGTCTGATCGGATTAGGTTGTCGGAAAATCCGATCGTGTTGTTGGCTCTAGCGGGCTTTTTCCGTTGGAATTTCCGACTGAAAAAATTTGAGAGCAGATCGGACTTTTTCCGATCGTGTGTCGAGAACTCAGACGGACAAAGTGTCATGCATGCTCAGATCAAATTACGAGACCAAAGCTATTGGCTACTAGCCTCTACGTAGTTCCGTCGTACGCAACGAACGTCACCACGTTTGGAATGATCGGATTTTCCGACAACTTTGTCCGATCGTGTGTATGCAACACCAGTGTCGGACAAAATCCGGCGGAAAAAATCTGGCGGATTTTATGGTCGGAATTTCCGACCGTGTGTACGAGAGCTAACAGTGTAAATTTGCTGTCCCCTCAAAATAACTCAACACACAGCCATTAATGTCTAAACCACTGGCAACAAAAGTGAGTACACCCCTAAGTGAAAATGTCCAAATTGGGCCCAAATTGTCAATATTTTGTGTGGCCACCATTATTTTCCAGCACTGCCTTGACCCTCTTGGGCATGGAGGTCACCAGAGCTTCACAGGTTGCCGCTGGAGTCCTCTTCCCCTCCTCCATGATGACATCACGGAGCTGGTGGATGATAGAGACCTTGCGCTCCTCCACCTTCTGTTTGAGGATGTCCCACAGATGATCAATAGGGTTTAGGTCTGGAGACATGCTTGGCCAGTCCATCACCTTTACCCTCAGCATTTTAGCAAGGCAGTGGTGGTCTTGGAGGTGTGTTTGGGGTGGTTATCATGTTGGAATACTGCCCTGCGGCCCAGTCTCTGAAGGGAGGGGATCATGCTCTGCTTCAGTATGTCACAGTACACGTTGGCATTCATGGTTCCCTCAATGAACTAATTGGGCCCAATTTGGACATTTTTACTTAGGGGTGTACTGACTTTTGTTGCCAGTGGTTTAGACATTAATGGCTGTGTGGTGAGTTATTTTGAGGGGGCAGCAAATTTACACTGTTATACAAGCTGTACACTCACTACTTTACATTGTAGACAAGTGTCATTTCTTCAGTGTTGTCACATGAAAAGATATAATAAAATAGTTACAAAAATGTGAGGGCTGTACTCACTTTTGTGAGATACTGTATATACAGGGGATATAAAAAGTCTAGGGCTGCGGAAATTAACAATTAATTCCTCGATTAATCGTTAATTTTCTTGATCGATCAAAATGCTTTTGATCGGTACTCACCTCTCCGCCAGCTTCCAGGTCTTCAGGGAGTTCCGTCGGAGATCCGGTGACGTCACGGAAATCGACGTCACCGGACTCCTCCCCCCTAATTTATTTTGGTTTCTTTTTTCTCTTTATAAATTAGGCACACTGGCGGCCGGATGTTTGACGTCAGGTGTCATGTGACGGCTGCGTCAATCCAGTCGGACGTGTGGCGTCACTCAGGCGGCGCGCCGCATCACTGCCTGCACCCTAGACCACATAAAGGGACGCCGGAGACAGCATTTTGCGCCATTCTTCTGCTCGGCCGTTCCAGCGGAGGAGCATATGCAATTATCCAGTGGCCTTTTTAGACGGTCTCAATCTATTTTGAGGAGTTTTTTGATGCCCTTTATACCTAACAGTAAGTTTTTGTCTTTGCAATCTTCTGCACTTTGCTACTGCTGGGAACCAGAGAGAGGAGGGTTTGTCTTACTCTCATAAATTATGTCTTTATACAGCTGCTGGGATATGTCTTGTGAGGGCCACTTTTGGGGATTCATTTATATTAGGGCTGTGGAAATTAAAGATGAATTCCTCGATTAATCGTTAATTTTTTTGATCAATCAAAATTCTTTTGATCAGTACTCAACTCTCCTCCGGCTTCCGGGTCTTCAGGGAGTTCCGTCGGAGAGCCGGTGACGTCACGGACATCGATGTCACCGGACTTCTCCCCCCTTACCCAAGTGCCTCCGTCTGCTAACAAAGGGAAGGGGGAGGAGTCCTGATTGAACGTAATGCATACGGGGGAGGAGCTACGCATGACGTCACCCGCTGCTGCCCTACAGAACTAACACGATTGTCGGCTTTACATGCTGTGTTTTTATCATCTTTATGTGAGTAGTTTGTGTTTGAACACAAAAATGAAATCTTCTACTTAAGCGGTGAGCACTTAGATCTTTTCTTTCTACCCATGACCTGGTGTCCTTGCTGAGATCTAAGGGGACGTGAGAGAAGTTTATGGTCTGTGTTAACCCTTTTGATACCCGCTTGCATGACCACCTGTTTGCACCGGGGTCCATGCCATAAGTGATTAGTTAGACCGGAGGTGGAGGGATTGTCACGCTACTGTGGAAAAAAAATGACTTACATTAGTGCTAGAGTTTGAATTTAAAACGTATTTGTGTGAACTGTGAAGTTAAGTCATGGATTGTGTAAACTAACTAGTGTCAGGTGATTGTATATAGTATATACCACATTTACCACTGACTAATGCAGAGATGCAATGCAAGGAGATCAGCTAATAGCTGGATCTGTATGTGCTTTATAATTAATCAAAATTAGTTGATTAATCGATGATAAAAAAAAAATCGATTAATCGAACACGAAAATTTTAATCAGTAACAGCCCTAGTTTATATCCAGCTGTCCTGTTGAGGATGAGCGGCAGATCTGGTGGATTGTGGATGTTTCTTTGCCTCTACATGTGGAATGCATCTGTTATTAATAATAATCAGCTAAAATTAGTTGGATCTGTATGTGCTTTATAATTAATCGAAATTAGTCGATTAATCGATTAAAAAAAAAAAAACGATTAATCAAACACAAAATTTTTAATCAGTAACAGCCCTACAAAAGTCTACACACCCCTGTTAAAAATGTCCGGTTTCTAGGATGTAAAAAAAATGAGACAAAACATAAATCATTTCAGAACTTTTTCCACCATTAATGTGACCTTAAAAAGATATCAGTCACAGAGAGTGCGACCGATCCCTAGCGCTCAATGGATAAAGGTTTGTATACTGCAGCAGCTATTATAAAAAATTCAGTCTATATAAAAAAAAAATGCAAAGGTAAACTCGGCATTTAACAGCACTAATACATATCTAGAAATACATATATGCAGTTATATAGTTTGCAGTGGGCTATAAAAACTATACACACCCATCAAGTGAGCTGAATAAACAAGTCCATGCTAAAATGTTATAGGGAAGTGAGATGCCGTATATCATCCAAAATGTAAAATATCAAAGAGTTCATGTACTGCATCCCATCATCCAATCCACCTCATGAGCACCCCTTTGGTGATGCGCTCACCGCAATGCTGAAAAAGATGAGCCTGATAAATCCAAATGGTAAATGGAGCACTCTTCCCAGAATTACCGAAGATGACTCCTATGCCAGCTCAGATTAATCGGTTCACCATAAAAAAAAACACAAAGGAATGCTCTGCATAGCGTAATACTGTATTTATTGGAGATTCATCCCCCGCGTATAAATGTACTTACACAATAAACAGATCAAAATAGCGTGTTTGAGTAAAGCCAGTACATTCACAATCGTATTGTCAGCACACCGCTTCCTGGAATGCCCTGACTCGCTGATTGCGGTGAGTCCCGGGGATGACACACAATGTGATTAACAAGAGAGCAGCGGGGTCACGCCTTAACGCGTTTCATCATCACGTCTTTATCAGAGGGCGTGATGACGAAACACATTCAGCATATACTCACTTGGCTACAGAGCTGTAAAGTTTCAAGGTCAAGCCTAGCGAGTATCAGTACAGCAGACTGGTGGACTACAGTGGTTGTGAGCTAAAATGAAGCAAAAAAGACCATACATCATTGTAGATAGCTAGAAGACCACTATGGAGTATATCATTAGCTAATAAATAGAGGTTACTGGCTGTAGTCCACCAGTCTGCTATACTGATGCCCGCTGGGCTTGATCTTGAAACTTTACATCTCCGTAGCCAAGTGAGAATATGCTGAATTTAGGGATATTATATATTTTTTGTTTATTCAACTTTTATCCAAAGGTATTTGGGTTTTTATAGTATATATACTCTTCTATATTATGTGGATTTTTGACTGATCCTTTTGGGTATTTTTGTGATTCTTGGCGCAATCCGGGCACCCTGGGATGGCATGGGGCATGTCATACATATGAGAGCTTTGTTGTTCTGTGTGAGTGATTACCTCCATGCATCACCTATTCATGTCTGTTAGCAGACTTTCCACCTTTGATATGTATATTTGTGCCCGCTGTTCATATTTGAAATATGATTATTTCTCCTTTCTTACGCAGAAACCCTTTGCTTGTTGTCAGGCATTAGGTCCTGAGGAAGCGAAAGGTCGACCTGCCATATTCAAGCAGTAATAGGGACTAGTACACTTACTATGTGTGACTTGTTTTACTGGAAGCCAATACCAGTGGTTTTTATTTTTTATATCTATGTTCAATAAATACATTTTCTAATATTATGTTGTATTCCTTTTCTGGTACCTATAAAGTCCGCTCCAAGGTGCCACAACACTGTAAGCCCTCACAGTTACTCTTGGTGGGTGCAGGAACAGGCCCTGCTGTGAAATATTAGATCAAGATCAAGATTAGATCCTAATGGAGCGCATTCGGCGCAATACAAATCCAATATCAAATCAAATCAAAAATCAAATCAAATCAAGAATTGTAAATACATGCCCCTGTTAAACAGGGGCAGAAAAATTGGGCCTTTGGTGGTAGTGGTGCCACAACATTGTAACCCCTCACAGATACTTCTGTTGGGTGCCGGAACGGCCCCTGCTGTGAAATATTAGATCAAGAATTGTAAATAAATGCCCCTGTTAAACAGGGACAGAACAATTGGGCCTTAGGCAGCGGTTGGCGGTGCCCTTAACCAAAAATATTGTTGGAAGCTAGCATCATCAAGATTGAGGAGGAATAGGATAGTCACTCAGCATAGGCAGTCATCAAGGGATCCCACATCCATAGAAAAATCAATCAGTTAACCAGTTACATCAGCACCAGGTTCTTGATAGCTGCTGATCCAAGACTGATTAATTTTTATGAATGTGAGCCTATCAACGGAGTCTGTGGACAGCCGCATTCTATGATCAATTACAAACCCTCCAGCAGCACTGAATGTGCGTTCAGAAAACACGCTGTTTGCAGGACAGGCCAGTAGCTCAATTGCATATTGAGCAAGTTCTGGCCAGTGGTCCATCCTCAAGACCCAGTAACCCAGTGGATGCTCTGTTGTAAAAGTCTCCAAGTCTGATCTTGCACCTAGATATTCCTGCACCATGTAATGCAGACACTGGTGATGGTTGCTTAAACCTATCAGATCTTGGCGCTGAGGACTGAAAAATTGTTTAAAGGAATCAGTCAGCCGGCCACCTTCTCCATCGCTCTTTTTCTGACTGAATGAAGCCTCAGCAACACGTTGTCCAGCGCCAGGAAATTGTAACCTCCCAGGGTCATTCAATTCAGAGTCCTATGGGTCACTAAGGATCACATGATCCGTAGCAACCTCCTCCCAGTCACGTACAACTCCTTGGGTTTCTGGGGACTGAAAACCATCCCTTGAAAACTGCTGCTGAGTGTTATCCTCCACATCCATGCTGACACAATCCTCCTCCTCTTCTTCCTGTGTGTTTGGTGGGCCCGCAGTAATACTATCTGGATAAAGATAGTATTCCTTGGGGCCTTGAGAGATAAGGAAGTCCTCCTCTTCCTCCAGCTGTTCTGCCTCAAGTGCCCTGTCCATTATTGTGCAACTATGCCCTGTCCATTATTGCTCCAACAGGAAGGGACAGTATCACTGATGCATGCATTATCGCTGCTCACCATCCTCGTGGCCTCCTCAAATGGTGACAGGACAGTGCATGCATCCTTGGTCAGTAGCGTGGCGAAAAGAAGCCAAGCTCCCCTGACCCTGTCCCGCTGCCATACTTACACCGGGACAGGGTCAGGGGAGCTTGGCTTCTCTTCGCCACGCTACTGACCAAGGATGCATGCACTGTCCTGTCACCATTTGAGGAGGCCACGAGGATGGTCCTCTGCTGCGTGTTCAGCCGCTGCAGCATTGCCAACGTTGAGTTCCACCTGGTGGGCATGTCACAAATGAGGCGGTTGGTGGGCAGGTTGCATTCCCTTTGAATGTCAGCCAGCCGAGCACTGGCATTGTATGACCAGTGCAAATGACCACAGACTTTTCTGGCCTGCCTCAGGAGATCCTGTAAGCCTGGGTACCTGCTCAAGAACCCCTACACCACCAAATTCAGGACATGTGCCAAACATGGAACATGGGTCAAGTGTTCCTGTCGGAGGGCGGAGAGAAGGTTGGTGCCGTTGTCGCATACAATCATTCCTGGCTGAAGCTGTCCTGACGTCAACCACCTCTGAGCCTGCCCCTGCAGAGCTGACAGAATCTCTGCCCCAGTGTGGCTCCTGTCCCCTAGGCAGACCAACTCAAGCACCGCATGGCATCTTCTTGCCTGAGTGCTTGCGTAGCCCCTTGAACGCTTATGGAGCACCGCTGGTTCAGAGGACAAATCTGCAGAAGAGGCCATGGGAGGAAGAAAATGAGGAGGGGGTGGAGGAGAGAGCTGTGGCAGAATCACCACTAGCATTTTGGAGGCGTAATGGTGGAAAAAGCTCCAACAATACTGAACCCTGTCCTGCATCCTTCCCAGCTGTCAGAGTTACCCAGTGCACTGTGAAGGAAAGGTAACGTCCCTGTCCATGCCTGCTGGACCGTGAGTCAGCGGTAATATGAACCTTACTGCTGACCGCCCTGTCCAACAAGGCCAAAACATTGCCTTCCACATGCCAGTAGAGAGCCGGAATGGCCTTCCGTGAAAAGAAATGGTGTTTTGGAACCTGCCACTGAAGTACAGCACATTCCACACATTCACAAAAGAGGGCCGAGTCTACCAGCTGAAAAGGCAGCAATTGCAGTACTAGCAATTTGGCCAAGCTAGCATTCAGACGCTGAGCATGTGGATGGCTGGGACCGAATTTTCTTTTTCCGGTTTAGTAACTGGGGGTAGGGAAATTTGCCCGCTAAAATCAGATGGAGGTGTAATGATAGCAGATTGGCTGCAAGTACTTGGAACACCTATTGCTATACCTTCATTGCTCTCAGTGCAGGTTTTTGAGAGGACTGGAGGTATAGTGGGGTTGGAGATCTCAGATGAGGAGCAAGGAGAGGTCCACATTTTTCTTTGATGTGGGACCTGGTTGTTAACCGCTTCAGCACCGGGCGATTTTACCCCCTTCCTTACCAGAGCACTTTTTGCGATTCGGCACTGCGTCGCTTTAACTAACAATTGCGCGGTCGTGCAACGTTACACCCAAACAAAATTGACGTCCTTTTTTTCCCACAAATAGAGCTTTCTTTTGGTGGTATTTGATCACCTCTGCGGTTTTTATTTTTTGCGCTATAAACCAAAGAAGAGCGACAATTTAAAAAAAAAACACAATATTTTTTACTTTTTGCTATAATAAATATCCCATTTTTTTTTTTAAAAACGTTTTTTTTACTCAGTTTAGGCCGATACGTATTCTTCTACATATTTTTGGTAAAAAAAATTGCAATAAGTGTATATTGATCGGTTTGCGCAAAAGTTATAGCGTCTACAAAATAGGGGATAGATTTATTGCATTTTTTTTTTTTTTTTTTACTAGTAATGGCGGCGATCTGCAATTTTTTTTTCGTGACTGCGACATTGCGGCGGACACTTCTGACACTTTTGACACATTTTTGGGACCATTCACATTTACACAGCGATCGTTGCTATAAATTGCATTGATTACTGTGTAAATGTGAATGGCAGGGAAGGGGTTAACACTAGGGGGCGCTGCAGGGGTTAATATGTTCCCTAAGGTAGTGATTCTAACTGTGGGGGGAGGGGACTCAAAAGGGGAGGAGACCGATCAGTGTTCCTCCGTACTGGGAACACATGATCGGTCTCCTCGCCACTGACAGGACGTGGAGCTGTGTGTTTATACACACAGCTCCACGGTCCCGCTGTTTTAACGGGCAATCGCAGGTGCCCGGCGGACATTCACCCCCTAGGCGGCCGGGAATGGGAGGACGTCATATGACGCCCACCCAGGATGGGAGATCCACCTTGTGGGCGTCATATGACTATGGGCGGGATGTGAAGGGGTTAAAAAAGTTGTAAACTCAGAAAAAAAAAAGCCAAAAACCCCTCTGCAAGACAAAGGCATAATGAGCTAGTTTGCATCACATACTAGCTACTTATGAAATTCTTACCTTAGAAAGATGCCCTGCAGTACCGCCTGCCCTCTGCTCCTGCGACCAACATCTTTCATCGGAGTTACCTCCAGGTTCTAGTGTTGCCACCTGTCCAGGATTCACCCGGACAGTCTGGGTTTTGACTCATGTGTCCAGGTTTCAGTCCATCTTAAACCTGGACACATTATTCAGACTGGGCTGTGGCTCCCCAAGTAACCAAGATAGTCACACACAAATCTGTTGCTGTCTGGGAGCTGCGGGTTGCTGTCTGGGGGCAGGTTTGACATCACTGAAGGGTGGGGTGATGATGCCAGCCGGAGCAATTTGGTCACACCCACTGTTTGCCGCATTACTACTCTCCTTGGGGCACCCAAATATGTCCTAGGTCTTTTATAATCCTGTAGTGTTTACTGAAAAACAAAAATTGCCCTGTGCCACTAAAAGTGTCCGGGTTTGGTTTGAAGAAAAGGTGGCAACCCTAGCTCTGGCGCTGTGATTGGCCAGAGCCGTGATGATGCCACTCCCGGTAATGCGCACGGGAGCCACCGGTAACGGTCCTGAAGAAACGGCACCAGCTGGGCTGAACCAGGGTATTTAAGGAGGCCTGCTCCCTGCCAATCCAGGTTGGGGATTGGTGAGGGCTCCCTAAAACATCCCAGGCAGCTCCGCCTCTCCTTCCAGAACTTTTTAGAAAGCTCTATAAGGAAGAGGGAGGTCTTAGTGATGCTGCCTGTGAGTCACCAGCTGCTATCCTGAGCCACTCCCAGCCCAGATCAGAACAAACAGGCCAGGCCTGCCTAAATTTGCCTACCCTAAGACAAAAAAAATCCTACACTAGCACCACCTACCTACCTAGAGGGTGCTACGCATGTGTGCCTCGGGCCTCAGAATAAATCACAAAGGTGCCCCTGCATAGGGCGACCTGGTGTTGCGTTGTGCGGTGCAGTATTATTCGTAGTTACTAATATTTATCTTCCTCCTCACGGACCCCTCTCGGAGAATTCACGCCGGGCTCACTCTGTTTTCATAAAGCTGACAGCAGCTTCTTTGCAATTCATTTACAGCCATCGGAAAAAAAAAGAAGAAAAATTCACACCTCTAATGAAACCCTTTAGCAAAGCAAATCTCTTGTTCCTCTGACATTCCGTCTTCTGACAGGCCGGCTCCTCTGGAAGTCACGGTGTTGTTGTTATTGCTGGAATAGACGGCGATCTGAGAGGCAATTCAAGAAGCAAATATTAGGTATGTTTTCTGTTCTATCAAAGATGGTGCCGGCTGTGTTGAGTGCCAAATGCCCGGGAACACGAAGCATGGTCATTAATGCCCGGGAACACGAAGCATGGTCATTAATGCCCGGGAACCAGAAGCATGGTCATTAATGCCCGGGAACACGAAGCATGGTCATTAATGCCTGGGAACCAGAAGCATGGTCATTAATGCCCGGGAACACGAAGCATGGTCATTAATGCCCCGGGAACACGAATCATGGTCATTAATGCCCGGGAACCAGAAGCATGGTCATTAATGCCCGGGAACACGAAGCATGGTCATTAATGCCCGGGAACCAGAAGCATGGTCATTAATGCCCGGGAACCAGAAGCATGGTCATTAATGCCCGGGAACCAGAAGCATGGTCATTAATGCCCGGGAACATGAAGCATGGTCATCAGGGCCGGTCCGTCCCGGGGTGCACGGGGTGCAGTGCACCCAGGCGCCACAGAGGTGGGGGTGCTGGAGCGCCAGAGTGATCCCCTCCCTCCTCCTCCTCCTCTCCTTGTTCGTAGGCGGCTCTCTTCGCCTGTCACCGCCGCGGCCGCGCAGTGACGCAGGGGGGGGGGCGTTCCGTGGCCGAGCCCGACTTGTTTAGAACAGAGCGTGTGAGGCTTGTGCTGGTGGGCAGCAGGCGGGAGTTAAACACATGACTCCTCCTATGTTTAACTCCCGCCTGCTGCCGACCAGCACAAGTCTCACACGCGCTCTGTTCTCCACCCGGGCGGCGCAGCTGCACACTGTCCTCACCAGCTGCCGCACGGGTGGTTTTAATCAGCCTAGTGGTGGGGGGGGTTGTTTGTCTTAGGGGGGTCTATACTAATGTGGGGGGGGAGTTGTCCTGGGGGGGGTCTATACTAATGTGGGGGGGGGGGGTTGTCCTGGGGGGGTCTATACTAATGTGGGGGGGGGGCTGGTTTGTCCTGGGGGGTCTATACTAATGTAGGGGGGTGGTTTGTCCTGGGGGGATCTATACTAATGTGGGGGGGGTTTGTCTTGGGGGGTCTATACTAATGTGGGGGGGGGGGGGGTGGTTCGTCCTAGGGGGTCTATACTAATGTGGGGGGGGTTTGTCTTGGGGGGGTCTATACTAATGTGGGGGGTTTGTCCTGGGGGGGTCTATACTAATGTGGGGGCGTTTGTCTTGGGGGGTCTATACTAATGTGGGGGGGTTTGTCCTGGGGGGTTTATACTAATGTGGGGGGGGTGGTTTGTCCTGGGGGGGTCTATACTAATGTGGGGGGGGTTCGTCCTGGGGGGGTCTATACTAATGTGGGGGCGTTTGTCTTGGGGGGGTCTATACTAATGTGGGGGGGTTTGTCCTGGGGGGGTCTATACTAATGTGGGGGGGGTGGTTTGTCCTGGGAGGTCTATACTAATGTGGGGGGGTTCGTCCTGGGGGGTCTATACTAATGTGGGGGGGGGGTTCGTCCTGGGGGTCTATACTAATGTGGGGGGGGGGTTCGTCCTGGGCGTCTATACTAATGTGGGGGGGTTTGTCCTGGGGGGTCTATACTAATGTGGGGGGTGGTTCGTCCTGGGGGGTCTATACTAATGTGGGGGGTTTGTCTTGGGGGGTCTATACTAATGTGGGGGGGGGTGGTTCGTCCTAGGGGGTCTATACTAATGTGGGGGGGTTTGTCCTGGGGGGTCTATACTAATGTGGGGGGGGGTTCGTCCTGGGGGGTCTATACTACTGTGGGGGGGATTCGTCCTGGGGGTCTATACTAATGTGGGGGGGGTTTGTCCTGGGGGGTCTATACTAATGTGGGGGGTGGTTCGTCCTGGGGGTCTATACTAATGTGGGAGGGGTGGTTCGTCCTAGGGGGGCTATACTAATGTGGGGGGGTTGTCCTGGGGGGCTATACTAATGTGGGGGGTTGTCCTGTGGGGTCTATACTAATGTGGAGGGGTTGTCCTGGGGGGTCTATACTAATGTAGGGGGGGGTTTGTACAGGGGGGGTCTATACTAATGGGGGGTTTGTCCTGGGGGGCTATACTAATGTGGGGGGGGTCTGTACTAATGTGGGGGGGGGGTTTGTCCTGGGGGGGCTATACTAATGTGGGGAGTTGTCCTGGAGGGTCTGTACTAATGGAGGGGGTGGTTTGTCCTGGGGGGGTTTGTACTAATGGAGGGGGTGGTTTGTCCTGGAGGGGTCTGTACTAATGGAGGGGGGGGGTGGTTTGTCCTGGAGGGGTCTGTACCAATGGAGGGGGGAGTGGTTTGTCCTAGGGGGGTCTATATTAATGGAAGGAGGGTGGTTTGTCCTGGGGGTCTATACTAAGGAAGGGGGGTGATTTGTCCTGGGGGGTCTGTACTAATGGAGGGGGTGGTTTGTCCTGGAGGGGTCTGTACCAATGGAGAGGGGGGGGGTGGTTTGTCCTGGAGGGGTCTGTACTAATGGAGGGGGGGGGGGCGGTTTGTCCTAGGGGGTCTGTATTAATAGAGGGGGGATGGTTTGTCCTTAGGGGGTCTGTACTAATGTAGGGGGGTGGTTTGTCCTGGGCCCTGTACTAATGGAGGGGGGTAGTTTGTCCTGGTGGGTCTATACTAATGGAGGGGTGTGATTTGTCCTGGGGGGTCTAAACTAATGGAGGGGGTGGTTTGTTCTGGGGGTCTGTACTAATGGAGGGGGGGATGGTTTGTCCTGAGTGGGGTCTATACTGATAAAGGGGGGTGTTTTGTCCTGGGGGTCTATACTAATGTGGGGGGTCTGTACTAATGGAGGGGTGTGATTTGTCCTGGGGGGTCTAAACTAATGGAGGGGGGGTGGTTTGTTCTGGGGGGTCTGTACTAATGGAGGGGGTGGTTTGTTCTGGGGGGTTTGTACTAATGTAGGGGGGGGAAAGGTTTGTCCTGAGGGGGGGTCTATACTGATAAAGGGGGGTGTTTTGTCCTGGAGGTCTATACTGATGGGGGGGTCTGTCCTGAGGGAGGTATTTATACTTAGTGAAGGGTCTGCACTGACGGAGGGGGGGTCTATACTTAATGGAGTGGGGTCTGTACTGAGGGATGACTATAGTTGGTGGAGGGGGTGATACCATGTTTTACTGCACCAGGTGACACCAACCCTAGTGATGCCACTGCAGCTGCGGGCTCTTATTTCCCCTCTCCCTCACCTCCTCGTGCGATGCTGTACTAATGAGGGGCGCACTATGTTTCTTCCCCCGCCTTCATAACGGCCAGGGAAGAAAAAACAAAGGAGCAAAGAAAAGGATTGTGGGACATGTGGTCCCAAGGACTGGCAGCCCCACTGTAACACGGAAACTGCAGCCCAAACAGCATGCTCAGCGGAATGGGAGAGAGAAAGCCAGGAGCCCGGGGAAGCTTTCAGGGAAGGGCACCCAGGACTCCAGAGGGAGAGGGCAGTGCTGAGAGGACACCATCAGAGAGAGAAAAAGCCACACAGCCTGGCGCCATCCCTGGTGGAGGAAGGAATGGAGTCATTGCAGGAATACAGATCTGGGCTCTACCCAGCGGAGTCGCCACGGGCAATTCAGAGTGAGCCGACTCCTGATCAGAGGAACCGTTGTTGCTGTATCGCTGGGTCAGGTGAGAGGGCCGATCGGCCATTATTTACTACCATCTCTTGTAACATGTCTGCAGTCTCTGACCATCTCTTGTAACATGTCTGCAGTCTCTGACCATCTCCTGTATTGTGTGCAGCCTGACCGTCTCCTGTACTATGATTGCAGTCTCTGACTGTCTCTTGTATCATGTCTACAGTCTCTGATCATCTCCTGTACTATGTCTGGGGGCTCTTTCTAATAGACTCTCTAACAGAAGCCCCCTCTGTGTGCATCAGAGAGACTCCCCTCCAGGTCTCATTATTGTACGCTCTTCCTGTATTTTATTTATTGGTAAAAGATCATAGGAGGATCCCAGGGTAACGAAGACTTCTTACAGGAACATCTCTGTGTTGAAGTCGTTGTCATAGAAACATTTGTAAAGGGGAGGAGTTGGTAAGATGACCACGCCCACGTGGGGGGCGCCAGAAATATTTCTGCACCCAGGTGTCTTTGACCCTAAGATCGGCCCTGATGGTCATTAATGCCCGGGAACACGAAGCATGGTCATTAATGCCCCGGGAACACGAAGCATGGTCATTAATGCCCGGGAACACGAAGCATGGTCATTAATGCCCGGGAACACGAAGCATGGTCATTAATGCCCCGGGAACACGAAGCATGGTCATTAATGCCCGGGAACCAGAAGCATGGTCATTAATGCCCGGGAACACGAAGCATGGTCATTAATGCCCGGGAACACGAAGCATGGTCATTAATGCCCCGGGAACACGAAGCATGGTCATTAATGCCCCGGGAACACGAAGCATGGTCATAAATGCCCGGGAACCAGAAGCATGGTCATTACAGGGGGTCCCCGAGTTACGAACTCGTTAGGGACTGCCCGCCTGTACGGAAGTTGGAAATGTTCGTAAGTCGGCCGCGCATGCGCAGACCGACAAATACGGACATTTCCGGACATTTCGGATGTTCCGTCTAATGTCGTTCTGCGCATGCGCGGCAAATTACGGACATTCCCGGCATTTTCCGAGGCTCCGTATGGCCGCGCATGTGCAGAACGGCCGTAAGACGGCGAAAAATGGCGTTCGTAATTAGGGGTTGTTCGTAGGTCAGGCGTTCGTAAGTCGGGGACCCCCTGTAATGCCCGGGAACCAGAAGCATGGTCATTAATGCCCGGGAACATGAAGCATGGTCATTAATGCCCGGGAACATGAAGCATGGTCATTAATGCCCGGGAACATGAAGCATGGTCATAAATGCCCGGGAACATGAAGCATGGTCATTAATGCCCGGGAACATGAAGCATGGTCATAAATGCCCCGGGAACATGAAGCATGGTCATAAATGCCCCGGGAACAGTGGTTCATTGGTCATTAATTTTTCACTTTCTTCTGTTACAGGCAAACGGCATTAATCTGTAATATGATGGTCCCGCCAACCCGGCCCTTCCCAGAGATGGTTTATGGCTCTTTCCAGATCCATACAATACAAATGCCACGTACACACGATCGGAATTCTCGTCGGAAAAAACTCTGACGGTTTTTCCGACGGAATTCGCTCAAGCTGTGTTGCCTACACACGATCACACCAAATTCTGACGGTCAATAAAACAGCGGCATAAAACACGTTCGACTGCACTATAAAAGGGAAGTTTAATGCTTCCGAGCATGCGTCGAATTGTTTCCGAGCATGCGTCGGAATTTTGCGTGTCGGAATTGCATACACACGATCGGAAAATCCGATGAAAAGCTCCCATCGGACTGTTTCCATCGGAAATTCCCACCGTGTGTACGCCGCATAACACTTTTCATTTTATAACTCTCTAAGGCTCATTTACCTGTAAAATACAAGGAAGCGGATTGCGTCTTGTCACTCGGTAAGAGCGATCGCATGAAATGATCTTTTAGGCATAGAATGCTATGGATGCCGCGCGACAAAATTTCCAGATGTATGTTCACACCAAACATGTCCCCTATGTACACATCGCTTCTTCATTCTCATTTCATGTAAAGCTGTGCTCCAGCCCACTGACACCAATGATGGGGCACTATTACTCCCACTGACACCAATGATGGGGCACTATTCCTCCCACTGATACCAATGAAGGGGCACTATTCCTCCCACTGACACCAATGATGGGACACTATTCCTCCCACTGACACCAATGATGGGACACTATTCCTCCCACTGACACCAATGATGGGACACTATTCCTCCCACTGACACCAATGATGGGACACTATTCGTCCCACTGATACCAATGATGGGGCACTATTACTCCCACTGACACCAATGATGGGACACTATTCCTCCCACTGATACCAATGAAGGGGCACTATTCCTCCTACTGACACCAATGATGGGGCACTATTACTCCCACTGACACCAATGATGGGACACTATTCCCCCCACTGATACCAATGAAGGGGCACTATTCCTCCCACTGACACCAATGATGGGACACTATTCCTCCCACTGACACCAATGATGGGGCACTATTCCTCCCACTGACACCAATGATGGGACACTATTCCTCCCACTGACACCAATGATGGGACACTATTCATCCCACTGATACCAATGATGGGGCACTATTCCTCCCACTGACACCAATGATGGGACACTATTCCTCCCACTGGCACCAATGATGGGGCACTATTCCTCCCACTGACACCAATCATGGGGCACTATTCTTCCCACTGACACCAATCATGGAGCACTATTCCCCCCAATGATACCAATGAGGGGGCTCTATTCCTCCCACTGATACCAATGATGGGGCACTATTCCTCCCACTGAAACCAATGATGGGACACTATTCCTCCCACTGACACCAGTCTACTGACTGGAATGGTACCAGCTGATTGAAGAAAAGACAATGTAACACCAATATTTAAAAAGGGCCCAAAATACATCCCTGGGAATTACAGACCAGTCAGCCTAACATCAATAGTATGTAAACTCTTGGAGGGGATGATAAGGGACTATATACAAGATTTTAGTAATGGGAACAGTATCATTAGCAGTAATCAGCATGGATTCATGAAGAATCGTTCTTGCCAAACCAATCTATTAACCTTCTATGAGGAGGTGAGCTGCCATCCAGATAAAGGAAGGCCCATAGACGTGGTGTGTCTAGATAAAGGAAGGCCTGTAGATGTAGTGTATCTAGATAAAGGAAGGCCTGTAGACGTGGTGTATCTAGATAAAGGAAGGCCCGTAGACGTGGTGTCTCTAGATAAAGGAAGGCCTGTAGACGTGGTGTATCTAGATAAAGGAAGGCCCGTAGATGTGGTGTATCTAGATAAAGGAAGGCCTGTAGACGTGGTGTATCTAGATAAAGGAAGGCCCGTAGACGTGGTGTCTCTAGATAAAGGAAGGCCTGTAGACGTGGTGTATCTAGATAAAGCAAGGCCCGTAGACGTGGTGTATCTAGATAAAGGAAGGCCCGTAGACATGGTGTATCTAGATAAAGAAAGGCCCGTAGACGTGGTGTATCTGGATAAAGGAAGGCCCGTAGACGTGGTGTATCTAGATAAAGAAGGGCCCATAGATGTGGTGTATCTGGATAAAGGAAGGCCTGTAGATGTGGTGTATCTAGATAAAGGAAGGCCCGTAGACGTGGTTTTTCTAGATAAAGGAAGGCCCATAGACGTGGTGAATCTAAATAAAGGAAGGCCCGTAGACGTGGTGTATCTAGATAAAGAAGGGCCCATAGATGTGGTGTATCTGGATAAAGGAAGGCCTGTAGATGTGGTGTATCTAGATAAAGGAAGGCCCGTAGACGTGGTTTTTCTAGATAAAGGAAGGCCCATAGACGTGGTGAATCTAGATAAAGGAAGGCCCGTAGACGTGGTGTATCTAGATAAAGGAAGGCCCGTAGACGTGGTGTATCTGGATAAAGGAAGGCCCATAGATGTGGTGTATCTGGATAATGGAAGGCCCGTAGTCGTGGTGTATCTAGATAAAGGAAGGCCCGTAGACGTGGTGTATCTAGATAAAGGAAGGCCCGTAGACGTGGTGTATCTAGATAAAGGAAGGCCTGTAGATGTGGTGTATCTAGATAAAGAAGGGCCCGTAGACGTGGTGTATCTAGATAAAGGAAGGCTCGTAGACGTGGTGTATCTAGATAAAGGAAGGCCCGTAGACGTGGTGTATCTAGATAAAGGAAGGCCCGTAGACGTGGTGTATCTAGATAAAGGAAGGCCCGTAGACGTGGTGTATCTAGATAAAGGAAGGCCCGTAGACGTGGTGTATCTAGATAAAGGAAGGCCCGTAGACGTGGTGTATCTAGATAAAGGAAGGCCTGTAGACGTGGTGTATCTGGATAAAGGAAGGCCCGTAGACGTGGGGTATCTAGATAAAGGAAGGCCCGTAGACGTGGTGTATCTAGATAAAGGAAGGCCCGTAGACGTGGTGTAGCTAGATATAGGAAGGCCCGTAGACGTGGTGTATCTGGATATAGGAAGGCCCGTAGACGTGGTGTATCTAGCTAAAGGAAGGCCCGTAGACGTGGTGTATTTGGATTCTACAAAAGCATTTGACACAGTTCCCCATAAACGTTTACTGTACAATATAAGGTGCGTTGGCATAGACCATAGGGGTGAGTACATGGATTGATGGACCATAGGGTGAGTACATGGATTGAAAACTGGCTATAAGGGTGAGTTCAGAGGGTGGTGATAAATGGGGAGTACTCGGAATGGTCGGGGGTGGGGAGTACTCGGAATGGTCGGGGGTGGGGAGTACTCGGAATGGTCGGGGGTGGGGAGTACTCGGAATGGTCGGGGTGGGTAGTGGGGTCCCCCAGGGTTCTGTGCTGGGACCAATCCTGTTTAACTTGTTCATAAACGATCTGGAGGATGGGGATGGGGGAAACAGTTCAATCTCTGTATTTGCGGACGATACCAAGCTAAGCAGGGCAATAACTTCTCCGCAGGATGTGGAAACCTTGCAAGAAGATGAATGGGGTGGCAACTACATGGCAAATGAGGTTCATTGTAGAAAAATGTAAAATAATGCATTTGGGTGGCAAAAATTTGAATGCAATCTATAGAGTGGGGGGGGGGGGAGAACCTCTGGGGGGATCTAGGATGGAAAAGGACCTGGGGGTCCTAGTAGATGATGGGCTCAGCAATGCCAAGCTGCTGCTAACAAAGCAAACAGAATATTGGCATTAAAAAGAGGATCAACTTCAGAGATAAAAGGATAATTCTCCCGCTCTACAAGACTCTGGTCCGGCCGCACCTGGAGTATGCCGTCCAGTTCTGGGCACCAGTCCTCAGGAAGAATGTACTGGAAATGGAGCGAGTACAAAGAAGGGCAACAAAGCTAATAAAGGGTCTGGAGGATATTAGTTATGAGGAAAGGTTGTGAGCACTAAACTTATTCTCTCTGGAGAAGAGACGCTTGAGAGGGGATATGATTTCAATATACAAATACCGGACTGGTGACCCCACAATAGAGAGAAAACTTTTTGGCGGAAGGGAGTTTAACAAGACTCGTGGCCACTCATTAAAATTAGAAGAAAAGAGGTTTAACCTTAAACTACGTAGAGGGTTCTTTACTGTAAGAAAGGCAAACTCCCTTCCACAGGCGGTGGTCTCATCGGGGGGCATTGATAGTTTCAAGAAACTATTAGATAAGAACCTGAAAGACCACAACATACAGGGATATACAATGTAATACTGACATATAATCACACACAGAGGTTGGACTTGATGGACTTGTGTCTTTTTTTCAACCTCACCTACTATGTAACTATGTAACCAATGATGGGGCACTATTCCTCCCACTAACACCAATGATGGGACACTATTCCTCCCACTGATACCAATTATGGGGCACTATTCCTCCCACTGACACCAATGATGGGGCACTATTCCTCCCACTGACACCAATGATGAGACACTATTCCTCCCACTGATACCAATGATGGGGCACTATTCCTCCCACTGACACCAATGATGGGACACTATTCCTCCCACTGATACCAATGATGGGGCACTATTCCTCCCACTGACACCAATGATGGGACACTATTCCTCCCACTGATACCAATGATGGGGCACTATTCCTCCCACTGACACCAATGATGGGACACTATTCCTCCCACTGATACCAATGATGGGACACTATTCCTCCCACTGATACCAATGATGGGGCACCATTCCTCCCACTGACACCAATGATGGGGCACTATTCATCACACTGACACCAATGAGGGCGCTATTCCTCCCACTGACACCATTGATGGGGCACTATTCCTCCCACTCGCCCTTAAAAAGTTTGAAGACCCCTGTTCTAGACCAGTGATCTCCAAACTGCAGCTCACAGGTTGGATGTGGCCCTTTGCATGCCTTTATCATACCCTCGCACGCACAACCATTTGCGTGCGCAGACCCATGCGCTCTGTCTCTCACGTGCACTTGTGGCAGATGTTGGCACCAAAAGGGCTATTGACACTGGGCCAGTGCTCAGGATCAGCGCTGCTTTGTCTTCAGCCTCCTGTATATCCTTTGATTCTGTATCCTGATTCCAGTTGCTGACCTCGGCTTATGTTGACTTCTGTCTGAACTCCGCCTGGGCTGACCTCGACTTGTCCCCTGACCTCCGCTTCTGTGCTCTCCATTGGCTCCTGCTTCACTGATCGGTTCCAGACCTGGCTTGTTTCCTGACTATGCCTTTGCCCTGTACTCAATGCCCCCTGTCTGTGTATGACCCGGCCTGCCTGACTCTGCTTTTCTGCCTGCTGTCACCGGTTCCTGCCTACCACCCTGCTGTTCCGGCTGACCTACAGTCTGCTACCAGCAACCGTCTGAGCTGCCCGCTGTCGCCAGTACCAGCCTGCCTCAGTCTGCTGCCTACCAGCTCGCCTGCTTACTGGAGCCATCTGACAACTTCTCCTGCCCAGCGTGGACACCTGCCCTGCTGCCAGCAAGACCTCCTGTCTACACTATCAGGGGCCCCGAACCAGAGGCACAAGAGGGCCCTTCCTCCTCATATCAGGCTCTGCTACCAGGTATGTGATATCAAAAAATTAAGCTATCTGTTGTATCAGTAGAGGCAGTGCCGGGACGAGGCCATCTAGAGCCCAGGGTCAATATACCAAACTATGCCCCCCTCCCAAGATGTATGAGTATCATGTGTTAGCTAAACCCCCCCCCCCCCCCCCCCAAAAAAAAAAAAAAACCTAAGCATAAAAATTCCCCCTCCACCCAGGACAAAATTTGCTCCCCTGCTGAAATTCCCCCTCCAGCACAAATCTTTGCCCCTCACCCCCCCCCCTCCCAGCTTAAATCCTCTCTTTTATCAAATTCCCCCCGCACAACCCCCCCCCCCACCAAAAAAATCCCTCCTCCTAGCACAAATACTCTACTCCTCAAATTCCCCCCCTAAGTACACATCCCCCCCCACTACGAATCCCCCCTCCCAAATCCTCCCTCCTAGCACAAATACCCTCCCCCTCCACCATATCACCTCTCCTAGCATAAACACCCCTAATCCCCCCTCCTAGCACAAATATCCCCAAATCACCTTACCTAGCACACACCTTCAAATTTCCCCATCTATAACAATTATTACCCCCTGTTGCCCCCCCCCCCCCCCAGATTCCCCCGCCCCCAACAAAAATTCCCCCTCCCATCTCACATGATACCACAATGCCCAGGGCAACTTCCCCTCCTACCCACCCCTTGGCCCGGCCCTGAGTATTGGTAAATAGTTACAAAATGATCCAATTCTCTAGATCCCTTGGTATACCAATGCCAGTCCTCACTGGCTGGCTCTGTGTGCCCATACACTGAATATTTACTTTGCACCAAACTTTGGCACCACATCCCTCAGATAGAGAAGTATTAAAGGTATTCATGGGAAATTTGAGGTGCAAATACTAGTAAATCGTTTTATTTTAACATGGGTAAAAAACATGTTTAAAATCAGTTTTACAGCAAAGTATGTGTGGTCCTTATGGCTACAGCAAGATTGATGTGGTTCTCAACATGTTTCGCCCTCAACCTGGGCTTCTTCAGGGGATGCTGTCCACTTAGAAACAAAAGCCTTCTAATAGAGAAAGATATATACACTAGTAGCAGATACGTCATACTTTCAGCACTGTCTCACTTAGAATTTTTAGATTTTCAAATGTACTAATTTACTAGTATTCTAATTTACAAATTTTCTAATTTACAAATTTTCTAATTTACGAATTTTCTAATTTACTAATTTATGAATATTCTAATTTACGAATTTTCAAATTTACGAATTTTCAAATTTACGAATTTTCAAATTTACGAATTTACAAATATTCTAATTTATGAATTTACGAATTTTCTAATTTATGAATTTATGAATTTGCGAATTTTCTAATTTTCTAATTTTCTAATTTTCTAATTTACTAATTTTCTAATTTACTAATTTATGAATATTCTAATTTACAAATTTTCGAATTTACGAATTTACTAATTTTCTAATTTATGAATTTACAAATTTTTTTTAATTTTCAAATTTTCGAATTTAAAAATTGCGATTATGACGAGTGACCTGAAAAAAATAAAATAAAAAAAAACGAATAAAATTAAAATGAACACATTTTTCGGCAGTGCACATGTCTAGCAAATAAATCATTTACATTTCCATCTCAAATACCTATTAATAATTTTACCTATAAATGACTTTCCTTTACATATAATTAAACCCTAATGCCACGTGTAGACTTTTCGGCTGTTCTATGCTGGGACTGTGACATCATAAGGGGGCGGGGTCACCAGGTGACATGAGCCGGTGGCCCCGCCCCTTGTCCCTATATGACTGGCAGTGCAACACGTCTGGGCCATTAGAAGAGGAGACAGCATCGTGTCGTGTCACGTTGTGCTCCTGGATTCCGATAAGCCCCCCCCCCGCCCGCAGACCCCAACAACCAACGGCCAGGGTTGTCGGGAAGAGGCCCTTGTCCTCATGGGGACAAGGTGCTTTGCGGCCCCCCCTTTCCCCAGGGCACCCCCCCATGTTGAGGGCACGTGGCCTGGTACGGCTCAGGAGGGGGGGGGGGCGCTCGCTCGTCCCCACCCCCTTTCCTGACCGGCCGGGCTGCGTGCTCGGATAAGGGTCTGATATGGATCTGGGGGGGACCCCCACGCCGTTTTTTCGGCGTAGGGATTCCCCTTTAAATCCATACCAGGTGACGGGGCTAGCGAGGTGTCAATCGAGGCGGTGGCATTGACTTCCTTCGCTAGTCCCGTCTACCTGGAGTCACGTTATAAATGAACGGACTTTACTCCGAGTGTGGGGCAAATCCGTTCATTTCAAATGTCTCACGGACTAGTAGACATGTGCACAATAAAAAAAAATTGTTTATTTTCGTTTTGTTTCTTTCATTTCCGTTGATTCGTAACGATTCGTAATTTCGTAAGTCGTCGGTGTTCGTATTCGTAACGATTCATATTTTGTAAGAGTTATTTTTTTGTTGATTCGTTTTTCCGTTAGTTTAATTTTCGTTTATTCGAAATTCGGACGCATTCGTATTTATTCGTAGATCTAGTTACATTCGTACTTTCGTTAGATTGATTTATTCGTACTTTCGTAACATTGTTTTCGTAGATTCGTAATCGGAGCATAATTCATAATTTTATGTAATGTGTATGCTATGAGACAGGGAAAATTACGAATCGAAAAAAAAAAGTTATGAATTTACGAATTTTTTCGTTCAATCCATTCGAAGCACGTTAAGCAGCGCCATTGTAAGAGACACGAAAATTACGAATCGAAAAAAAAAAGTTACGAATGTACGAATTTTTCGTTCAATCCATTCGAGGCACGTTAAGCAGCGCCATTGTAAGAGACACGGAAAATTACCAATTCAACAAAAAAAAAAAGTTACGAATGTACGAATATTTTCGTTCATTTTGATTTTCGTTGTTCCCGTTTTCATTTTTCGGATTTTCTTCTCTCGTAGTTTCGTTGTTTCTAATTTGGTTATTTCGGATTTTCGTTGTTTTTCGGATTCGTTCGATTCGAACGATTCGTTATTCGTTAAAATTTTTAGCGAATCGTTCGTTCATTCGTACGATAACGAATGAACGAATATAACAAAAAAAAACGAAAAACGAAAAAAAAGAAAACGAAACGAATTGCGCATGTCTACGGACTAGCACACAGACGGCCTGAGTCAAAACTTCTTACTAAGTCCACCGGACTTTTGGGAAGAAAAATTCCGCCGGAGCCCCACACACGGGCGGATTGTCCGGCGGACTCTAGTATCCCGCGGAATAGTCCGCTCGTGTGTACGCGGCATAAGGTTAGTTTTATCATCGCTGTACCAAAGTGTCTGCAGAAAAAAATGGTGTACAGTATCTCTAGGATTTCATTTTTATTAGTTATGGATGGCATGAACAAGGGTGAGACCCTGAGACATCGTTTTTATTCGAGTTGCACCGATACCCTGATACTCAGCATTTGCACAAGTCTCGGTACAGATGCTCCGGTACATGAAACTCATACTTTCAGGCTCGAGTTCTTTCAGATGTCAGCCGGATTCCTCCACTGACAGCTGAAATGTAAAAAGAAAAAAGGAAGCCGGCAATTATCGGTTGTTAAGAAACGGGGGCCGCCACATCCTTAACAACCGATGACTCATTCAGCTGTCAGCGGGGGGTTCCTCTGTTGGCAGATGAAGTGTAAACCAAGTCCCGGCAATTGGAGCTGTCAAAAAAAAAAAAGCAGCGGGCGATGTTTATCAACAACATTGCTCAGCCACTAAAACAGAAAAATAAAAAGAAACATTGTTGCATTGTCTCACCACTGGACGATGAGGTCACTGTACTCCAATGGCCTCCACACTCACCACATCTCATCCAATAGAGCACCATTGGGATGTGGTGGAACAGGAGATTGGCATCATTAATTTGCAGCCGACAAATCTGCAGAAACTGTGTGATGCTATCATGTCACTATCAAGCAAAGTGGGCCTAATAAAGGGGGTCCAACCCGATACCAGCAAGGTGGACCTAATAAAGGGGGTCCAACCCGCTACTAGCAAGGGGGACCTAATAAAGGGGGTCCAACCCACTACTAGCAAGGGGGACCTAATAAAGGGGGTCCAATCCACTACTAGTAAGGGGGACCTAATAAAGGGGGTCCAACCCGCTACTAGCAAGATGGACCTAATAAAGGGGGTCCAACCCGCTACTAGCAAGGGGGACCTAATAAAGGTGGTCCAACCCACTACTAGTAAGGGGGACCTAATAAAGGGGGTCCAACCCGCTACTAGTAAGGGGGGGCCTAATAAAGGGAGTTCAACCCGATACCAGCAAGGTGGACCTAATAAAGGGGGTCCAACCCGCTACTAGCAAGATGGACCTAACAAAGGGGGTCCAACCCAGTACTAGCAAGGGGGACCTAATAAAAGGGGTCCAACCCGCTACTAGAAAGGGGGACCTAATAAAGGGGGTCCAACCCACTACTAGAAAGGTGCACCTAATAAAGGGGGTCCAACCCACTACTAGCAAGGGGGACCTAATATAGGGGGTCCAACCGATATTAGTAAGGGGGACCTAATAAAGGGGGTCCAACCCACTACTAGCAAGGTGCACCTAATAAAGGGGGTCCAACCCGCTACTAGCAAGGGGGACCTAATAAAGGGGGTCCAACCCGCTACTAGAAAGGTGCACCTAATAAAGGGGGTCCAACCCACTACTAGCAAGGGGGACCTAATAAAGGGGGTCCAACCCGATACTAATAAGGTGCACCTAATAAAGGGGGTCCAACCCGCTACTAGCAAGGGGAACCTAATAAAGGGGGTCCAACCCACTACTAGAAAGGTGCACCTAATAAAGGGGATCCAACCCACTACTAGCAAGGGGGACCTAATAAAGGGGGTCCAACCCGATACTAGTAAGGGGGACCTAATAAAGGGGGTCCAACCCGCTACTAGCAAGGGGAACCTAATAAAGGGGGTCCAATCCACTACTAGAAAGGTGCACCTAATAAAGGGGGTCCAACCCGCTACTAGCAAGGGGAACCTAATAAAGGGGGTCCAACCCACTACTAGAAAGGTGCACCTAATAAAGGGGATCCAACCCACTACTAGCAAGGGGGACCTAATAAAGGGGGTCCAACCCGATACTAGTAAGGGGGACCTAATAAAGGGGGTCCAACCCGCTACTAGCAAGGTGCACCTAATAAAGGGGGTCCAATCCACTACTAGAAAGGTGCACCTAATAAAGGGGGTCCAACCCGCTACTAGCAAGGGGGACCTAATAAAGTGTCCGGTGAGTTGGTTGAACTGGATGGACTTGTGTTTTTTCTCTCCCTGACTATGGAACGATGAGTGTAGTTATATATATAATCTATTGCCATGGTTGTTAAGAAACGGGGGCCACCACATCCTTAACAACCGATGACTCATTCAGCTGTCAGCGGGGGGTTCCTCTGTTGGCAGATGAAGTGTAAACCAAGTCCCGGCAATTGGAGCTGTCAAAAAAAAAAAAGCAGCGGGCGATGTTTATCAACAACATTGCTCAGCCACTAAAACAGAAAAATAAAAAGAAACATTGTTGCATTGTCTCACCACTGGACGATGAGGTCACTGTACTCCAATGGCCTCCACACTCACCACATCTCATCCAATAGAGCACCTTTGGGATGTGGTGGAACAGGAGATTGGCATCATTAATTTGCAGCCGACAAATCTGCAGAAACTGTGTGATGCTATCATGTCACTATCAAGCAAAGTGGGCCTAATAAAGGGGGTCCAACCCGATACCAGCAAGGTGGACCTAATAAAGGGGGTCCAACCCGCTACTAGCAAGGGGGACCTAATAAAGGGGGTCCAACCCACTACTAGTAAGGGGGACCTAATAAAGGGGGTCCAATCCACTACTAGTAAGGGGGACCTAATAAAGGGGGTCCAACCCGCTACTAGCAAGATGGACCTAATAAAGGGGGTCCAACCCGCTACTAGCAAGGGGGACCTAATAAAGGTGGTCCAACCCACTACTAGTAAGGGGGACCTAATAAAGGGGGTCCAAACCACTTCTAGAAAGGTGCACCTAATAAAGGGGGTCCAACCAGCTACTAGCAAGGGGGAACCTAATAAAGGGGGTCCAACCCACTACTAGTAAGGGGGACTTAATAAAAGGGGTCCAACCCGCTACTAGCAAGATGGACCTAACAAAGGGGGTCCAACCCAGTACTAGCAAGGGGGACCTAATAAAAGGGGTCCAACCCGCTACTAGAAAGGGGGACCTAATAAAGGGGGTCCAACCCACTACTAGAAAGGTGCACCTAATAAAGGGGGTCCAACCCACTACTAGCAAGGGGGACCTAATATAGGGGGTCCAACCGATATTAGTAAGGGGGACCTAATAAAGGGGGTCCAACCCACTACTAGCAAGGTGCACCTAATAAAGGGGGTCCAACCCGCTACTAGCAAGGGGGACCTAATAAAGGGGGTCCAACCCACTACTAGAAAGGTGCACCTAATAAAGGGGGTCCAACCCGCTACTAGCAAGGGGGACCTAATAAAGTGTCCGGTGAGTTGGTTGAACTGGATGGACTTGTGTCTTTTCTCTCCCTGACTATGGAACGATGAGTGTAGTTATATATATAATCTAATGCCACGTACACACGATCGGAATCCTTGTTGGAAAAAGCTCTGATGGTTTTCTCGACAGAATCCTGACGGAATTCCGCTCAAACTGGCCTACCCACGGTCACACCAAATTCCGACCGTCAAGAACGCGGTGACGTACAACACTACAACAAGCCGAGTTCCATGCTTCCGAGCATGCGTTGAATTGTTTCCGGGCATGCGTAGGAATTTTGCGCGTCAGAATTGCTACAGACGATCGGAATTTCCGATAGAAACCTTTTCCGTCTGAAGAATTGAGAACCTGCTCTCAATTCTTTGCTGTCTGAAATTCGGCCAGCAAAATTCCGATGGAGCCGACACACGGTCACATTTTCCGATGAAAGGCTCTCATCAGTCTTTTTCTGTCCGGAATTTCCGATCGTGTGAACGCGGCATCAGCCCTAAGTGGCTACTGTGGGATTGTATTTGCAGATTGTGATTTCTTCATAAATACAATTCCTTTCATTCGATGTATTTTCACATTCTCAGACATGTAAAGTGTGAATGTCTCTAATTTCCCACATATCGGAATAATTATACTAACGAGCCGTTCTCATGGAAATGCTAATTGTTTATACATTGAGGAGAGAAAACATTTCCTTTTTGTCTGATGAGACGTTCCGGAGAGAGGGACACGGAAGAGACATTCTGGAGAGAGAGAGACACAGAAGAGACGTTCCGGAGAGAGTGACACGGAAGAGACGTTCCGGAGAGAGGGACACAGAAGAGACGTTCCGGAGAGAGGGACACGGATGAGACGTTCCGGAGAGAGGGACACGGATGAGACGTTCTGGAGAGAGGGACACGGATGAGACGTTCCAGAGAGAGTGCCGCGGAAGAGATGTTCCGGAGAGAGGGACGCGGAAGAGACGTTCCAGAGAGAGTGACGCGGAAGAGACGTTCCGGAGAGAGGGACACGGAAGAGACGTTCCGGAGAGAGGGACACGGATGAGAAGTTCCGGAGAGAGGGACACGAAAGAGACGTTCCGGAGGGAGGGACACGGATGAGACGTTCCAGGGAGAGTGATATGGAAGAGACATTCTGGAGAGAGGACACGGATGAGACGTTCTGGAGAGAGGGACACGGAAGAGACGTTCCGGAGAGAGGGACAGGGAGAGGGACAGGGAAGAGACGTTCCGGAGAGAGGGACAGGGAAGAGACGTTCCGGAGAGAGGGACAGGGAAGAGACGTTCCGGAGAGAGGGACATGGATGTGATGTTCCGGAGAGAGTGACACGGAAGAGACATTCCAGAGAGAGTGACACAGAAGAGACGTTCCTGGAGAGAGGGACACGGAAGAGACGTTCCGGAGAGAGTGACACGGAAGAGATGTTCCGGAGAGAGTGACACGTAAGAGACGTTCCGGAGAGAGGGACACTGAAGAGACGTTCCGGAGAGAGTGACACAGAAGAGACGTGCCGGAGAGAATGACCCGGAAGAGACGTTCCGGAGAGAGGGACCCGGAAGAGACGTTCCGGAGAGAGGGACACGGAAGAGACGTTCCAGAGAGAGGGACACGGAAGAGACGTTCCAGAGAGAGGGACACGGAAGAGACGTTCCAGAGAGAGGGACACGGAAGAGACGTTCCTGAGAGAGGGACACGGAAGAGACGTTCCAGAGAGAGGGACAGGGAAGAGACGTTCCGGAGAGAGTGACACGGAAGAGACGTTCCGGAGAGAGGGAAAGGGAAGAGACGTTCCGGAGAGAGGGACAGGGAAGAGACGTTCCGGAGAGAGGGACAGGGAAGAGACGTTCCGGAGAGAGGGACACGGAAGAGACGTTCCGGAGAGAGGGACACGGATGAGAGGTTCCGGAGAGAGGGACACGGAAGAGACGTTCCGGAGGGAGGGACACGGATGAGACGTTCCAGGGAGAGTGATATGGAAGAGACATTCTGGAGAGAGGACACGGATGAGACGTTCTGGAGAGAGGGACACGGAAGAGACGTTCCGGAGAGAGGGACAGGGAAGAGACGTTCCGGAGAGAGGGACAGGGAAGAGACGTTCCGGAGAGAGGGACATGGATGTGATGTTCCGGAGAGAGTGACACGGAAGAGACATTCCAGAGAGAGTGACACAGAAGAGACGTTCCTGGAGAGAGGGACACGGAAGAGACGTTCCGGAGAGAGTGACACGGAAGAGATGTTCTGGAGAGAGTGACACGTAAGAGACGTTCCGGAGAGAGGGACACTGAAGAGACGTTCCGGAGAGAGTGACACAGAAGAGACGTGCCGGAGAGAATGACCCGGAAGAGACGTTTCGGAGAGAGGGACCCGGAAGAGACGTTCCGGAGAGAGGGACACGGAAGAGACGTTCCAGAGAGAGGGACACGGAAGAGACGTTCCAGAGAGAGGGACACGGAAGAGACGTTCCAGAGAGAGGGACACGGAAGAGACGTTCCAGAGAGAGGGACACGGAAGAGACGTTCCAGAGAGAGGGACACGGAAGAGACGTTCCAGAGAGAGGGACACGGAAGAGACGTTCCAGAGAGGGACACGGAAGAGACGTTCCGGAGAGAGGGACAGGGAAGAGACGTTCCGGAGAGAGGGACAGGGAAGAGACGTTCCGGAGAGAGGGACAGGGAAGAGACGTTCCGGAGAGAGGGACACGGATGTGATGTTCCGGAGAGAGTGACACGGAAGAGACATTCCAGAGAGAGTGACACAGAAGAGACGTTCCTGGAGAGGGACATGGAAGAGACGTTTAGTAAATGAACTCGGATTGGAAGACTGCGGAGGTTTCCGGACTCTTTGTTTGTCCGCATTGATCTCTCGTTTTTTTTTTTCCTGTTCTGTGTTGTGGAAGTCGGCGGATCCGAACAGCCCAAACATCTCAGAGCGTTATTGGCGCGCTCCTTCCTATCTGCAGAGTCATTTGGCAAGTGAGTTTCCACCTCTGAGCGGTATCATTTCCCCTCCGCATTAAACGTCCCCAAAGATCGCCCATAGAGTGCCAACTCCCTCCTTATCACTCTTGGCAGTTGGCAAATTGAAAAAATGGCCGGAACACGGCGCCACAAATGAAAAGTAAATTGCTACCTGCGAACATTTGTCAGCTTTTAACAAGGACTTCAAACTCTCTCCGCAGTCTGAAATAACTCCTTGCGGGTCGTCGTGGAGCCGGTCGTGCCGCGCCGCTTGGCGGAGACGTGCTGCCAGAGACACGAAATATACAGCGCCAGCCTTTCCTCTTATTTTGTGGACATCAAATTATACTGAACGTTCCGACGTTCTCCTGGAAGAACATTATAATCCGAGGCGACTGGAACCGAGTCGTTGTGTTCTGATGACAGAAGAACTACAGATAAGGGTTAAAGGATCCATATCACATTCATTCCTTTTTAACCCCTTCAATACCGGGCACTTTACCCCCCCCCCCCCCCCCCCCAGCCCAGGCCAATTTTCATATCCAGGTAGGTATGTTGGAGTAACAGCGCTGTCTGAAAAATAAAAATGTCTAACACTTATACGAAGATGATTTTTGTGAAAAAATATATATAAAAAAAAAAAAAATAATATAAATTAAATGAATAACTTCATTCCTGCTGCAACCTTATGTGAGATACACACAATAAGTACAAAAAAAGAAAAATTGGCTGCGCTGAAATATAAATCAATTAGCCCACCAACCTCGTGACAAATTAAAGTGGTTAGTGTGTAACTAAATTTCTTATATCTGGACTACAAGTCCACAGCTCAGTGACAAGTGTCCGAATAAGAAATGAATTTACAGTGCAAATTAAATTATTGTGAACACATAACAGTGAATCAGAATCTGGTGTAATTGCATAGAGAACAACAGAGATCCAAGTGTGGATAAATGTCTTTTTGTGAAGAAATGTTCTATTCATGCAGAGGAATCCACCACAGAGTGTAAAGTCCTGTTGTTGGCATCTGGTACATATGGAGAAGTGATAAATAGCCAGAATAAAGATCCTCCACCAAAGGTAAAAATGGCAGCTTGCCAGCTGGTCTGGTCTCTGTGTTAAGAGAGACCAGATGGGCAAATGGCATGTACCCCTGCCCGGGTCTTTGTCCCGACTCCTCTAGGTGACAATCGCCAGGTTGCTCAAAGGAATAGGTCTTTCTCTGGGATCACTTAACTCTCAGTCAGAGGAAATGTTACCATGAAAGAGAAAGGGACACCATGGCGCAATATCGTTTTTTTACCCTCTGTTTATTTAAATAAAATTTCTCTAAAATGGCACACTCACATGTACATAGAAATAAAAAAGCGGTTGTTTTAAAATTGGTCGAGCCGGCCGGCTCTCTTACTTGCTGCCCGTCGCTTCCTGGAGTAGACGGGAGATGGAGGTGACGTCAGCACGCCGCTCACCCTACGTCGTTTCGTCAAAATGTGACGTCTTCCTGGGAGTGATCCCAGAGAAAGACCTATTCCTTTGAGCAACCTGGCGATTGTCACCTAGAGGAGTCGGGACAAAGACCCGGGCAGGGGTACATGCCATTTGCCCATCTGGTCTCTCTTAACACAGAGACCAGACCAGCTTGTAAGCTGCCATTTTTACCTTTGGTGGAGGATCTTTATTCTGGCTATTTATCACTTCTCCATATGTACCAGATGCCAACAACAGGACTTTACACTCTGTGGTGGATTCCTCTGCATGAATAGAACATTTCTTCACAAAAAGACATTTATCCACACTTGGATCTCTGTTGTTCTCTATGCAATTACACCAGATTCTGATTCACTGTTATGTGTTCACAATAATTTAATTTGCACTGTAAATTCATTTCTCATTCGGACACTTGTCACTGAGCTGTGGACTTGTAGTCCAGATATAAGAAATTTAGTTACACACTAACCACTTTAATTTGTCACGAGGTTGGTGGGCTAATTGATTTAATTTTCATATCCAATGGAACCTTGGCTAACGAGTAATGTGGTTAACGAGCGTTTTGAAAGACGAGCAACTTTTTTTTTTTTTTTTAATTCTGACTCGGTTTGCGAGTGTTGCCACGAGCAGAATTCAAGCTAATGGGGTGTGAAGTACCGCATTTGGCCAGAGATGCAGGGGGGGGCGCCGGTGACACTTGGTTCAGAGCCGTTCGGAAATACTCGGAACCACTCGGAAATACTCGGAACCACTCGCAAATACTCGGAACCACTCGGAAATACTCAGAAATACTCGGAACCGCTCAAAAAATACTCAGGAACAATCATAAATACTCAGAAATATTCGGGAACACTCGCAAATACTAGTAAACACTCAGAAATATTCAGAAATACTCAGAACCACTCGGTAATACTCAGAAATACTCGGAACCACTCGGAAATGCTCGGAAATACTTGCAAATACTCGAAAATACTCATAAATACTCAGAAACACTCGGAAACACTCAGAAATACTCAGAACCACTCGGAAATACTCGGAAACAATCAGAAACACTCAGAAATACTCGGAAACACTCGGAAATACTTGCAAATACTCGGAAATACTCGGAAATACTTGCAAATACTCGGAAATACTCATAAATACTCAGAAACACTCGGAAACACTCAGTAATACTCAGAACCACTCGGAAATACTTGGAAATACTCTGAAACAATCAGAAATACTCGGAAATACTCGGGAAATACTCGGAAATACTTCCAAATACTCGGAAATACTCGCAAACAATCAGAAATACTGCGGAAATACTTGGGAAATACTCAGAAATACTTGGAAACAATCAGAAATACTCTGAAACACTCGGAAATACTTGCAAATACTCAGAAATACTCAGAAACACTCAGAAATGCTCGCAAATACTCGGAACCACTCAAAAAATACTCTGAAACACTCGGAAACACTCAGAAATACTCGGAAATACTCCGTTCCCGAGTGTTTCCGAGCCTTTCCGAGGCTTTTCGAGTTCAGCCGAGCTGTCCCCGAGTATTTCTGAGGCTCTCCGTCGCCCCCCTTACCTCTGGCCACATGCAGGATTGCATGCAGTAGAAGTCAATGCGAAATTAATTATCTTTGTTTCCATTGACTTCTATGGGGAAACTCGCTTTGATATACGAGTGCTTTGGATTACAAGCATTCTCCTGGAACGGATTATGCTCGGAATCCAAGGTACTACTGTAGTTACATAGTAAGTCAGGTTGAAAAAAGAAACAAGTCCATCCAATTCAACCAATAAATAAAAAAAAAATAAAAATGATATATATATATATATATATATTTTTAATTATACGATCCCATATACACAATTTTATACCCACAGTTGATCCAGAGGAAAACAAAAAAAGAGGATCCAATTTGCTCCAGCGGGGGGGGGGGGGGGGATCCTTCCTGTAGAGCGGCACGATTCTGGCCAAAATGAGAATCACAATTTTTTTCGCTTAGAATAAAAAGATTACGATTCTTGCAGCGTAAAATCTTTCACGAGGTCTCTACTAAAAAATATATATATATATATTTACCCCCTTACCT
This sequence comes from Lithobates sylvaticus, assembly GCA_028564925.1. Classification (NCBI taxonomy): domain Eukaryota; kingdom Metazoa; phylum Chordata; class Amphibia; order Anura; family Ranidae; genus Lithobates; species Lithobates sylvaticus. The sequence goes on along the minus strand of CM053029.1, from coordinate 605,147,392 downwards.
TGTGCTGGGCATCCTGGTGGTCTGGTGGCGTCCCTTGTGGTCCAGGGCATTTTTTCCGACCCCTCCTGTCAGAGGAGCAGCCAATGCGTCACTTTAACTGACCAATTGCGCGGTCGTGCGACGTGGCTCCCAAACAAAATTGACGTCCTTTTTCCCCCACAAATAGAGCATTTTTTTCGGTGGTATTTGATCGCCCCTGCGGTTTTTATTTTTTTGCGCTATAAACAAAAAAAGAGGGACAATTTTGAAAAAAACTCAATATTTTTTACATTTTCTTATAATAAATATCCCCCAAAAAATATTATAAAAAAACATTTTTTTTCCTCATTTTAGGCCGATACGTATTCTTCTACATATTTTTGGTAAAAAAAAAATTCGCAATTAGCGATTATTGATTGGTTTGCGCTAAAAGTTATAGCGTCTACAAATAGGGGATAGTTTTTATAGCATTTTTTTTATTAATATTTTGTTTTTTTTTTTTACTAGTAAAAATGTTTTTATTGTGACTGCGACATTATGGAGGACACATCAGACATTTTTGACAAATTTTTGGGACATTTTGTCATTTATACAGCAATCAATGCTATTTAAATGCATTGATTCCTATGTAAATGACACTGGCAGTTTTTGCGCGAGCTCCCGGGACCGGGTCACGCGCTGCGACCCCATGGCTAGGCAGTTAAAGAGGACGTATATATACGTGCCTTTTGCCTAGCCGTGCCATTTTGCCGACGTATATCTACAGGCGGCGGTCGGGAAGCGGTTAAAACCACTTCCGGACCGCCCATCATCGTTTTACGTCGGCTGTTTGAAGAGGAATATCGTTGTTATGGGAGTTGCTAGCAGCCATAACCCCAGTATCCTCCTCTACCGTTAGGGTCCGGTCCGGTTTCAGATAAAAGTGGTCTTTTGCAGCAAAATCACTTTTTTGCCCCCCCACCCCAATCCCGCCGTGCTGCCGGTGGCCCTCCACCACTTAGCCGTCGGCAGTCGCGGGAGGCGATCGGATGTTCTCCCTTGAGTGACATGGAGGTGAGTGTGGGGACAAGATGGCCCCCCACCCTTCAATGTTTGGGGGTTATAAGTACTTTTCTAGCAAAAAAATAATAATAATTTTAACTTGAAACCAACAAATGTCAGAAAAAGGTTTAGAGATTAACCACTTCAGCCCCGGACCAATTTGCAGCCAAAGGACCAGGCCCCTTTTTGCGATTCGCAACTGCGTCGCTTTAACTGACAATTGCGCGTGACGTGGCTCCCAAACAAAATCGGCGTCCTTTTTTCCCACAAATAGAGCTTTCTTTTGGGGGTATTTTATCGCCCCTGCGGTTTTTATTTTTTGCGCTATAAACAAAAATAGAGCGACATTTTGAAAAAAATGCAATATTTTTTACTTTTTGCTATAATAAATATCCCCCAAAAAATATATAAAAAAACATTTTTTTTCCTCAGTTTAGGCCGATACGTATTCTTCTACATAGTTTTGGTCAAAAAAAATCGCAATAAGCGATTATTGATCGGTTTGCGCAGAAGTTATAGCGTCTACAAAATAGGTGATAGTTTTATGGCATTTTTATTTATAATTGTTTTTACTAATAATGGCGGCGATCAGCAATTTTTTTTTGTGACTGCGACATTATGGCGGACACATCGGACAATTTTGACACATTTTTGGGACCATTGTCATTTATACAGCAATCAATGATAAAAAATTGCATTGATTACTGTAAAAATGACACTGGCAGTGAATGGGGTTAACCAGTAGGTGGCGCTGTAGGGGTTAAGTGTGTCCTAGGGAGTGATTCTAACTGTGGGGGGGAGGGGCTATGTGTGACACGTCACTGATCACCGCTCCCGATCACAGGGAGCTGTGATCAGTGTCCTGTCACTAGGCAGAACAGGGAGATGCTTGTTTACATCAGCATCTCCCCGTTCTTCCTCTCCGTGAGACGATCGCGGATATCAAGTCTGCGGGACCCGCGATCGCGCTCAAGGAGCTCCCGGCTGTGCGCGTGCCCGCAACCCGCCTCTTAAAGGGCCACGTACAGGTACGTTAATCTGCCTGTACGTGCCCTTCTGCCGACGTATATCTGCGTGAGGCGGTCGGGAAGCGGTTAAGTGGTTAAACTTCCCTGATTTACACACCAAAGGATTTTCTTTGGCCGGAGCTTTTTGAGGGATAGATGTGATGACGTGGCTCTCCGTGGTTCTGAAATCTTTTTTCTCTTATTGCTTCAGGTTTTTTTCCTTGTTTTAGTTTATTAATTTAGCGATTATGTTTATTTTATAAAGTGGAGAACATCAATTTTTTTTATCAAAGGTTATTATGCACTAGAGCAGTGGTCTCCAAACTGCGGCCCCCGGGCTGGATGGGGCCCTTTGCCTGTCTTTATCTGGCCCTTGGAGAAATATTCCTCCCACTGACACCAACAATGGGGCACTATTCCTCCCACTGGCACCAATGATGGGTCACTATTCCTCCCACTGATACCAATGATGGGGCACTATTCCTCCCACTGATACCAATGATGGGACACTATTCCTCCCACTGACACCAATGATGGGGCACTATTCCTTCCACTGATACCAACGATGGGGCACTATTCCTCCCACTAGCACCAATGATGGGACACTATTCATCCCACTGATACCAATGATGGGGCACTATTCCTCCCACTGGCACCAATGATGGGACACTATTCCTCCCACTGGCACCAATGATGGGGAACTATTCCTCCCACTGGCACCAATGATGGGGCACTATTCCTCCCACTGGCATCAATGATGAGGCACTATTCCTCCCACTGATACCAATGGTGGGACACTATTCCTCCCACTGGCACCAATGATGGGGCACAATTCCTTCCACTGGCACCAATGGTGGGGCACAATTCCTCCCACTGGCACCAATGATGGGGAACTATTCCTCCCACTGGCACCAATGATGGGGCACTATTCCTCCCACTGACACCAATGATGGGACACTATTCCTCCCACTGACACCAATGATGGGGCACTATTCCTCCCACTGATACCAATGATGGGGCACTATTTCTCCCCCTAATGCCAAAGAAGCACTGTTACTTCCACCGATGTCAGGATAATTTTTTCTCACATCTCTTCGCCACAGTCTGGTGCCCCTAAAGTCTGAAGGAAAGTAAACTGCCCCTTTTGTTTAGAAAGTTTGGAGACCCCCACATTAGACTATAGCAAATGTTACCAGGGAAAGCACAGAAGACAAATATAGAAGGTCACGGCAAAGTTAAAGCAGGAACTAGCTGAAGATCACTCAGCCATCTGTTCATGTCATAGTCCAGTTTAATCCAGCACCAGTGCCCATGCGTGTGAATGTTTTGTGTGCTATACGCTTGTGCATGCGTGCCCATGCCCATCTTTCAGTGAGCCTTTTCTTGACATTATGATGGAGAGAATAAAACCGCGCTGACATTATGAGCATGCAGTAGTCTTCTAGTTCCAATATGTGTTGGGCTTTTCTTACAGGTGTTTTGAAGAGCTGCTGGAGGAGAGTCGGTGTTCAGCGCGTTTCCCCCAACATAACTCTGTAGTCAGTGCCGGGACGGGTGTCACTGTGTGTGCGGCCTGGTGAAGTCATTTGACCTCTAGCCATTGGGTGCATTGAACTCGCGCAGGAACAATAAAATGTCAGCATGTAGTTCCCTCCTGCAACCTAAGGAGGTGCACCCTACAGGTACACTATATTACCAAATGTATTGGGACACCTGCCTTTACACGCACATGAACTTTAAAGGGACCCCAGTCTTAGTCCGTAGGGCTCAATATTGAGTTGGCCCACCCTTTGCAGCTATAACAGCTTCAACTATTCTGGGAAGGCCGTCCACAAGGTTTAGGAGGGTGTCTATGGGAATGTTTGACCATTCTTCCAGAAGGACATTTGTGAGGTCAGGCACTGATGTTGGACAAGAAGGCCTGGCTCGCAGTCTCCAATCAAATTCATCCCAAATGTGTTCTATGGGGTTGAGGTCAGGCCTCTGTGCAGGCCAGTCAAGTTCCTCCACCCCAAACTCATTCATCTATGTCTTAATGGACCTTGCTTTGTGCACTGGTCCAAATCAACCCCCTACCGTGAGGCTTCCACCCACAACATTCCACTGAAACTGCCCTACTAAAACTCACCAATGACCTACTAACTGCAAAACTCCACACTCCTCTCCACACTCCTCTCCACACTCCTCTCCACACTCCTCTCCACACTCCTCTCCACACTCCTCTCCACACTCCTCTCCACACTCCTCTCCATACTTATACTCTTAGATCTCTCTTCTGCCTTCGACACACTTGACCAACTCCTCCTCCTCAGCAAACTCTACTCCATTGGCCTCCGTGATTCTGCTTTATCCTGGTTCTCCTCCTACCTATCTCAGCGCACTTTCAGTGTCACTTACAACTCCATCTCCTCCGCTTCTCTTCCTCTCTCTGTTGGGGTTCCCCAAGGCTCCGTCCTTGGGCCCCTCCTATTCTCGCTCTATACCTCTTCCCTGGGCCAGTTAATAACCTCCCATGGCTTCCAATACCACCTCTACGCCGACAACACCCAGATCTATATCTCCACTCCTCAACTCACCCCCTCCATCTCCTCAACTCACCCTATCCATCTCCTAAACTCACCCCCTCCATCTCCTCAACTCACCCCTCCATCTCCTCAACTCACTCCTCCATCTCCTCAACTCACTCCTCCATCTCCTCAACTCACCCCTCCATCTCATCAACTCACCCCCTCCATCTCCTCAACTCACACCCTCTATCTCCTCAACTCACCCCCTCCATCTCCTCAACTCACCCCGTCCATCTCCTCAACTCACACCCTCCATCTCCTCAACTCACACCCTCTATCTCCTCAACTCACCCCCTCCATCTCCTCAACTCACCCCCTCCATCTCCTCAACTCACACCCTCTATCTCCTCAACTCACCCCCTCCATCTCCTCAACTCACCCCGTCCATCTCCTAAACTCACCCCCTCCATCTCCTCAACTCACCCCCTCCATCTCCTCAACTCACTCCTCCATCTCCTCAACTCACTCCTCCATCTCCTCAACTCACCCCTCCATCTCATCAACTCACCCCCTCCATCTCCTCAACTCACACCCTCCATCTCCTCAACTCACCCCGTCCATCTCCTCAACTCACCCCCTCCATCTCCTCAACTCACCCCCTCCATCTCCTCAACTCACCCCTCCATCTCCTCAACTCACCCCCTCCATCTACTCAACTCACCCCCTCCATCTACTCAACTCACCCCCTCCATCTCCTCAACTCACCCCCTCCATCTCCTCAACTCACCCCTCCATCTCCTCAACTCACCCCCTCCTTCTCCTCAACTCACCCCTCCATCTCCTCAACTTACCCCCTCCATCTCCTCAACTCACCCCCTCCATCTCCTCAACTCACCCCTCCATCTCCTCAACTCACCCCCTCCATCTCCTCAACTCACCCCCTCCATCTCCTTAACTCACCCCCTCCATCTCCCCAACTCACCCCTCCATCTCCCCAACTCACCCCCTCCATCTCCCCAACTCACCCCCTCCATCTCCCCAACTCACCCCCTCCATCTCCTCACGGATCTCAAACTTTCTGAATAACATATCAGTATGGATGTCACACCACTTCCTCAAACTCAATCTTTATAAAACTGAGCTTGTTATATTTCCTCCTTCCCGGGCCCCCCCTCCCCCATGACTTTACCATTAAGATCAACGGCACAACCATTGGTCCCTCCACACATGCCAGGGTCCTGGGTATAATCCTTGACTCTGACCAATCCTTCAGCCCCCACATCCAATTACTGGCTAAATCCTGCCGCCTTCACCTCCGCAACATCTCCAGAACTCCACCCTTCCTGACTAATGACACCACAAAGCAACTCATTCACTCCCTGATTATTTCCCGACTACTGCAACTCTCTCCTCACTGGCCGACCCTTACACAGGCTCCTCCCCCTTCAGTCTATTATGAATGCTGCTGCTAGACTAATACACCTCACTAATCGATCCGTGACTGTCGCCCCTCTCTGCCAATCCCTTCACTGGCTTCCCCTCCCCCACCGTGTAAAACTCAAAATACCAACCACAACATACAAAGCCATCCACAACATCTCCCCCATCTACATCACCAACCTCATCTGCAGATATCGCCCCAATCGTCCCCTCCGCTCCTCCCAGGACCTTCTGCTCTCTAGCTCCCTTGTTACCTCCTCTCATTCTCGCCTTCAGGACTTCTCCAGAGCCTCTCCCATCCTCTGGAACTCCCTGCCCTGGTATATCCGATAAGCCTCTAACCTGTCCACCTTCAGGACTTCTCCAGAGCCTCTCCCATCCTCTGGAACTCTCTACCCCGGCTTTTCCGATCAGCCCCTACCCTGTCCACCTTTAGGAGATAAAAAAAATGTGGAAGAAATCTGCGCTCGGAAAAAATTAGGAAATAACCAGAGCAGCTGAACACTATGGCTCTAGATACTAAACCAAAAATAGAAATAAATGTGAAAAAGTGCAGCGCTCAAAAAAATGAGATAAAAAATGAGATAAAAAAACTTGACCAATAACGGTAAAGGTGAGTGAATCAAGTCCTATTCCATGTGAATGGATACTGGTACTTGCGACAGTTAGAGTGCATATAAACTTATAAACAACTTAATTACAGTGCAAACCTAAACCAAATATGTGTTGATATATGTTAAATACATAAACTAACATTTGCAAAAAAATATGTGAATACCCAAATCTATAAGTTCAAACACATAAGTGCATCCAAATCGCATGCAGTGAAAAACGCAAAAAGATCAATCAGAATAGTCAAACAGAGTCCTCAGTACTGAATATTGAGTACATAAACTAACATTTACAAAAAAAAATTATGTGAATACCCAAATCTATAGGTTCAAACAGATAAGTGCATCCAAATCGCATACAGTGAAAAACGCAAAAAAAACAATCAAACAGAGTCCTCAGTGTTCAGTAGCCTTTGACAGTCTCCTACACAGAGCGCTTCTGAGTGTAATAAGATTTTCTTAAAATTGACCTCGCAGTTCCCTTCAAGAGATATAAAGTAAGAAAAGGAGGCTTACCAGATGTCTGGTCTTTATCGCATATATCCCATCAAACGAGGTTCCAGGTACAGCGAATCAGCTGGGCTATTCCTCGCTCATCAGAGCGTGCATCAGGCTCCACCAAGTGCCTATATACCCCCTCTGGGGGGTCCGATCAGAGTCCCGCAGGGATACCAAAAATAAAACAAAAAAGGTCCGGATCGTGTAGTATGTTAAAACAAGGAATGCCTTTATTCTGGCTCAATGGGTCCAATGTACAGCACAGATAAGTAGCAATACAAAATAAAAACAGTTTCGCTACCTTGTAGCTAAGAAAGATAAAAACTCCTGGCCTGGGAGTGTAGAAGCGATCGCATATGCGCAGAGCGTGTGGGCGTGACTACCCGACGATCGTTTCGTCACAGCGTGACATCATCAGGGGTACGCCCACACCTCTGCGCTATTCATTTAAATAGTAGTCTGAGGCTAAGTACAGCGGCGCAATAGGTCGGACAGGCAATCACTCAGAATTGACAGGAAACCACTAAGCGTCCAATAGTGGTCTGAGGCTAGGTACAGCGGCGCTATAGGTCGGACAGGCAGTCAGTCAGAATTGACAGGAAACCACTGGGGTCCAATCACAAGCGACACAGGAAGTACCTAGTGAGACCATAAACACAATTACTGTGTATATAAATTACAAAAGCGGGCAAAAGTTAATTAAAGCACCGCCAGACTATAGTTGAAATCTGCATCACCTGCCTGATATGAAATTAGAGCAGGGATAAAATCAAAATAAAAAGGTACTAATGAAATAAAGAAAAATGACAAATAGACTTGCTAGAAGTTTTATATAGCACCATCTAGTGGATGCATTGGTTAATGCACCCCCTTTTAATTGGAATGCATAACAAAACTATAAACTGAAAATTAAAAATTAAAAATTAAAAATTAAAAGTGCCTATATAGTCAGCACCTATGCCTTCCATCTGTATGACCTCTGACCAATATTTCACCTATTGCACATGTAAATATACTAAACATTTACTGATAAAGAAAAAATATTGTTATGCTAAGCATAAAAGTGCATATGATTTAGTGCAGATTATTTCATTATCAACATAAAGGACCATATCTCAATTCACATGTCTATGCCAAAACCCCATGCAGTGACCATGATAAATGATAATAGTAAGGCAAAATGGCAAATCAGAAGAAAATATATAGATACATGGAAAAAAGTGCCTAGATCTTTCAACCAAAAACTGGAACGGGGACATCAACTGTTATTAATAAAACAGTTGATGTCCCATTCCACGTTGAGGCCACCAGGAACATGGGATCCTAATTTGTGTATCCAATTAGTTTCGGCACGGGAGATAGAGCGCTTGCCATTGCTACCCCTCCAATGGGGGACATAGCTCTCAATGGCCAAAAAAATGGTACCAGTGGGGTCCCTTTTATGTACCAAGTCATAGTGTCTACTGACATTACTATTTCAATACCCCAACGCAATTTTCTGTTGGAGTTGTTGGAGTTTTCTATGACTCACAATCACTTCTGGCACGATGGCTCTCATTTTTTGCAGATAAAGGGGGTGGCCATGGGGGCCAAATTTGCCCCCAGTATGGCCAACCTCTTCATGGCAAAATGGGAGGAGGACATTGTTTTGTTTAATAGGCCATTGCAGTTGGTAACCTGGAAGAGGTTTATTGACGATATCCTATTCATATGGGATGGGGATGTCCCCTCGGCCCAACAGTTCCTTTCCCATCTGAATGACAATGACCGGGGAATAGCCCTTAGTCACGAACTTAGCCCCACGGATATACATTTTCTCGACTTAAAAATATCTATTGTTGAGAATGCTTTGGTGACTACCACCTTCTTTAAACAGACGGATCGCAATGGATACATCCCCCTGGACTCTTGTCATCACAGTTCTTGGTTGGCTGCCGTTCCGAAAGGTCAATTTTTGCGATTAAAACGCAATTGCTCCAATCCCGCTGATTACACCAATGAGGCTTTGATCCTTAAAAAGAGGTTTTTGGCCAAAGGCTACGACGAGCCCACTCTGGATTCCATAATTTCAGAGGTGGGTGGGAGAGATCGTCTTCTGCTTTTGGCTGATAAACCTCAGGTAGCAGATAACACTAACTATGGACTGGCCTTCATCACGACCTTCTCCAGCCAACATTGGGCAATTAAGCGTATTATAAGAAAGCATTGGTCGATAATAAAAAATGACCGGGTATTGGGACCTCTTTTAGCAGAGAGGCCCAACGTTATATTTAGGGGTGCTACCAGTCTTAGGAACACTATAGCTCCCAATGTCCCGGATCCTCCAAAGAAGTTATCCTTTTTTGGGGACATTAAAGGTTTTTTCCCATGTGGCAAATGCAGGGCTTGTAGAATAAATGCCCAACGTGGCAGGAGGTTTACTGATTTCACGTCTAGTGGAACAGGCTTGACATACCCCATACGCACCTTCATCACTTGTTCTACTAAATGTGTCGTGTACCTCCTCAGGTGTCCGTGCGGTTTGGAGTACGTGGGGCGCACCATCCGCATGTTGCACATCAGGTTGGGGGAGCACCTCACGAACATTCGTAAGGGTTATGATAAGCATAATGTCAGTAGACACTATGACTTGGTACATAAAAGGGACCCCACTGGTACCATTTTTTTGGCCATTGAGAGCTATGTCCCCCATTGGAGGGGTAGCAATGGCAAGCGCTCTATCTCCCGTGCCGAAACTAATTGGATACACAAATTAGGATCCCATGTTCCTGGTGGCCTCAACGTGGAATGGGACATCAACTGTTTTATTAATAACAGTTGATGTCCCCGTTCCAGTTTTTGGTTGAAAGATCTAGGCACTTTTTTCCATGTATCTATATATTTTCTTCTGATTTGCCATTTGCCTTACTATTATCATTTATCATGGTCACTGCCTTACTATTATCATTTATCATGGTCACTGCATGGGGTTTTGGCATAGACATGTGAATTGAGATATGGTCCTTTATGTTGATAATGAAATAATCTGCACTAAATCATATGCACTTTTATGCTTAGCATAACAATATTTTTTCTTTATCAGTAAATGTTTAGTATATTTACATGTGCAATAGGTGAAATATTGGTCAGAGGTCATACAGATGGAAGGCATAGGTGCTGACTATATAGGCACTTTTAATTTTTAATTTTTAATTTTTAATTTTCAGTTTATAGTTTTGTTATGCATTCCAATTAAAAGGGGGTGCATTAACCAATGCATCCACTAGATGGTGCTATATAAAACTTCTAGCAAGTCTATTTGTCATTTTTCTTTATTTCATTAGTACCTTTTTATTTTGATTTTATCCCTGCTCTAATTTCATATCAGGCAGGTGATGCAGATTTCAACTATAGTCTGGCGGTGCTTTAATTAACTTTTGCCCGCTTTTGTAATTTATATACACAGTAATTGTGTTTATGGTCTCACTAGGTACTTCCTGTGTCGCTTGTGATTGGACCCCAGTGGTTTCCTGTCAATTCTGACTGACTGCCTGTCCGACCTATAGCGCCGCTGTACCTAGCCTCAGACCACTATTGGACGCTTAGTGGTTTCCTGTCAATTCTGAGTGATTGCCTGTCCGACCTATTGCGCCGCTGTACTTAGCCTCAGACTACTATTTAAATGAATAGCGCAGAGGTGTGGGCGTACCCCTGATGATGTCACGCTGTGACGAAACGATCGTCGGGTAGTCACGCCCACACGCTCTGCGCATATGCGATCGCTTCTACACTCCCAGGCCAGGAGTTTTTATCTTTCTTAGCTACAAGGTAGCGAAACTGTTTTTATTTTGTATTGCTACTTATCTGTGCTGTACATTGGACCCATTGAGCCAGAATAAAGGCATTCCTTGTTTTAACATACTACACGATCCGGACCTTTTTTGTTTTATTTTTGGTATCCCTGCGGGACTCTGATCGGACCCCCCAGAGGGGGTATATAGGCACTTGGTGGAGCCTGATGCACGCTCTGATGAGCGAGGAATAGCCCAGCTGATTCGCTGTACCTGGAACCTCGTTTGATGGGATATATGCGATAAAGACCAGACATCTGGTAAGCCTCCTTTTCTTACTTTATATCTCTTGAAGGGAACTGCGAGGTCAATTTTAAGAAAATCTTATTACACTCAGAAGCGCTCTGTGTAGGAGACTGTCAAAGGCTACTGAACACTGAGGACTCTGTTTGATTGTTTTTTTTGCGTTTTTCACTGTATGCGATTTGGATGCACTTATCTGTTTGAACCTATAGATTTGGGTATTCACATAATTTTTTTTTGTAAATGTTAGTTTATGTACTCAATATTCAGTACTGAGGACTCTGTTTGACTATTCTGATTGATCTTTTTGCGTTTTTCACTGCATGCGATTTGGATGCACTTATGTGTTTGAACTTATAGATTTGGGTATTCACATATTTTTTTGCAAATGTTAGTTTATGTATTTAACATATATCAACACATATTTGGTTTAGGTTTGCACTGTAATTAAGTTGTTTATAAGTTTATATGCACTCTAACTGTCGCAAGTACCAGTATCCATTCACATGGAATAGGACTTGATTCACTCACCTTTACCGTTATTGGTCAAGTTTTTTTATCTCATTTTTTATCTCATTTTTTTGAGCGCTGCACTTTTTCACATTTACACCTTTAGGAGATCCCTGAAAACTCACTTATTCAGGGAAGCCTATCCCACACCCACCTAACAACTGTCCCCGAGCCACCTTCATCAATTACCTTTTTTACCACGACCCGCTCCCTTTAGAATGTAAGCTCTACGAGCCGGGCCCTCCTGTACCTTCTGTATTGTACTGTACTGTAATTGTGCTGTCCCCCCTCTACATTGTAAAGCAATGCGTAAACTGTTGGCGCAATATAAATCCTGTATAATAATAATTATGGTGTGGGGGGATTATGGTGTGTGGTGGGGGGGGATTATGGTGGGTGGTGGAGGGGGGGGTTATGTTGTGGGGGGATTATGGTGTGGGGGGTGGAGGGGGGGATTATGGTGGGGGGTTGTTTTTCAGGGGTTGGGCTTGGCCCCTTAGTTCCAGTGAAGGGAACTCTTAAGGCGTCAGCACACCAAGACATTTTGGACAATTTCATGCTCCCAACTTTGTGGGAGGAGTTTGGGGAGGGCCCCTTCCTGTTCCAACATGACTGCCCACCAGAGCACAAAGCAAGGTCCATAAAGACATAGAGGAGCGAGTTTGGGGTGGAGGAACTTGACTGGCCTGTACAGAGTCCTGACCACAACCTGATAGAACACCTTTTGGGATAAATTAGAGTGGAGACTGCGAGCCAGGCCTTCTCATCCAACATCAGTGCCTGACAAATGCTCTTCTGGAAGAATGGTCAAACATTCCCATAGACACCCTCCTAAACCTTGTGGACAGCCTTCCTAGAAGATTTGAAGCTGTTATAGCTGCAAAGGGCGGAGCCAACTCAATATTAAACCCTCCGGACTAAGAATGGGAGGCCATTAAAGCTCATGTAAAGGCAGGTGTCCCAATACTTTTGGTAATATAGTGTATATGACAATATCCGTACCCTTAGGAAAAGTGAGGCCCAATTGACTTCTGATGATTGGAAAACAAGTGGTGAGTTACCGTTCTGTTCACCTTCAGCTTCTATGGCGGTTTCTGCAGCCTGAATGTAAATGGCCTTAAATTTCGTCATATTTGGAGGCTGTAGCACTAAACACAGAGCGGAATGGCGCGGTGTACAGAGGCGCGATCCCATCTCGGCACTTACACCACATTATTTAAACTCCCACATCTTCCCATAACCCGTCAGCCCTTTACATGCTTCCCAGACACGGCAATGATAAAATTTACTGGACTCAGACAGCTATAAATTCCGGCTCAGTTATTTGAAGGACAGATAAAGGCTTGACGGGTCATAAACCAGACTGATAAACAGCCGCATCCCGGCACAGGTGTGACGGCGGCCTACCGACTGCCGAGCCGCCATACAAATGTATCGGAGACATGCAAAATAAATACATCAATGATCTCTCCGCTCCCCATTTCTTACAGGATAATCTCACCCCGGAGCCGACAAAGACGTTCAGCAATTTGTATCAAAATTCAGAAAAGAGAAAACGTATTTTTGGTTACGGAGAATTAGAGAGATAACAAAGGCCGAGGGTGCCGATCCACACCGGAAAGCAGATATTACCGGCATCCGGTGCTCCATAGGCAGAGACCACCCATTGCTGAACTTCATACCGAGCAACTTCCGAGGAAGAATCATCAGATTCATTTATTAAATAAGTAGACATGTGCAGCATGAAAAAATTTGTTACGTTTCGATTCGTTATTTAACTAAATTAGTTTAGTTAAATTCGTTACATTCGTTTTCGGGATTCGTTTCGTTTCATTTTCGAATTCGAAAAAATTTGACCGCGTTCGAAAAAAATGTAACCGAATTTGAAAAAGTAACTATATATAACCATTTTGCGAAATTCGTATAGAATGAAATCAAATTCCAATAGAAAAGACTAGAATAGAATAGAAAATAATAGAAAAGAATAGCATAGAAAAATAGAACAGAATAGAAAAAAATATAATATATTCTATTCTAATCTTTTCTATTCAAATTCATTCTGTACCAAATTACATTTTCAGAAGATGGTTTTATATATATATATATAAATTATATTGTTTTTTTCTATTCTGTTCTATTGTTTTTATATCCTATTATTTTCTATTCTATTCTAATCTTTTCTATTCAAATTTGATTTCAGTCTATATGAAATTAGAATTTCGGAAGATGTTTTATATATATATATATATATAATTATATTTTTTTTCTATTCTGTTCCATTGTTTTTCTATGCTATTCTTTTCTATTCTTGTCTAAACTTTTCTATTCGAATTTGAATTAATTCTATATGAAATTAGAATTTCGGAAGATGGCTTCTGAAATTCAAATTTCGTATAGAATGAATTTGAATTTGAATAGAAAAGATTACATTAGATCAGAAAAGATCAGAATAGAAAAATGTGTGTATATATATAGAAAATATTATATATATATATACATAAAACCCTCTTCCAAAATTCAGAATTTGTATGAATTAAATTCAAACTTGAATAGAAAAGATTAGAAAATAATAGAAAAAAATAGACTAGAAAAAACAATAGAACAGAACAAAATAAAATATATATATATATATATATATTATATATTTTATTCTATTCTGTATTGTTTTTCTAGTCTATTCTTTTCTACTCTATTCTAATCTTTTCTATTCAAATTTGAATTCAATTTATACGAATTCTGAATTTCGGAAAAGGGTTATATATATATATATATATATATATATATATATATATATATATATATATATATATATATTATATATATATATATATATATATATATATATATATATATATATATATATATATATATATATATATATATATATATATATATATATATATATATATATATATATATATATATATTAAAAATGTTTTCTATTCTGTTCCATTGTTTTTCTATTATTTTCTATTTTATTCTAATCTTTTCTATTTGAATTCGAATTCAGTCTATTCTGTACGAAATTCGAATTTTGGAAGATGTTTTATATATATATATATATATATATATATATATATATATATATATATATATATATATAATATTTTTTCTATGCTGGTCTATTGTTTTTCTATAATTTTCTATTTTATTCTAACATTTTTCTCTATGTTGTATTTTAATCTTTTCTGTTCTATTGTTTTTCTAGTCTATTCTTCTCTATTGTTTTATATTCTAATCTTTTCTATTCAAATTCATTCTACGAAATTTAAACTTCAGAAGCCATGTTCCGAAATTCGAATTTCGTATAAGAATGAATTTGAATTTGAATAGAAAAGACTATTATAGAATAGAAAATAATAGAAAAGAAAAGCATAGAAAAACAATAGAACAGAATAAAAAAAAAATATATATATATATTCTATTGCTTTATTATTTTATATTCTATTGTATTGTATTTTTTAGAAAATCGTTTTCTAATTCGTTCGTTCTTTCGGATTCGTTCGTTTTTTCGGATTCGTTAAAATTCGTTACTTTTGTTATTCGGAAATCGGATGCATCCGAATTTCCGAATAATGAAAAATTTGTCTGAATTTCGATTCGGAACGAAACGAAATGCACATGTCTATAAATAAGCAGAGAGGGGAGATCAATCCTTTCACACTGAGGCGATTTTCAGGCACTTTCACGCTAAAAAACGCGCCTGAAAAGCTCATGAAAACCGATTTCCATTAAAATCAATGAATGCTTTCACACTGAGGCAGAGCGCTGGCAGGGCTCCATTGAAATGAATGGAAAGCTCTTCAAAAGCGCTCAAATGTTTTACTGGCAGTTTAGAAGCGCCTCAGTGTGAAAGGGGCCTTAAGAGCGCTTTCATACTGAGCCGCCCCGGGCATCGGCGGTAAAGCAATGCTATTTTTAGCGCCGCTTTACCATCGTTTTACTGGCGCTATTTGTCCGAAAAAGGGTTAAAACCGCCTGTATAGCGCTGCTGCAGCAGCCCTATGCTGGCGGTTTGGCGGCTCTGCCCCATTGTTTTCAATGGGAAGGGGCGTTTTAGGAGCGGTGAATACACGGCTCCTACATCGCTGCAAAGATGCGGCTTGCAGGACTTTTTTTTTTTACCGTCCTGCAAGCGCACAGCGCACCGCCCTGTAGCTATATGTCGGCTCGCGGGATCGGGATAGCAGGCGCTCGCCCGCTGCACTGTGGGGGTGCCGATGCTATGGGGTTGCCGAGCCAATTATCGTGGCCAATAATTCGGAACTTTGGATAAATTTGGTTTTGGTTAACAAATCAGGGGTTAGCAGGGTTCGGGCAGCGGCTCCATGCTAGGTGGTGCGGGTGCAGGTCCTGGCAGCGGCTTCAGGCTAGCGGGTTTGGGGTCCGGGCAGCGGCTCCCGGCTAGCGGGTGCGGGGTCCGGGCAACGTTTCCAAGCTAGTGGGTGCGGGGTCCGGGCTTTCTCTCTGGCTCCAGCAGCTTCCTCCCTGGCTCCAGGCTAGCAGGTGTGGGTCCAGGCAGTGGCTCCAGGGTGCAGGTCCTGGCAGCGGCTTCAGGCTAGCGGGTTCGGGGTCCGGGCAGCGGCTCCCGGCTAGCGGGTGCGGGGTCCGGGCAACGGCTCCAAGCTAGTGGGTGCGGGGGACCGGGCTTTCTCTCTGGCTCCAGCAGCTTCCTCCCTGGCTCCAGGCTAGCAGGTGTGGGTCCAGGCAGTGGCTCCAGGCTAGTGGGTGTGGGTACAGGCAGCGGCTCCAGGCTAGCGGAGTCTGGGCAGCGGCTCCAGGCTAGCGGGCCTTGGGTTTGGGCAGCGGCTCCAGGCTAGAGGGTGCGGGGTCCTGGCAGCGGCTTCAGGCTAGCGGGTGGGTGCAGCGGCTCCAGGCTAGTGGGTGCGGGGACCAGGCTTCCTCTCTAGCTCCAGCAGCTTCCTCCCTGGCTCCAGGTCAGGCGTCCTGCCAGTTTGCTACAGGTGTGGGTCCAGGCAGTGGCTCCAGGCTAGTGGGTGTGGGTACAGGCAGCGGCTCCAGGCTAGCGGAGTCTGGGCAGCGGCTCCAGGCTAGCGGGCCTGGGGTTTGGGCAGCGGCTTCAGGCTAGTGGGTGAGGGTGCAGGTCTGGGCAGTGGCTCCAGGCTAGCGGGGTCCGGGCAGCGGCTCCAGGCTAGCGGGTGGGGGGTCCGAGCAGTGGCTCCAGGCTAGCAGGTGTGGGGTCCAGGCAGCGGCTCCAGGCTAGCAGGTGTGGGGGGTTTCCAGGCAGCGGCTCCAGGCTAGTGGGTGCGGGTGCAGGTCTGGGCAGAGGCTCCAAGCTAGCGGGGTCTGGGCAGAGGCTCCAGGCTAGCGGGGTCTGGACAGCGGCTCCAGACTAGCGGGGTCTGGACAGGCTAGCAGGTGGGGGTGAAGGTCCGGGCAGTGGCTCCAGGCTATCGGGTGCGGGGTCCGGGCAACGGCTCCAGGCTAGCAGGGTCCGGGCTTTTTCTCTATCTCCAGCGACTTCCTCCCTGGCTCCACATCAGGTGCCCAATAGGATCACCTGACAATTTGACCAATCGGGAAACAGGACTCACACCTCCTTCCTGATTGGCGGGGAAAAGATTTAGAGTGAAAATAGCGAAAATGTATTTGCTATCGTCACACAAAGGGGTGGGATTGGGACGCAATGCCAAGCCCACCCCTTTTTGATGCCTATTGGAGCCTCTGCTCTAATCATGTGCTTCAAAAAACACACCCTCCCCCTCCCCTGCCATAGGAATTCATGCGCCCGCCAGTCCTGAAAGGGGCCGGGCGCATGGATAGGGAGGGCGGTGGCGGTGTTGGGGGGGGGCTTTTCCCATGCTCCCACAATGCATGAGCCGCCACTGGTATTACGTCACTTCCAGGGTCATCTGTTATTCCTCAGCTAGTGTAGCATTGAGGCCAGGGGAAAAAACTGGGGGTGCAATAGACTCCCAATGTCACCATAAAGAATACCTGTCAACTCCCCATGCTATCACATAGAGGGCTTGTTAGCCCCTTGCGCTTCCAATAAAGTTATAAAAAAAAAAAGTGTAAAAAACAAAAAGAAACTATTATATATAAAAAAAAAAATATATTAATATAAATATATATATATATATATATATATATATTTTTTTTTAAAAGCATCCCTGTTGGACTCTATATAAAAACCACAGGGGGGGGCGGGACTTGGGGCCCCTCCTGTTAAAGGAAGCTTCCAGACTCTGATAAGTCACCCCCCCTACAACCCCCGGGCTAGGGTTTTGGGGAAGAGGCCCTTATCCTCATCAACATGGAAACAAGGTGCTTTGGAGGGGGGGGGCTTCCTACCCCAAAGCACCCCCCATGTTGAGAGGCATGTGGCTGGGTATGGTTCAGGAGGGGGGGCACTCACTTACCCCCTCCCTTTCCTGGCTGCATGCTTGGATAAGGGCCTGGTATGGATTTGGGGGGGGGGGGGGGCTCCCAAAAGGCCTTGTATGGGTTGTGTGTGGGGGGGGGGACTTTTTTTTAAGTTCTTTAAGTCCTGGTATTCTTTTGTTTAAATTCAGCTGTCAGTGGGGAATCCCGCTGATAGCTGATGAGTCATTGGTTGTTAAGGATGCCGCGGCCGCCTGCTCCTTAACAACTGTCTATTCGCAGTTTGTTAACCACTTCAGCCCCGGAAGATTTGGCTGCTCAGTGACCAGGCTATTTTTTGCGATTCGGCACTGCGTCGCTTTAACTGACAATTGTGCGGTCGTGCGACGTGGCTCCCAAACAAAGTTGACGTCCTTTTTTTTCCCACAAATAGAGCTTTCTTTTGGTGGTATTTGATCACCTCTGCAGTTTTTATTTTTTGCGCTATAAACAAAAAAATAGCGACAATTCTGAAAAAAAAAAACACAATATCTTTTACTTTTTGCTATAATAAATATCCCACATTTTTTTTCTATCAAAAAAATTTTTTTTTTTTCCTCAGTTTAGGCCGATACGTATTCTTCTACATATTTTTTGAAGAAAAAAAAAACGCAATAGGCGTTTATTGATTGGTTTGTGCAAAAGTTATAGTGTCTACAAAATAGGGGATAGTTTTATGGCATTTTTTATTATTATTATTATTATTATTAGTAATGGCGGTGATCTGCAATTTTTATCGGGACTGCGAAATTGCGGCGGACACATCGGACACTTTTGACACATTTTTGGGACCATTGGCATTTATACAGCGATCAGTGCTATAAAAATGCACTGGTTACTGTATAATTGTCACTGGCAGGGATGGGGTTAACACTAGGGGGCGATGAAGGGGTTAAATGTGTTCCCTGGGTGTGTTCTAACTGAGGGGGGAGGGGACTGTCTAGGAGGAGAGAGAGATTGGTGTTCGTATGAACACGCGATCTGTCTCCTCTCCCCTGAAAGAACCCGGGATTTGTTGACGGGGCGATGAAGGGGTTAAATGTGTTCCCTGGGTGTGTTCTAACAGTGGGGGGAGGGGACTGTCTAGGAGGAGAGAGAGATCGGTGTTCGTATGAACACGCGATCTGTCTCCTCTCCCCTGAAAGAACCCGGGATTTGTGTGTTTACACACACAGATCCCGGTTCTCGCAATCATGGGAGTCCGCCGGTCATCGTGAGCGCTGGGCACTCGCATCGGCTCCGGGCACATGCTGCGGGCGCCCCTAGTGGCCAAAAGGAAAAGCAACATATGGTAACGTTGATTTGCCCAGCCGAGCCAAGCTGGTCGGCAAGCGGTTAAGGAGCCTTTCCTATTGGGAAAAAAAAAGCAAAACGCATGAAAAATGCACGAAAAAACGCACCCCAAAATGCGCCAGAAAAAACTAAATTGCATAGATGTGAACTAAGCTCAAACAAAAGAAAAAAAGTTTTGCCCGGACTGGTCTCTGGTGTATTGGTGGAGGCTGGGGAGCAGCAGCAGGGAGAGTGAGACTACCCGGTAAAGGATTCTGCAGGGATTGGAGTTGGAAGTTCAGATCCGGAGATATTGCAACAAAAAAGCCCCACAGGGATACAAGAAGCCATTTGGCAATTCAATCTCCTGTAAAATAACAGAAATTAAGTGTCTTATGTTCGGTGATCTGACCTCTGAAGGTCGAAAACCAAGACGGGGATCAAAAAAAAAAAGCACAAATATATTTTCTATCAGCCGGAGCGCCGGCACCTATAATTATAGGAAATCTGATCATAAACAAGGACGATGGTTTAAAGGGTGACTCCACCTTCCTTATAGAAAATAAAAATAAAATAATATCTCATATAGAATTGCTTCCCAAGCTATGCTGTCATTTAATTAGCACTAAAACCTCCCCATCGCTGGATCCCAAAATCAACAACGATTAATGATAAACCCCTCCCCCCCAGAGCCGCGACAATGTCACTCCCGCGCGTAAATGTGGGAGCCGCCATTTATGGCACGGGCCCTCAAGGTCCGGCACAGTAAGGTCCGGTTCAGATCGTGTGCGTCGACGTCACCAGCTGCACGCACTCTGAATATCTCCTAAACTGTGAAGGAGATAGTCACCCTACCTACAGGTAAGCCTTATTATAGATCTCATTATAGGCTCACCTGTAGGTACAAGTAAGAAAAGAGACTTTACTTCCTCTTTAACCCCTTCAATACCCGCCCATAGTGATATGACGCCCACAAGGTGGATCTACCATCCTGGGTGGGCGTCATATGACGTCCTCCCATTCCCGGCCGCCTGGGGGGCGCGCGCGCGCCCGCGGCGTCGCTCGGGACCCGGTGCGGGTGCCCGGCGGCCTCGATGTCCGCCGGACACCCGCGATTGCCCGTTAAAACAACAGGACCGTGGAGCTGTGTGTGTAATGATGGGGTGTAAACACACAGCTCCACGTCCTGTCAGCGAGCAGGAGACCGATCATGTGATCCCAGTACGGAGGAACACATGATCGGTCTCCTCCCCTTGAGTCCCCTCCCCCCACAGTTAGAATCACACATTTAGGGAAAACATTAACCCCTCCCCGCCCCCTAGTGTTAACCCCTTCCCTGCCAGTCACATTTACACAGTAATCAATGCAATTTTATAGCAACGATCGCTGTGTAAATGTGAATGGTCCCAAAAATGTGTCAAAAGTGTCCGAAGTGTCCGCCGCAATGTCGCAGTCACGAAAAAAAAAATCGCAGATCGCCGCCATTACTAGTAAAAAAAAAAAAAAAAATGCAATAAATCTATCCCCTATTTTGTAGACGCTATAACTTTTGCGCAAACCGATCAATATACGCTTATTGCGATTTTTTTTACCAAAAATATGTAGAAGAATACGTATCGGCCTAAACTGAGGAAAAAAATAGTTTTTTTTAAAAAAAAAAATGGGATATTTATTATAGCAAAAAGTAAAAAATATTGTGTTTTTTTTCAAAATTGTCGCTCTTCTTTTGTTTATAGCGCAAAAAATAAAAACCGCAGGGGCGATCAAATACCACCAAAAGAAAGCTCTATTTGTGGGAAAAAAAGGACGTCAATTTTGTTTGGGTGTAACGTCGCACGACCGCGCAATTGTCAGTTAAAGCGACGCAGTGCCGAATCGCAAAAAGTGCTCTGGTAAGGAAGGGTGAAAAATGGCCCGGTGCTGAAGCGGTTAAGAGACTTTACTTCCTCTTTAACACCTTCCTGCTCCGCCTATAGTGGATTGATGGCCGGGCGGCAGCTTTAGATCCCTTTCACACCAAAGGCGTTTTGCAGGCGCTATAGCGTTAGAAATAGCGCCTGCAATCCGCCCTAAAACAGGATGGCTTTCACACTGGAGCGGTGCACTGGGAGGACGTCAGGAAAAGTCCTGCCAGCAGCTTCTTTGGAGCGGTGGAGGAGCCGTGTGTTTACCGCTCCTCCACCGCTCCTCCACCGCTGCTCCCCATTGAAATCAATGGGGCAGCGCTGTAATACCGCCGGCTATTGCGGCATTTTGCCGGGGGTTTTAACCCTTTCTTGGCCAATAGCGGGGGTAAAAGCGCCCCGCTAGCGGCCGAAATGAGCCGCACATCCGACGGTAAAACGCTGCTAAAAATAGCGGCGTTTTACCGCCGACGCTATGGGCGGTGTGGTGTGAAAGGGGTCTTACTGTTCTGACAAGAGGTCATATGACATCCTTCAGAATGGGTCGCTTGTGCGTGCCCGTGGGCGATCCCTCGGACACACCGCATCACCGATCACGGTAAAGAGCCTATGAAGTAGGCTCTTTACCATGTGATTAGCTGTGTCCAATCACAGCTGATTACAGTGTAAATAGTAAATACTGGTTATCGGAGAGGAGAGATTATCAGCGCAGCCCCATCAGTAATGCCAATCAGTGCCCATCAGTGATGCTTGTTAGTGTCCATCAGTGCCTCCCCATCAGTGCCACCCACCAGTGCCCATTAGTGCTGCATATCACTGCCGCCTATCAGTGCTGCATATCAGTGCCCATAAGTGCTGCCTTTCAGTGCCCATCAGTGCCTCCTCATCAGTGCTGCATATCAGTGCCCATCATTGCCGCCGATCAGTGCCCATCAGTGCCTCCTCATAAGTGCCACCCATCAGTGCCCATCAGTGCTGCCTATTAGTTCCCATCAGTGCTGCATATCAGGGCCCATCACTGCCGCTGATCAGTGGCCATCGGTGCCCATAAGTGCTGCCTATCAGTGCCCATCAGTGCCTCCTCATCAGTGCCATCTATCAGTGCCCATCAGTGCTGCATATCAGTGCCCATCAGTGCTGCATATCAGTGCCCATCAGTGCTGCATATCAGTGCCCATCAGTGCCCACCAGTGAAGGAGAAAAATGACTTATTTACAAAATTTTATAACAGAAACTAAGAAAAATAAATGTTTCCAAAATTTTTGGTCTTTTTTTCAGTTGTTTAGCAAAAAATAAAAAAACCCAGTGGTGATTAAATACCACCAAAAGAAATCTCTATTTGTGTTAAAAAGATAAATAAAAATGTCCTATGTGTTCAGTGTTACAGGACCGCGTAATTGTCATTCAAAGTGTGAGAGCGCTGAAAGCTGAGGAATTGGCGCCTGGGCAGGAAGGGGGTGAATGTGGCCGGAATTGAAGGGGTGAATCAATGTAAAACACATGCAGAAGGGAGACACATTACATTTTTGGTGAATCTCACATTCGTTGCTCTATAAATCGGCCGCTGAACGTTGGCGGCACGTGTGACTATTACTCCGCTGCCTGGAGCTGCACTTTAACATGAAAGTCTGGGCGACATTGTGCCACCGAGAAGAAGCAGAGTGGCAGCTTATTAATCAAATTACAATCGCAGTAAACAGGGGTTATTAGGACCCATATGGAGCCGATGAGAAGCAGAACGCAGGCAGAACCTCGGAAATTTCTGCTGGGAATAAAGCCAATTTAGAAATATGCCAAGCTATACATAATCTTTACAGATCATAAATATTTAAGGTGCTGCGCCACGTCCGTCCGTCCGCCCCGATGGGACATGTCAAGCTCTGTTATTCTTTGAGTATTTTGCATGTTCTGACTCCTCTAATATCCTTGGAGCTGTCAGGGTACAGAGACGCCGGGGGAGGGGGGGAGGGGGGGAGCGATTCGTTCGCCTATTCCATAGAGCGCTTCCATAGAGCGATTCCATAGAGCGCGCTCCAAGCTGTTCCGGGATTACACACATTTACTGTAGAACCTAAGAAGGAGATTTCAGGATGAGGTTCTAATGGGGTGTTTAGTTCTCGGCCCACCAAGATGGGACTCTTGTCTTATACAGCCCACTAGACATGTGCAAATCGTTTCGTTTTTTTTTAGTTTTTTTTCGTTATTTTCGTTCATTCGTTATCGTACGAATGAAAGAACGATTCGCTAAAAATTTTAACGAATAACGAATCCGAAAACAACGAAAATCCGAAAAAAAAAACAAATTAGAAACAACGAATCTACGAAAGAAGAAAATCCGAAAAACGAAAACAGGAACAACGAAAATCAAAATGAACGAAAAAATTCGTACATTCGTAATTTTTTTTTTTTGTTGAATTGGTAATTTTCCGTGTCTCTTACAATGGCGCTGCTTAACGTGCTTCGAATGGATTGAACGAAAAAATTTGTATATTCGTAATTTTTTTTTTTTTTGTTGAATTGGTAATTTTCCGTGTCTCTTACAATGGCGCTGCTTAACGTGCTTCGAATGGATTGAACGAAAAAAATTCGTACATTCGTAATTTTTTTTTTTGTTGAATTGGTAATTTTCCGTGTCTCTTACAATGGCGCTGCTTAACGTGCTTCGAATGGATTGAACGAAAAAATTCGTATATTCGTAATTTTTTTTTTTTGTTGAATTGGTAATTTTCCGTGTCACTTACAATGGCGCTGCTTAACGTGCTTTGAATGGATTGAACGAAAAAATTCGTACATTCGTAACTTTTTTGGGTTTTTATTCGATTCGTAATTTTCCGTGTCTCTTACAATGGCGCTGCTTAACGTGCTTCGAATGGATTGAACAAAAAAATTCGTACATTCGTAACTTTTTTTAGTTTTTTTTTCGATTCGTAATTTTCCGTGTCTCTTACAATGGCGCTGCTTAACGTGCTTCGAATGGATTGAACAAAAAAATTCGTACATTCGTAACTTTTTTTTTTTTTTTTTCGATTCGTAATTTTCCGTGTCTCTTACAATGGCGCTGCTTAACGTGCTTCGAATGGATTGAACGAAAAAATTCGTACATTTGTAACTTTTTTTTTGATTCATAATTTTCCTTGTCTCTTAAAATGTAATAATAGCATACACATTACATAAAATTATGAATTATGCTCCGATTACGAATCTACGAATGTTACGAATGTATGAATAAATACGAATGCGTCCGAATTTCGAATAAACGAACGGAACGGAACGAAACGGAAAAACGAATCAACGAAAAAATAACTCTTACTAAAATACGAATCGTTACGAATACGAACACCGACGACTTACGAATTTACGAATCGTTACGAATCAACGGAAACGAAAAAAAACGAAACGAAAATAAACAAATTTTTCTGTTGTGCACATGTCTACAGCCCACCACTAACACGGGATTGTAGACCATAAGGCACCCAAACAATCAACAAAACAACCCGAAGAGAAAAATAAGGTACAAAAATAAACAGCAAGACAAAAATGCTGGAAAATGTCAGGCCACGCCCCTTTATCAGGGTAATAAACTTAAAATTAAACGAATAAAACTTTAAAAAAAAAAAAAAACTTCATCCCGCAGTCTGTGGACTTTCCTACAGAATAAATAATAGACACGGATTTTGGGTATTTTCACCAAAGAAATGGAGCAGAATACAGTTTGGGCTAAAATGATGAAGAAAGATTATTTATTTGCAACATTTTGTAACAGAAACAAAGAAAATATAATTGTTTGCAACATTTTCGCTCTTTGTTCATTTATATAGCAAAAAAAATAAATAAAACCCCCAGAAGTGATTAAATAACACTGAAAGAAAGCTCTATTTGTGTGAAAAAAAATGATATAAAATTAGTTTGGGTACAATGTTACACGACCGCGCAATTACCAGTTAACCGCTTGTGACCACGCTATAGTCGAATGAAGGTAACGGTGCGTCGCACATTTCCCGGAGGGCGTCTATCAACGTCCTCCCAGTACACCGCCTCCCTGCCCCCCCATAGACATCCTCCCAGTACACCGCCTCCCCCTATAGACATCCTCCCAGTACACCGCCTCCCTGCCCCCCCTATAGACACCCTCCCAGTACACCGCCTCCCTGCCCCCCCATAGACATCCTCCCAGTACACAGCCTCCCTGCCCACCTCCCTATAGACACCCTCCCAGTACACCGGCTCCCTGCCCCCCTATAGACATCTTCCCAGTACACCGCCTCCCTGCCCCCTATAGACATCCTCCCAGTACACCGCCTCCCTGCCCACCCTTATAGACATCCTCCCAGTACACGCCTCCCTGCCCCCCTATAGACATCCTCCCAGTACACGTCTCCCTGCCCCCCTATAGACATCCTCCCAGTACACCGCCTCCCTGCCCCCCTCTATAGACATCCTCCCAGTACACCGCCTCCCTACCCCCCATAGACATCCTCCCAGTACACCGCCTCCCTGCCCACCCCCCTATAGACATCCTCCCAGTACACCGCCTCCCTGCCCACCCCTCTATAGACATCCTCCCAGTACACCGCCTCCCTGCCCCCTCTATAGACATCCTCCCAGTACACCGCCTCCCTACCCCCCTATAGACATCCTCCCAGTACACCGCCTCCCTGCCCACCCCCCCTATAGACATCCTCCGAGTACACCGCCTCCCCGCCCCCCCCTATAGACATCTTCCCAGTACACTGCCTCCCTGCCCCCTATAGACATCCTCCCAGTACACCGCCTCCCTGCCCACCCCCCTATAGACATCCTCCCAGTACACCGCCTCCCTGCCCCCCCTATAGACATCCTCCCAGTACACCACCTCCCTGCCCCCCCTATAGACATCCTCCCAGTACACCGCCTCCCTGCCCCCCCTATAGACATCCTCCCAGTACACCACCTCCCTGCCCCCCCTATAGACATCCTCCCAGTACACCACCTCCCTGCCCCCCTATAGACATCCTTCCAGTACACCACCTTCCTGCCCACCCCCTATAGACACCCTCCCAGTACACCGCCTCCCTACCCCCTATAGACATCCTCCCAGTATAACGCCTCCCTACCCCCTATAGACATCCTCCCAGTACACCGCCTCCCTGCCCCCCCTATAGACATCCTCCAAGTACACCGCCTCCCTGCCCCCCCCTATAGACATCCTCCCAGTACACCACCTCCCTGCTCCCCCTATAGACATCCTCCCAGTACACCGCCTCCCTGCCCCCCTATAGACATCCTTCCAGTACACCGCCTCCCTACCCCCCCTATAGACATCCTCCCAGTACACCGCCTCCCTGCCCCTCCTATAGACATCCTCCCAGTACACCGCCTCCCTGCCCCCTATAGACATCCTCCCAGTACACCACCTCCCTGCCCCCCCTATAGACATCCTCCCAGTACACCACCTCCCTTCCCCCATAGACATCCTCCCAGTACACCACCTCCCTGCCCCCCTATAGACATCCTCCCAGTACACCACCTCCCTGCCCCCCCTATAGACATCCTCCCAGTACACTGCCTCCCTACCCCCTATAGACATCCTCCCAGTACACCGCCTCCTGCCCCCCCCATAGACATCCTCCCAGTACACCGCCTCCCTGCCCACCCCCTATAGACATCCTCCCAGTAGACCGCCTCCCTGCCCACCCCCCTATAGACATCCTCCCAGTACACCACCTTCCACCCCACCCCGGGGTGCTCTTCTGTGATTGCTGTGTCCTTTGGATCACAGGATTGGGGTAAAGGGTCAATCACATCGGCCAATCACACCTGATCACAGTGTAAACAGGATTTGCCGGTTATTGGCAGTCCTCTCCTCACACTGACAATAATTAGGGGCACCCCCATCAGTGCCCATCGGTACTGCCTATCAGTGCCCATCAGTGCAGCCTATCAGTGCCCATCATTGTTGCCTATCAGTGCCCATAAGTGCAGCCTATCAGTGCCCATCAGTACCGCCTATCATTGCCCATCAGTGCGCCTATCAGTGCCCATCAGTACCGCCTATCAGTGCCCATCAGTGCCGCCTATCAGTGCCCATCAGTGCACCTATCAGTGCCCATCAGTGCAGCCTATCAGTGCCCATCAGTGCAGCCTATCAGTACCCATCAATGATGTCTGTCAGTGCCCATCATTGCAGCCTATCAGTGCCCATCAGTGCTGTCTATCAGTGCAGCTTATTAGTGCCCATCATTGCTGCCTATCAGTGCACATCAGTGAAAGAGAGAAAAATTACTTATTTACAAATTTGTATAACAGAAACTAAGAAAAACTTCTTTTTTTTTTCAAAATTATAGGTCTTTTTTTGTTTAGCAAAAAATGATAAAAATGTCATATGTGTACAGTGTCACATGACCGCGTAATTGTCATTCAAAGTGTGACAGTGCTGAAAGCTGAAAATTGGCCTGGGCAGGAAGGGGGTAAAGTGCCCGGTAGGCGAGTGGTTAGAGTAGCGCAGTGCTGAATAGCAAAGCATTTCCCGGTCATGAAGGGGGGGTGGAACCTTCTGGTGGTCATGTATGCATAAAAAGTAAAAAACAATATTTGTATTCTTTTCGTTATCGCCCGATGGGTTTTCTTCCTTCCCTTCTCTTGGTTGAGGAGAAGCTCCCGCTATGTGAAGGTGAGTTTCTCCATTCTCACCATCTCCTGCAGGGTAATAAGGTGGCTCTCAGGTATGGCTGAACACGGACTAAATAAGGACCATTAGATGCAAATCATTTCCCGCACCCCGAGTACTTTGCAATGCAAAACATCCCCAAGTTGAGCCGGTTGAATTTTTTTCCGTGCATCCAGCGCCAATACATTTCCTGTCACCGGCGCGGCCTGATTCCGATGTGACAGGCCGTCACTTTATTAAATCCAATTACTCCAGGGTTTTGTTTTCTTATATTTCTGTTTATGCAAATCAAAATTTTAAAATATTTCTTGGCCAACACTGAAAGTGCCTAATTATACAGGAAATCTGCTCCTCCGGTGCCGCTTACCTGTCATTATGTCACCGGCTGGGCATATGAAGAGCAGCTGGGAGAGGGAATATATAGATACGAAGGAGGAGGAGAAATGGAAGGAACGGTGTTCATGGACATCGAATGTTCTCAGGGCCGGATTTCCCATTAGGCACTATAAGCATGTGCCTACATGCCCCTTTCATAGAGGGGCGCCCGCCAGCCGATATGGGGGTGACACCATCAAGCGGGGCCACCGACCAGGGGGGTAGCACCGGTCCTCCTGTAGGGGGCCTAAACAGTAGGGAAAACCAATTGTGAGAAAGACAGGGAAGGGGGTTAGTGTGAGGGGAGCAATCACATGAATGATGCCCTGTGTCTGTGACTCTCCCTGCAGCAGCTGAAAGCCGACGGGAGGGAGATGAACCAGCTTTCAGCTGCCGCAGGGAGAGACACAGGGCATCGTTATGGTGATTGCTCCCCGCCGCGCGTAGGGTCGCCACAATATCAACCTGGGCTGAGGGGCTGTGGGGGTCTCTGTAGTCGAGGTTTCACAGGTGTCCCACTACCCCGCACTGACCGATGCTGTTCACCCTGGTGTCCATCCCGGTCTCTCCAGTGACCTACACTCTCCTCTCCCCAGGCAGCAGCCTTGTTCCCGGGGACGTGTTTCTCCTCTGCACACGGACATCATTCTGCCGTTCAGAGCCAGAGTGAAGGTGTCCCAGCTGGAGACAGATGTGCTGAAGAAGACCCCAGGGGACCTTCAGTACCAGAGCCCAGGGTGTGGTGGGTGTAATCAGGGGGCTGGCTATGAGCTGCAAAGTGGACCTCTCTTCCACCAGTTGTTGTGGAACCAGAACTCCCAGATAGCTTCTGCTGGACTTCTACTTCTACAGGAGCTGGAGAGACCTGTCTGGGATTCACCCGGACAATCAGGGTTTTAAATTATGTCTCCAGGTTTCAGTCCACACTGATGGGCACTGCTTGGTAGCACTGATAGGTAGAACTGTTTGGCACTGATTGGCAGCACTGATTGGCACTGATAGGCAGCACTGATGGGCAGCACTGATGGTCCCTGATTGACACTGATAGGCAGCACTAATGGCACTGATAGGCTGCACTGATTGGCACTGATAGGCGGTACTGATAGGCAGCACTGATTGGCAGCATTTAGTGGCACTGATTGGCAGCACTGATGGACACTGACAGGCAGCACTGATAGGCACTGATAGGTGGCACTGATGGGCACTGACAGGCATCACTGATGGGCACTGATAGGTGGCACTGATGGGCATTGATAGGCAGCACTGATGGACATTGATTGGCAGGACTGATTGGCACTGATAGGCAACACGGATTGGCAGCACTGATGGACACTGATGGGCAGCACTGATAGGCAACACTGATTGGCAGTACTGATGGGCACTGATAGGTGGCACTGATATGCAGCGCTGATGGGCACTGATTGGCACTGATAGGTGGTATTGGTTGGCACTGATTGGCAGCACTGATTGACACTGACAGGTGGCACTGATAGGTGGCACTGTTTGGAAGCACTGATTGGCACTGTTTGGAAGCACTGATTGGCACTGATTGTTAATGATAAGTGGCACTGATTGGCACTGGTAGGTGGCATTGGTTGGCACTGATTGGCAGCACTGATAGGTGGCATTGGTTTGCACTGATTGGCACTGATAGGTTGAATTGGTTGGCACTGACAGGTGGCACTGTTTGGAAGCACTGATTGTCAATGTTAGGTGGCACTGATAGGTTGAATTGGTTGGCACTGATTGGCACTGACAAGTGGTACTGATTAGCAGTATCTCAGCCCCTTCCCTGCATAACTCTGTATGTGTCAGCTACATCGGGATGCAATCGTGGTGGAACCTCTGGGGACCTGTTGCGGAACCCCGGATGAGAAAGCCGGCTCTAAGGTAAGAGGCTGAGCAAGGCTGATCTGGATGTTCCCAATAACAAAGTCCATTTTCACTTCTTGAGATCCTCTTTAAATTGTACATGCCCTATTATAAAGGACACAATACACAGTCGGGCAGAAGACTGTATGAAGCCACATTGAACAGAACAATTCCCTTCCCTAAACCGATCGTTTTATAGCCCCACAGTCCTCGTTTGTTGAGTATTCACAGCTGGCCTTCACAGAGTTGGCCCCGTCTATATTCCCCTTATATATTATTTTTCTTTCTCCGCGGTGTTTACATTAATACTTTTCTTGCAGACCTTCACAATCCTTTTCATTTCCCCATCACGGCACAAATCGTTAGGATAATAATACTTGAAAACACAAAATGCGCAACAATACGAAGGAAGCCACACGGCCGCCACTCCCGGCAGACCTTCAAAAAAAAGACCTTCAAAATAATTCTTCCTCGCCCCCATGGTCACGGAATCCTTTATACGTGTCAATACCGGAATGTGACACAGTATGAAGAAAGCCTCACCTTTTGTGTCCATTGCAATTGTTTTGCCGCGTACGAAAGATTTCCGTCCGTTTGTAAAGACATCGGCTGGGGCCATCTTTGCCTGCGTGCCGCTTGTGATAAATCAGGAACCACACAATACAAACACTCGTCGTAACGAGGGCTCGTCTTTTCATTCGCATCAAAGACGAGCAGCAGCCCCTTTAAAAACCGGCTAGTTGGACGCGTCCGGCGGCGGAATAATTCTGGCGTTCGCCATCCTTTGTTGTCGGCGTGTCAGTCACTTTTTTTTTTTTTTTTCTTTCATCTTCGACTTCTATAAAATCCAGGAATCAGCTGACCTCATATTTACCAACAGGAAAAAGTGACCTTTCTGTTGATGGAAAAACACATCCTGCAATATGTGTTGGATTTATTAATATATTATGTACCAGAGAACCTGACATTTCTAACAATACGGACCACGCGGGTTTTATGGAGAACTTGGTGACATATAATAAAAAAATAAAAAAGAAAGTAGTTCTTCACAAAGCATAAAGAGCACCTGTCACATATACAATAAAAAATATGCTGAATTAATATATGAAGCGGCAGCAGAAAATTCAATATTTGGAATACTAATAGGGTAGACATGTGCACAACAAAAAAATGTGTTTATTTTCCTTTCTTTTTTTTCGTTTCCGAAAAAAATTTGTTTATTTTCGTTTCGTTTTTTTCGTTTCCGTTGATTCGTAACGATTCGTAAATTCGTAAGTCGTCGGTGTTCGTATTCGTAACGATTCGTACATTCGTAAGAGTTCTTTTTTCGGTGATTCGTTTTTTCGTTAGTTTAATTTTCGTTTATTCGAAATTCGGACGCATTCGTATTTATTCGTACATTCGTAAACATTCGTAACATTCGTAGATTCGTAATCGGAGCATAATTCATAATGTTATGTAATGTGTATGCTATTATTACATTTTAAGACACACGGAAAATTACGAATCGAAAAAAAAATTAAGAAAGTACAAATTTTTTCGTTCAATCCATTCGAAGCACGTTAAGCAGCGCCATTGTAAGGGACATGGAAAATTACCAATTCAACAAAAAAAAAAAGTTACGAATGTACAAATTTTTTCGTTCATTTTCATTTTCGTTGTTTCTGTTTTCGTTTTTCGGATTTTCTTCATTCGTACATTCGTTGTTTCTAATTAGTTTTTTTTGGATTTTCGTTGTTTTTCGGATTCATTCGATTCGAACGATTCGTAACATTCGTAACATTCGTAGATTCGTAATCGGAGCATAATTCATAATTTTATGTAATGTGTATGCTATTATTACATTTTAAGAGACACGGAAAATTACGAATCGAAAAAAAAAGTTACGAATGTACAAATTTTTTCGTTCAATCCATTCGAAGCACGTTAAGCAGCGCCATTGTAAGAGACACGGAAAATTCCGATTCGAAAAAAAAAAAGTTACGAATGTACGAATTTTTCGTTCAATCCATTCGAGGCACGTTAAGCAGCGCCATTGTAAGGGACACGGAAAATTACCAATTCGACAAAAAAAAAAAGTTACGAATGTACGATTTTTTTTCGTTCAATCCATTCGAAGCACGTTAAGCAGCGCCATTGTAAGAGACACGGAAAATTACGATTCGAAAAAAATTTCGTACATTCGTTGTTTCTAATTTGTTTTTTTCGGATTTTCGTTGTTTTTCGGATTCGTTCGATTCGAACGATTCGTTATTCGTTAAAATTTTTAGCGAATCATTCGTTCATTTGTACGAAAACGAAAAAACGAAAATAACGAAAAAAAACCGAAAAAAAGCGAAACAAATTGCACGTCTAATAGAGGGTTTAACTTTAACTCCAGAAAGCCACAATGAAATCATTTATTGTCCCGCCTTCCCGTTATCACATTTGTGTCGTAAAAGTGATTGTAAAGCTTCCGATTCAATAAAAATGTAGCGGTCACAACGAGTGTGCGCTATCAATGGAAATTTCGTTTTCCCCTCAGAACAGTAATGGGGTTCATTTGTACAGGTTTACTTTGGCATCAGTTTGGCTGGGCTGTGTTAGGGTTCTGCCTGAGGCCCCATGACAGGCC
Source organism: Lithobates sylvaticus (assembly GCA_028564925.1). Lineage (NCBI taxonomy): Eukaryota > Metazoa > Chordata > Amphibia > Anura > Ranidae > Lithobates > Lithobates sylvaticus. The sequence continues at coordinate 605,114,659 of CM053029.1, read as the reverse complement.
GAGAACCAGGCCTGGTTGGACGTCTTGGGTACCAATCTTCCCGGGAGCCAATCAGTGGGCGCGTCTGGCCCCGCTGCGTAGTCTGGGGAAGGGGTACTTAAGGTGCTGAGGTCACGTGTTCGGGGTTCGGCCTTAGCTGTCTGCTCCTGGTTCTGGACCGGGGGAGTCCCACGAGGGGTCCCGGGCCTAGGAGCGTGTCCGCCCCGCAAGCGTGATCAATCTGACTAGCCCTATAGACCCGCATGGTCTGGGGTGGGGATCCGTCTGTTCCCGAGTCTCGGAGCCGGTTAGCCCAAGGCCCAGTAACTGAAGGAGGATTCAAGGCGTCCCGGTGCGCTCTCAGTCTTGGAGGGGCCCCGCAGCTCGTGTAAGTGATCCGGGGAGGACTCTTCGGAGGAGGGCCAACAAGCTGGCTACTCAAGAGGAGCCTGGAAGCTGAGTTGCATGGACACTAAACAATCCTCATTTCTCATGATACTACTAAGGAGACAGAAGAAGTTCCAGGTACTGGGGGAAAGGTTCCTTCTACGTTCAGTTGCTATCTAGTCTGTGGCAGAGACTTTTTGTAAAGTTCCGGATCACTTTGTTGGCTGCTAAACCTCTGGCTAGAGGTTTATCCGGCACTGAAGTGCCCAGCTGCGAGTGGCTACTCTCTGGGTTGATTAGAGACATTAATGGATGTCAGCAGTTCAAGGTGTCTGAGTTTCTTCACCCCTTGCCCTCTATTCCTATCGGAGACTGTGTTATGTTGGATGTTACCACTGCAAGAATAAAAACCTTTTTCAAGGACTTTTATGTGTCGGCATCCAAAGTTGTTGGGTACAAACCCTGGGAACCTCTGGACATTCGCAGATGTGCCACGAGGAGGTAACTGGTAAGCCCAAAAGTCAAGGCCGCCCCTCGAGGGGTTATGGCCGCTACAAAAAAATTTAAAATAATTTTTCAAAGTGCGCGCTATGCCTGCAAATTTAGTTTTTTCCCAGAACTGTAATTGAGTTTGGGGTTAATTGTTCTAGGTTATACTTTGGCATCAGTTTGGCTGGACTGTATTAAGGTTCTGCCTGGTCAGAGGTGCAGTGAGGCACCTGTGACAGGCTGAGAACGCAGTCTGGTTGGACGCATTGGGTACCAATTTTTCCCCAGAGCCAATCAGTGAGCGTGTCTTGCCCCGCTGCATATTCCAGGGGGGGGGGGGGGTACTTAAGGTGCTGAAGTCATGTGTTCCGAGCCGTTCTGGTTCCGGTCCTGATCAGCCCTGTGAGGGGTCTCGGTCCAGGAGTGTCTGCTGACTCCATGGTCCTGGTTCTCCTAACCAGGCCCAGAGGCCCTCATGGTCGGGGGTGGGGATCCATCCATTTCCGAGCCTCGGAACTGGCTAGTTCGAGGCCCAGTAACTGAAGGAGGATTCTGAAGTGTTCCAGGATTGGAGAGGCCCAGCAACTCGTACAAGCGACCGGGGGAGGACTCTTCAGAGGAGGGCCACGCACGAGGCTGGCTGCTCGGTAAGAGCCTGGAAGCTGAGATGTATGGACACTAGTTGAATCCGCATTTCCTACGGTATCGCCGGATCGGCTGCGAGATACTGGTACCATAGGAAAAGTTCCTAACCTGTCCTTCAGTTGCAACCAAGTTCCTGTGAGAGACTTTTGTGTGTTTATCTAAAGTTTCCCAACCAAGTCTGTGGCAGAGACTTTGCTAAGCTAAAATCAGCTTGTTGGCTGCTAAATCTACAAACAAGGGTTTATCCAACAGTTGAGTTATTCAGTTGCGAGTGGCTCCTCCCCGGATCATCTAGAGAGAGACATTTATTCAAGTGCCAGCAAGTTCCAAGTGTCTGAACTTCTCTACCCTTACCCTCTATTATACCCTTACCCTCTATTATACCCTTACCCTCTATTATACCCTTACCCTCTATTATACCCTTACCCTCTATTATACCCTTACCCTCTATTCCCAACTGAGAGACTGAGTTCTGTTCAACGTTTCATGCAAATAAAAATCCTCAAAGTAGACATGTGCACAACAAAAAAATTTGTTTATTTTCGTTTCGTTTTTTTCGTTTCCGTTGATTCGTAACGATTCGTAAATTCGTAAGTCGTCGGTGTTCGTAACGATTCGTATTTTCCGTTAGTTTAATTTTCGTTTATTCGAAAATTCGGACGCATTCGTATTTATTCGTACTCTCGTAACATTCGTAGATTCGTAATCGGAGCACAATTCATAATGTTATGTAATGTGTATGCTATTATTACATTTTAGAGACACGGAAAATTACGAATCGAAAAAAAAAGTTACGAATGTACGAATTTTTTCGTTCAATCCATTCGAAGCACGTTAAGCAGCGCCATTGTAAGAGACACGGAAAATTACGAATCAAAAAAAAGTTACGAATGTACGAATTTTTTCGTTCAATCCATTCGAGGCACGTTAAACAGCGCCATTGTAAGAGACACGGAAAATTACCAATTCAGCAAAAAAAAAAGTTACGAATGTACGAATTTTTTCGTTCATTTTGATTTTCGTTGTTCCTGTTTTCGTTTTTCGGATTTTCTTCTTTCGTAGTTTCGTTGTTTCTAATAATTTTTTGGGGGGTTTTCATTGTTTTCGGATTCGTTCGATTCGATCGATTCGTTATTCGTTAAAATTTTTAGCGAATCGTTTAATATAACAAAAAAAAACGAAAAACGAAAAAACGAATTGCACATGTCTACCTCAAAAGGACTTTGAGTGTCGGTCTCCACCGTTACTGGGTACTAACCATGGGAACCCCTAGACAAGAGTGACGAGCTGCAAGGCGGAGGAGGTAATCGGTAAGCCCAGAAAATCTACGCCCAGGGGTTATGGCGTCACAATGATAATAATCATGTTCTACTTACCCGCTCTGACCCCCCCCCCCCCCCCGATCCGCTTCTTTTTTTGGGGCCCCCTCATAGACATGTGAAATTCGTTTCATTCCAAATTTGTTTTTTAAACAACTTTCAAAAAAACCTGTTTAATGAATTTTTCCCGATATTTGTAAATTCTAATATTCGAACATTCGTAAATTCATAAATTTGAAAATGCGAAAATTCGGAAATTCGAAGATTCAGAAATTCAAAAATCCAAAAATTCTAAAATCTGAAATAATAACTAACAATAACTTTGTTACTAACTTTAATTTATAGACATTGGAATTTCCTTTCAAATTTGTCTGTTAGTGATCTGAAAAATAACAAATGGAACGTAATGAATTAATAATAATAATTTTTTTAAATTATTATTAACTTCTTCCCATCCGGGCCAATTCTGGCACTTCGCTCCTCCATGTAAAAATCATCACAGCGAGATTTCCTCTCACTTCCTATGGTGTCACTGGGAGATTTCCTCTCACCTCCTATGGTGTCACAGGGAGATTTCCTCTCACCTCCTATGGTGTCACAGGGAGATCTCCTCTCACCTCCTATGGGGTCACAGGGAGATCTCCTCTCACCTCCTATGGTGTCACAGGGAGATTTCCTCTCACCTCCTATGGGGTCACAGGGAGATTTCCTCTCACCTCCTATGGTGTCACAGGGAGATTTCCTCTCACCTTCTATGGGGTCACAGGGAGATCTCCTCTCACCTCCTATGGTGTCACATGGAGATCTCCTCTCACCTCCTATGGGGTCACAGGGAGATTTCCTCTCACCTCCTATGGGGTCACAGGGAGATTTCCTCTCACCTCCTATGGGGTCACAGGGAGATTTCCTCTCACCTTCTATGGGGTCACAGGGAGATCTCCTCTCACCTCCTATGGTGTCACATGGAGATCTTCTCTCACCTCCTATGGGGTCACAGGGAGGTTTCCTCTCACCTCCTATGGTGTCACATGGAGATCTTCTCTCACCTCCTATGGTGTCACAGGGAGATCTCCTCTCACCTCCTATGGGGTCACAGGGAGGTTTCCTCTCACCTCCTATGGTGTCACATGGAGATCTTCTCTCACCTTCTATGGGGTCACAGGGAGATTTCCTCTCACCTTCTATGGGGTCACAGGGAGATCTCCTCTCACCTCCTATGGTGTCACATGGAGATCTCCTCTCACCTCCTATGGGGTCACAGGGAGGTTTCCTCTCACCTCCTATGGTGTCACAGGGAGATCTCCTCTCACCTCCTATGGGGTCACAGGGAGATCTCCTATCACCTCCTATGGTGTCACAGGGAGATCTCCTCTCACCTTCTATGGTGTCACAGGGAGATCTCCTCTCACCTCCTATGGGGTCACAGGGAGATCTCCTATCACCTCCTATGGTGTCACAGGGAGATCTCCTCTCACCTTCTATGGTGTCACAGGGAGATCTCCTCTCACCTCCTATGGGGTCACAGGGAGATTTCCTCTCACCTCCTATGGTGTCACAGGGAGATTTCCTCTCACCTCCTATGGGGTCACAGGGAGATCTCCTCTCACCTCCTATGGGGTCACAGGGAGATCTCCTCTCACCTCCTATGGTGTCACAGGGAGATCTCCTCTCACCTCCTATGGGGTCACAGGGAGATCTCCTCTCACCTCCTATGGTGTCACAGGGAGGTTTTCATTTTCTATACTCTTCTATGCCATCTAAAGTGAAAATAAAAACAGTTTTTTAATATACTTCCAGAGGAGGTAAAATATTGTGTTGCTCTTCCTTAACAATAAATATCTTCTCCTTCTCCGGGTATCACTTCAATGTCTTCTTTATTACAGTTTAAGGACTATAAGGAGCTCCTCACAGCGGGACACCCAGCTGGGCGCCTTCCCCACACTTATTATTTGGCCGCTTGTTACCGTCTTAGTTTATAACTTAAACGCTTTGTGTACAAAAATAGAAACACGGCATAAAATAGGAACAATCTGTGACATTTCCAACCGGAGTAAAACTTGGAGCGCCTGCTGGGATCTCCATGGTGAGCCGACTGAGGAGGTTTGTCCATTGATCTCCGAGGTATACAGGAGCCCAATATGAACAAAAAAAATCAGCAGACATAAAATCTACCCATCCAAAATTCACAGATCATACTATTTATTATACCGGTGCCGATACTGAGCCTGTGCATGAGTATCGGTACTCCGGCAAATGCTCTGATGCCTGAAACCCATTATTTCAGGCTCGGCTCTTTCAGCTGTCAGCGGGATTCCCCCACTGACAGCTGAAATGTAAAAGAAAAAAAGCTGTCAATTATTAGTTGCTAAGGAGTGGGGCCGCCGCGTCCTTACCAACCAATAGACATGTGCACAACAAAAAAATTAGTTTATTTTCGTTTCCTTTTTTTCGTTTCCGTTAATTCGTAAATTCGTAAGTCGTCGGTGTTCGTATTCGTAACGATTCGTATTTTCGTAAGAGTTATTTTTTCGTTGATTCGTTTTTCCGTTAGTTTAATTTTCGTTTATTCGAAATTCGGACGCATTCGTATTTTCGTTAGATTGATTTATTCGTACTTTCGTAACATTGTTTTCGTAGATTCGTAATCGGAGCATAATTCATAATTTTATGTAATGTGTATGCTATTATTACATTGTAAGAGACACGGAAAATTACGAATGGAAAAAAAAGTTACGAATGTACGAATTTTTTCGTTCAATCCATTCAAAGCGCGTTAAGCAGCGCCATTGTAAGGGACACGGAAAATTACGAATCGCAAAAAAAAAAAAAAAGTTACGAATGTACGAATTTTTTCGTTCAATCCATTCGAGGCGCGTTAAGCAGCGCCATTGTAAGGGACACGGAAAATTACCAATTCAACAAAAAAAATAAAAGTTACGAATGTACGAATTTTTTCGTTCATTTTCATTTTCGTTGTTCCTGTTTTTGTTTTTCGGATTTTCTTCTTACGTAGTCTTGTTGTTTCTAATTATTTTTTTTTTGGATTCGTTCGATTCGAACGATTCGTTATTCGTTAAAATTTTTTGCGAATCGTTCGTTCATTCGTACGATAACGAATGAACGAATATAACGAAAGAAAACGAAAAACGAAAAACGAAAAAAAAACCGAAACGAATTGCACATGCCTACCAACCAATGACTCATTCCGTTGTCAGTGGGGGTCCCCCTGTTGACAGCTGAAGTTTAAGCAAAGTCCCAGTAACTAGAGTTGTCAAAAAAATAAAAATAAAAAATTAGCCGGGCAATGTTTATCAACAGCAATGCTCAGCCGCTGAAACAGAAAGATAAAAAGAAACATTGTTTCTTTGTTTTTCTTTCTATTTATTCATCTACAGATCAAAGGGATGAACTTCCATCTGCAGATGAAGTCAGTTTAACCGCCTCACGCCGATATACGTCGGCAGAATGGCACGGCTAGGCAAAACCACGTACATGTGCGTGGCCCTTTAACCACTTCGCATCCGGCCGTAGCCGAATGACGGCCACAGCGCGGATGCCAAATCCCGGGAGGCCGTCATATGACGGCCTCCCCTTTCCTCGTTCCCTGTGCGCGCTCACGAGCGCACAGCAGGGAAATTCTGTGTTGGCCGTGTCCCTCGGACACGGCCAATCACAGATCACTGTAAACGGCCAATAACAGCGGCCGTTTACATCGCGATCGCCCTGGCCAATGAGAGATGATCTCATATGTAAACATATGAGATCATCTCTCAGCGCCGCTCCTCCTCCTCACACAGAGACAGCGTGTGAGGAGGGGGAGATGAACGGCTGCAGCGCCGTAAGTTTAAAATAAAAAAATAAAATGCCATCTGTGCCCACTGCCACCACTGCAACCTGTCCCCAATGCCATCTGTGCCCAATGACATCCCCAGTGCCATCTGCCAGTGGCATCCCCAGTGCCATCCCCAGTGCCATCCCCAGTGCCATCTGCCAGTGCCATCTGCCAGTGCCATCTGCCAGTGCCATCTGCCAGTGCCATCTGCCAGTGCCATCTGCCAGTGCCATCCCCAGTGCCATCCCCAGTGCCATCTGCCAGTGCCACCTGTAGTCAGTGGCATCTGTCATCAGTGCCACATAGTGCCATCTGTCATCAGTGCCACATATTAGTGTCATCTGTCATCAGTGCCACCTGTCAGTGCCACGTGCCATCTGTTATCAGTGTCACCTGTCATCAATGCCACGTATCAGTGCCATCTGTCATCAGTGTCATGTGTCATCAGTGCCACGTATTAGTGCCGTCTGTCATCAGTGCCACGTATTAGTGCCATCTCTCATCAGTGCCACGTGATATCAGTGCCATGTATGAGTGCCATCTCTCATCAGTGCCACATATTAGTGCCATCTCTCATCAGTGTCACGTGTCATCAGTGCCCCGTATTAGTACCATCTGTCATCAGTGCCACGTCAGTGTCACGTGTCATCAGTGCCACGTCAGTGTCACGTGTCATCAGTGCCACGTCAGTGTCACGTGTCATCAGTGCCACGTGTCATTGTCCTGGTGCTCCAGGGCTTTCAAAAGTGTAATAGGTAGTCAACAATTTAGATGTGTAATTTATGCTCCTAGAACACGTGATGGCGCTCCCTGCATGTTGGGCCTCTCTATGTGGTCAGGCTGTGGAAAAGTCCCACATACGTGGTATCATAATACTCAGGAGGAGTAGCAGAATTTATTTTGGGGTGTCATTTGTGGTATACACATGCCATGTGAGAGAAATAACCTATTACAATGACAATTTTGTAGAAAAAAAATAAAAAATAAAAAAATTATTAATTTTGCAAAGAATTGTGGGAAAAAATGACAACATCAAAAAGCTCACCATGCCTCTTACTAAATACCTTGGAATGTCTACTTTCAAAAAAGGGGTCATTTGGGGGGTATTTGTTCTTTCCTGGTTTGTTCGGGTCACAAGAAATGAGATCGGCCACCAGTGCATCAAGTGTGATCAATTTTGTATAATTCGCACGACAGATTGTAGAGTCTGTAACTTTCACAAAGACCAAATAATGTCCACTAATTTGGGTTATTTTTACCAAAGATATGTGGTAGTATAAATTGTGGCCAAAATTTATGAAGAAAAATTAATAATTTCCTAAATTGTATCACAGAAACAAAGAAAAATGCGTTTTTTTTCAACATTTTCGGTCTTTTTTCAATTATAGCGCAAAAAATAAAAAACCCAGAGGTGATCAAATACCACCAAAAGAAAGCTCTATTTGTGGGAAAAAAAGGACAAAAAATTCATTTGGGTTCAGTGTTGCATGACTGAGTAATTGTCAGTCAAAATGTGAGAGCACCGAAAGCTGAAAATTGGTCTGGATGGGAGGGGGGTGTTGGTGCCTGGTAGGCAAGTGGTTAAAAGCCCAGCCGTGGGTCGCGCAACCCGGTCGGGCGCTCCGTGACCACGGCCGCGGGACCAGCGGACCCGATTGCCGCTGGTGTCCCGCGATCGGGTCACAGAGCTGAAGAACGGGGAGAGGTCTGTGTAAACAAACCTCTCCCCGCGCTTCCTACTCTGCCTGTCACTGATCGGCTGTTCCCGGTCATCGGGAAAGTTAATCAGTGACTTCAGACGTCAGCCCCGCCCCCTAATGTAAAAAAAAACACACACACGTCACACTGACTCCTCCCCGCCCCCTAGTGGTTAACTCCTTCACTGCCACTGTCATTTACATAGGAATCAGTGCTATTTAAATAGCACTGATTTCTGTATAAATGACAAATGTCCCAAAAATGTGTCAAAAATGTCCGATGTGTCCGCCATAATGTCGCAGTCACAATAAAAATCGCTGATCGCCGCCATTACTAGTAAAAAAAAAAAATATTAAAAAAAATGCTATAAAACTATCCCCTATTTTGCGCAAACCAATCAATAATGGCTAATTGCGATTTTTTTTTACCAAAAATATGTCGAAGAATACGTATCGGCCTAAACTGAGAAAAAAAATAAAATTTTATATATTTTTTGGGGATATTTCTTTACAGGCAATACAGTGCACTGGGGCCCTGTCTACACGATCACGCACGAGAATAAAAATGCAAATTATCAATAAGGCTATATTTATTGGTACTTCCAACAAAATCAGTGTTTAAACATTAACACAACGTTTGGACAATATAACACGAGTTTGATGGGCACAGTGGCAGCGTTTGGGCACCGTGGCAGCGTTTGATGGGCACAGTGGCAGCGTTTGGGCACAGTGGCAGCGTTTGATGGGCATAGTGGCTGCGTTTAATGGGCACAGTGGGAGCTTTTGATGGGCACACTGGCAGCTTTGATGGGCACAGTGGTTGCTTGATGGGCAATGTGGCAGCTTTTGAGGGGCACAGACAGTGGTTGTGTTTGATGCACAATTTGAACTTATTTAAGTAGACATTGTTAGACTTACTTGAGGCCGCCGGCCTGGTGCAGTACAGTGTGTCACTCACAGCAGCAAGGCAGCGCCAGCTATCAAGGGCCGTCTTTCCGCTCCCTCTCCATGCTGTCTGAAGAACATGGCAGAGGTGGGCGGAGCCTGTTCACTAGCCACTGGGGCAGCCGCGGTGTGCTATGAATGCTGGGGCGGCCGCGGCCTCTGATTGACGTCACTGGTTGCTAGCTAGATGCCGGCCGGCGAAGTGAGTAACCAGTGCAGTCATTCAATTTAAGCAGCAGATTGCAGCGCTGAGGATCAGCCCTGGATGGGGCCCTCCAGACAAGTGGGGCCCCCAGGCAACTGCCCAGCATGCCCAGTGGAAAAAACAGCCCTGCCCGGACATGGAGGTACCTTTTGCACGTGTGCATGCTCATCAATTCCCGGGACCAGATGGAACCTCGTTCATGTGAAAATCAAACATTGTGGTGGTTCCCAGACATAGAGATGAGCCATACACTGTGTGCGGTAATTAATTACACAGAGGTCCTGTCTGTACACAAACTTTTGTTCTGTATGTTGCATTTAGGAGGGACACTGCTGAGCCTGTGCCTTCTCCACCAGTTCAGCGTACCTCTGTCACCTCACCCCCAGTGACAGAATAGGGTCCCACTGTGCACCTAGCATGGACCTCATGAATGCACCTGTAGGCAGGTGGAGGCTACTTTCTCCACTGTAGGTGGCACTCATCCACAGTGGCATTACAGTTGAAGAGGGTTTAGAGGTTTCCCGGGTCAAAGGGGAATCTATCTAATTGGATTTTGATGTCCCGTGTGACTCTAGCAGCCATCTTGGGTCAGGCAGAGCCTATTTAAGGCCCTGGTTCCAGGTTTGATGCTGGCTTTGTGAGTAGGTAGAGTAGGGACAGATACCCCAACTGGTAGGGGCAGAACTAGCATGAAGGAAAGGTTCCTAACGAGGAGGGAAAGTGTAGGGCTAGCAACTTCTCTGGACATCTTATCGCTTGGGCATGAGGCAGCCCCTTAACAGGAGCTGTCAGTTTTGCTGAAACCTGCTCTCTACACGCAGTTGGACCTGTGAGTGTTCCCGGTTGGGATGTCTTCCCTAAGGGTTTATTGTGAACTGTCTTTGCAAGTTCTTTCATCGCACTTAACTGTGTGTGTGGTATTGCACCACACTGCACCCCACAGACACACTCATTTAACTTTCCTTTCTCCTGTACCATGTAGCCAAGCTGTGGGTCTCCGTAACATGGGTTCGGTGGGAGCCAGATCACCGACCCCCCTCACTACCGGAGGACCCGCTGCAGTGCCAGGTACCGTGCTTTATGACCAGCTGAAAAGAACCTTGCACTAGTTCTTGGTTACCCATTGCAACTACGTTCCTCTTGTCTCCTCCTTCCTCTTGTCTTGCCGACTGAACTTTCTGTAGTGGCCTTGCTTCATACCCAACATGTGCTTTACTGACCCAGTTCTTTTATACGCCAGAAACCATCATGTACCACTTTAAATTACTTCAGACCAGGCTTAAAATGGTCACTGCACCTTTACTGAAAATTTGCGGCAAAGTCCAACAAGTACATTCCAGTGCAGCATACCCTGTCTAACTCAACTAGACTGCCCAGGTGTACCTCAGCAAGTCCATAATTTGTATCCTCCAAGACTTGACTGTTCTCCAGTCTTTCCAGTGTTTGCCGACGGTCTGCTGGGCAGAGCAATCCCTCTCAGTGTTCCATGGTGGTCACAGCTTCTCCAGAAGCAGTCTCTCAGAAACCGCCCCCCCCCCCCTATTTATATCACAGGACGGATAGGCATGGGCCAAAAAGTCCGAGAACTAAGGTGCAAAATGTTAACCCCCTTCCCCAATTTTGGCAAGCCAACTGCGTGACTAATATACTGTGGGCAACCTGCCTACACTTCCCTTCTCCTTTTCGTAAGCCATCCTGGCTACAACTATCCCTGGTATAAATAACAGTTAAGGTTTATGTAGCGCCGGTACTTTTCCAAAGTACGCGCTATGTATTTAAATTTAGTTTTTGCTCAAAACTATAGTTGAGTTTTGGGGTTAATTATTCTAAATGATGCTTTGGCATCAGTTTGGCTGGGCTGTATTGAGGTTCTGCCTGGTCATAGGTGGGTGAGCACCTGTGACGGGCTTAGAACGCAGTCTGGTTGGACGCATTGGGTACCAATCTCCTCTCTGAGCCAATCAGTGGGCGCGTTTGTCCCGCTGTGTATTCCGGGAGAGGGTACTTAAGGTGCTGAAGTCACGTGGTTCGGGGTTCTGGTCCTGACCAGCCCCGTGAGGGGTTCCGGTCCAGGAGTGTCTGCTGACTCCATGGTCCTGGTCCTCCTGACCAGCCCCCAGAGGCCCTCATGGCCTGGGGTGCGGATCCAGACGTTTCCGAGCCTTGGAACTGGCTAGTTCGAGGCGCAGTAACTGGAAGGAGGTTTCTCAAGTGTCCCGGTGCCGTCTCAGGTTTGGAGAGGCCCAGCAACTCTACATGCAACCAGGGGAGGACTCTTCAGAAGAGGTCTACGCACAAGGCTGGCTGCTTGGTAAGAGCCTGGAAGCTGAGCTGTAAGGACACTAGACATGTGCAATTCGTTTTTTTTTTTTTTAGTTTTTAGTTTTTTTTCGTTATTTTCGTTCGTTCGTTTTCGTACGAATGAACGAATCATTCGAATCGTACGAATCAGAATAACGAATCGTAACGAATCGTTCGAATCGTACGAATCCGATTAACGAATCATTCGAATCGAACGAATCCAAAAAACAACAAAAATCCGAAAAAAAAAAAAATTAGAAACAACGAATGTACTAATGAAGAAAATCCGAAAAACGAAAACGAACGAAAAAATTCGTACATTCGTAACTTTTTTTTTTGTTGAATTGGTAATTTTCCGTGTCCCTTACAATGGCGCTGCTAAACATGCTTCGAATGGATTGAACCAAAAAATTTGTACATTCGTAACTTTTTTTTCGATTCGTAACTTTTTTTACGATTCGTAACTTTTTTTCGATTCGTAACTTTTTTTTTTCGATTCGTAACTTTTTTTATTTTATTTTTTTCGATTTGTAATTTTCTGTGTCTCTATTGAACAAAAAAATTCGTACATTCGTAACTTTTTTTTCGATTCGTAACTTTTTTTTTTTGATTCGTAACTTTTTTTTTTTTTTTTTTCGATTTGTAATTTTCTGTGTCTCTATTGAACAAAAAAATTCGTACATTCGTAACTTTTTTTTTTGATTCGTAACTTTTTTTTTTTTTCGATTTGTAATTTTCTGTGTCTCTAATGAACAAAAAAATTCGTACATTCGTAACTTTTTTTTCGATTCGTAACTTTTTTTTTTTTTTTTCGATTTGTAATTTTCTGTGTCTCTATTGAACAAAAAAATTCGTACATTCGTAACTTTTTTTTTTCGATTCGTACCTTTTTTTTTTTTTCGATTAGTGATTTTCTGTGTCTCTATTGAACAAAAAAATTCGTACATTCGTAACTTTTTTTTCGATTCGGTAACTTTTTTTTTTTGGATTCGTTACTTTTTTTTTTTTTTTTTTTTGATTTTTAATTTTCTGTGTCTCTATTGAACAAAAAAATTCGTACATTGGTAACTTTTTTTTTCGATTCGTACCTTTTTTTTTTTTTCGATTAGTGATTTTCTGTGTCTCTATTGAACAAAAAAATTCGTACATTCGTAACTTTTTTTTCGATTCGGTAACTTTTTTTTTTCGATTCGTAACTTTTTTTTTTTTTTTTTTCGATTTGTAATTTTCTGTGTCTCTATTGAACAAAAAAATTCGTACATTGGTAACTTTTTTTTCGATTCGTAACTTTTTTTTTCGATTCGTAAATTATTAAAATGTAATAATAGCATACACATTACATAAAATTATGAATTATGCTCCGATTACGAATCTACGAATGTTACAAATAAATACGAAT